>JAULUF010000015.1:17012500-17760000 GCA_031834385.1 Semotilus atromaculatus
TAAACTGCACATACAGCAAATATAGTGTATCCTTTGGATGTGTAGTGGTTATAAAGGGAAATGGTAATGAATACATGAAATCGATTGGCTGAACCAATCAGAATGTGAATAGAGTTTCATGACTGAACTATTTATTTTTGTGAGATTTGAAATAATGTTGCATGTTTGACAACTGGCTATAAATGAATAAACACACATAGGTGATTGAAAACAAATCACATCTCTGAAAAAGGAAGATGGTATTAAAAAAACAACAACATAATATAGATAGTTCAGACACTAATTATATTCCTCTTAAAACAAGTGAGAATTGTCTGTCTGATCTCTTTAGTTTTAAAACCATAAATGAGTGGATTCACAAGGGGAGGAAACACAAGAACTGATATAGAAAACACCCTGCGTAGGTGAGCTGGAACACTATCAGATCAATGTGCAAGAAGAGGAAAAAGAGTGTTAAACTCCAAGAAAAGGAAGACGACCAAATGAGTACCACATGTCTGAAGTGCCTTAACCTTTGCATCAGACTGCTTATTAGTAACACAACTGATTAGTATATGAATGTATGTAAATGCCACAACAGAAAGTGAAAGGCCGTGGTATAAAACAATGATAAACAATCCATAGATATTGTTAAGTATTGTATCTTCACACATGAGTTTCATTATAGATGGATTATAACAGAATAGATCTGCCATGTATGTCTGGCAAACATGATGAGGCAGAAGAAGAGAGAAAAGTACAATTATGGCACTAAAATTAAAAAGCCACATCCCAGTTATGATTTTCACCAAGTTATTCGTTGTCAAAAGGGCTCCATATCTCAACGGGCAACATATAGCGATATACCTGTCATAGGCCATAGCAGTAAGAATAACATATGATGCCCCACCATATAAATGTGCAATAAAGCCTTGAAACAAACATGCAGGGTAGGATATTGATCTGTCCTGAGACCATATACTATACAGCAGCTGAGGAAAAAGGCTTGTAGCACCCATAGCATCATTGATAGGCATGTTAAGCAACAGTATGTACATTGGTTTGTGAAGATTCCCGTTCAAGCAAATGGTGACAATAATTGTTAGATTGCAGAGTAAGATAAACAAGTATGTTGTCATTCCAAGCATGAATACAGGATAAATTCTCGTCTGAGGGAGTTCCAAAGAGTGCAAAGTCAAGACAAGTGGAAATATAGATCCATTTAGATACATAGTGAATGTTGCCTATTGACGCCCTGTTTAAAAATATTAAACTAGTGTTAAAAAGGTTGAATACATTTTTTTTTATATATAAAAAAAACAATAATTAAAATTATAGATTTAATCCTAATCTCAACAGACCTTTGAAGCTATGTTGCTGTCTGAACTTGAGCTGTCATCTTATTATTTTGCTTTGTTGCACCTATATACCTGGGAAAAAGGCAGTTGTAGATTACTAACTACAGCGCATTAAATGACCAAACCAAATAAACAAATGTAGTCAAAATAAAGGAGTCACAATGTAGTCACACGCTTCAGTGCTGGTGAAAAGTTCTTTGTTGATGTCATCCATTGCCATCGGATTTATACTTGTGCTCTGTTCACTGTATGGGAATAGGTGATGTTATGTAGCATGCACATATTACATCCAAACTAAGTGACAAAGCCTACTCCACAGATTACAATTTCACAGTCATGACACAAGATCCGAGTTGCAGTTTGTCCTGAATCACTTTGAGCATATTGCCCTCTGCTGCCCATTAAGATATAGTGCAGATTGCCTGCATACAAATATGTATTAAATATTTTCAAATGCATCAATTTAAAACATTAAATAATTGTAATATTCAGAAATATATACTTTTATTTCCATTATTTCCACATATAATTAATTTTACAGTAGTTTACTAAATAAGGAAGCAAAGCATTTTTAAAAAATGTTTTTGATCCAATGTAAATTCATGTTCCAGTTACTCTTATTGTCTGTAAAATAAATAAACAATGCTTATACTATCAACAAAATAAAAATCTATTTTGTGTTTTTACATGAATGTGATAAATATTCTTGTTTATTAAAACCAGGCCTATAAATCTAATAAAGTTAGTGTAAGCATTTTTACACTTATTCCAAAATAATAACTATAAGAACACTCTAACAAATTTCAGATTTCATGTATATCGGTTACGAGTATGACTGTAATCTTGGTTCCCTGTAGAGTCAACAAGACATAAAGACATTCCACCCAAACGAATGTGGTAAGCCACATAGACCTTTAAAGTGGACGGAGGTAACCCTGCAGTGAATCACTCTTGCAGGAACTGCAACACTGTACCAACAGGGCAGTTAACTGGGTCCACCTGACGACCATTGCACCAGGTAGTGAAAACTTTCCACTTCAAGGCGTATAGTTTCCTTGTGGAGGGAGCTCTAGAGTGAAGGATGGTCTCAACAACCTCAGTTGAGAGACCAGAATCTGCTGGAAACCCCATCAGAGGCCAAATTCACAGCTTCCATTGTTCGGGGCATTGAGGGGCACGGTGAAGTATTGAGCCCCCTGCCTGGGACAGAAGGTCCCTCCTGACCGGAATCTCCCAAAGAGAGCCGTCGAAGAGAGACACAAGATCAGAGAACCACACTCTGCCTGGCCACCGCGGGGCGATCAAGATGAGATGGACATTGTCCCGGCAAACTCTTTTCAGAACTCTTGGGAGCAGAGCGATCGAGGGGAAAGTGAACAGACGTGGCCTCGGCCTTGTCTGGGCCATAGCATCCAGTCCGAGAAGAGCTGGATGTGTGAGGGAGAACCAGAGTGGACAGTGAGACGTCTCTCGAGAGACACAAACAGATTAATTTGAGCCTGGCCGAACACCCTCATATCTGTCAACTAACTGTTGGTGGTTACCGGGGTGGAATCTCCATTTTGGCACCCAGGGATGTAAGTTGCCCTGAGTGAAAGCAATTTTCCCTGTGACCACAGGAAGATTTGGTGCGTGAGTTTGGTGCGCCAGTGGACGCGAGTGCAAACCCCCCTACATGGTGATTTATGTAGGCGACCACCAATGTGTTGTCTGAGCGAACACACATGGTGGCCCCTGAGGTCTCGGAGGAAATTTTCCAGACAGTTGATGTGCCAGTAAAGATGATGTCCCCTTCACAGACCATGGTCCCTGTTTTAACAATCTAAGCGCTTGGGCTAAAAATGTTGCGCTATTCACTTTAGTCCAGGTTTCTGTTGGTCAATGGCGCAGTCTATTTCAGTTGGCTCAAAATAGCAACACGCCTGGACACACCTCGTTTTCTGACCAGCACGGCCATTGGTGCACAAATGGGTGCAAATGCATTTGCTTTTTAAAAAATGTGGTGCAGGACGTGAACATGCTAACTGAGTCGGGCTGAAACTAGCAAAAAAACATTTGCAACATTGCACCGGGTGTATGATAGGACCCCTTGAGTTGAGTGACACTCTAGGATCGCTCCCCATCCTGTGAGGAAAGCATCCATCGTAAGCATCTTGCGATGACAAAGAGCTCCCAGCATGGGACCTTGGGATAGGAACCAGGTTTTCTTCCACATAACTGAGGCACAGAAGTAGTGCCGGGTGACCTTGATTATGCGAAAAGGATTGCCCCTTCGGGGAAAACCCCCTGAGCAATTACTTTAGGGGTCTCATGTACAACAGGCCAAAAGGTATCACATTGGACGCTGCTGCAGCAAGACCCAACAGTCTCTGAAACTGTTTGACAATGAGTGACTGAGAGCCGGCTTGAGCCTTTTGGGGGCCCTAAGCAGAATTTGATTTGGGGGCCCCCTCCCACTAAGTCCGCGGAGTCACCTGTGCTTGACGATTACTGACACAAATGTCAAGCATAATGATACATTATAAATGAATACAGTGAGGTTATGTATTAATACAAAATAAATAAACAGATGCCTATACTTAAATAAAAAAGTTTTAACTTTTACTTTACTGTTTTACTAAATAAATCTTTGAAACTTCTTAAAACAAACTGTCTCAAAACATATAAAATAAATTAGCCTATTTGCTAACATAATGACAAAACTGAGAAATCAGAAACATAAGAGCAAGGGTTCAACAATGACAATTATTGTTAAAAACTGTAAAAAATAGTATTATTTCTCAACTGTCTCAATACAGTGTAACTGTCCTCAAAATCTTTTTTATTATTATTATTGTAACAGAATTTGTTGGATTGTACATGACAGAATCCAACAAAGTCTGTTACTATAATACCGATGGTACTGGCGCTCGTTGTATGTGTGTATGCAATGTATTTTTCCCCTCGGGGCTTGCCGTAGTTTGGAATGGGTCGCGCGCACTTGGTACTGCAGTGTCGCAGGTTTTGCGGAGTTAGTGATCTGATATGTGGTATAATAAAGTGGAGAAGAGTTCAAACTGCTACGTTTATTATTTATTCAAACTGCTACCCTTAAACCCAGAAGGTTAAGTTCCCCTGCGGATGTTTTTCTCCAACCGTGACTTTGCGCAGTTGCGCACGAATTGTCTATGCACACGCGAGGTGTCTAGATTATGCGCATGACTTAAACGCTGGCAGACACAGCAGCAGTTGTAGGCAGGTATTGATCATGAAATCAGAATTTTCTTGTCTTAAATAATTCATTCATTCAGTCATATTCATTCATTCATTTATGTCACTTGTTTAAGTCATCTAAAAAAAAATATATATAAAAAAAAAACTCGATTGGGGGGCCCCAAGCAGCCGCTTAGTTCGCTTATGCCTCGGGCCGGCCCTGCAGTGACTGGCCTAGCTTTAGTCGGTTCACCGCTGACAGGATTGACTGGAGAGAGATGTTCTTGCATCGTAGTCAAATCCCATATTACGCCTATAAAAGTCGTCCTCTGTGCTGGAGAAAGCACACTCTTTTTGGCATTTAACCTCAACCCAAACCTTTCCATGTGGCGAGAGGGACATCTCAATGCTGAACCGCTAGCTGATGTGACTGAGCTAAAATCAACCAATCGTCGATGTAGTTCAGAATGCGGATGCCCTGAAGACGCATTGGTGCCAGTGCTGCATCCATGGATTTGGTGAAAGTGTGGAGTGATAAAGCTAGGCCATATGGGTACTTGATATCTATTGTAACAAACCAGTCCTCGGATCTAATCTGTGGTACAATCAGTCTAAACGTTAACATGTTGAACTAGAGCTGCATTACTGACTGATTCAGATGCTGCAGATCCAAAATGGGACGCAACCCTCCATACTTCTTTGTAACGAAAAAAATACTGACTGTAGAAACCGTTTTCTCTGACGGGGGGAGGTACACGTTTTATGGGCCCTTTCCCCAGCAAAGTTTTTACCTCCTGTACCATAACCAGAGCCTGCTCTGGGCCCACCACTTTGTGTAGGACCCCCATAAATCTGGGGGGTTGAGACCCGAACTGAATAGTGTAACCCTTTTCGACTGTGCGCAGGACCCATCGGGATATATTTGGCAGTAGCTTCCACGCTGCCAGAAAATCTACTAAGGGAACAAATTTCTCAAGTGTTTTTCAAGCAACCACTTCGGTGCCCTGAAGTGGCGCACCGGCAGGGAACAACCGAACTGGTAGCTCTGAGACCCTCCTCATAGGGGGCAAGCATCTCAGTGCCGCTACGTTTCCAGATGAACACTGAGATATGGGCTCACGGGAGACCGCTGCGCCCTGAAGCACGCGAGGTGGCAGGGTTGGCAGAACGGCCTCCTGAGGGCACTAAGAGGAAATTGGCATCGTATACTGAGGTGTTGACCACTTCCTCCCAGAGGGGACTACCTCATTGGCGTCAGGACCTCTTTCCCGTAGCCTTCTTGGCGATAAGGACGGTCCTCAGATCCATCTTACCCCTTGAAGGCTGCTGTTGAGAGCGCCTCCCCACTTCGTAAGTACGTCAACTTATTCTAACCCTAACCCTACCAGTCTACTAATACTCTACTAGTTAGTTGACATGTAGGTGCAATGTTACTTATAGTCAGAAAGTTACTTAAAGTTACTTTACAGAATGTGTTAAAGGGACCATCAAAATAAAGTGAAACCGATGTTCCTCTCGGAGTTATGATTAAAACAATTCCACAGGTGCACAGGCACTAACTAAAAACAAATATATAGCTTTCCGTCGCTCATAACTTATCTATCGTAGAAAATGGCACGTAATTTCTTACAGTGGATGCTCCCAATTGAAATGAGTCCCAAATCGACATAATCCATTCTGTCGATAACTATATATTCCTCACAGAGATAGAAATTTTTAAAAAATACCCATTAGGGGGTGTCAAAGGCTAAACAAAAAGGCTACATTGGTTCCAAATGCTGTAACTTTTTAGTATTTTATGCTATCACAACTAAATTTTATCCAGATGCAGCTCACCTGTAGGGGAACTTCACCAAAAAATAAATGTCCACCTACCTTTTTAGTTTACCTATTGCAGTTATTGCATGTCAAATAAGAAAGATATGTAAAATTATAATTTAAAAAAGTCATCCAAATGATGTCCAAATGTCCTAAAAATGGTAAAAGTTCTATCAAACAATACCTACCTTTTGACTATCCTTGCTATGTTTTTGGAGTTATGAGTCTTTACTTTTGTGTATGTCAGAAAAAGCAACTCTAAAAATTCAGGGCTTAAAGGGTTAATTAACCTTTATTTTATTTTTATTTTATTTTATTTTAAACTTATTTGTCCTGTAACCGTTCATGGATGCTTTCCCATGCATTTAAGCTTACAGTACATAGCCTAAGTTTGACAAGGGTTTTGAAAGATAAGTGTGCTTGAGAAGATGTGGACCTCTTTTTCATAATTCAGTTGATAATATTCTGTGTTGGTGATAGAACTGCACAAATGTTCATTTTTAATACTGATACTGTCAGCTGATAAAACTTGTGCTCCAGGGACCATATCCATGCATCTTGACAATGACATCGTCCTAGTGGGGTTTTCCCCTCAGGTTTATAATCCAACAGATGACTTAAAGACAGTATAAAAAACCCAAGATGAAAGCGAATACACACTAGTTAGGACAGGTCTTGTTGCTACATGACTGCTTGGTCAATCAGTCTTGGTCAATCAGTCAGACAGTTAGCAACTGCCATGTTATCGACAGCTCATAATTCTCACTGTCTTTTATGTAGAAGAGCAAAGCATTTCTAAATGTACTGAATCTGTTGTAAGTATTTTAAATATTACACATTTATCCATATAGTATACTATACTCCATACAGGTCGAGCTGTAATATATTTGCTATATTTGCTCTTTTCTACTTTGTTTAGAATGATATCATGTCTTCAGCCGGCAATGTCTACAATGTATCATCTGATCTGTCTCTTCAGGGCTTCGATCTGTCTCCTGAGAAGGCCATTGTTGCGTTTGTCCTTGCTGTTCTAAATTATATAATCATTTTGTTCTGCAACTCCTTCCTCCTGTTCACTATCATTACCAATAAGGCTCTGCATGAACCAATGTACATTCTCCTGCTAAATTTGCCTATTAATGACCTCATAGGCTCCACTTGCCTGTTCCCTCACATCATGCGGGAGCTCCTCTTTGACACCAGGACCATGTCGTTCTCCATTTGTATCACTCAGGCTTTCTTTATACATGTATATGCCGTATCTGTGGTCTTCATCTTGACTGCCATGGCATATGACAGATATGTTGCTATCTGCCAGCCAATGAGATACACTACCATTATGAGCAACATTCACATCATGAAGATCATCTCATTGGTTTGGCTCTCTAATTTGACACTGATGGCCGTACTTTTCATTCTCCTCCTGCGTTTGCCTCGCTGTAGGTCTTACCTTACCCATCCGTACTGTGACAATCCCTCCCTTCTTCAGCTGGTTTGCGCAGACACAAGCATTAATAACATTTATGGTCTGTTGTTGACAGCTGTCTGTCAGGTGGTAACAGTGGGTCTGATTTTGTACACATACCTAAGGATCCTCATAGCCTGCTTCCGCAACAAAAGCTCTGACACGAGGAGTAAAGCTCTGCAGACGTGTGGTACACATCTAGTTGTCTTTATCTTGTTTGAGTGTTTGGGTCTTTTCACGATAATCTCATACAGGATAAAAGATATTTCTCCTCACTTAAGAAAATTCATTGCGGTTGCTGCTATGATATTGCCACCGACGGTGAATCCTGTTATATATGGCCTGAGAACTAAAGAAATCAGGGTCAAAGGGATAAAATTTTTCAAGAAAAAAGTTTTTGCTTTGTGAACAAATAACACTAGAGAGAATAGTGGAATACATTATTTTTTCGAAAGCTGTCATACTAAATATCATTTGTACAAAACTTACCTAACTTTTCAGTTGTATATGCATTAATGTGACATATTAATCTGTCTTTCTGTCAAATCTTTCTCTCTCCATAGGCGCGTGATGGTTTTTGTACTGTACAAACTGTATAATCTATTCCCCTACACTTACCCCACATTTCCCATCGCAGAAAACTTATGGCATTTTTTAATTTTTAATAAAACATTGTTTAGCATGTTTTTTCAAGCCATTTTAATTACAAAGACTCAGTAAATGTTCTCATAAACCACGTTTATATTGTAACACCAGTGTAATAATGTAATTATACAAATTTGTGTCCTCATGAATCATATAAACAAACACACACACACACGCGCACACACACACACACACACACACACACACCATTTATAAGCCATTTCAGTTTGTTTACTTTTTAAAATGTTAAAAATCATTTAGCAGGTTGTCTCAAATCCTGACATATTATTTTCTGTTGGAATTAATTTGATTGATATTTAAAGAAGGGCTTGATGCAATTTTAATTCATGACCAAGAAACCTAAACCAATTTTTTTTGCAATGGTACCAGTGGCATTGTTACATTTAGGCTACACACAGTTTATACACATATACATACACACAATATATATATTATATATATATATATATATATATATATATATATATATATACACATTTACTGACAATATAACATATACATTTACTGATAATATAACATTATATATATATATATATATATGTATGTGTGTGTGTGTGTGTGTTATATTGTAGTCTAAGTTTGAAAATCAGCTGAGTAATAAGCCAAGTTATTTGGCATCTCAGAACACAAGCTTGGTTACATGTATGCCACTATTTTTTATTAATAAATATTGTGTTTTCCATCCCTAGATTTATATATATATTTTTTTCTGTAATGTTTTTACAAGCTCTTACAAGTCATTTACTGCTATTATCTACTAATTGGATGTCCCTAAAATAACCATCTTTTTGAGAAAGAAATAAAGAAATTATTTGTTTTCTAGCTACCCAAAACCATTATAATATTTTTAGACAAAGAATTAGTTTAGAAACTAACCCATTCAAAAATGCATAGAACTGCAAAAATAACAGCAAAATCATTTTAAACAGTATTATTATTTTTTAAGATTGTTAGATTTTATAATATCCTTTTTTTCGTTGCATTTATCCATAAACCATGTAAACCATTTTTCCTTTGTAGAAAGATTCATTCTGTGATGCTAGTGGTGTTTACTTTACAGTTACCTTGCTGAAAAAATCCAGCTTAAACCAGCATGAATGCATATTGGTTCAGGCTGGTTAGAGCCGGTGTAGTGCTGATATACTGCTGGTCCAGCCGGTGGTCCGGCATATTAATGCTATTCTCAAGCAAAACTAAGCTGGTGAGCTGCAAACAGCCCATGATGCAAACCATGCAAACCAGCATCCCATGCTGGTCCCAGCATGAAAAACATACCTTATGCTGGTGATATTGTCTGTGAAAAACATTATATAATTATAGCCTTATATCCTAAATGCAGAAAAAGCTCACAGTAAGATGCATGTGTTCAAGGAATAAAGGAGGCTAAAGCTGGACAGTGTAGCACAGAACAGAAAAAAAGCATTCCTTTCTTAGTAGTGACTAGATTCGGCTTAGTATGTGAAGAATTATAGTGGTCCAGTTTGAGGCAATCTGCACAACAAATTATATTATTATTATTGTAACATTATATGTCTTCAATGGTTTTGTTTTAATACTTTGACCATTTCAGGAGAAAATGTTTGTTTTGCTCTCTGCTCTCAAGAATGAAAAAGCTATGTGAAAAAAGTATTAGGCCTATACATGAAATTAAGTATGCACCTGTGTTATTTAAGTTTTTGAATTTGAGTTTCAGTTCATATGTTTACCATATGCAGAATTGAGGGTGTTAGTGTACCAACATATATGATAATACGATAATATGATGATATGACATATATAAACTGTGGCTATGGGTTGATGTGTTACTTGAAGAAATTGATTTAGGGGAATTGCCGGTGTAGACCTTAATATCATTCAGTGAAGGTCAAGCAGGTCAGCAGATGTCTTGTGTTTTTACTCCAATAGGCTTGTGTATATGGTAATGTAGGTGAGTGAGGGGAGAGTCTTTTTTTGCTTCCTACTGAGCACATCTTGCAGGGTGACCGCCAGACCCGAGTGTCCCGTCCTCCCTGGAGGGATCTGGAGAAGATTGATGGCAATGCCTGTCAGCATTGCAAGCTGTATGGTGTCAACCCGATCTCACTAAATGCGTCTTTATTGCACGCATGTGTATTGTCGTGTAATTTATACGCTAAATTGAGTTTTTACGTGCATAGGATACGCATTGGTTGGTAAGGGTAGGTTTAGGTGTGTGTGGGGTGCGTGTGTATTATACGCTTGGGTAGGATTAGTGGTGTGGGGTGCGTGTGTATTACACGCAAATTAACTGCGTATCAAATGCACGCAAAAAACAGGTGCGCAACAGGTGTAGTCAGGTCCCAAAAAGGTATTCTTTCTACTCTAATTGGCACTACATTATGTACATTATGTATTATAATGTGTAATATATAAGATATTATTGTACTGAATCCATTGTCATCAGAGGTTTAAATGTTTGTTAGTTTATTTATTGCCATTCGGCTTTAACTTTTATTTTATATTAAATAATGAATTATCATATTAGTCCAGAAAACACATGGATCAAACAGACATTAGAGACATTTATGTCATGCAGTGTTTTAAGGCTGGTGTGAATTTCTGTTCAAATATATAGTATCAAAATAATAATAATAAATCCGTAGGCAAATACAGTCTTGTGTCACAGCAGACTTCTGCTCTTATTGGATCTCAAAATACTGTCATCAGGAGCTCAACTTATTACCTGGAGACTTGTTAGATGTTAGTCTTGCATGTCAACCTTTTGTATACTGTAGCAACTGTAATTAGTCATTAGTTTAATGAATGTGCTTTCTTTATATTAGTCATGTTTGTTTCTGGGGGTCTCTATAGGGAATCACTGTAGGTTTGTCAAAACAATATAATGAGTTTCTTAGGGACTTGCATGATGAATCAAAAGTTTCTTAACAAAGTTACACTAAGAGGATAGAATACTTTTACATTATTATTAGATGTTAAATCTGTTATGGCTATTTGCAGGACTATTTTAACTATTGTCTTTATATAAACTACGATTTATAGGCCTGTAGACTCATTGCTTATAGGTTTTGATGTATACAACTGCTTTTGTTGATGTTTTTATTGGTGTTCATTTGACATAAGTCCTCATAAGCATAACAATAACTGGGGCATATTTGACATTTTAATTTTCTTTTGATATTTTTGATTACATATGTTCTTTTATAAAGCTCAAAATATCTACTTATCTGAAATATACTCATGCCAATATAATTAGAATTTTTTTCTTTTACCTTTTATTATTTGTATGTTATGTGTCAACAGCCTTTTAAAGGATTAGTTCAGTTTTAAAAAAACTTTTGCTAATAATTTACTCACCCCCATGTCATCCAAGATGTCCATGTCTTTCTTTCTTCAGTCGAAAAGAAATTAAGGTTTTTGATGAAAACATTCCTGGATTTTTCTCCATATAGTGGACTTCATTTGGTACCAAACGGTTCAAGGTCCAAATGAGAGTTTGTGCAGCCTACCAGACGATAAACGATACCAGACGATGAATAAGGGTCTTATCTAGCGAAATGATCGGTCATTTCAAAAAGAAATAAAAAAGTTTAAGTTTTATAAGCACAAATGCTCGCCTTGCTCTGTTCTGTGATGCACGTTCTGTTCTGTGATGCTCGTTCGTGACGTCACGTAATACGCAATTACGTTGAAAAGGTCACGTTTCTGTCCTGACGAAAATTTTCTTTTAGCCTTTTTAATATTAGAACACCCAGGATACGCACAGGAAATGGGGATTTTAAACGATAAACTGACACAAAGACATTTGAATATGTGTATATGGTCCTCTTTCCTTACATTTGTAAACACTGACTCGGTACTTCCGCGTACATCAAGCGTGACCTTTTGAACGTAATTGCGTATTACACGTGAGTCACTAACGCGCATCACAGAACAGAGCAAGGCGAGCATTTGTGCTTATAAAACTTAAACTTTTTTATTTATTTTTTAAATGACCGATTGTGTCGCTAGATAAGACCCTTATTCATCGTCTCGTCTGGTAAGCTGCATTGAAACTCTCATTTTGACCTTGAACCGTTTGGTACCCAATGAAGTCGATTATATGGAGAAAAATCCTAGAATGTTTTCATCAAAAACCTTAATTTATTTTTGACTGAAGAAAGAAAGACATGGACATCTTGGATGACATGGGGGTGAGTAAATTATCAGCAAAAGTTTTTTTAAATCCTTCAAAGCACTATAATGGGCTCTTTATTGACACGTACAATCACACTGGTGTGATCAGTCTTGGCTGGCCCCTGGAGCATACGAACAAATGGGTGTGGTTAGAGTGTCCAGTGCATCAGGTGATCAACTGCTAAATTCAAATGGGCTTCCACACGTTGGCTGGGGCTGAGCCAGAGACAGACTCACTCAGCACTTGAAATATGACAACTATTCTGTGTTTTCAACCACATAATGTTTATTTTAGGTCCAGACATTTAAATGCACATAAGTACAAGCAAAACGTACTCAGTTACAAATATAACCTGGGTTCCCTGAGAGTAGGGAACAAGTATTGTGTAGCTATAAGCTTATGGGAAAACTCTAGCCTAGAAATCTAGACTCCATCTAGCGGCTGCAAAAATAATTTCGCAGCCAGTGTAGTCTAGCAACTCTCCGTTGACTTTCAGAGCTGGAAAAAACAAACTGTAGTCAGGCCAATCACATCGTGTATAGAGTTGGCGGGCGGGCTTAACATGACGACGACAGTTGCGACGGTTCACTGTTACTTGAAAACAAAGAATGGCTGCTGCTGCTGGCGAACAGCTGTATTTTGATTCGGCTTTGGCCGCGACTCTGGAGGATTTAAAGTTAAACTTTTCTTTGAAACATGAACAAAGAACAGCACTTGAGTCATTTAAAAAAAAAGGAAGATATAAAAGACGACACCTTCTTCATTGCTCTTGTTGGTTGTAGCGCTATCCTATTGCATGCAGCGGGAATTTGAAAGACAATCGTTTATCCCGCCCCTCGTATTGAGCCCAGTCAACGGAGAGTTCCCAGACCTAACATCGTGATGTAGGTCTGGCATGCCAGGCTAGGAAAACTCATTTTCTCTAGAATATTGAAGCCTTTATTTTAAAACGCAGTTTTAGCTAAAGCCACGATCTGTCCAGTGAGCTCCCAGCCCATATTGGTTAGGTCGGTTCTTCTGTTACGGTTGGTGTATGCAGAGAAGGACGAGGAGAACAGGATTTCCAAAAACAATATACTTTACTTAATAAATCAAAACAACAAACAGGAGCAGACGGGCAGAGGATACAAACACACCTTACACAAATGAGAACCGACCTGGGGCCCGTTCTTCGTACGTCGCTAACTCAGTTAGCTGGATTTGATTGTTGGCGATTTGGCATGATCTTGGATTGTTTGGTTCTTCGACGCTCATCCTAGACTTGCTGTCATAGCAACAGGTGCGCAAGCTTGAACCTGCTCGCGAGAAGGCTTATTTCGTGTTAACAGGATTAGATCGCGGCTTAATAAGCGGAGCTGTTACGGGAAGTCTTTTAGCGCAGCGCGATAGTGTACTTTTTGAGAGATATAATTTTTCTCATGACTCGTGAGGATGTCGTTTACATCATTCATTTGTTGGAAACGCACTGTAAATGTTCGACTCGTCGGAGTCTTTAATAACAGTGCAGGGAAGTTACTATTGCGATTCTTAACCAGATTGTAATATCATATCAAATTTTTAAAAAGGCAGTTGACAGACTAAAATCTCTTATGCCTGGTTCAGATTACACGATTTTAGCCCGATTTTGGCACGATCCGTTTGACGTAGGGTGTCGTGGGGATTCGTAAACGACAACGGGCGTCGGGACGCAAGATTCGATCGTATCATCTCTTATAGTGTGTCATAGTGGGCGACACCCTACGTCGCGTCTGCGATGCTTCACGACATCACGACAAAAAGACTAGCATGTTTAATTTTTTTAACGGTCGTCCACGACGGGGCCCGTCACATGTATGAGGTTTTAACAATCTGTTTTTGTAATATGTTATCGTTGTGGCAAGCTAGCAACATTATTTTACTTGTACTACTGGCTAAAAGTAAAATTATATAAGAAAACAATATTTTACCTCAAGTTCTCTTTGGAGGATTGACAGCCCATACTGTCCTGTTCGAGCAATCCAGGAACGTGTCCATAGTCGGGTTTTCTTTCTTTTTTTAAGTTTTTCTGAACACAGGACAGCCAATACAACACTCACCGCTTCATTCATTGTTTGTTTACGTTCGTTTCCGGAAGTCACTCGCTAGTTTCGCCTTCCCCATTACATCACGCGCGTCGTTAAAGACAGCACGCGATAACTGGTCAGGAAGCAACGTGTAGTCTGACATGTTTCTTGTCCACGACACGACAAGATTTTAGGAGTCAAAATCGCGTAATCTGACACAGTGACTATCGTAACAGACAAAAAAATCGTGTAATGTGAACCAGGCATTAGATGTTCCATATCACAAATATGGCCAGGATCTGTGCATGAAGAATTTTCAGAGATGTATGCACATTATTTTAACGTGGTAAGGAAAAATATAAATATAAAGCTCACTGTATTACATACACTTATGCTTATCCTAACAGAACTGAATTTTTCCATTATACAGGTGATTACAACAGGATTCTGCTTGGAGATAGGTGTTTTATGACCCCATTCCCTGACCCAAACCCCAGAATGCAGCTCTAGCCAGGACAAGGGCACACAATGTAGTGAACTTTAGCCAACTAAAGTGTCTGTAAAGTCTGAGGGTCTTTACCTGACAGGGCATGTGACATTGCATGTGCCATATAACACACCATTGCACCATCAGAAAAAATATAAAACATTTCATTAATGTTTAATAAAAGACAAGACAAATATGCTTAGAATTATTTGAGTTTTATTTTGTTGTTCTTTGTAAAGAAAAGCCAGTGATAGTCATCTTTTGCCTGCAATAAGAGATATTATGCAAAGTCAGCAATAGTATCTGTGTGAAATAATATATTAGCACTTACTCTGAAGTTCCTTTGAAGCAACTCTATCTCTAGTGCCAGTTTTTTTTCTTTAAGTTGTCAACACTGCCAACCTCTGCATCACTGCTTTGGTCAGACTCTTCTGTAGATGTGGACTCCTGCAACTCATATTGCATTCAGAAATAATAGGTACTCAAGTGTAAATTAAGTAAAGTTATAAATGCACTTAAAGATACCTGAGAGGGTTTCTTCACTGTCCTGTGCATTGGGGAAAAAATGGACATTACAAAGTGTTGTACTTTCTTCCCTTTTGATGTAACGTCAGAAAAAGTCTTACTGCACATGCTTCAGCCAACACTTGCTTGGGAACAGATAAAAGAGTTGGTGTATTGTTTAAAACTGCACAAAAGAGGAAAACACAATTACATTACAATGACACTGGGGGAAATGTGAGCAATAACTCATGGCAACATATTTTTTTACATTAACTACATGTAGTTTCACAAATGTAGACTTTCACAAGTCAAAGCAATTAATTACTCAAGGTTCAACAGTTGGTATGACTGGACAGCCATTTGGATTATAGGCCTACTTAATTTAATGCAGCAACAAATTATTTTACTGTGTAGGATCATTTAAAGTTCATTTACAAAGTTGCTGCTCCTGGCTGTGGGTCTGAGGAAGAGCTGAACCAGGGATGCCCTCCACAACCCAAGGGCCAGCTCTTCTGCCGGGGTATAATGTGGGGGTGCAGGACCACCACATGTTTGTTTTTATTTTTTCTCAGCCTTTTTCTTGGTTGCTTTTATAAAGAGGCAAACATTTCTTAACAGTGTCTTTTTAACCCTTTGATGCACAACATGGGTCTAAAAAGACCCGACTGAGTTTTCATTTTCTATATCTTTGCAAGAAATTAATTTCATCATTCAGCTTTCCAGGTATTCCTCAATTAACTTGTTTTAGATCATTAAAAATCCTAATTGAAATTTTTCATTTCTTACTTTTCGAATAAAAATCGTTTTTGTATCGCAACCCTTCTAATGCGCAACATGGGTCTAAAAACTAAAAGACCCGTATTCATTTCCTATGTTATTTCATGCATGGCTGAGTGTTTTTTTGCTGAATCTTTAAAATATATCTATTTAACAATTTGTTATTCCAGGTATTCATTAAATATCTTGTTTTTGATTTCCACAAATCATTATGTTTTTGTTTCCTTTCTTACTTTATAAACAAACACAGTTTTTGTATTTCTAAATTTTTTTTTTACATACATGGGTCTAAAAAGACCCGTATTCATTTCCTATGTTATTTCAGTGATGGCTGAGTATTTCTTTGCTGAATCTTTAAAATATAAGTTGTTTTTTTTTGGTAACACTTTATTTTGATGGTCCCTTTTGAATATTCTGTTCATTGTAACTTTGCAACTACATGTCAACTAACTCTCATTACATGACTATAAGTAACTTTGCAACTACATGTCAACTTATTCTAACCCTAACCCTACCAGTCTATTAATACTCTACTAACACTCTACTGAGAGTTAGTAGACATGTAGGTGCAAAGTTACTTATAGTCAACAGAATGTGTTAAAGGGACCATCAAAATAAAGTTAAACCGTGTTTTTTTTTTGTTTTGTTTTTTATTCCAGGTATTCATTAAATATTTTGTTTTTGATTTTCACAAATCATTATGTCAATGTTTCCTTTCTTACTTTATAAACAAACTGTTTTTCATTTTTTATTTCTACATCAATTTTACATACATGGGTCAAAAATGACCCATATAGAAACCTTTGATATTTGCACATTGTTGCAAGTAGGAACATTTACTGCAGAATACTATTCACCTGCCACACATTTCACAACTCAACACGGCTGCTTTTGTATATTTGATGCAAGTCTTATTTTATTTTAACCACAGAAAATATTTTAAATTTTGTAAAAGATGGACATAATATTTGAATATTAGGCTATGGTTACCTTGACCTTGTAATCCTAGAAAGAAATTACTTGTGAGCAGTGCCGCTGCTAGCCATTTTGGTGCCCTAAGCATAATTCCTTTGTGATGCCCCCCCCCCCCCCCAAAACATTTCATTTAGGATTTTCATTTATGTTTCACACCCCAATGAGGGTATGATTTATTAAAAAAATTAAAAAGTAACACTTTAGTTTGGGGTCTAATGCTCACTAACTAGTTTCATTACCATGCAATGGCATGGTTTTATCATCACTGTGGTCCCGAATTTGAGGCAGGTTAGTTAGGGGGGTTCGGGGTTTCCCCGAGAAAATTTTGGATTTCTCTGAACTACAGATGTGCATTTTAAGATGTTGTGAAGGCAAAAAAATAAATAAAAAAAAATCGATAACAACAGCTTTAAAACCATGTCAGTGGGCAGCTGATTATTTTTCTCTCCTCATCAGCATCACACTCTTTTTCACTTTGTTTTTATCTTGCCCTGTCTCTTCCCCTCCTAAAGTTGGCTTTTTTAATTTACTAAAGGCTACAATTTGTATTTTATTCTCAATATGTACACATTCATTATTAATCCTGTGCCTAACATGATGAAAACGGCTTTGTTCATGTTTCTTGTCCCCTCACAATGGCAGTAGCCTAAACTATTACGCAAGGCTACATGTTACATAGGCCTATTTTCAGTTCAAAATGGCGAAATTAGACAAAACTATATTAGTTTGCCTAATTATTTTTTGTCATTCGTTTAACATTTATGACCTAAAAAAACCTGTCAAATATGAAACGTTAAGTTTAGCTACTTATATCTTATCTCGCACTTGACCGTACACTGAAGCGTCGAGTTGCACTGTTAAAATTCGCGCTCAGCGTCTGTGAACATTAAGCCCGCCTACTTTGATTTGATTGGTCATCTCAAATATTCTGACATTGACGAGCAGTGACGGACCAATGAAGCTTAGATGAACACACAAACACACCCTGTCCTCTCTGTTTCTGACGTGCGGATTGAAGATGAAGCACGCGCTGAATCTGATTATAACAAGAAGTTTAATGATTGATTTTTCATTAGGCTATTTTTGGTGCCCCCTCAGCACTTGGTGCCCTACGCACAGCGCGTGATGCGCGTGGTGGGAGCGGCGGCACTGCTTGTGAGAAGGAGAAACATGTCCAACACTATTAACTATAGCTAGCTGGTGACATATTCTAGCTAGCTAATGTTAGCTAAAAAAAGATTGTATTTTAAAGCTTATTTACATGTAGAAGGCCTAACAGTACAGATGCCGCTGTACCAGTGTGATTTTAGTTGTATTTTCTTTTATTAAATCACATTCACCACAATTCAATACAGTTACATAGTTTAATTTCAGTGTTATCAGTTATCTGTGATATGTGAATGCTATGTGAGACAAAGTGGCACATAAACATTTATAGTGTTAAATGTGTTGTCTAAATGACTGCTAAAATGATTTTGACAAAATGTTGTCTTTATTCTTTTGTTTTATCATGCTTGATAAGTAAATTTGATATAGTAACACAAAACCTAGAAAAAATTAAAATAATAATTTTTGGAAATTGAAAACAAGAAATTTTTAATATTTATAAATCATGGAATTTATAGATCATGGAATATTAAATGCTTAAATAAATATCTCAAAAGATAAAAAAAAAAAAAAAAAAGTCCAGCCATGCATGAAATAACATAGGAAATGAATACGGGTCTTTTTAGACCCATGTTGCGCATTAGAAGGGGTTTCCATAGCTTGCGCATCAAAGGGTTAAAAGAGATTTGTAGTACAAATTACCATTATGTAGAATATTCTAGTACTTCACTTTTACTTGTTCCCATGTTCTAGTAGTGGGTGGTGACTGACATTACAATGAACAAAGTTATATTAGATATTTAAAAAAAATTATATTACAATATTTATACAATTATTTAGATATTATTAAAATAGGCTACAAAAATATATACTGTAATAGGCTAAGTGATAAAAATATCTAACATGGTCACTACAAACTTAATTTGGTACTTTTTGCCAGCCCTCTCTCCTGGCTTTTGCACATTTGAGGTGAAAACTTTTAATTAAGTTTTTAACCGGCAGGAGTGTTCGAAGAACCTAATTAGCCGGATCATGATGAGCACGATGATATTATCTTGGATGTCTCGTTTGATCTCGGATGTTTTAGGCAACGTACGAAGAACAGGCCCCAGGAGTGAGGGAGAACACTGGGTTTAAATACACAGAGAACAGACTAGGGGAACAAGGCACAGCTTGGGCAAATTAATTAGACACAGGTGAAGGGACTGAACACAAACGAGGAGCGGGAAAACCGGGACACAGGATTGAACCAAAAACACTAAGTAGGGGGAAACTCAGGACACACATGTAACAGCCATGTGGTCAGACACAAGACAAACAAAGAAACATTGAAGAGAGACAAGACAGACAAGACTGTCAGGGCAGGACCCTGACAACATGATCATTATAAAGTTTTTTAAATGACAAAACACATTCACATGCACATATTTGAGAATCGGAATATTAGAAAGTTCATGATATAGCCTAGTTAACAAATTTGTGAATATTTTTACTAAAAAAGGAAAGAAGAAATCAAAGCAATATATATCTTTATACAGCACTATTGTGGCTGCGGTATGTCATGTCACATGAGAAGCATGATGGAAATGGAAATAATAAATTGATATTTATTATCGGTCGCCTACAAATAAAAACTACCCAGAGGGGAAAAAACATCTTGCAACTTACAAATGCATTTAAGCCTAGTTCACACTACATGATTTTAAAACGTCGGGCTGAACTGTGCAGTTCACACTACACTCAAAAAAATGAACTAGGAAGGTTGTGCGCTTTACATAATATATTTATATTCAGTTTACTTATAATAATTGTGTTTGTTGACTTTAAATGTTTTTTTCTATTAAGGTCCACGTAATTATGTTCAAACTTAACTCTACAAACTCCTAACGCGTTGTCTAAACACAATCCATTTATGTTAAGTACAAAATTCTTACATCCAAAGGGTGGCAGTATAGTGCGACGCAAACTGCCATGAACCCCCAAAGAAGAAGAAGAGCAAGACGCATCAGACTCAGACTACACGACACGTGGGCAAAGCTCAGCACACTTCAGTGACTCCCTGTGAAGTTTTTCTTCGATTGGTTTGACAGAGGGACGTCTTATCCTTTCAACGGCTGGTAAAGGTAGGAGGATATTATTTGTTTTTCCACCAGTATCTATCTTTTTTATTTGTTATAAGAGATGTTCTTTTTTTTTGGCCTGCTTTAGTTTTCGAGAGTTCTAGTGTTTTAGACATGCTGAAGTTTGCATGCTATCTTAGCCACGTGGGGCAGATTGGTCCGCTGCATATTTCCATTATTTGGGCGAAAAATAATAAGAAATAAGTCATGGATTAAAAGTCTCCGTCGCTACGATGGATTTCCGTTAACTGGAGCGAGTCAACGACGGATTTTCCCCCATCAATTGCAGCGTTTCTGTCTGTCCTTAATGTCTTATATTCACTTTTCATAATTTTAAGGCTGTAAATAGGATTACATTTCTCAAATAGTGTAATAAATGTCTTCATTTTAATTTTAAAAGACTAATTTAGGTGTAATCGAATTCACCCTGCTGAGGGGTGTGTGATCAAAGCCTGGAGTGGATTAAAAGCACGTTCTTCTCTCTACTCTGGGGTTCTGCTAATCACTCCGCTCCAACTCCACTCCGGGTTTTCCATTCCCGCTCACGGAAAAACTGCTACGTGTTCACTCCATTTGAAAAGTTATAAGTTACTAGTATGTTTATATTTTATAGCATGCGTCGGGCTCCTAGTCAGCCTGTCGGGGTGGTATTCGCTACAACTGCCTCGCTATACATTATCCCTTACATAACAGACCGCATTCTACATTAGAATTCAACCAAGCCATGTAATATAACAGTGGTTGTGATACTTTCAATGAAAATTCAAAAGTGTGATTATTTTATTTGTGTGTTGTTTTCAGTTCAGAATAATTATTTTTTATAAAATCTTTATCAATTTGTTTTGTTTGTTTTTATCCTTTGCCATTTTTCAGGTCCTTAATGAAAGGTGTGTCTTGTGTTCCTGCCAAGGTGCTTTACTCACAACAGGTAAGATCTGCAACATATACTAATGTAAATACTGTTTCTTGCGTGACCATTTCATTTGTAAGTTCTGAGTTGTTTGTTTCTGTTTGTATCCTGTTTAATTTTAATTATCAGTAGTAATTGATCATTTTAGTTTTTAACAGATTATATAATTTTTTTTTAAATTATTATTATTTTAAGTCATATTTTTTATAATATGTTATTATGTTATTTGTAAAACTTTTAAAGTTTCACCCATTTCACATAATTATAGAAGTGTAATAGGTTTGTATATTATGTATGTTGATGCTGCTTTTTTTCTATTTAGACTGAAACTGTTGAAAAGAAGAGGGAGTGCCTCCTCAGGGCTCTTTGTCTCTATTTAAACGAAGATCCGAGCAGTCTTTTCAAAGAGTATCTGGTAGGTAATAACAATTTCCGCAGCAGTAACAGTATCCTAGGGCTTTTAAGAATATCAAAATATCCATTTAACATTGTGGGATCTGGCTTGTAGGAATGGCAATTTTGGTCTAGACAAATCAGGTTTCTGATCATTTAATCTTAAAAATGAAAAAATTATAATCTTATAAAAGTAGAATTTATGGCAGAGCTGCTATATTAGATGGCATCAGATCATACAGGTGTACTTAAAGGTGGGGTATGTGATTTGCAAAACAGCCAGCAGATTTTGAAAATACACAACTCAAAAGGTCCTGCCTTCTTTCCCTGACTCCATCCATTCGAAGAGGGGGATGGGGGAAGGGGGGTATGGTACGACCATTTGATTGACGCACTGACGGTCCAATGATTCTAGGATGTCTTGGAAATGATTGGCTGGAGTTTTTCGAGTCCTGCCGGTTCCACAGATGATTAAATGTTTTAATTTTCATTTCAGTGCTTTTAACTCAGTGGCTGTAAGTGGGTTAGGAATAGGATTTCAAGTGATTTTGAAAAAATGGTTTAAAAAAAAAAGAAAATACATACCCCACCTTTAATAAAGTGGCCAGTGAGTGTACAAATAGTAAGGAATCAGTCTGGACCAAAAGTTAGTAATCAAGCACTAATTTAAAACATTAACGGAGAAAACTGCAATGCTAATGAGCTCTTTGTAATTGGCTGGTGATTTCATTGTTGTCCTTTTTTGTGTGTGGAAAGGATTCAGAAGGCTGTGCTGTCCAGAGGAACCTTGATCAAATGGTCTTTGGCATCTACATCATTAATGTAGAGGGAGGTGATGCCACCACCACTCCAGCTGATGTTGGAATAGTGATTGAGGGTGTTGAAGTGCTTCACGAATTGGGAGACATCGCTTCTGCATGTGCGCTCTTAATGGATGTCATATATGCAATGAACCTAAGTTATCCTGAGGAATTGAAAGCGTTTTTTGAGGTGCTTCAGAAAATATTCCTACAGCTGGATGCTTCCAGACTCTCAACCAAGGTACAGATGCTTAAAAACAAACTGTACGAGTGAACCAACAGCGTGTGGCGTTTAACATGAAGGCCTTCTCTTTTTTTTTGTGACGCACCACTGTTCATGCGGTGACATGTTTCTTTGTCATAGTGTGATGCTTAAACTGAGTGAATTAACATTGGGAACTTTAAAAAGTTTGTGGACTTTAACATAAAGGCCTGCTTTTCACAAACACTTGAAAGATTAACTTTTTTTTTTGTGACACGCACCACTGTTCTGGGTGACAGCTGTGACGGCCCTGCCTATTTTTTTTTTAAAGGTAAAGATAACCCACTTTAAATCCTGCCACTCATGGGTATGTTTGACTTTTTTCCTCTCTTTTGTAAAACATAAGCTAAAAAGTAGCTTAAAAGAAGCTAAAAGAGTTGTTGTTAACCTCTTGTGTTGTTGAATAAAGGAACTAACAAATGTTAAGTGGAGTTTACTTAAGTTATTTGTGTGGAACCTGTTGACGAACTTTAATTAATTCAACCTAACTAGTAAAAAACTGATTTTGTTAGTCCATATAACACAACTGACTTTAGTTAGTTAAACTCAAATGTCTCTTGTTGAACAAAACTGATTGATAATAGTTGGCTTAAGTCAAAAATATTATTTCTCCCTAAACAACCCCATTAAGTTAGATAAGCTTGAATATTTGTTTTCAACTTACATAAATAAGTTATGTGGAACCTGTTGACAAGTAAAAGTTAATTAAAGTCAATGTTTCATTTTTTTGAGTGTACATGACTTGCTCTCTGTGAAATCAGGAGTGTTCAAGTTGTTGAGCTGTTCACACCACACGACACAACGTGATTGATCCGCAACAGGAGGTAACGCACTACACGAGTTGACAACAACTCTGTCACCCAACGATTCTATCTTCTACAAACCACTTTTGTCACGAAAAATCACGCGATAAAATGAACCGAAAATGACGCGAAACAGCACGCGCGCCAATAGAGCTGGTAAGTCCTGCCCATCCGTAAAACTCCAAGTGGACCTCTAGGTTGAAAAAGCGTCAATGCAAGTGAATGAGAGAAAATAATTATTTTCTGATCCCGTTTGAATTGTGCCATGAATGTGAACATATGTTGTCTGTGAATTTTTTATATGAAAAAATAAACTGTTAAAAAACTGTAGTAAAAACAGTAAAAAACTGTTAAAAGGATCAAAACTTGCATTGACCGAGCATCTAACACATGTATAGTAAGTATTATCTTCATTTTACCTCAGAAAATATGTTATAGATTTCAACAACATATTTATACATATATGACTACAGCCAACTAAGCTAGCTAATATTACTGTATAGTGTGTGTCATATATGACTTTTGCTCCTCAGACTTCTGATATACAGGGATAGTTGTTGTGGAACACACAAAATATTATATCAGCTGTGTAATCCCTCAAGAACATTGTTTTACAGAGCATCTGGTACATGTATAGTAGGTAGCCTATTATCTAGATTTTTTCCTCAGAATGTTATATTTCAACAACATATACATTTTGTGACTGCTGCTAACAGGTCTCTAACATTACTGTATAGTACGTGACAGTGTCATAAATGACGATTGTTTGAAAGAGTATTTTTCCCCCTACAAATTAGCCTATTTTATAGCTAACACTAGCTTACTAGCTAGCAAACATTAGCCTACTGTATGTAGCCTACATTCATAATTATTATGTTGAGAGCATGTGTTATCCTGTATCATCAAATTAACTTTTGTAGTTAGATAACACTGGGATTATTGGCATCTCCAACAATGCCAATGCCAGACAGAGATTTTTCATGGTCACCCCAGAACTTTCTCGTCTGTCGAAAGAGTTAAAGAGTCAGTTTGACATGGAAGCTGACAGAATCACAGAGCATCATGAGCTTGGGCCAAGTGCAGTCAAGACGGCACATGATACAATCGACAAGATCAAGTCAGCCATGGAAACCCCTTTACCAATGAAGATGACAACCTGCACAATGTGATCACGCAAGTCTACATCCCAGATTAGTACAACAGATTTTGAATGCTGATGCCACTGGCCAGAAGTTATATGATGGAGATGTCAGCCTCTAGACCCCTGTGAAGAAAGAGAACAACAAGATGTCCCTTTCTGGGATCAAGAAGATTACAGTGAAACTCAGAGACAATACTGTGGATCTGGAGGAGACCAATGACCTGTTTGCAAGGCTGATGGTACTTGCCAGGTCAAATAGGAAGAAGCTGACAAAAGAAGACATGCCCCATGAAGACCATCAGCCACCTCAAGTTGGAAGTTATACTTACCAAGATGCAATGCACACAGGACTCACAGATCTCACATCTACTGATCAGCCAAGTCAGAAGATAGCACTGGTGGACGGTATGGTGCTTGTGCAGAAGCTTGTGATGTGATATTTGTTTTGTTTTTTACCCATATTTATGTATACTATAACATGTATACACAATACTATATATTGTGGATGTATTTCAATGGGATGATTAAAAAAAAACCATGTTTTTTTTTAAGGAACATGGAATGATATTGCAATAAAACAACCACACCGGGTCATTTTTGCCCCACTTATGCATCTATGGGTTAATGTGGTAACGTCCTGTAGCTTTTTAACTAGCACCATTGGATTCCCTGACTCTGGAAATGTGGGTTTAGCAGTTAAAATTCCAGCTTATTCAGAAGCCGAGATATTACAAATTAAAGTTTTACTATGGCCATTGTTTTAAAATTCAATATGGCCGCCACATGGACATCTGGGCAAATGCAAACATCGATTTTCTGACTCCTTATACAATAACCTTTCCAAAAATTTATAGTTTAGCAAATCCCCAAAAGATTCCCACAAAAATATAAAGTGAACCTGACTAAATGAAGCAACTCAGCGTTCCTCGTTCTCACATTTTCAAATTAGTAATGAAGGCTTGGGCTATGGCAGAAGGAAGTAGTTTCACAAAAAATGGGGTATTTAAAGACACTCCGTTGTTGTGTCTTATTTATTTACACACTTGTGTCGTTGAACTGTTGTATAAATGCAATATCACACTCGTAGCCATTGGATATGGCTCCATCTCAGCACTGCTGTTATAGAGCGATACCTCATGGCCACGTGTGTGCTATTGTTTATATTATGCTTTTATAATATGTTTTTATTGTCTTGGATGATGACAACATCTTTCCTTTGTTACTAAGAGAAAAAATATTTTGTTTTTAATTTGATTGTCTCTATGGGTCAAAGTGTAAAGACCAACAAAAGCTATTTTGGCATAATTACACTAATTAAATACACAAGAGAAACATTTTGTTTAATGACAAAACTTCAAACAAGGTAATTATATTTGTGTTTGCACAACAGTGGTTACCGTAATTAGACCCATTAGACCCTGGTCATCAGTTTAGGAAACCTTTAAAAATCTATTTTCCTCTGACACAACCCGTTTTGAATCCAAACTCAAAGCAAGATTTCAAGAGAGATTGGTGGGTATTTTATTTGTTTGTTCATTTAACTTCCATTTGCTATTAACACTTCTAATGGTTTTGTCTGTGTGTTTTCTGTTACAGTACAATATCACTTTTCTTATGATTGTATGAAGATGTGGAATCAATATGAGACTTATTTTATATAATTGAAATAGAAAATAATAATGAAACACTTCAGTGTTAATTCACTCCCTAAATCCGCTGATATTTTGTGTAGTTAAGTCAAGTCAAGTCACCTTCATTTATATAGCGCTTTTAACAATATTGATTGTTTCAAAGCAGCTTTACAGTGATAATAGGAAATTAAAGTAACAGAGATTGTTTTGGCTCTACAGCAGCTTTTGAATAAAGTTATTGTCCAGCTAAAGTAAGTTTCTGAATGATTCACTTCCGTTGCAAAGATCATTAGTTATTAACTTAGGGGTCACTTACATAACACCGTTTTAACTGAAAGCGAGAATGCAAACTTTGAAATAGGTTCCAAGGTTTGAATTTAAAAAAAAACTTTATCATCTACATGTAAACTTAAAAACCGTGAATCTGTGAAAATGGTGACGGCTGCACATCCATATTACGCGTTTGGTCTAGATATGTGCATTTGAAAATAACTTGTCTGGCCTTAATAATAATACAGAATTTTTTGTCGTTTCCGTGGATCCATGCGAACTGGAATCATTTTGATAACATTTTATCTGTACAGAGGTAAATGGAAGGGAAGGAGGCCTTCACAGGGGAGAGTCTAGTGAAGTCTAGTTAAATTACTTTTCAAAGTGGCTTTTCATAAAATGTTATATTTGAAAATGAATTGTTTAGGGATGAAAACGTGTAATAATAACTTTTTGTTTTTCAGATTTGAAAGAGTTCAAATGAATTTTTCAGTTGCTTTCAGCAATGGAACTGATTCTTTCAATGAAGGATTTTATCTAACTGCCTTCCGCTCTTTGGCGAACAAAAACTATCTAATTTTGGCCTTGGCGATTATCTACATCATCACCTTGCTTGGAAATCTTGTTCTTCTGATTGTCGTCCTAATGAACTCCAGTTTACAGAATCCCAAGTATCTTGCTGTGTGTAATCTAGCTATTGTTGACATTTCAATGAATAGTGTTATAATTCCTCAAATGGTGCCTGTTTTTGTGTTCAATCAAAATCATGTTTCATTTGGAGCATGTTTCTCCCAAATGTTCTTCATGCATTTTTTTGGTGACATGGAATCTTTCTCTCTTGCTCTTTTGGCGTATGACCGGCTGATTGCAATCTGCTGGCCCCTGCGTTACTCTACCATAAACACCAACCTGAGGATGCTGCTTATAATAGGAGGGATTTGGTCTCTAGTTATTCTGCTGGAGATTTTCCCAATCAGCCTCGCTGCCAGGCTTCCTTATTGTGCCTCCAGAGAGGTACAGAGTTGCTGTTGTGAACACAGTCCAGTATACAAGTTGGCTTGTGCAGACACCTCTTACAATCGTCAGCTGGGTACAGCTAAGTCATTGACCGTTTTGCTAGGCCCCTTGATTTTTATTGTTTTCACCTATGTGATTGTGGTGGTTGCTGTGATGCGGATTGCATCTACAACACAGCGCTGGAAGGCCTTTCACACCTGTTTCACTCACCTGCTGCTGGTCCTGCTCTATTACATGCCAGTCATGCTGGCATACGTACTAGGGAACCTGCGTTTAATTCAGAATGTGGATCTTTTCACAGCAATTCTGACTGTTTCTGTTACCCTCCCCCCAATGCTAAACCCAATCATCTACAGCTTAAAGACTGATGAACTACGAGACAAGATAGTCAAGCTGCTTGGAAAGTCAAAAGTGGCACAACAGATCATTAAAAATGAGGCCAGTGATTAACAAGACTTTTATTTCTGTTATTGTAAAAAATGTTTCATTTGCTTTGATTTCAGCCCTGTTACACAGAATTAATGTGATGTCCAGCAGATGAGGATGGAAATGTTTCCCAAGGATAAATTGTCTTTTTCATATTCCCTTGATTCAAGCCCATTGGCATTTATAAATATCACATATCTAGATTTTTTTATTAAGTCATTTACAGAAGACTAAAATAAATCAAAATTAGTATTTCATAATTTCATCAGGTAAGACCTATTGTCTTTAGAAAACAGTTAGCAATACTATGACTTTAAAATTAGTTAAACACAGCAACAACAAGCAAATAAAAGTACTTCTCACACAGTAATGTTTATACTCATTTGAAAATGTGAAAAATGTATGGTAATTTGTGCAAGTTATTGTCTATGCATTCAGAATGGAGCATAAAACAATACATTTAAAATAAAATGCAATTCATTGCATTTTTACTGAAAAATCATGAAAATTACTACTCTTGCTTTCCCACTAGATGGCAGAGAAAGACAAGAAACAACGCCCCTGCACTGACTGCTATATTCTCTGTTTAGACATGAAAAGTGTTCACAATTTTTATGAGTAGGCCTTTGTCCTCTCGTTACTCGTCACAGGACCAAGGAAAAAGATTCCTTATGCTACATCCTCAAAGAACATTCCATTCTTCATTCTGATTGTTTAGTGTTGGCATTCAGTGGTCAGATATAGCATTCGACGTAGTCTAGCAATGCTGTGTATTAGTCTGCTCATCTGGGTAACTGAAGCTGATTGTTATCCTTTACATATCACAAAACAATAATATTATTTTTTTTAATAGTGGTTGCCATTAGAGCTGTGTGTTTGTGCAAGGAGACCATGCATCATGTTTTGATGCAATTCTGTACAATCTTCCATTTTCATTGTCCTACAATTAGGCTATATAATAAAAATTAAATATGTATATAATAATTTGAATATGCATAAAACACGTTCGACCAAACAAACAATGTTATTTAAATTGAATCAGGGTAGATAATGACAATGAGGCTCTCTGTCTCTCTCTCTCTCTCTCTCTTTGGCTGTTTAATTTTTTTGCTATATAGCATTCCAGTGGTTGAGGACAAGCTGGCCGCCATAGGCAGAGGGTGAACCAACTCTAGGGTAAGGCTAGATGTGATTCCTCCTTAAAAACATATTTAAAGGGGTCATGAACTTGAATTTTTCCTCGATATTTAGAAAGTTAAGAGTTTGCTATATAGAAATACGTTGTAAGTTTCATAACTCAAAACTTCCTTGTTATTCCAAAAACTGCTTTTATTGAAACCAAGGCCAGAAAACGACAGGATCTACAAAGTGGAGAATTATGACGTCACAGAGCAGCGAAAGAGCTTTGCAGTAGAATATCAATGCCTACGTTTATATATATATATATATATATATATATATATTATATATACATACTGTATATATACACTCACCGGCCACTTTATTAGGTACACCTGTCCAACTGCTCGTTAACACTTCATTTCTAAGCAGCCAATCACATGGCGGCAACTCAGTGCATTTAGGCATGTAGACATGGTCAAGACAATCTCCTGCAGTTCAAACCGAGCATCAGTATGGGGAAGAAAGGTGATTTGAGTGACTTTGAACGTGGCATGATTGTTGGTGCCAGAAGGGCTGGTCTGAGTATTTCAGAAACTGCTAATCTACTGGGATTTTCACGCACAACCATCTCTAGGGTTTACAGAGAATGGTCCGAAAAAGAAAAAACATCCAGTGAGCGGCAGTTCTGTGGGCGGAAATGCCTTGTTGATGCCAGAGGTCAGAGGAGAATGGCCAGACTGGTTCGAGCTGATAGAAGGGCAACAGTGACTCAAATAACCACCCGTTACAACCAAGGTGGGCAGAAGAGCATCTCTGAACGCACAGTACGTCGAACTTTGAGGCAGATGGGCTACAGCAGCAGAAGACCACACCGGGTGCCACTCCTTTCAGCTAAGAACAGGAAACTGAGGCTACAATTTGCACAAGCTCATCGAAATTGGACAATAGAAGATTGGAAAAACGTTGCCTGGTCTGATGAGTCTCGATTTCTGCTGCGACATTCGGATGGTAGGGTCAGAATTTGGCGTCTACAACATGAAAGCATGGATCCATCCTGCCTTGCATCAACGGTTCAGGCTGGTAGTGGTGGTGTCATGGTGTGGGGAATATTTTCTTGGCACTCTTTGGGCCCCTTGGTACCAATTGAGCATCGTTGCAACGCCACAGCCTACCTGAGTATTGTTGCTGACCATGTCCATCCCTTTATGACCACAATGTACCCAACTTCTGATGGCTACTTTCAGCAGGATAATGCGCCATGTCATAAAGCTGGAATCATCTCAGACTGGTTTCTTGAACATGACAATGAGTTCGCTGTACTCAAATGGCCTCCACAGTCACCAGATCTCAATCCAATAGAGCATCTTTGGGATGTGGTGGAACGGGAGATTCGCATCATGGATGTGCAGCCGACAAATCTGCGGCAACTGTGTGATGCCATCATGTCAATATGGACCAAACTCCCTGAGGAATGCTTCCAGCACCTTGTTGAATCTATGCCACGAAGAATTGAGGCAGTTCTGAAGGCAAAAGGGGGTCCAACCCGTTACTAGCATGGGGTACCTAATAAAGTGGCCGGTGAGTGTATGTGTGTATATTTATGGCCCCATGCCCTACAAAGCAAAAAGGCAGTAACTACGCAGAGTGCAGAACTGAGAAAAATGACTTTAAAGTTATCCTGTCGTTACCTTTTTTGCAGTTACTGTACAAACGACTACCATTTTTCTCCAAAACGACACACATTTGAGATAAGATGTTTTGTCACATAACAAAGGATGCCTTGAATGTCATGAAAATGATAATAACTCATTTTTGACCAAAAATGCAGTTACTGCCTTTTTGCTTTGTAGGGCAGCATAGTAATTGGATTCTTGTTTGTTTGACAAATTTTCCTTTAATAGAAACTCACTCCATTGAATCGTGTGTTTCTAAGGGAACACTGTCAAAAAGTTCAAAGTTCAATGCTGTAATGATGTGCCCTATCCTTAGAGAATACCTGAGGGGTCATGTTTCTGTATGGCTTTATCCACAAAAAGGTTTCAGCTCATCAAGAGGAAAAAACAGGTAGATTAAGACTTTGGGGAAACAAGACTCATTAGTGTGTTATTGTGTCACAGTACCTGCTTGATTGGCAGCTTATGCCAGTCACTCATTACCCTGCTATTTATTGTAAATCAAGCCTTACAGCAAAACGAATCAGTGATGTTCAAAATAATACTGAAAAAAAAGTAAGAATAAAATTAAGTATTTTTATGTATAATCAAGAGTATAATTTTTTTTTTTTTTTTTTACATTATTAAACCACCCTGGCCCTCCAAAGTAGGCCTATTTTTAGATGTCCAAAGATATAGGACTATTGTTTAGCTTAAAATGCCATCTTAAAAACAAGCTTGGGGAATGTGCATAATTGTATTAAATCATTAGTTGAATGATGCTTAGGGATTTGATCTGGAGAATTCTAAATAATCTCCATGGACAATTTATTAAAAGAGTCTCCAGACCTTAGGTCCACTTCCATTCAATCTTTTTATCCAATGGGAGTATTTCATCATGGAATGGAAAAACACCTTTGTGTTATTTATTTTTCAACAAAAAACGTGACAAATGTGACAGATAGCCTTTACACTATATGATCAGTTAAAATCGATAAAAAAAACTGATTGAACACACTTTTCTGTTTATTATATTTTCTCTTTATCTAAGACACCATTTAAATTTAAAAATGTATGTTTAAATACTGGAAATTATTTTTGCAGAATATTTTACCTATGAAAAACATCTATTTTTTCATTTTAAATTGATTTTTTTAAACCTTGAATGCATTCACATTTCTTAATTATCAATTCATGTTATCAAAAGCTATTTATAAATGTAACAAATTAGCTCTTTGAAATATTAATAATCAATAATAACTTGTTATAATTAATTATGAATATTTGGGTCAGTTAATTGCACTGTAAAAAATATTTTAGCAATTTAGTTATTTCAACTTATTTTTTTAACTAGATTGTCCAGACAACAAGAAATTTTAAGTTTGATTGTTCTCAACTTATCGAAATAAGTTAGTTAAACTTAAAAAAAAAACATGCAAAAAGATAACTCAAAATAATGAGTTAAGTTTTTTTACAGTGTGGATTAACTTGATGTAGCTAAATTAATATTACAATCAATATTCGTCAATTAATTAATCAATTAATCAATCACTCAATTAATCAGTTCGTCCAACAAACTCTTTTGATTATTCATTTATTTTAACAAAAGGGTATCTTCGATGGCCACAGAAAAATAATTATTTCTTAGCATGTACAGCGCTTTGAGCATGTAACAAGATCAAGATCGTAAAAGAGACTTTGTCTGCAAGCAGTGAATCAGAACCAAATACACATTGTGCACAAGTTTTATTAACTAAATCACAAACATGTCTAAACTAAACAAACAAACATACAGACACTCACCTAAAGGATTATTAGGAACACCTGTTCAATTTCTCATTAATGCAATTATCTAATCAACCAATGCATTTAGGGGTGTGGTCCTGGTCAAGACAATCTCCTGAACTCCAAACTGAATGTCAGAATGGGAAAGAAAGGTGATTTAAGCAATTTTGAGCGTGGCATGGTTGTTGGTGCCAGACGGGCCGGTCTGAGTTACTGTGACAATCTGCTCAGTTACTGGGATTTTCACGCACAACCATTTCTAGGGTTTACAAAGAATGGTGTGAAAAGGGAAAAACATCCAGTATGCGGCAGTCCTGTGAGCGAAAATGCCTTGTTGATGCTAGAGGTCAGAGGAGAATGGGCCGACTGATTCAAGCTGATAGAAGAGCAACTTTGACTGAAATAACCACTTGTTACAACCGAGGTATGCAGTAAAGCATTTGTGAAGCCACAACACGCACAACCTTGAGGCGGATGGGCTACAACAGCAGAAGACCCCACCGGGTACCAATCATCTCCACTACAAATAGGAAAAAGAGGCTACAATTTGCAAGAGCTCACCAAAATTGGACAGTTGAAGACTGGAAAAATGTTGCCTGGTCTGATGAGTCTCGATTTCTGTTGAGACATTCAGATGATAGAGTCAGAATTTGGCGTAAACAGAATGAGAACATGGATCCATCATGCCTTATTACCACTGTGCAGGATGGTGGTGTAATGGTGTGGGGGATGTTTTCTTGGCACACTTTAGGCCCCTTAGTGCCAATTGGGCATCGTTTAAATGCCACGGCCTACCTGAGCATTGTTTCTGACCATGTCCATCCCTTTATGGTCACCATGTACCCATCCTCTGATGGCTACTTCCAGCAGGATAATGCACCATGTCACAAAGCTCGAATCATTTCAAATTGGTTTCTTGAACATGACAATGAGTTCACTGTACTAAAATGGCCCCCACAGTCACCAGATCTCAACCCAATAGAGCATCTTTGGGATGTGGTGGAACGGGAGCTTCGTGCCCTGGATGTGCATCCCACAAATATCCATCAACTGCAAGATGCTATCCTATCAATATGGGCCAACATTTCTAAAGAATGCTTTCAGCGCCTTGTTGAATCAATGCCACGTTGAATTAAGGCAGTTCTGAAGGCGAAAGGGGGTCAAACACAGTAATAGTATGGTGTTCCTAATAATAATCCTTTAGGTGAGTGTATACATACATGTATAGGTAAAAGGGTGAGTGATAGAATGAAACTGGAAACAGGAAATGGAATTATGGAGAAGATCCATTTAAACTATGAAAAGAACCATCAGCTTATTTTCAGCCATCAGCTTATTTTCAGCAGCGTAAACAATTCTTGAAGTTGTTGAAAATTGAAGTTGTTGATGGTTTCGTGAGTGTCAAATGTTGCAGTTGCAATTGATTTCTTCTCTGTTGGATAAAGGAGATACACTCTTAGAAAAAAGGGTTCATTGGGGTTCTATATATGAAGCATAGGGTTTGTAACGAATGTACACAATAATAATATACATAAAATGTATTTAAGGGGGCCGGAAGGCCAATTTAGCTCAAAAGGAATGATTCATCGATTTGCAATGAATCTTGACCGAATCACTATGGAACCGAGCAAATGACTCGTTTAGAGTTCATTTGAACGGGCCGTAATTATAACCTTGGCACAGATATAAATATCCAATCTATAGTGAAACACTATGTATTAGCAAGGTAACTTTAGATCGACAGTACAAGACATTAAATGTGCAAGCACAACACAAGGCAAATATCTTTTCAAATATAAACAAGACTTTATTGATTATCCTAAAACATAAAACTAATATCTAACACAAACACACGCACACGCATTCATACAAGTTGCAGAAAGAAAGAGAGTGAGGAAAGAATGAGTTTTAAGAGTGAGATAGTGAAATCCCAAGTTTCTATATGCACTTATAAGACATGACCTGAACGAACCATCAATCATTAATTTAACCCTTCTATCGTTTCTTTGGCGGGTTATTTAATTTTACATTAATGCACCAGTTCAGTTAAGAGTCTGGAGTGTTACTTGCTTGTCCGTGTTGCTTGGGGATTCCCTTGTGTGAGGGGGATTTTCCCGGGTCCGTGGCTGGCTGTCTCCTCGTGCCTGCGAGATCTTGGGCCGCCAATCACGTGGTGTGTTGGCGGATGGATGAAAGTCTTTGAAGTTGGAAGGGCTTTGTAGTCGAAACGTTTAAACGAAACTTTGCAGCAAAGCTTAACTTAGAACCGAGACTTTCAACGAAAAAGAAAATAAAGGAAGAAATGAAAGTAAGACGAGTTAGATGGCTTGAATGAGCTGTTTTAACCCCGATCTTGGTGGGTTATTTGTCTGCTGGTCTAATTTGGTCTGGTCGATGTTTAAGCGTGCAAACACGCTCTTTGTTGTTTTCAGAGAGAAGCATGAACGGGAACACTCTCTTGTCTGTTGATAGAGAGAGGCGCAAACTTAATTCAACACCGAACCGAACTCAAAACCGAACTCCCTGGATGGAAGTTTCGGAACTATAGAAGTTTCTCTGAACTCATTCTAATTCCTTTGTTCGGGTCTTTAACTTAACAGTTAGCCCAACCTCTTTGGAGAATTCTGACCAATGAGACAATGGCATCATTTTAGGGGGGTGGATCGAGTTCCTACTTATCTTTATCTGGGATCTGTGTGGGTTCCAGCATTTAGCAGAGAAACAAGAAACCACAGTTTAAACATTATAGATTATTATAATCATACCAAAACATTTTACACAGATTTCAATCAAGCCATCTTTTGAATTAAGGGTATACGATTCTTTTGATTGGAAGCACAATACTCGTTCATTCACACACTGTTGTATCACAATTACATGATTTATATGTGATCTAAGCATAATACAAACATAAAAAACAACATAGAATTATGTTGTTTGATTATAAGTCCACTAAGCATTGTTCTGTGTGAGTTTTAATGGGTTTGATATGTAAAGTCTGTGTATGTAAAGTTTATGATGTTTGAGCCATTCCGGTCTGAGGTCAGGCAGAGTTCCTGCTGAAGGCTGTGTTGTTCATCCCTCATGGGACCTTGGTCCTATGAAAGACGTAGTCTGTTAGTCGCAGGGGTCAGATGACCTCTGGTTAGGGCCTCTTGTTTGACCATTTCTGAACAGATCTGTCTTGCCAAAATGTAAAACATTGACAACGTTCTTCCTGTTTTTGGCTTATCTCTGGGTGCCTGTAAGGCCATAAAAGTCTTGTTTGGGGGTTTTCTTGGCCAGAGTAGACAATCTGGAGCCACTTTTGTGACTTTGGAATGTGGTGTTCAGATCCGGAATGCTGAATCACATTTGAATGAATCCCATGAGAGATTCATTTGATTAATTTGTGTTTGGTTCATCCTTAAACTCTCTACATATTCCCCCCTTCGATCGATGATGGGTTGAGAAGAAGACATCATTGAACGCTGGAGAAACAGAAGAAGCAAACACACACAGCAAACAACAAGACAACACCTCCATGACTGGTCACTTTACTGGTGCAGGGCATTAGATTATCTAGGCCTAAACAGGTTCACTCTCTCAATATAGTCAATCATGTGGAAAAAGTTTAGTTCAATTTTAGGACCGTTATTCTAGTTTGTTTTAAAACGGTGATTGATCAACTTTGTGACTAAATTTGATTTGTTTGTTTTATTCTCTTCTAGATTGGTCTAGGTTTAGACCAATTTACCTTTCAAATTTGATTCGAATGATGCAGGGAGTTCTCTAGGCTAACATTCGTTTTAAGGTGACTTGCAAACATCAGGCGTGGTGCGTCAATCCTTATATGGTAACCTTGACCCTTACGGGGTAACAGGGATTTTACTTAATAAAAGAAGAAGAAAGGGAAGAGGTAAAACACAACAAAGCAGTTGAGTGACTCCTGTATGGCTACTGTTGTGCAATGTCAGGTGTCACAATGTAATGAGAGGGTTCTACTTGTTGGGTGTATTGCTACATGTTTCCTATGGAAAGGAAAGCTAAGTCAGTGTTGCGATTTCAGTGTCTACCTGTGGGAAAAACATGTTTGTTGAATGTTTTTCATGGTAGCTGTGTTTAACTTGTGTATGTTAGTGGTACAGTGTAGTGTAGTGCATGTACTGCATGTATACTGTATGTATGTCAGATCTGTCTCAGTCTGTTTTGCTCCCCCCTTTGCTTGATGGCTTAGCTTTGATGGGCTTGTTGCATCTTTGCCTTGTAAAGGGATCTTCTGTGATCTGCTGGGGGTCAGTCCAGTAAGGCAGGAAGTTCTCTGGCAGACATTGGGAGGTGGTTTGGCATGGATGCGTGAAGCTGTAGTGCAAAACGTGGTCTCCTTTGTTGCCTTCCTCTTGTGATGCCTTCTGGTTGTGACAGACTTTCTGACCTTCTGTGCTTACTGTTGTTGCTGTAGCACACACATGGTTCTTGAGTTTGGAGCTCGTTTGGTGGTTTCTTTATGAGTGATGGGTAGCCAGGATGGTGTTTCCTGGTACCTCTGGGCGTTTGTCAGTGGTTGACTGTGAGAAACCACTTTGTTCTGTGTTGTTGTAGAACAGGTGGTCGTCATCTTCCTTAGGAAGGCGTACCAGATGATCATTGGTCCTCTGTGTTCAGCTTGTTTTCGATGAACACTTGCAGTTGCCTCATTAGTCGCTCCATGTCTTTTGAGGGTAAACTGTCTTGTTCTTGGGCACACTCAGTGCGGTGTTTAGCTGAGTGGTGCAGAGGTGGGTTTCGTCGTCGATTACCCACATAGCATGCTTTTGGATGCGTTGGTTGATTCCAGTTGTTTCCTTCTTGCGGGTTTCTTGAGAAGCGTGGCTGGTCCCATGACTTTTCCATGCGGTTGGCGTGGTAGGTGTCATCGGCATGGGAGTCACATTCTCTGTGCTCCTTACGAAGGATGGTGGTGTTGTCATGCCACTGGGTGTCTTCCAGTGCAAGGCTTGTTTCTTGGCTGAATGAGTTTGAAACTGTGGATGTTTTCAAACCTTTCTTTGAGGTCATCTTTTGTTTGATGTAGGCCTTGTGTATCAGGTCACGTAGCTGCTGAATGGTCATCGTGCCTGGGCACGCCATGATACCAAGATGATGACTCAATCCGGGGTGCAGGTTTCTCAGGAAGAGGGTTTTGAAGTTCACATCCTCTTCAAGTTCAGGTTTGCTATGTGCACCTAAGTAAGCTTGTCGAAAACGGTGGAAATAGGCTTGGGGAGTCTCTTGTCGACATTGTTTGGTTTCCAAGGCGATTAACACACCGTGTTCTGACTCTGGACCTGTAAATTCTTTAATCAGTGTCTCACGTAGTAGCTGGTAGTTTGACATGACATTAGCAGGTTGTCGGTCTAGGAAGCTTCGTACCTCTGGACTGGATGTGGATCTGATGAGGTATAACCTGTCTCTGTCAGTCATATGGGGTCTCACCTCTAGGTGGAAGTCGATATCTCGGAGGTAGGCCTGGATGTCGGGACCCTCTGTGGAGTTCGGGTTGAACTGAGTGATATTCTTAACCAGCTGGTTGAGATCTTTAAATGTCATCCCATGTGCAGTTTTGGAGTCTGCCTGGATGATCTCTCTTCCGTTGTTGGCAGGGAAGAGTTCTGTGGTGAAGGCCGGTGACATTTTGGGTTGTGGCCATTCACTTCTTTCACTGTATGCCAGTTCTTGGATGGAGGACTCTGTTCTGCTCAGCAGGGGTGATGCTGAGGGAGGCCTCTCCCTTCTTGGCTCTGGTTTCTGTTGGAAAATGTGCTGGAGTTCATCTCTGACCGCGTAGAGCTCGTCGTGGACGTCATCTCGCTGTTGGGTCAGATGGTCGATGTCAGCGCTGCACCTTTCCAGGTGGTCTTCCAGGGCAGTGATTTTAGAGTTCTTACTTTCAATGTCAGCTTTGGCTTTCTCTAGCTGATGTTCAGCAGACTGGAGTTGGTTTACCAGGTGTTTCTGGACAGTCTTTAATTCTTGTTTGTCACGTTCAGTGACTGCAAGGGCTTCTTGGAGCTTGTCAACTTGTGTCTTTGTTTCTTGCTCCGCTTCGTCGGACACTTTGAGTTTGTCTTGAGCTTCACCTTTGAGCTGGTCTTTGCAGTGTTGAGTGTGCATCAGCTCTCTCAGGAACTCGGTGGTCTGACGCTTGAAGTCGTCCTGGACTTTCACTTCCAGCTTGTCTATGCGGCTCTGGGCACGTGTCAGCTCCTCCTGGAGGTGGGTGATGTGCTTGTCGCTTAGTTTCAGCTGGGCTGTGAAGGCATTACTTAGGGAACAGGTTATTTTGGTTAGTTCCAAGTGGTTTTGGCTTGAATCGTGTGTCAGGAATCTTCTCAGAATTATGATTATTATTAAAAATAATAACAGTTCAATTGTCTTTGGTGTGAGGCAGTCTGTAATGCCTCTAAGCCAGGCATCCACATCTTCCCTTTGGGCAGTGGGGTTTGTCGTCCACGACATGTTGACACGCTGGGGTGAAGAGACTGACACAGATCTGTGTGGGGTATAAGCCTATATGTGGTTGAACAGCTAAGTGTCGTTTCAATAATTGTACACCAATAGTGGAGTGTCGTAATGACTAAGTGTTGGTCTAAGTGTAGCCAGGTAGGCTAGGGATGTAAAGATTTCCTCACTCAACTGCTTAAAGGAAAGAAAGAGAAAAAGGTTAAAACAAATCTCAATGGAAAGAAACTTTTTTTTTTTCAATGGGAGAAATATTTTTTATAAATATTTTCTATCAATGAAAAGCTGGTTTCAACTCATGATGTGAGGACTTCGTCACTCAACTGAGTAAGGGAAAAAGAGAGAAAAGTTAACAACCAATTTCAATGAGGGAAAAACAAAAAGAAAATTATTAACTGGGGAAGTATTAATTTCTCATAAATGTTCTTTATCAATGAAAATCTGTTTTCAGAAAGGTAAACAATATTATTGTTTATGTTTACGAGGAAAAATAATACAATAATAATGCTGATACCTCTTTTCTGAGTTTGACAGGATTGACACACACACCTTCAGTTGGACCGCTTACAGCAGAGTTTACTGCAGGGATGCTTTGAGGGCGGAGTTTGCTCAGCACTTGTCTCTGTTACTTGATCTTGGATAAGATGTCAAAGTTTAAATTGCGTTTACAAATGCAGGGAGAGTATGAAGAACACAGGATTGTTGATTAAAAATCAAATACCTAATAATCTGTTTGTTGGGAAAGATTATCTTTGTCTCTTTTTAGAGTCGATTGATGGTTCTTTTCAGGTTTGTTCCCTACAAATGTGAAGAATAAGATGGAATAAAGCAGGACAGAACAGGAAAGACGTGATGAGGAAGAAATGAAGCAAGGAGGTTGGATCCCGCTACCTTTAGGTCTACCACGAGTATAGAATTGATAGTCGAGGAACAACTAAACACACAAATAAACTTTTGTAAAAGACGATTGTCTCTGGTTTATTTGAAACTCATATGGAGATGGTAATGTCCCCTATTGAAGCGTCCCGAAAATGAATTAATCAAATATAGTGGTTAAGTTTATAACCCACAGGACGAAAGGATAAAACGCAATGACAATCATGAGCAAGTCTGAGTCTAACACTATTTTTGTAATAGTAATAACAACTTTCAAATTTTAACTTTCCAAGTTCAAGTTTCAAAGACTTATTCACCTAAAGTGATTAGATCTCAACGAGAAATTTAGAAATTATGAAATTAGAATTTATTAAAAATAAATCATTAGAAATCATTAGAAATGATCTGTCTAGAAAAATAGAATTTCAATTTTATTTTAATATTTCCTTTTCTTTAAAATCAAATTCAAATTTGACAATTAATAATAGTAAACCAGTATTTTCTTTTTCAAGTAAAATGCAGGTAAAGTAATTAATAATTGTAAACCAATATTTCCTTTTCAAGTAAAATATAGGTAAAGTAAAATGTGAGAGAGGTAAAAGAAAAAGGAAGAAAAGACCAACAGGTGTAAAAGTCGAGGTGTTTAAATGGTTAAATCACTTTAACTTTGTTCAAACAGACACTGCATTTAACCACTGATGTTAATTACTAATGATAACAGTACATAATGCGTAAGGCGTTAGCATATAGGCCTCAATGTAAACAACTGCTTAGGTTAGCCTAGCCACCGAAAGGGTTGTTTACACTCTGGCGATTGCACGGGTCAGAGTTCACCCGGAAGCGTTGGAAAAGACTTCCGTGTCACGATCGTAACTATAGCGACCAAACGAACGCTAGTGGGCGAACACGTGAAATGCAATGCAAATAGTTTGTAAGCAGTTACGCATGTGTTACATGAAATCTGAGCGCATTTCGACACTGTTCGAAGAATATGCACGTACAGTCGATCATATTACGGGAAATGTCGGCGCATTTCAACACTGTACAAATAAGATACACCACTCGTAGCTTTAGCTGGTTTTACGACGTGGGGCTTCACTCAGTTTGTTAAGAGTGATATTAACTTTAAGCAAGCGACAGCTTTGCGTTATAATAGATGGAACAATAGCGATCTCGGCGGATCGCGTCTGTGCAAGTTTATCTGGGCACACAAGAAAAACAACAACAACAGGGTTTTTAACTGTTGGTTCAGTTATCACGACTTTAAGTTACTATTCAAATTACACTCGGACATGCGCAGTGTTACACGAGAATTCATTGAACAGTCATAAACAGATAAACGTATATTTATTACAGGGATCGCAGTGGAACACGCACTTACAATCAGATAAATAAATAAGCCTTTTATGACTAACGTTAGATGAGGAACACGCTCATCGCTCTGTGAGGAGAATATTCGTCCTTACAGATAACGTTAACTTAAATTACTGCAGTTTAATTTCGTTCAGCTCTCTGAGTGGTATAAACACACACACATAATGTTATAGCTAGTTGAAAGACTCTGGGACACGCAGACGTCAGTTAAGCTATAATCAAGGTATTTCAGGAAATGAGGAACACGCTCAATTCTTACCTTATAGTGTGATGTTTTATATCTTAACTCAATTTACTGCAGGTAAAAATAATAATAAAAACAAATAGGGAGGCAGACTAGACTAAAGTAACAGCTTTGTTCTGGATGCATTCACTCAAGCCGCAGCATCCACTTCATTCAAACAGGGCGCGCGCTGCGCGCTCTCCATACGTCACACACAGACTTTCAGAGGTTCGGATCTCGCATCCGAAACAAAATGAAAAGATAAATCTTGATATATGCTTACAATTTAGGTTGAACTGCCCGCATCCTCCACCAATTATGTAACGAATGTACACAATAATAATATACATAAAATGTATTTAAGGGGGCCGGAAGGCCAATTTAGCTCAAAAGGAATGATTCATCGATTTGCAATGAATCTTGACCGAATCACTATGGAACCGAGCAAATGACTCGTTTAGAGTTCATTTGAACGGGCCGTAATTATAACCTTGGCACAGATATAAATATCCAATCTATAGTGAAACACTATGTATTAGCAAGGTAACTTTAGATCGACAGTACAAGACATTAAATGTGCAAGCACAACACAAGGCAAATATCTTTTCAAATATAAACAAGACTTTATTGATTATCCTAAAACATAAAACTAATATCTAACACAAACACACGCACACGCATTCATACAAGTTGCAGAAAGAAAGAGAGTGAGGAAAGAATGAGTTTTAAGAGTGAGATAGTGAAATCCCAAGTTTCTATATGCACTTATAAGACATGACCTGAACGAACCATCAATCATTAATTTAACCCTTCTATCGTTTCTTTGGCGGGTTATTTAATTTTACATTAATGCACCAGTTCAGTTAAGAGTCTGGAGTGTTACTTGCTTGTCCGTGTTGCTTGGGGATTCCCTTGTGTGAGGGGGATTTTCCCGGGTCCGTGGCTGGCTGTCTCCTCGTGCCTGCGAGATCTTGGGCCGCCAATCACGTGGTGTGTTGGCGGATGGATGAAAGTCTTTGAAGTTGGAAGGGCTTTGTAGTCGAAACGTTTAAACGAAACTTTGCAGCAAAGCTTAACTTAGAACCGAGACTTTCAACGAAAAAGAAAATAAAGGAAGAAATGAAAGTAAGACGAGTTAGATGGCTTGAATGAGCTGTTTTAACCCCGATCTTGGTGGGTTATTTGTCTGCTGGTCTAATTTGGTCTGGTCGATGTTTAAGCGTGCAAACACGCTCTTTGTTGTTTTCAGAGAGAAGCATGAACGGGAACACTCTCTTGTCTGTTGATAGAGAGAGGCGCAAACTTAATTCAACACCGAACCGAACTCAAAACCGAACTCCCTGGATGGAAGTTTCGGAACTATAGAAGTTTCTCTGAACTCATTCTAATTCCTTTGTTCGGGTCTTTAACTTAACAGTTAGCCCAACCTCTTTGGAGAATTCTGACCAATGAGACAATGGCATCATTTTAGGGGGGTGGATCGAGTTCCTACTTATCTTTATCTGGGATCTGTGTGGGTTCCAGCATTTAGCAGAGAAACAAGAAACCACAGTTTAAACATTATAGATTATTATAATCATACCAAAACATTTTACACAGATTTCAATCAAGCCATCTTTTGAATTAAGGGTATACGATTCTTTTGATTGGAAGCACAATACTCGTTCATTCACACACTGTTGTATCACAATTACATGATTTATATGTGATCTAAGCATAATACAAACATAAAAAACAACATAGAATTATGTTGTTTGATTATAAGTCCACTAAGCATTGTTCTGTGTGAGTTTTAATGGGTTTGATATGTAAAGTCTGTGTATGTAAAGTTTATGATGTTTGAGCCATTCCGGTCTGAGGTCAGGCAGAGTTCCTGCTGAAGGCTGTGTTGTTCATCCCTCATGGGACCTTGGTCCTATGAAAGACGTAGTCTGTTAGTCGCAGGGGTCAGATGACCTCTGGTTAGGGCCTCTTGTTTGACCATTTCTGAACAGATCTGTCTTGCCAAAATGTAAAACATTGACAACGTTCTTCCTGTTTTTGGCTTATCTCTGGGTGCCTGTAAGGCCATAAAAGTCTTGTTTGGGGGTTTTCTTGGCCAGAGTAGACAATCTGGAGCCACTTTTGTGACTTTGGAATGTGGTGTTCAGATCCGGAATGCTGAATCACATTTGAATGAATCCCATGAGAGATTCATTTGATTAATTTGTGTTTGGTTCATCCTTAAACTCTCTACAGGTTCTTTACTCATCTCCAAAGAACCTTTTATGCTAAAAAGGTTCTATAATGACAAGAAAGAACCCTTTTGGCACAAAGGTTCTTTATAGGCTCATATTCATTCATATATTACATTATTCTGCAACATTTTGTAGTTGTAATTAAATTATTGTTTATTAAACTGTTGTAGTAACTTAAAATCACATTTTAATCATGCTGATTTTTGGAGGAGAAAAACTGAAATGGCACTCTTCGTGTGATATTGATTAACTACATAAAATGATATAAATATATAAATTTTCTAACCCCCATATCTTGAATTTTGTGATCATTCACATACATTCATAAATACATTTTAGGGTCTTGGTGTTTGTCAATAATATGAAATATTTAATCCGGAAAGGACAAAACAAATGATCATGAATGAACCCCTAAAAGGTTCCTTATAGAACCTTTTTCCTGGTGACAAAGAACCCTAAAGGGTTATTTTTATTGAACCCTTAAAAAGGGTTCTGTTTAGAACCTTTTAAAGGTTCCAAATACATAGCGCTGATAGAACCTTTTCTTCTAAGAGTGTAGGGTGAACTTGCATGGTTAGTTCGACTCTGTTCTCATGGCTGGAGTGCAGATTGTGGCCTGCCGGCCCTGGGCCGGACAGGACACACAGAGCAAATGTGGGAGTGACGATGGACTTCTGTGTTGAATGAAGACGCTGTGCCAAACTCCTGAGGTTGTCCTTTATTCTGTTGTGGTTGAGAGAGTCCTCTCTCTCCTGAATGAGCACATGGCTGGTTGTGAGTCAAGGCCTGCTGCCCTGGGATCTGGGGCCTGGTGCGGCCCCACAGGACAACATCCCAAACGTATGAGAGAAGGCCAAGAGAGGGAAGGGGTTGCTTGAATGCCTTTTATAGTCTGTGAAAGGTCCAACCCCTCCGGGTTTGCTTGACCAATGATAATGGATGGACATTTCAGAGTGGGAAAGTTACTCTGTGGTTAATTTATGAGTCTTTGTCCTAAGCATGCTCATTTGCATGTGCAGCTGGATTGGTTTCTGATGAAGAAAACCAGGGAAGATTCTTGTAATACTAATATGTTGGGCAGCTATCGGCATATCATGTACACAATCATTTCGATCTTCAAAGTACCAATTTATAGTGACCAAACGTGGTACACATGATTTTGGTTAACCATAGTTTGCAAAGTTTGAAACATTACCCATTAGAGTTTACAAGAAAACATAGGCCAAACCACATAAAAGGAAAATCATGAGATGGGAAAATTAGATACATGTTTATACAATTCTCAAGTGGATATATCTATAGAATATATAGGATTAAAGGTACAATATGCACATTTTTTCGCTGCTAGTGGTCGCTAACCTCTTACAATAACAAAGGTGTCGGTTGATGACGCAATGACGAGCTGAATGATGGGACTTGCTGTCAAGCTGATGGATCTAATAATGTTTGTGGATGAGTGAAAACATTCATGTTTTTTAACATTACAGTGGTATGAAGCAGGTCGCGATTGTTAATAAGAGACATATATCACACGCGAGTCCCACGGATATAAAGGAATGAGGACATTTCATTCTTCCTAATACACGCAAGTGCTGAATTACTACTCAAAGGTCGTAATATTTGACGAATTGAACTTGTGAGGGAACGCAGCGCTGTTCCACTTGGTCTAACATTAACTGTTATACTATACGAAACTAGCAGAATATTTTTTTACTGAACCCTAAAGTTTTTTTTTATTGAACCCTTAAAGGTGGGGTATGTGATTCTCTTTTTTGACCATTTTTTCAAAATCACTTGAAATCCTATTCATAACCCACTTACAGCCACTGAGTTAGAAGCACTGAAATGAAAATTAAGTTCAATTTAATCATCTGTGGAACGGGCAGGACTCGAAAAACTCCAGCCAATCATTTCCATGACCACCTTAAATCATTGGACAGTAAGTCCGTCAATCAAACGGTCGTACCATACCTCCCTCCCCCCATACCCCTCACGCGAATCAGGGCCAGCGTTGGAGGAAAGAAGGTAGGACCATTTGAGTTGTGTATTTTCAAAATCTGCCGGCCATTTTGCAAATCACATACCCCACCTTTAAAAAGGGTTCTGTATAGAACCTTTTAGGGGTTCCAAATATGTAGCGCTGATAGAACCTTTTAAGGTTCTATATAGAACCTTTTCTTCCAAGAGTGGCAGTTGTGGTCTGTGCAATAAATATTAAAAGTTCTAAACCATCTATTGTGTTATAGTAATGATAATATTTTAATATTTAAGTCAATAGGTGTCTCTCACATTTTCATGTAGTCACAATGTTATATTGTGTCATGTTATCAAAATAAAACTGATAAAAACAAAGTACATAAAGTATTAAATGGAAATGTATCTGAAACGTCTGTGTATTTGACAAATATTGCATTTATTTCACTTCAGCTGTGGTAAAGTACAGGGGCGGCTGGCCAATAGAGGGTGCTAGGGCCATCAACATCAAAGCACAATACACATACCAAAAAGTTGGTTACGTTGTGCCAACGTTCTGTGTTTGCTGGGTGGTTGCTTGACGGATGTCTTGAGGAAGAGCATTCCATAACCTGGGAGCACAACGCTAAAATAAACTGGCTCCCATTGTTACCAGCAGTGTTGGGAAAGTTACTTTAAAAAAGTAATTAGTTATAGTTACTAATTACTTCTCACAAAAAGTAACCGAGTTACATCATTGCAAAAGTAACTAATTACCAGGGAAAGTAACTATTGAGTTACATTTTTTCTAAATATGTGAAATAACTTGGATACCCCCAATACTAAATATAATAAATTATTATTATAAAACATTGTATACTAATCTACACTATTTAAATGTTGCTGTGGGACAATAGCTTTTACTGTTATAAAAATAAAATAAAAAGATTTGTGAAACTCGTGCAGCTGCTCTGGAGAAGCTGCGCAATGAATCAGCGGCTCTTCTCGAATCGCTCTTGTCTGTGATGGCATACGTCTCAGTCATGTGGCATCGGAGCTGTCTCAAGTCGGACACAATTTCTAACCGGCATGCACTGCTTCAAGTCAGCAGCCAATCAGTCTGCGCAGCCCTGTATGAAGTCGAACAAGTCTAGAGACACACAGCAGGCAAAAACACAGACACAGGGCACACAACCACGCCCACACCTTTGTAAACTAGGAGTAAAGCAAATTAAACGTATTACATGAACAATAATAATAATATATCCTTGTACGTAACAGTTACATTTTCATTGTCATTTTTTAATCAAAGCTATAGGCCTAATATAATTTTGATTGCTTTTGAACTGAACCATCCACATGTTTGTGTCTATCTGGGTTCTTGTTCCTTTTTTTTTTTTATTACTGTACAGAAAAACAAAACAAAAACAGAAAAACACCAAAGGAGAAAATTTAAAAGAGATCTCATAAGCAGATCTCAGACCAACATGCTCATGTTGAAACATTCAAAAAGGAATACATTGTGAAGTATTATTTTATTTAGTCATGTCTCATCAGTTGATTTAGCAGAAAATCGATCAAAATGCATATTATAGATGACAGTGAATTATGCGTTTAAAGTAACATGAATTTGTCAACATAGTAATGATAGCTCACAAAACCCCAGTTAGATTTGTCTTGTGATTTGCAACACAAGTCGTACACTTGAAATCAGCTGGATTAATAAATACCTCGACTAGTAAGTATATTAGATATTATTACTGTTACATGTATTTTTATACTTATACCAATATTTCTTTCAGAATTTGAAACAACTTGAGTTCCTAATGGAATACAAAGAAAATATTACTTATCTCTGCATGCAGGTATTTTTTCATTTTTTAAAACAATTAAAAACAGACATTTTAAATAAACTGGCATTTCAGTCATTTTTAAATGTTCCCTCTAATTGGTGCAGATCTGTTTTTAACCACTTTCCAGATAATGTCTTTGATTTCAGCTGTGTTTAATACATAAATTATGGGATTTAACATTGGTGGAACCGCATATGCCAGAGACGTACTGATGATCCTTGCATTGGGTGTGAGAGAAACCAACCATGCAGCAATGTATGAGCAGGATATGGGGAGGAAATAAACCCCTACTAACAACAGATGAGAAACACAGGTCTTCAGTGCTTTTAAACGTCCTTGCCAAGTAGTAATTTTGCTTAAAGCAAGAAAAATGCCAAGATATGACAGGACTATAATAATCAATGGTACTACAAGGTATAAAGTTGTGATGAGAATTCCCATAATCCTATTAATGCTATTGTCATTACATGCCAACCTATACATTGGTCCATGATCACAAAAGTAACTCTGAATCACATTAGATTCACAGAAAGAAATCCGGGTAATCAAAGACACCATCAAGGCCACCACAGAAGAATTAAATGCCCAAATTGCTGAGAAAACCAAAACTACACTGGTATTGTTAACAATTACATGATATCTTAATGGTAAGCAAATTGCAATGAAGCGATCATATGCCAGAACTACAAGAGTATGACTCTGCATAGTACTAAAGAAGTGAACAAAAAACATGTTTGCCAAACAAGCATTGAAGGAGATGTGCTGTGAGTCAAACAGAAAAGTCTTAATCATGTTAGGAATCAATGCATTAGTTTCACCAATATCAGCCAAGGCCAAGTTAAACACACCAATGTACTTTGGACTGTGCAGGCTCCGATGAAGAGCTAAAATCAGAAGGACTATAGAGTTGCCAATTACAGTTATAAAATATGTTATGAATAAGAATATATAGTAATAACCACTATAAGGTATACCTGTAAGTCCAATGATGAAAAAGTATTCAGGATGAACAATGGAGATATTCTGTGAAAAACTTGCATTTACAGAGCTCATGGCTGCTTTGAGTTTGGTGTTTTGCACAAGCTGAAAATAGAAATTACAAGACATTAGACATTAGCAAAATCTAGAGAATGTTCAAAATTGTCATTTCAAACCTGTAACAGGATATTTTAACTACAACTATAATTTTAAATGTAAAAGCTGGTTTGAATTAAATGACTCCGCTGTACATTTTTGTCCTTATTCTCTCATGCTGCACAGATCACTGGCAATCTCCATCCAAATATATCATCTGATTCATCTCTTGAGAGCTTTCAGTCAACACAATGATGTAATACTTAACCCTTGTCTTTTTCAGTTTTTTTTTTTTTTGTTTGTTAATGCCACCTGCATTAATTTTGGCACAAGTGTGTATTTTTATTGGAAGTTTACTATTTCACCCCCACTTCCTTTAAAAAAATCTATTTTACACTAGCAGTGCAAACTAGTTACACTCAGGACCTTCAGGACAAAAAAATAAAAAAAAATAATCCTCATTGGAACCCATTAAAACTGCAATTTTTAATCACAGGGCCATTTACCAATACAATGATTCAATCTTTGTTAATAGGCTTTTATTTGGTTGGCAAGGCTTAAAAATGTTATTTGTACTATTTTTTACCAGATGGTGCCATTTTCTCAGGTTTGGCCTATACAACAAATACTCACTCGATTCCTTTTTTATTATTACAGATTTTTTACAGAACCAATTGAATAAATTATGCAGTTATAATTGTGTGGGTATGTTGTTATGGATGTCAGAGTATGGTCTTGGTGTGTGTAATAAAAAAAATGGTGTATGGGTCACAGTGTAATATTTGAGAGAGAAAACCATCTCGGTTTACGACTGTAACCCGAAGCAAGTCCTTCTCAGGCACTCAGGAGGTGTGGCAAAGGGACGCGGCAATTAGGGTTACAGTTGTAACCCGAGCCGTTCCCTTTCGAGGAAAGACAACACTTCAGGGAACGAAATACCCACGAGAGAGTGTGTGTGTGCGCAACCCTACATTATAGGGTCAAAATATCCCCACAAAGATGGCAATATCCAAAATCCTTGTCGGGAATTTTTTTTTTTTGGAAAACTTATAACAGACTAAGTGAAAATGTAAAAATGCAGAAAGTTTTCTGTGATAGGTGATTATATATTCCGCTTCATGAAACACATGTTAATGCTCAGTAGTGCACATATATGGTTCTTTATCTTTAATGTATTTGCATTGTACTAAAACTGAAATAGAAATAAAACTGAAATTCATTTTCTATGGGCATATTTGCGGCTGAAACATGGAGCCTAGTGCATCCCAAATTTTTCAACATTAACATTTTAATATAACATTATAGTCATTATGACCTTTAGAAAAATAATTTTTTTTTTAGGAGGCGGGGCAGTGCACTTTAGGCCCCTGTGGCGCGGCCTAAGCTTTTGTCATTAATGGGATTTTTTCCTTGCATTACTTTTACTTTTATACTTTAAGTAGTTTTGAAACCATTACTTTTACTTGAGTAAAAAACAGAGTTGATACTTCAACTTCTACAGAAGTCTTTTTAAACCTTAGTATCTATACTTCTACTTGAGTAATTAATGTGAATACTTTTGACACCTCTGCAAAACACACAAGCAAGTGGTCCGACTTCCTTCAGCCCGAGGACCTATGTACATATGCTCATACAGGACAAACTAAACGAAGCTTCTCTTGATCAGCTGACACATGTGGTGGAGGATGAAAAGCCTGCAGGATCACAGACCGTGCCCCATTAGATTGCCTTTACTCTATTAGGAGCGAACTCGAGGCAAGAGGGAGCAAGAGATAGTGCCTGCAGGTCCCCAACTCTTTTGAGGGACATGATAGCTAGCAGGAAGGCCACTTTTAAAGAAAGAAACTTCTCCGACACCTTGACAATGGGTTCGAAGGGTGCCAGGGATAAGCCTGCGAGAACCACTGCCAGGACCCTGAAAAGAGAGAGAGACAGAGAGATTTTTAAGAACACATTGTTGTTGCCATGACCTATATTTATATTCTAATATAAATGTGGCATAATGAGCTAGAAGCCCACTTGTCCGCATTATAGTAAGTTCTGTGACGACATTAATCTGCGCTTGCATTTAGGTTTGAGCGCGTCTTCTGTGATGTCTCGCCTTTTTGTTTGGTGCTGCACGCTGCTGTGACTGTTCCGAGCATTTCTTCTGTGAACTTTCGCCTGTTTGCTTCGTGCTGCACACTACTGCGACAGTTTCGAGCAGACAACTGTTTGATGCTGCAACCTATTGTATCCCACAACAAACGTGGTTTTGTCTTCCTCCAGATGGCTGTTGTGCGGGTGTCTGTCTCTTCAGGTGTGGGTATGACGGGTTTTAATTGATTGTTGTTGCCTTGTTAAAGTGTAGCAACTGGTCCAACCCGAATACACTAAATGCGTCTTTATAGCACGCATGTGTATTGTCGTGTAATTTATACGCTAAATTGAGTTTTTACGTGCATATGATACGCATTGGTTGGTTAGGGTAGGTTTAGGTGTGGTGTGGGGTGCGTGTCTATTATACGCTTGGGTAGAATTAGTGGTGTGGGGTGCGTGTGTATTACACGCAAATGAACTGCGTATCAAATGCACGCGAAAAACTGCGTCTCATATGCACGTAAAAACTCATTTTCGCGTATATATTACACGACAATACACCATGCGTGTTATAGAGACGCATTTACGTGAGAACAGGCTGACTGGTCAGATAGCAACTTGCCTGGGTTGTCTTTTTAGTTTGTGGTTTGGCCTCGCAAAACAATTTTAAATCCTGCATTAACTTTTCATATGATATTTTCATACATGGTTATATATTAATAAAAATAAAATAAATAAAAAACTCCAATGTGCCCTTTAAGATCCAATTTCAAGGCCTATTGGTGGATGAACTTTTGCCATCCTCCCATTAGCTTGTATAACCCTTTTTCTTTTCTTCTCTTTGTGGTATGTGTGTGGTAAAGGAAAAGGCTACGCGGAAATCCCTCACCTTGAAGAAGCTGTGGCCGCCCACCTCTGGCCGCCCACATCTGCTGGATGGAAGGCCAAGGCCTCTCATCCGTCGAAGCCCTACCATACTACTTCAGCTCTCGCCCGGTCGCGCATACGCCGCCGGCCAAGCTGCATCGGCGCTTCACACTATGACGATACTCCAGGTTTTCCAGGCCAAACTCCTCCGTACCATGGATGAGTCAGGACCTGACACATAGGCTTTCAGAGACCTCCGCAGCGCCACAGACCTGGCTCTGCAAGCTACAAAGTCCACCGCCCAATCCATTGGCCATAACATGGCGAATTTGACCATCCTCGAGCGCCATCTGTGGCTGACACTCACGGACATGAAGGACGCAGATAAGGCCCCGTTTTTAGACGTGCCTATCTCCTCTAGCGGTCTGTTCGGCCCGGTGGTAAAAGGATTTGCTGAGCGCTTCACGGAAGCACAGAAGGCATCGCAGGCTATGCGCCACTTCCTGCCAGCTCCAGCTCGGCCGAGGCCGGACCATTCTCTCCAAAACTTTTCAAACATTCCCCAGTCCCCTTAACACAGGCGGCTGAAAATGTTCATACTGCAGTCAATGGGCCAGTTATAAAACTCGCTCACGTGCAAACAAACGCCGTTTTAACGACGACACACACTGAAAAAAATGACCCCTTGTAAATGTTACATGTTTTTATCTGGTTATTTTCACTGATTTTATTGTGTTATTTAATGCTACTTATTTTTTATTATTAATTTTCTAATTCCCTGGCCTTGTTTAAAACAAGTTAATTTCATTCAGTTAAAAGTAATTAGAAAAAAATACGTTTAATTTAATAAAATGAATACGCTATATCTACTCAATAAAATTGTGCAGATTACAAGCAATATTATTAATTAAATTTAACACATTAGAATTGAGTAATGATTAATCAAATTAATTCCTTAAAAGTTAACCATTTAAAAACATTAAAACAAAAATATCTGAATAACAGACAGACGTCAAAGATGAATTAAGAACTCTTTGTTTTGTATTTCCAACATTGAAGACACCTGATGTTAACAAGCAGAATCACTGAAGGAGAAAACCACAATGTTAAAACCGTAATTTTAAGTCACCATTATGGAGATAAGTGTATGTTTTAGTTGGGCTCTTGACCCCAAAACCATTAACTTTAGATTTTGTTTGGCTGCTGTACGTGAGTTATAACATCCATGAACATAGAAAAGGTGATCTGATGGTGTTGGTTGTGTTTTAACATAATCAATATTTCACAATCATTTGACCTGAATCACTGTCTGAACTCATATAAATCCCAATTTAGGTTTACTTTATTAAATATAGCAGCACTGGCATTTTACAACATTTTATTTTTAGCCTTATCAATGAAATCCAAATGATAAAAAAAAAATAAATAAAAAAAAAGTCTTTTTATGTAGGCACACACAGACATCAAGAATTAGCGTATGAATCTCAGCAATGGTGACAAATAGATCACCTCTGAACATAATCTCATTATTTATTCATGCAGCAATGCATGATGGGATGCGTTTTGATTGGTGGCACCCAGAATGCACTGCAACATGCTTTATAATTGTCACCATTGCTGAGATTCACAGGCTGATTCTTGAAAAAATTTAGTAAATTCAACTCAAAATAATTTAGCTAAAATTATGAATATAATTCATCTGAAATTACTTATAAAATATAAGTACACTCAACTTAAAAAATATATCTGGATTTAGATAAATTTCGTGCAACCCCTTGACATAATAAAATTAAACAAATTCAACATAAAAATTTTTTCAGTGCACATGAAACACAAAAAGAGTTGTTTTCTACATGTGTCACTCGTAGGTCACGTGCCCACTTCAACGTATGCACTCCTACACACAAGTACTGTCCATACAGTGTCAAATGTTTCCCCAGCCCAGGCTGGAAGCCAGATAAAGGTAGTGCGCATGCCTACTGCCATGTACTGTATGCACCCCTACACACAAGCACTGTCCCCACAGTACACAATATTTTATCACTCGCACCCCTACACTTAAAGGCTATCAATCCGACACTCTCTCTCCCCACGACTGCCGTGGAAGAGACAACAGAATTAGATTGCGTGTCCAGACTAATACAGGGCGCGCATCTATTCTCGAAAACTGTTCCCGCCGCTCAGCACGCCTCTGAGCGCTGTATGTTCAGCGCCATTGATACAAAGCAGTTTGACGGCCAGGCCCCTGTCTCACAGCGACACGCCTACGGCCTCTATTACGGAGGGGTCTGAAATTGTCATCGTAGGTGCATGTCCACTGTGAGAGAATCTAAAAAAAAAAACATATCACAATGTATGATTTTTTAACTATTTATTTGTAAGATACAGCTGCAAATAAGTATTTGAACACCTGAGAAAATCAATGTTAATATTAAGACGGGCCTTGACATGTGCTGGTTTAAGCAGGGGAACCTTCCGTGAAGCCCTTTCCAACCTTGTGGAGGTATACAATTTATACCGAACGACCTCAAACAGGTGCATCTAATTTAGTTAATTAGTGGATGTGGACATTTTAAAGGCAGACTAACAGGTCTTTGAGGGTCAAAATTCTAACTGATAGACAGGTGTTCAAATACTTATTTGCAGCTGTATCTTACAAATAAATAGTTAAAAAATCATACATTGTGATTTCTGGATTTTTAAAATTTTTATTATGTCTCTCACAGTGGACATGCACCTACGATGACAATTTCAGACCCCTCCATGATTTCTAAGTGGGAGAACTTGCAAAATAGCAGGGTGTTCAAATACTTATTTTCTTCTCTGTATTTTGCTATAAACATGGGCCCGAAAAATTCTCCGGCCCGGTTTTCTATATGAACTAACGTTCCTGTCTCATTTTATGTATTCATACATATTCGCTTCCCTTACTAAGCCCGTCTCTGACCGACTTATGGGATTCTCACGATTGGGACATAATGTTTACACATTCTTCAGAAGTGTTCTGGCCTCTCCATTCATTCCCTTATTAAAGCCCGTCGCTGACCGGCTTATGGGTATCATACTTTACTCTTGCGGCTCAGGCGTCTCGCCTCAGGCTGTTATTAGAGTGAAGACATGCACGTACAGCGTTTTACATGGGGTTCTCATAGCGTAAGCTACTTACTAAAGTAACCTCAGTTCCCTGAGAGCAGGGAACGAGTTTTGCGTAAAGTGCCGTGCTTTTGCTACTGTCAAGTTCGCTTCAGTCGATTTAACCTGAAGTCTATGACGACGGATGAGCGGAATATATAGCCCTTGGCTCCGCCCATCTTGGCGGGCTCTGACGAGCCAGGGAGAGTCGCGCTGATTAGTCTACGCGTCTGAGTCGCCCTGTCATAGGTTCGTGGAGTTTCCGCAGCACAGCCAATGACCAAGATTCCCGTTCATTGCTGTATGCTGTGCAGCCACAATGCGTTTTACATAAAAGGCTTCTGTATTCTTGAGAAAAGGAGTTTTCCCATAGCGTAAGCTACTTACACAATACTCGTTCCCTCCTCTCAGGGAACCGAGGTTACGCTAGTAACCGAGACGTTTTCGTTGATTACGTTTCTCTGAAAACAATACGCGCTCCGACACAGAGCTTCATGAGAAATTCCGCTGCGAACTCGATACGCGCTTTGGAGCTTCAGTGTCATATGTAACATTACTAGTATTTGTGTCTATCTGGGTTCTTGTTCCTTTTTTTTAATGACTGTACAGAAAGACTGTACACAAAAAACAAACAAACAGAAAAACACCAAATGAGAAAATCACAAAGAGCCTCATCAGCAGATCTCAGACCAACATGCTCATGTTAATAATAATAATAATAATAATAATTAATTACATTTATATAGCACTTTTCTCTGCACTCAAAGCGCTTTACACAGAAGGGGAAATCTCCTCAACCACCACCAATGTGCAGCATCCACCTGGATGATGCGACAGCAGACATATTGCGCCAGAACGCTCACCACACACCAGCTTACTGGTAGAGACGAGACAGAGTGATGAAGCCAATTAGTTTACGGGGATGATTAGGAAGCCATGATAGACAGAGTCCACTGGGGCAAATTTGGCCAGGATGCCGGGGCTACACCCCTACTCTTTCAAAAGACATCCTGGGATTTTTTGTGACCACAGAGAGTCAGGACCTCGGTTTAACGTCTCATGCGAAGGACGGTGCTCTTTTGACAGTATAGTGTCCCAATCAGTATATTGGGGCATTAGGACCCACACAGACCACCCATGTTGAAATTAACCACTCTATTACAAATTCAAAAAGAATACATTGTGAAATATTTTATTTAGTCATGTCTCATCAGTTGGTTTAGCAGAAAATCTATCAAAATGCATTTATAGATGACAGTGAATTATGCGTTCAAAGTAACATGTATATGTCAACATAGTAACGATAGCTCACAAAACATCAAATTGCTTTTATTCCCTGTTTTGTCTTGTGATCAGCAACACAAGTAAAACACTTGAAATCAGCTGGATTAATAAATAATTTGATTAGTAAGTATATTAGATAGCATTACTGTTACATGTATTTTTATACATATATATTTCAGAATTTTTAACATTTTGAGTTCCAATGGAATACAAAGAAAATATTACTTATCTCGGTTACTCTTTCAAAAGTAAATTTTTCAGAGTATGTGTTTCTGGAAAGATATTGTTCATCTCTGTGAGAACGTTTTTTTTTTTTTTCATTTTTAAAAACAATTAAAAACAAACAGATATTTTAAAGGGCACCTATCATGGATTTTTGAAAATTACCTTTCATGTAGTGTGTAACATAGATCTAAGTGAACGAAAACATCCTGCAGAGTCTTAAATATGAAAGTTCACCGTATACGTAATTGTCTCTCAAAAGTAAGAGTCGACTCTGAGTCGCTGATATGAATCGATTGACGAACGATGCTTTTTCTGTCTAGATAACGTCACCTTGACAAGTTATTTGAATAAGATACGCCCACTTATTGCGCTCGTAGATGCCACACGCCAGGGAAACCTTGAAAACATCATGTCGACGAGACGCTGTGTTCTGAATTGCGAAGCAAAAGCAAACTTTTTTCATCTGCCCAGGGAGGAGCATTTGAAGACTAAGTGGCTACAGTTCATATATACAACTATACCACAGAAGTATAGCCCGGACCTTGTGCTTTGTTCACGTCATTTTGAAGATGATTGCTTCACAAACATAAATGCTATTAAATAACATTATGGATTCGCGAGCTGGCTGATATTGAAGGAAGGTTACGTTTATTTGGATCAGCCTCCTCCTGCGAATCACAACCTGTAATATTATTATTATTAATAATTGTTGCTTTTATGTTTTATGTAGCATGCTCAATAATTATTTTGTGTGTTGTGTACGCACAGCGCAGCTTCCATAGTCTTCAATGTCAATTGTATTGAAATATGTGAAGTGTTTGTCGTTGTTATTGGAGTTGTCATAAAGAATAGAGCAATACCTCGTAGTACTGCATTATCAATATGTTTATGCATTGGGCTAACGCAAACAAAGACTGAATGTGCTTTTACCACTGAACTTTGGGCTATGGTCGCTAACATAACAACTTAAATTCCTTCTCTAATTTAGAATTTTTTACTACAAAGCGGTAATCATTAACTACAATCAAAAACTATAGTCAAAAACTATAATCATTATTATAACATAATGTAATTGATAAAAGCATTGTACACTGTAGGCCTACTCCGTGTTAACCAACTGACTGGGTCATCTCATCTGACCAATCACCACAGATTAGCGTCACGCAAAGGCGGGGTTTGGAAAAATTAGTCGTTGAACGATTCATATGGGAGTCACTGAGCAAATCAGGTAAAAATAAATGCATATTATAAAACAACAAAAGTGTTTTTTGTCATTGCATGCTTGTAAAACTGTTGTTAGGGACTCCCAAAACAATATTAGGAACATTTTAAATGCTATAATAGGTGCCCTTTAAATAAACTGTCATTTCAGTCATTTTGAAATGTTCTCTCTAATTGGTTCAGATCTGTTTTTAACCACTTTCCGGATAATGTCTTTGATTTCAGCTGTGTTTAATACATAAATGATGGGATTTAACATTGGTGGAACCGCATATGCCAGAGACGTACTGATGATCCTTGCATTGGGTGTGAGAGAAACCAACCATGCAGCAATGTATGAGCAGGATATGGGGAGGAAATAAACCCCTACTAACAACAGATGAGAAACACAGGTCTTCAGCGCTTTTAAACGTCCTTGCCAAGTCGTAATTTTGCTTAAAGCAATAAAAATGCCAAGATATGACAGGACTATTATAATCAATGGTACTACAAGGTATAAAGTTGTGATGAGAAATGCCATAATCCTATTAATGCTATAGTCATTACATGCCAACCTATACATTGGTCCATGATCACAAAAGTAACTCTGAATCACATTAGATTCACAGAAAGAAAGCCGGGTGATCGAAGACACCATCAAGGCCACCACAGAAGAATTAAATGCCCAAATTGCAGAGAAAACCAAAACTACACTGGTATTGTTAACAATTGCATGATATCTTAATGGCAAGCAAATTGCAATGAAGCGATCATATGCCAGAACTACAAGAATATGACTCTGCATAGTACTAAAGAAGTGAACAAAAAACATGTTTGCCAAACAAGCATTGAAGGAGATGTGCTGTGAGTTAAACAGAAAAGTCTTCATCATGTTAGGAATCAATGCATTAGTTTCACCAATATCAGCCAAGGCCAAGTTAAACACACCAATGTACTTTGGACTGTGCAGGCTCCGATGAAGAGCTAAAATCAGAAGGACTATAGAGTTGCCAATTACAGTTATAAAATACGTTATAAATAAGAATATATAGTAATAACCTCTATAAGGTATACCTGTAAGTCCAATGATGAAAAAGTATTCAGGATGAACAATGGAGATATTCTGTGAAAAACTTGCATTTACAGAGCTCATGGCTGCTTTGAGTTTGGTGTTTTGCACAAGCTGAAAATAGAAATTACAAGACATTAGACATTAGCAATCTAGAACATTTACAAAATTGTACTTTCAAACCTGTAACAGGATATTACAACTACAACTATAATTTTAAATGTAAAAGCTGGTTTGAATTAAATGACTCCGCTGTACATTTTTGTCCTTATTCTCTCATGCTGCACAGATCACTGGCAATCTCCATCCAAATATATCTTCTGATTCATCTCTTGAGAGCTTTCAGTCAACACAATGATGTAATACTTAACCCTTGTGTGTCCTTATGGACATTCTTGTCTTTTTCAGTTTTTTAAAAAAAATTTTGTGTTAATGCCACCTGCATTAATTTAGGCACAAGTGTGTATTTTATTGGAATTATACTATTTCACCCCCACTTCCTTTAAAAAAAAATCAATTTTACACTAGTAATACAAAATAGGTACACTCAGGACCTTCAGGACAAAAATGTTTCCTCATCGAAACAAAAATAAAGCAATTTTTAATCCCTGGGCCATTTAACTATAAAATGATGCAGCCTTTGTTAATAGGCTTTCATTTGGTTGACAAGGCTTCAAAATTAAGTTTTTTAAAAGATTTTACGGTAACACTTTATTTGAAGGGGTGTGCATAAGACTGACATGACACTGTCATAAACATGACATAACACCTGTCATGAACATGAAGGAGTCTTTATGAATGTTTATGACTGTTGTCATTAAGTGTCATTCGGTAAATTATGACACTTTTAATGCAAAGTTGACATTGTTTAAAATGTCTTTGTTATGACAACTTGACAAGACTCATGACTGTGTCATGAATATTTTACTTGTCCTCAAGTAAAGTGGAACACATTGTACTAGTTATAAAGATGTTATTAAGGGTTATTACACTGTAAAATGCTTTAAGTTTGATAATTAGACCTGTTATGACATATTTGTGACAGGTTGACAGGTTATGATTTCTTGGTTAATGTCAAGTTGTCATAACAAAGACATTTCTGTCTTTGTTAATGTCAAGTTGTCATAATCAAGACATTTTTGTCTTGGGTAATGTCAAGTTGTCATAAAGAAATTTTTTGTCTTTGTTAATGTCAAGTTGTCATAACAAAGACATTTTTGTCTTTGTTAATGTCAAGTTGTCATAACAAAGACATTTTAAACAATGTCAACTTTGCATTAACCCTTTAAAGCCGCACGTATCATATTTGATACACGAGTTTCTAAGACATATATTGAATCAGTGAGAGCAATACTTTCTTTGAAAACCTGTTGTATCTATTTTGATACGTGTATTCTGCCATCTTGTGGAATTTCACTGTACTGCAGGCAGTAGAGGGGTGATTTTTTAGCTTTTCAAAATGGCGGCTGCGATTGGATCAAGCCAGACGCTTTCGGCAGGAAAATAAAGGCTAATTTCAAGTTGTTAAAGTAAAAAATAATATTGGATTGCGCCTGATATAATTAATTTAACACTTTCTGAATTGAAATAATGAATAATTACTTAATAATTTAATCGTTAAATTACAAGTAATTCGTGTTGGAAATTGTGTATCAAATTTGATACAGCAGGTATTAATGGTGCTTTATGTCTAAACAGTAATGTCAAATTGTAGTAATGTTATCTAATTTATGACTACCAGAAAGTAAAATAAAAGGACTGGAAAAAAGATCTATGAAAAAAAAGAGAGAAAAACTGCCTAAAATGTTCTATGTTTTCAAACTGTTAACCCTTTCACGCATAGTGGTCACTACAGTGGACAGCTATTTAAAAAGCATTTTCTTGAATTTGCAAGGGTTTTGATGGCAAAGTTGCACATCAATCTCTTCAGTGGACCCACCCTGGTGCATCATCCTATGCATTGCAACCAAGTTGTAAGCCATTGTGTTTTGATTTTTCCACCCTCCAAACCAGATGGCCAATGGCCTGTCAGACATGCCAAGTTGCTCCGGAATATCCACCCATTCCTTCTATCCTAGGAGACTTTTGTAGGTAAAAAAAATATTGTAGCATCAAGCAATATCTAATGAGTCATATCACAGTAAAATTTTCCAAATTTTGATTTTAGATTGGGAGAAAAATCTGATTAATCACCTGTCCACTATAGTGGACCTCATGCATCAATGGCTATATTTTAGCTACAATTCATACTTTTACTGTGAATATTGTTTTTGAAAATACTTAATCTGCAGTAACTTTTTTTTACTTTAAATAAGTTATGTAATTACATAATTTGTGACTTGTAATGCATTACTTTTCTCATTTCATCAAAAAAGTAATCTAATTGCGTAATGCATTACTTCTTAGATCAAAAAATATCTGTTTACGTAATGAATGTTACTTGTAATGCATTTTACTCGTAACATCAAAAAGTAATCTGATTACGTAATGCACATTATTGTAATGCGTTTTTACTCATAACATCAAAAGTACTGTGATTACGTAATGCATGTTACTTGTAATGCATTACTTGTTAGATCAAAAAGTAATCTGATTACATAATGCATGTTACTTGTAATGCATTACTTGTTAGATCAAAATTAATTTGATTACGTAATGCATGTTACTTCTTGTAATGCATTACTTGTTAGATCAAAAAGTACTCTGATTACGTAATGCATGTTACTTGTAATGCATTACTTGTTAGATCAAAAAGTAATCTGATTATGTAATGCATGTTACTTGTAATGTGTTTCTTTATTCATAACAACAAAAAGTAATCTGATTATGTAATGCATGTTACTTCTAACACATTACTTTACTTGTAACATCAAACAAGTAATCTGAATGTGTTATGCCTGCCCCAACACTGCTCATTTCAGATGAGATTGAAAAAAACGTATCGCTAGGGTTTCTCAGAAGAGGGCTATGCTAGAAATGTGTCCATCTCTAACATAATCAGAATTATCAGCTAATAAGGGTAAATTGACATACTCTGGCACACTGGATATAGCATCTGAGTGTTTCCACAGTTGTACCTTGACAGGCTGTAGACATTTCTGATGGAATCAAATCCTCATGTTCTGATATCCAAGATACACGGAGTGCAACTTGTATGAAGGTCAATTGCCTTTGCAATATTTCGGATTTATATATATTTTTTTATATATTTTATAGTTTTCACATGATTTGATGTAATTGTATTGATTAGTTTGTTAAATACACATACTTTATCTGTTTGATTATTGTATTATGTTTAATACAATATCTCTTCAGTTTAAACCATAAATGCATGCTGTCCACTCAAGTGGACATCTGAAAATCTCTTTGAAAAATTTGTTTAAAAAAAAAAAAAACATCAAATCAAATCTTGTTTTTCATGCCCTAAGAGCAATAAAAACACAAAGGAAAAAAAAACCTGACTGAGGTTATCATAATTCATGCATGAAAGGGTTAAAGGCATAATAGATTTTTTGTATCTGTTGTAAGCAAAACGTTCCCAAAAAGCCTGATGTATCAAATGTGATACAAAAAATATATCATAAACAAAATGAGTTGGCAAAAATTTTTTTTTTGATTTTGATTCAAGGCTTAATAAACATCTAATTTCCAAAAATATATAATTTTCTGCCATTTTTTTAATGTGTCAGGCTTTAAAGGGTTAAAAGTGTCATAATTTACCGAATGACACTTAATGACAACAGTCATAAACATTCATAAAGACTCCATGTTCATGACAGGTGTTATGTCACGTTTATGACAGTGTCATGTCAGTCTTATGCACACCCCTTCAAATAAAGTGTTACCGATTTGGTCAGATGGAGCCATTTTCTCAGGTTTGGCCTATACAATAAATACTCAATCGATTCCTGTTTTCTGCTTCTGCATATAGAACCAATTGGATAAATTATGCAGTCATAATTGTGTGGGTGTGTTGTTATGGATGTCAGAGTATGGTTTGGGTGCGTGTAATAAAAAAATTGTGTTTTTGTGAGTGTGTAATATTTGAGAGAGATAAACGTCTCGGGTTACGACTGTAACCCTTGTTCTCTGAGAAGGGAACGAAATGCTGCGTTGAAAGACGACACTTTTGAGGAATACCTCCAGCGTGATAGCGTCTGAAGCACGTATGTAACTAGTCCAATCTCGATTGGTGTTGCGTCATGAGGTCACGTGTTGGCGTAGCGGAAGCTATAAAGGGACGCCGGCTCATAACAGCATAAACTTTTGATAGATCAAAGCAAGTCATTCTCAGGCACTCAGGAGGTGGCGCAAAAGGACTCTGCAATTAGTGTTACAGTCGTAGGCAACTCAAGCAGTAAGAACTTGAGAACCCGGCGTGGAGGGCAGATCCAGGCTGTATATCTTATAAAAGTGTGTGGGGAGGCCCAACCAGCAGTATTGCAGACCTCTTGAAGGGAGACCCCTGATAACAAGGCTTTTTTAGGATGCCACTCCTCTCGTCAAGTGGGCTCTTATCAGGAGAGGCGAAGGAAAATCGTGGCCTCATAAGCTGAAGAAATAACCTCCAAAATCCACCCGCTAATGGTATTTTAAGTGACAGGGGAACTCTTTTTAATAATCATCCCCGTATACTGATTGGCTTCATCACTGTCTCCTCTCCACTGGTAAGCTGGTGTGTGGTGGGCGTACTGGCGCAATATGGCTGCTGTCGCATCATCCAGGTGGATGCTGCACATTGGTGGTGGTTGAGGAGATTCCCCCCTTCCTTGTAAAGCGCTTTGAGGTCCCAGATAAAGCACTATATAAATGTAACAAATTATTATTATTATTATTATATTATTATTATTTTTAGGTGACGCAACTGGGCTGACTTCCTCCAGCCCGAGGACCTATGTACATATGCCTCCAAGGCTTGGACAGGACAAAGTAAACAAAGCTTCTCTTGATTAGCGACACATGTGTTGGAGGATGAAAAGCCTGCAGGATCACAAACCGCAGGCCACAGACCACAGACAACAGCCCCATTAGTGGTCATGTAGCCAAGCCTAGGGTGGAGAATGGCCTTTACTATATTAGGAGCGAACTCGAGGCAAGAGGGAGCAAGAGATAGTGCCTGCAGGTCCCCAACTCATTTGACGAACATGATAGCTAGCAGGAAAACCACTTTCAAAGAAAGAAACTTCTCCGACACCTCGTCAATGGGTTCCAAGGGTGCCAGGCAGTGGCGGCGCTAGGGGAGGGCTAAGGGGGCTGGAGCCCTAAATGTTTTCAGTAAAGCCCTGAATGTTTTTATTACCATGCATTGTACGCACCATCACTGAGTTTTCATGCGCAATAAAATATTTTTTATTATAATCTAATTCATTAATCTCTTGACTCTCACATCTACAGTGTAAGGACTGGGCGAAGGTGAATCTGAATAACTAAATACCCCCATGCTAAAATCCCAAAGCCTTTAGCCCCAAAAGGCCTGGAACTTGGAAAAACACACACACACACACACACACACACTCTCTCCCACACACACACCAAGAACGGGGTGTTCTGTTACAAGACTGAGCTTTATTACCCCTTGGAATGTCCCAGAGAGTGTGATTCCTCCTTATTCTTGCTGAGAAGAATAAACGAACCCTGGTTTAAACCTATATATTCTATGTATATATATATATATATATATAACCATGTGATACATGCATCCAATGTTCCATCTCATGATTTTTCCTTTATGTTGTTTGGTCTGTGTGGCCTTGTAAACTCTAATGGGTTAATGTTTGAGACATGACTTGCATACTATGAGAAACAGAAATCACTGTGTAGCATGTTTAGTCTCGATAAACTCCAATCCTCGTTCCCCATTTGTTGATTTACATTACATCTTGCTAACTTTGTGACACAGGGGTGTTATAAGAAATCTTGAGGGTTCTCTCTCTTAAACACCCAATGAACTGACATATTCAAATGTCCTGCGAGATTCACCAGAACACTTCATGACTGTGGCTCGAGCTTCAAGCAGACCTTATCAAACTAACCCCCTCCTTTCTGCAGAGAAAGGAATGCCATGCGGTCAAAGAGTCCCCTCTGAAAACACACATACACAAAGCTTTAATTCACTCATTTAAAGACTTTACTGAGATATATTTGATATGTTATGTTTGTCGATTTGTCCAGGCCCTATGAAGGGATCTGGGAGTGTATGGTAGTTCTAAACGAACTACAAGGGCATTTAATTATGCTTTTAATGTAACTCTGCAATATAACTCTCCTTATACGTCTTTCTTCCTATTTTCCGAACCTTTGTGATCTAACGAGGTCATCTATGTAATTGAACAAGCCGTAAAATGTATTTTACTATGTTTAATCATCTTTGGAATGATTCTGACCAAATTCTGACTGCTTGTAAAACCTGTGAATGCGGCCATAAATCGAACGCGGACAAGACAAAGCCGAGGTTGCCGCCAAAGTTTCGTTGAATGCCATTGGCCAGTTCGCACCTCAGAAGGTTCCTTTAAAGAAGAACTGAACTTCCCTCCGCAGTCAGATCTTACTGCGCTCTTCCGTGCTCGTCCTGGTTTCAGAATGTAACGTCTCGTCTCGAGGCGAGTCTTTCGCCTTTCTTTTATGTGTTCTAGTTAGTTTGTGTTTTTCAGTCTTAAGATAAGTCCCCGTGTTTTAATTCCACGAGTGAAAAGAACACCGCGGGACATATCTCTTCAGCAAAGCCGGCTACAAGGGACCTTTAAACCAACGCGCGCTCTCTCTGAACCAGAAGCACGCGCACGTGACCACGTGACGCACACGCGCTTCTTCACCAGCCATACAAAGATGTAACTGCGTGATTTCCCCTTTAGGAACCTTTACTTTTCTTTTCTTTGTTAGTCAAAGTTTTGTTTTCCGTATTCGACTCTGTTCACTTCCACGAAGTGAAACGAACTTAGCTGAACTATTCTCCGTTGGTAATGTTACCCCCTACATTCAAACCAACGCGCGCTCTCTCTGAAGCAGAGACACGCGCACGTGACCACGTGACGCTTCCTCCCACACAAAGGACTCCGCTCACGCACGCGGCCAGACAGGGCCGTGCAGGACCGACGCGACACAGAGTGCATGACCAAGATTACATTTGCGCAAGTATCTCTTTTTACAGAGCTTCTAAGAAGCCTTAAGATGATGTTTTCGTGTTGTTTCAGGAAAGTTGACTGTCTAGGTGAAAGTAACCCTATCTCTCTCTCTCTTACTAGCTCTCACGCGTGTAGTTTATCCATATCTCTATATCACACACACTTCCTCGTTCATTGATGTCTTATTGTGTTTTGTATGTCTATTATGTTTGTAAATATATATGTATATATATATTCCATGGCAACTGTAGTAAATATATAAGTAGACATGCCTTTATTAAATCCATTATATTCATTTGATTGATTCATTTACTTTGCTCATTTTCAAGTCCCTTAAGTGCAAACAGGTCCTACTCGCTTTATCAATTAAAGATACTTTAAAGAGTATGTGTTTATAGGGCAGCAAACCCAATTCTTCTGGCCAGAGAATTGCGTTTCCTGAAATCCTATAAAGTAAGATGATATTGTGGATCCCCACAATATTATTCTGGCAATTGAGCTAATTAATTTTGCCTGTTTTGTAAGACGTGATCAGTGTAATTAACTGTAATCAACTTGTAGTTAAAATGCAAGGATACACAGTTAAATATGCAGGTAAAAGGACATCCTCCCTTAGAGGGAGATTTATTAACATGTAAGACTGATCTAATCCAAACATGTATGAATAATTATTAATTATGAATTATTAATTATGATATGCAAATTCCCCACGGATTAGATCCGCCCATAGTCTTTACAACAGTGTCCGTCAATATACGCGCTGTCATCACTGTCTATGGTTGTCATTCACAACCGACAAGAACCGCCCACTCAGGCTAGTGCTTCTGACTGACATGTAAACTGGCCAACCATCGATGAGAAGTTCAGCGTCTGTACGATCCAGCCAATGAAATTAGATATTTTGGAGCCAGGCGGTTTGTTGATGTGTAAGTTAGTAAAATGGATATATCAAAATTCTTTACAAATTTTTTTTTTAGTAAAACACCCCCAGCCAGCACTAAAACAAGATACAACAGCTTCAGCAGGTATCTGTAACTTTTAATCATAGTATTATATTTCTTATTCGGTTTTAAATTGTGTCTGATTTACATCTTGATCGGCTAACAGTTAATGGTTGCGCCACACACACACATGCGCACACATTTTTAGAGCGTTATATGTTTGGTCAGCATGGCCTGCAGGTGTCAGGGCAATAATTCAATAAAAAAGATAATAAAAGTAAAGAAAATATTTTGCTAACGAAAATGGTTTCAAGCAAAGCATCATGGTGTTTACTGAATAAATTTGCTTGTAAACATTCACTGACCCTGCCATTCAAAAAACATTTCTTACTTTTTTTCTAAATGAATCATCTAAACGAATCATCGTTTTGAACGAATCGATTGAATAAACCGACTCACTCATAAAGGCAGTGGCTTGCCGCCATCTAGTGGCAAAGTACCATTCAAATTTTTTCACATTTCTGAATTCCAAATTTAGTCTCATAAATATACATTAGTCTCATAAGATTATTTATGCAAATTTTAAGTGCTGTGTAAAATCCATACTTTGGAGTGCATTATCGCATTTTTGTTGATGAGGATGCATTGATGTTTCAGTTTAACTCTGTGAGACATTGTGACTTAATTTTAATAAGCCAGAAAGATTTACCTTGTTAAAAAAATTATATATATATATATATATAAACATTTTATTTAAAGTTTATTCCTTGTATCCTGATATTTCTCTGGGCTAAGCCCCGGATATCCACTCACCCTAGAACCGCCCCTGGGGGAGACCCAAACAGGAACCCTGGCTTGGACGACAAACCTCATCTCTGAGCACCACGAAGGAAATGAACGATTAGTTGGTGCCTCCCCATAGGGCCTTCACTTAAAGCTACAAAGCAACATGGTTGATGACGCATAAGTTCAGTGGAATTATGGAACTTGTCGTCAAGCTGATGGATCTAATAATGTTTATGGATGAGTGAATACATTGATGTTTTTACATGACTGTGGTATGAAGCAGGGCACGATTGCTAATAAGAGACAGATTTCAGTGCCACACGCGAGTCCCGTGGATATAAAGGAATAAGGACATTTAATTCTACCGAACTACCCGCAAATGCTGTATTAATACTCACACAGGTCAGTTTATTAGACGAAAAGTTTATTTATTAATGAAACTTGTGAGGTAATGCAGGGCTGTTTCACTTGGTCTACACCAGTGTTTCTCAACCTCTCCTGCAGGGACCCCCTGACAGGCCATGTTTCTGTTTTAACCCTGAAATGGCACACCTGATTCAATTAATTAAAGGCCTAATGAGTAGTTGACTAATTGATTAATTGACTAATTCCTACTCTAATTACTCATTCAACAGGGAGTCCGGGACGAGCCATTATTTAAAATTGGAATTTCTCTGAAATTAAAAATCTTTGGGAACTTTTGGGATTTTGTAAGTACACAACTGCAGGAAATATATCACACTGTGCCAGTGATTTTTGGATATTTGATTACAAAATTCTTACATATTGTACCTTTAAAGGCATGTAGAAGGCATCTATTGCCACCACATATACCTTAAGTGTGGATGGGGAGAGCCCATCAGAGAAACGACCTTGGAAGAACTCCAGCACTGAAACCACTGGGCAGTTAATTGGGTCCAGCTGATGTTCTCTGCACCATAAAGTGAACACATACCACTTTAACCCTCTGGGGTCTGAGGTGTTTTCTGGGGCCTGGAGGTGTTCTGACATGTTCTGACATTTGTGCTTATTTCTGATACTTGTGACATTTTCATTGCTAAAGTCTGATTACACTGTATTCAGCACAAACTCTGCTACAGTAATATGTCAGCAGCATGTATGTAAAAGGTTTTAGTTTTGAGATAATGACGTTTATGCGTGGTTTGTGAAAAAACAAAAAAACATTGTCACTGAAATAAGGTCATAAAAACCATACTAATTATTTCTTCACAAGACTTTTGAAAATTGTATCACGTGGCCTAGAATATTTGCTTCAAACCTATGTGAAAATCATCCTGACTACTTATTCAGATAAGACAATATATTGACTTAAAATTCGTAAGACGTGTTTTGTGTAAGAAAGCTTTATGCGGAGGGGCGTTAACAATCCATGAATATATAGTGTTTTCACACCTGAGAAAGACAAAGGCCCTCCCCTAATGGCCCTATAATGTGTTATCAGGTGCTTTCATTGTGAGAAGCCTTGCACAAAGAATCAGGAGAGACTTAAAAAAGAATGGCTTTTAGATTGTTTGGATTTATTTACAACACAACCAAGTTATTTACAACACAACCAAAAAGATACACAACCAAAGACAAAAAAGCACATTAGTAAAACACACTGATTTAAAGACAGAGACTTGGACAGTCACACACCTTTGTGCCATTCCTAAAAGCTATAGGTTACATACCTGTCATCTCCAAAGTGTTTGATTTTTCACCATGTTCATGTACAGAGACTCACGTGAATGTCAGCTGAACTCATCAGTGCTGGTCCCTGTAAAAACATTTTTTAGAAAAAAAAAAACAGCTGTGAACATGCTGATTTCAGGAGAAACTATTTTAGATTTTTCTGGTTTAAATTATGAAATTTACTAAATACATACATACACTATATATATGAACTCTCAAGTGTGTTGTGCCTTGTAGGCATATGTAGGGCTGCATGAAATAATAACAATAGCCTGTAGCAGGCAGCCTATAAATCACTAAAAAGTTCAGTAACACTACATTAGAGAAAACTATATGGATTATCATGTTACTTCAAACGTCTCCATTCGTTACGACGTTATGAAATGAGATTGCTGGAGTAAAAACATGAAGCCTATAATGTTTGTTTTGTTTTGCTTTTCAAACCCACAGCGCGCGTGACTCAAACTCAGCGCGTGCAAACATTTACTGAATGCGATCGAGCCGGACCAAACTATGAAGCATTATTCTTACAAAATTATACATATCTACGTGTGAGCAGATATCCACATTCCACTAACACAGTATTTAACAATAAACACAGGTCTAAACATTATAATATTTACAATCATACAAGCCTTCTGTTATATCGTGCTGTGTTTAATTATCGAACATAAAAAAATTCGTAACACGAGAATGTTTTTATGTATATACATTTAGCAGTAGGCTTCATGTTTTACTCCAATCACATTTTATAACGTAGATTTTAGTCTGGCACCAGTTTAACTAGTAGCTACAAGTTTATGCAACAATAACATGCTGCTAACATGCTACAAACAATAACATGTCTTACCTTAAAAATCATTCTCATAATCAAATTGTGTTCTTCTAACTCTTCTTAAGTAAATCCAAGATAAACAGCACAGTATTCCACACACATGAAAAGCAGAGCAGGACTGAAGACTGAAGTCGCGTATTATCTGTTTTGAGGTCGTTAACAGTTTGCGTTCCTCCACGTGGCTCATTAGTATGCGAGCAGCTGTTACTTGTGGGCGTGGTCACATTAACGTTAATGAGCTCAGGCTGGAGCCTATTTTCATACAAATTACTTAAACAGAGAATATTTGTTTTTGATATGATTTACATCATTTAAAAATAGAGACTCAAAGCGTTGTAAAGACATACGTTTCAGGTCTGTGTGACAAATATTTACTGAGTTACAGATAATTTACTGTAGCGTTTCAGAATGATCTTCACATTGAGAGAGACGGCAGAACGCACATCATGTTTATTTCTTTAATTTACGAAAAACATTTTGTTTTTATTATGAGTGTACACAAATAAAAGAAGACATTTAACAGTTTTGAATGATGTAAAACACTTGCCTGTATGACAAAAATAGACAGAGTTATTTGAGTCTATTTTGCACTGATAAGAAAAAAAGTGAGACAATCGCGCCGGCGCGATAGCCGACCCCAGAGGGTTAAAGATTAAAGTTTCCTTGTGGACGGAGCACTAGAGTTTAAGATGCTCTCAACAACATCGGTTGAGAGACCAGCACTTACGAGTTTGTCCACCTCAGAGGCCAGACCCATAGCCTCCACAGTTCCGGTCAAGGGTGATGTATTGACCCCTCGGCCTGAGATAGAAGGTCCGTCCTGATTGGAATCTGCCACGGAGGGCCTGCTAGGGTCCTGCTATTATGTCTGAAAACCAAACTCTGGCCGGCCAGTACGGGGCTACTAGAAGCAGACTGGCCCTGTGCCAACAGACCCTCGCTAGAACTTCTGGGAGCACAGCGATCGGGGGTAATGTATACAGACGCCGCCTCTGGCACACCTTTACCATGGAATCCAGTCCAAGAGGAGCTGGATGCGTGAGGGAAAACTAGAGCGGACAATGTGTGTTCTCGTGGGAGGCGAACAGATCCACTTCCGCCTGGCCGAACTCCCTCAAGATCAACTTCACAACCCCGTGGTGGAGTCTCCATTCCATTCCCCTGCCTCGAAAGGATGTCTGCCCCCACATTTTCGTCCCCGGGAATGAACATTGCTCTGAGTGAGAGCAACTTGCCCTGGGACCACAGGAGAACCTGATACACCAGTGTGCACAGAGGGCGTGACCTCAGGCCCCCCTGCCGATTTATATAAGAGACCACCAACTTATTGTCTGTTCGAACTAGAACATGATGTCTCAGAGCCAGAAACACTGCCAACATCTCTAGGCAATTGATGTACCATGAAAGATAATGGTCCTTCCATAGACCTCTTGTGTAGTGTCCCTCCATGACCTCTCCCCAGCCCGTAAGGGGTGCATCCATAGTCACTATCCTCCTCTGATACGGTGCTCCTAACACGGGGTCCTGGGACATAAACCACGGTTTCTTCCACATTATCAAAGAATAAAGGCATCTGCGCATTACTTTGATCATGCGGAATGGGTTTCCCCTCTGGGAAAACCCTCTGGTCCTGAGCCACCACTGTAGGGGTTTAATGTACAGAAGGTCAAAATGTACTACGTAGGACGATGCTGTTAAAAGCCCCATAACTCTCTGGAAGTGTTTGACAATGATGGCCAGGCCTAGCTTGATGTTGGTGACTGTAGTCAAGATCGTGTCTATACGAGCAGGAGACAATTGTGCCCGCATCATAACTGGGTCCCATATTACCCCCAGAAATGTAGTTCTCAACTGAGGAGTCCCTGAACTCTTCTTGATGTTGAGTCTCAACCCCAAGCAACGACATCTCAATGCCGAACTGCCATCTCTTTTGACCGACCTAGGATGAACCAGTCATCAATATAATTGAGGATACGAATGCCCTGAAGTCTCAGCGGAGCTAGAGCAGCATCCATACATTTCGTTAAGGTGTGAGGGGATAAGCTAGGCCGAACGGAAGAACCCGATATTGGTACGCTTTTCCCCCAAAGGCGAACATCAGGAAGGCTGTGATGAGGAAGGATGGATAGTTAACATCTTGAACCTGAATCTCCTCAGAGAACAAATCAATATCCTGAGATCTATAATGGGACGCAACCCCCCATCCATTTTGGGAACTATGAAGTACCGGCTATAGAACCCGGCCTCCCTCTCGCAAAGAGGAACATGCTTTACAGTGCTTATGTGCTGAGGGTGTCTATAAAGAGTCTAAGAGTAGAGATCGACCGATGTATCGGTTTACCGATATTTTTCCCGATATTTAAGCATTTTCCCATAATCGGGTATCGGTTTTGTAATATCGGATTTGCCGATACACGGCGCCATCTTGTGGCCGTTTTGAGAATTCCGCCATTGCAGCCCGCGTCTGAGGAGATCAGTCAACAACAACTCTGTGCACAAGTAAAGTATATGTTCTACTTGCTTTGCTTTAATTATTTAACATAACAGACATGCAGAAATAAGTTTTGAGACATAAATGCCTGATATACTGGTAGTTTATTTATGCAGCTTGGTTCTAAAATTGAGACGAACTCATGGAGTCACGTAGCGTAATCAATCCGTCATGTAATGCCCCAATAAAGAAGTAACTTTACATGAATTAAATGAAACAGACATGAATGAGTGCATGTTGAAAATAAAAGCGCTGAATTTAACTATCTATCTGTTGTATTTGCTCACCATTAGTCTCGGAAAAAAAAGTTCGTTTATGTTGCTGAGCACTCACTGGGTTGATGATCAGATGCTCAAGCCGGCCACTGAATGAAACTTTTGACAAGATTATCTTGTTTAAACACCCTAGATTATATTATAATTTACTACACAGTGATTATTTCGCTAATACACATCTAAATATACCGCTTTGTGGAAATTAATTATCTGCACGCGCGATCGCGGAAATTAATTATTTATTATCTGCACGCGCGATCGCAGGTTGAGTAGCCTATAAGCTATAGTTCTGTGTAAATGCATAGATAAACAGCACTTTGTCAGAAAGCATTTCATGATCTAGACCGACAAAAATATTATTAATTAATAACATATTAGTTTAAAAAAGTTATGATGATGATGCTTGCTATGCTGTTTTGTTTGTTACTTTCCTGACAATGTTATATTCCAGCTATTATTATTCAGTGAATTAATATTACCCAGTGAATTATTCCTCACTCTTTAAACCTATTAAACGGCACATAAACCTTCTAAAACTGTTTAAAATGAATTACATTTCTGCAAAGGTGATATGACTCCCCTGTCAATTACTTTCTCCATTTGAAAACATTAGACTTTTAACATTTATTTAGCCTATTGTTAACATTGTTGCTGCTGATGCTTATAAATTATATGTATAATTTAGATATAAATTATATAATGTAATAATATAAATGTTTTTATTGTAATTTGAAGATTTAATTTAACATGAAGGACTAATTTAATTTTCCCCCCAATATGTTAGAATAATTTTTTTGCTTTATTTTCTACCTAATCAAAGCTTTTATTTTTAATCAAAGACAGTAGTGCACTTTATTTTTTGGACCCAGACCCCTCTATTTATTTGTGTATAAATATAAAGTTTTTTTTTTTTTTCTATGCAAGGAGGGAGTGATTGTTATAAATAAAATGGTTTGTTCAGTTCATTTGTGTTGTAATAATTGTGTTAAAAACAGAAGTATAACAGTAAATAAATATCGGTTCTGCATATCGGTTATCGGGCACATAAACATGCAAATAATCGGTATCGGTATCGGTTAAAAAAATCAATATCGGTCGATCACTATCTAAGAGTATATATTCACTTTTATGTGTACCAAAATGCAAACTTCTTGGTATTGTTTTAAACCTCTCGACTTGGCCCGGCTGAATATATGTATTAGGTTATGATAAAATGTGTCCTGTTATGTTTAATCATCTTTGGGGGAAAAATGACAAAGTTCTACCCCGGTCATAACTTATGCAGATAGGCTGTCAAACCAAACAAAGAGAGATTTTTCCTGCTTCCAGATCTCTAAGGGGATTGGGCCTTCACCCAAAAGGAGGCAGAGACGTTGGGTCCATAAGAGAAACGAACCCCAGTCTTACTGTGCTTAGTTTGTCTTCCTTCGACTGGGTCAGCCCTTTCTCTTCAGTTTGTTTTTCTTCTGTTTGTTTTAGTTAGTTCTTATTTTCAGTCTTAGATAATCCTCTGTGTTTATTTCCACCGACGAGTGAAGAGAACTTATCCTGAATTATCTCTTCAGCAAATTCATATACAAAGGACTTTTAAACTTGCCGCTGAACTCCAAGAAACGAAAGGGGACACGCGCACCGAAAGAGCACGCGCTCCAAAGGACACACCCACATTCTTTCTCAGCCCACGAGAGCAATTGCAAGTATTTGATTTCTTATAGAGATTTTTATGCTGTATATGGTTGTTTGCCCCTTTAGGGTGATTTGATTCCTTGTTGTCTCTAGTTTGAGGTTCCGTTGTCTGTGATTTTTGTCACAATTAATGGGAATTTTTTCACCCCTTGGGAATTAACTCGAGAATCGAATGATTCTAAACCGTTGATATATTAATATTTAATTATAATGCGTTATGATTGAATGTGAGTATACACAACTGCTCTAATTTTGCCCGCCTGTATGTACAGCTAAATACAATCCAATGTGTTTGGTTGCCCATAGAGATAGTGGCAACGTATTCCCTTTTCGGGGAATTTTTATTTCTGTACGTGATAACTCATAACCCGTATGATCGGTTATTGATATCGAAATATAAATTATGGATCATACAATTCCCTATTATTGAGCTTTGAGATTCGTTACAGAGTTGGAGAATGCGAGCATTTCAAACTTCGTTTTATGAGCAGAATAGGTTTCAATTGTGTGTATATTGTTATTTAACCCTCTGGGGTCTGCAAACGCGCCGGCGCGTTTTGTGCGATTTTTTTCACATAGCAGCAAAATAGACTTAAAATACTCCGTAATTTTTGGTCATACACACTTAAGAAATATGAAAAAATAAACTGTTAAATGTCTACTTTTTATGGGTCCACTTACAATCGAAATAAAACATTGTGCTTTTGTAAAATAAAGACAATAAACAGGGTGTGCGTTCTGCCTCTCCGTCTCCGTGAACTTTTTTTTCTGGAGCACGTCTCTAAACTTAAACAAAACTCAGCGAATATTATTCACTCAGGCATGAGCAATATATCTTTATAATCATTTAAGTGTGTACTTTTAAATGATCTAATTCAAAACTAAAACAAATATTCTCTGTTTATGTAATCTATATAAAAAGAGAGAGATTTCAGGCATTCTCATTTCAGCTAATTATCTTTTAATGAGACCACGCCCACAGAGAGTGCGCGCTATTCAAACGCAAATATTCTGAAACTTGCCAACGCCCACACGAGCTCGATAAAACACACCAAGTTTAATCAGATTAATGTACATACCGGTAGTCTATGTCGTTTTGCGAGGCTGTGAGGAATAACCCTGGATAATTTACCTCAGAAGTGCTGGTTTAATATCACTTCGATGAGCCATGGATCCAGCGAGGATTGTCATAGTAAGTTTTTTATTCTTAAGTGCTTTGTTCTAATCGCAATATGGATAAAATGTAAACCGCAAAAAATACTGTTTTAATATGAATCGCGTGTCTGTGTGTGAGTGAATGAACGGCACGAATTCGCACTGGTGTTGTTACAGACGAAATATGAGACAACATTTTGTTGACTAGTTTTGGATAGATTATAAAGTTTTTTACTCAAAAATAGACATCAAATAAGCTTTAGTTAACCAGTTTCTGCTCATATGTTAAATATATAACGTTATAATGTTTTGTCTATAAATAATTGTGAATGTAATATAAATATATTGTGAATAATGGCAGGATGCACCATTTCTCCACTGGCTTTTACCATGGCAATGGAAGTAATCATTAGGGCATCAAGATGGGTAGTAGGAGGAGAGCGCTTGGCTTCTGGGATGCGACTACCACCAATCAGAGCATACATGGATGACATGACAACCATGACTACAACAGTAGCCTGCACTAATCGGTTATTGGGGAAGTTAACAGATAATATTGAATGGGCACGAATGCAATTTAAGCCCTCTAAATCAAGGAGCATCTCGATAGTTAAAGGAAAGGTAGTAGATAAAACATTCTTCATTAATGGTGAGGCAATACCAACAGTTTCTGAGAAGCCAGTGAAGAGTCTTGGGAGATGGTACGATGGAGATCTAAAGGACACAGTTTGAGTGGGAGAAGTTAGACGACAAGCAGTGGAAGGGTTGAAGAGCATAAACAGCTGTGCTCTACCAGGCAAACTAAAACTCTGGTGCTTTCAGTTTGTTAAACTGTGTTAAAAACTGGTAGAAAGTGGTCAGCAAAGAAATCTGTAGTAGAGGCAAAGGCTGACCTTCAAATTGGGGATATCGTGGGACAGGTACAGCATGGAAGAGGGTGTTTTGGGCTCAGTTTAGCTCCTCCTAAATGGCGCAAGGCAGGCCCAGCTCAAAGGAGGAAGCTGGTAGTCAACGAGGTGCGAAAGCAGGAGGAGAGGATGAGGTGTATAAAGGCCATTTCCCAGGCCAAGCAGGGAGAGTGGATGAGATGGGAGAGTGTGGAACAACACAAGATGGGCTGGCAAGACCTTTGGTCAATGGAAGAGAGTAGGATCAGTTTCCTTATTAGGTCAACATATGATGTTCTCCCATCACCGCAGAACCTAAACCTCTGGGTAGGAGAGGATCCCTCTTGTCCTTTGTGTTCATCACCTGCCACATTAAGGCACATTTTGACAGGATGTAAGGTGGCTCTTAGCCAAAGTCGGTTTACTTGGCGCCATGACCAAGTACTGCGATGTTTGCTTTAGCATTGGAAGGTAAGCGTAGTATGACCAATAAGTTGCCGCCTGTTCTAGCAAAACATTACACGCAGAAGACAATATTCCTCCGCCCAGGCGAGCAACCACCAAGAAAAGGTGTTAACACCAATTCTCGCTCAGGACAACTGGAAGCTGCTAGGGACTGGAAGATGCTGGCTGATCTTGATCAACGGCTTATTTTTCCACCTGAGATTGCCACCACTAACCTACGATCAGACATTGTTTTGTGGTCTGGATCAGCATGCATTGTTCAACTGATAGAGTTGACAGTGCCATGGGAGGATGCTGTAGATGAGGCATATGAGAGGAAGAAACTGCGGTATGCTCATTTGGCCACTGAAGCAGAACAGCGAGGATGGAGAGTCCAGGTTTATCCAGTGGAAGTGGGTTGTCGAGGTTTTGTGGCACACTCTACAACCCGGTTCCTCAGAGACGTCGGATTCAGCGGCCAAGAGTTGCGTCGCACAGTAAAGAACTTATCTGAAGCAGCAGAAAGGAGCAGCAACTGGCTGTGGTTGAGACGGAAAGATTCTAGCTGGCAAGGTACAGGCCGCCACGCTACGGTTTCGTAGAATTCTTGAAAAACTTGAAGAGTCTGTTGGTTTATTTGTATAGGTTGTATAGTATAGGTAGTATAGTATACTATACAATTTGTATAGGTTGTATAGTATAGAATGACAGGTGGTTGGGCAGATATTGTGTTTTGCGGTAGGTGGTATGCCATACGGAACCGTTGCCACTGTAACTGCTTTAACGCACCAGTGGGGCTCGACAGCCTTAGTCAAACGGGTTGGCGCGTATGGTTGGGTTGCGGAGAGATTGTGAGATTGTGGTTAGGTCTCAGCAGCAGGAGGGATGTAGAGGTCAGTAAGCTGGGCTGAGTTGAGTGGGGGACGGAGGGGGGTGACTCTGGGACGCCAGAGTCATTGTCGAGCCCTCTTGAGGTGTCGTGGGCTAGTCGACGAAACACTGAGGACGGAAGGTGCCCACTTGAAGACCCTAGAGATGTCCCCTACTCGGCTCAATCCAGACGGTTGTCGTGCTGGTCCACTAGGGAGACCACACTGTAGTTGCAGCCGTCGTGTGTGCTGACGCGCCAAGTACACTGCAGCCGTTAACGCCGGACAGAAGCGGAGTCACACCCTCATATGGAAAGAAGCGTAAATGGATGGAGAAGCATAGTTTACTGTAAAGCTACGTCTTAGTGTTGCTTATCTTGGCGAAAGCCGAGTACAAATCAGCATGAAGTTTTAACATCTACTCTCGTGTAATGGAAATCATGTCAAAAATAAGCTCATAATCTAAGATGTTATTATAGTGTTTGTTCAAATGTAGACTATATCAAACTAATGAATCATCTGCGCATATTGCCTTTTGTAGCATGTAGCGCGCAACGTAACTGATGTGCTACACCCAGTAATGATATTCAATGTGGGCCACTATGGTCAGAAGCAAGGAACGTCTACTGGAGGGAGGAAATGATGAAGCAGGTAAGTGAATGGTTGACTATCTTGTTCTATTTGTAGTTTGATCAATTCAAATGATTTACATGTGAACAATTAATCAATGACAGTCAGTAAATAAAATAAAAATATTGTCATCAACTCTTCTATTTTTTCTTCTAGGCTGAATGAAAGGCAGAAACAACTCAACAGCTTCAATTCAATGAAGTTTCATATTTTTCACTCAATGTGTAAATAAAGTGGACTCTCAAAACTCAACACTTTGTCTCTTTCACCTTAGCCAAAGTAAATTACAATAATAAAACAAAATATTACATTCAAAATGCACAAAACCCAATGTACAAAAAGTGTGATTTTATATTCAATTTGACCCAAAATAAATTCAGATATGGAAGTTCTTCCAATAATTCACTTTTCTTTTCAAAACAAAACAGTAGTTGGAAATACAGAACCCAACAATTTGACTCAGTTAAAACAAATGATCAAAAGACTCAATTGATCGGAGCTTGCGAATCAAATCAGTTCAGTTCAGAGAGTCATGTAACTCTGTTTCGATCGGTTTGAGTTCCAAAAAAAATAAAGTCTCTCCTTCTCAAGGGCAAAAATCAATCAATTCAAGGAAACAGTCTTTTGTGTCCGAAAAAACAAGAAAAATCAGAATTGTCCTACCATTTGATGGTCAGAAAACACAGTTCAAAGTGGAAGGAACGGGTCCATGGGCAGCTAGCTCGCCATTTGTGCGCACACAATCATGTCATTTACTCAGACAATTCCTCTCCAGGGGATTATGTTTGGCACAAAGCAGGAATCTCTCGCAGGGGATCACATAAACAGAAACACACACAAAAAAAAACCAGCCTTGCAAAAGACAAGGCAAACACAATAATTAATCTCAGATTCAAACATTCTTGTAACAAATACATGTCCAAAATAACACATCAATCTAATTTCTTGACATTTATTAAACTCAATGCTTATAAATCAATCGCTCACACTTTGTGACGCAATTAGCATTTTTTAACGTTACATGTGGTAGCTTTAGCCCACGTGCTATTCGACTCGGCTCACGCACTGCACGTGGCCAGCTCAAACTCAACATTTATCTTTCAATTATAACTTTTATATGAATCAGATGAATATGAATTCACTCACCAAAACCAAATAGAATCGTTATCTCACAAAAGGAAGTTTATCCACATCGCTTTACTCTCAAATCCATTTTATCTGTTCTCCTCCGATTTATGCTTCACTCTTCTCTCTCTGGGTTGTGAAGTCACTGTAGAAGGATATCCATCATGTATGTCAAGACGGGTTTCTCCAAGGGAATCAGGCTCCTCAAATGATACAGCAAAAGCTGTGCTGAGCCCCTGCAGCAATGACTGTACAACTAGAGAAAGGGGGTTACCCAACCTAGGGTACTGCAGTCTCTTTGGCGGTTCACACTGTCTTTGCGAACGTCTAGGAACATCTGCCAGGCTCTGGCCAGTTCCAACCGGGCTGTCTCGGGAATGAACTGTTTCATCCTGTATCAGTGTATCATCCCTTTTATTCTCTTCGCTGAGGTTTCCAGGCGAGGGCTCATCCGACTCCCTGTCCTGCTGTTCATCCTGCACAAGTATGTCACTCAACACATCCACTTCTGTAGGTCCCACAATCTGTGGACCCTTTACTTCAGGAACATCAAGCAAACTCACAACTCCAGTATCAGGTAAGTTCCGTTGTGACTTCTCTAAGACAGGATGCTCAGTGTCTGTACTATTTTCAGCTCTCACTTCTGGACACCTTCTTTCAGTCACTTCGCCTCCTGACTGCTCTTCACGTCTAGAATTGGAGAGAATCCTACTTTTAACACTTGGTAAGTATCTCGGTGCATAGTAACTTGCAGAGTCATCTTCAGATTCTGAAGAGTTGCTTTCAGACTTTCTTGGACCAGGGTTTGCTCGAGTTCTGGGCTTGCAGGGCTTTTCCGGTCTTACTGATTCAACTCCGTCTTCCTCTTGCAGAAATCCACAGGGTAGTAGCAGATCGCGATGGAGTGTACGGAGCGGCCCATCCTTGCACTCGGGTCGAACAGTATAAACTGGTAAGTCACCAGCTCTCTTGACCACGACGTAGATTTCCTTCTCCCACTTATCCGCTAACTTATTCTTCCCTCTCAACCTGACGTTTTTCACCAGAACACGGTCGCCAACTTCAAGGGATGAAATGACCACTCGCTCGTCGAATCTCCGCTTGTTTCGCCCTGCTACTTTCGCAGCGTTATCTCTTGCTACCCTGTAGCTCTCCTCCAAACGATCCTTCAAATTCCTCACATAGCTCGAGTGAGATTGGGGTGGCTCACCGACAGGCAGACCAAAGGCCAGATCAATCGGCAGTCGGGGCTGTCTGCCGAACATCAATTCGTATGGTGAGAATCCCGTTGAGTCATTGCGAGTGCAATTATAGGCGTGGACTAACGGCTTCACAAAGTCCTTCCAGCAGGTCTTTCTTTTCTCATCCAGGGTCCCTAACATCTGGAGTAGCGTCCTGTTAAAACGCTCCACGGGGTTACCTCTGGGGTGATAAGGCGTTGTTCTCACTTTGCGGATTCCCGCTATGCTGCAAAGCTCCTTGATCAACCTCGACTCAAAGTCCGGCCCCTGATCGCTGTGGAGTTTCTCCGGAAACCCGTAGTGGACGAAGAAGTTATCCCACAGGCTTTTGGCCACGGTTTGAGCCTTCTGGTTCCTGGTAGGTATCGCTACGGCATATCTGGTGAAATGATCGGTCACCACTAAGATATCCTTCGTGTTACTCTGATCAGGTTCGAGCGAAAGAAAGTCCATGCAGACTAGCTCAAGGGGTCTGCTCGTCACTATATTCACCAGAGCAGCTGCTCGCTCAGGAGGGGTTTTTCGCCTTACACAGCGGTTGCAGGCCTTTATCTTCTCCTCCACGGACTTCGCCATCTTTGGCCAATAAAACCGGGACCTAGCCAGGTCCAGAGTCCTCTCAAACCCTAGATGGCCCATGTCATCGTGCAGGCTTGTTAAGGCCATCCCCCGGATGTCTACTGGTAATGCCAGTTGATATGACACACTTCCTCGATCCAGTCTCCTCCTATACAGTATGCCATTCTCGAACACCAACCGGTTCCACTCCCTCAGCCACAAGGCTATATTCACAGGCTCAGCCTTCACAACAGGTCTCTTCCCAGACTCCAGGTACTTGATGACTACTTTAAGCTCTGGATCAACTCTTTGTTGCTCCTTCAGCTCCTCTTCAGACAGTCGGGGAAGAACCGGAAGACCATGCCCGTTCTCATGCTGGAACTCTTGGGGTATCGCACCAAGACAAAGAGACAAAGACTCAAACACTGTAGGTTGGGAGCATGAAAAGTCAGAATCATCACAGCCCTGATACACTTGGTGTCTCTCACAGAGGGCTTTCACCGCTGCGGGCAGAATTGTTGGTTGTTCCGATTCTGCTAAATGGTGGAGGGTGAATTGCTTGATTCTTTCCCGCTCTTTTCGTGACACGAAATCATCCAAGGGTCTGTCATGAGAACGTCTCGAGAGTCCGTCTGCATCTTGGTTTTGCTTGCCAGCACGATATCGGATCTTGAAATTAAATGTCGACAGGCTGGACAACCACCTATAGCTGGTCGCATCGAGCTTTGCGGATGTCAAGATATAAGTAAGCGGGTTGCTGTCCGTTACTACAGTGAAGTCTACTCCGTACAGGTAATCACTGAACTTCGCAGTAACAGCCCACTTAAGCGCTAGGAACTCCAACTTGTGTGCTGGATATTTAACCTCACTTTTTGTTAGTCCTCTGCTCGCGAATGCAACCACTCTCATTTGTCCCTCTTGCTCTTGATATAGGGCGGCCCCAAGGCCGGTGGTACTAGCATCTGTGGTAAGCAAGTAAGGAAGGCTGGGGTCGGCAAACCCAAGGACCGGAGCTGAAGTTAGCTTTTCAATGATGGTGTCGAATGCTCGCTGACACTCTTGGGTCCACCGGTCCCCAAACTGTTCTTTAGGGTTCCGGTACTGCATGGTGTTCTTTGGGTCTCGCTTCTGTTTTTTCTGCGCAGGGGGATATCCTACAGTAAGGTCATTAAGGGGTCTGGTAATCTTGGAAAAGTCTTGGACAAACCTTCTGTCATACCCCGCGAATCCAAGAAAGGATTTGAGCTCTTTAAGGTTTCCAGGTCTTGGCCAGGTCTTAAGGGCTTCAATCTTAGCCGGATCTGTCTCGACTCCATCTTGGGACACTATGTGACCTAAGTATCTGACCGACGTTTGGAAAAACTTGCACTTGTTAGGAGAGAGTTTCAGTCCATATTCCCTCAGTCGCTTGAGAACTTGCTGCAGCCGAGCCTCGTGTTCTTCTAGAGTCTTAGAGAAGACTATAAGATCGTCAATGAAGACCAATACTTCTCTTCTATTAAGATCCCCCATGCATCGCTCCATGAGTCGCTGAAATGTACTTGGTGCATTTGTGACCCCTTGTGGCATACGGTTGAACTCCCAGAATCCCAAAGGGCACACAAACGCTGTTTTCTGTTTATCAGCCTCTTCCATTTCAATCTGATAAAATCCTGATTTTAAGTCGAGGACTGAAAACCATTTGGAACCAGTTAGGACTGAGAAAGCTTCCTCCAAGTTTGGCAGAGCATACGCATCCTTAATCGTCTGGGAATTCAACTTCCTGAAGTCAATGCACAGGCGCACCTCATTGTTCTTCTTCCTCACTACTACTATCGGAGAAGCAAAGGGGGACTCCGATTCCCTGATGACACCTGCGTCTAGAAGTTCCCTGAGGTGTCTCCTTACGGCATCTACGTCTTGGGGATGGATAGGCCTAGCCCTCTGCTTGAAAGGCGTGTTGTCACTGAGGTTGATGCGATGTTTTACCTTAGCAGTGTGGCCGTAATCCAAATCATGTAGAGCGAATACATCAGGCATGGAGCTTAGCAGATTTGTTATCCTCCTCTTCCAGTCACAAGGTAGAGGGGAATCACCGAAGTCAATGGGGATCTCAGCTCTCTCAGGATTCATGTCCTTACACAAGGTCGTATGCATGGGGTCCCCTCCCTCAACTACATGTTGTACAGTGTGTACTTCAGCTAGCACTGCCCCTGGAGGAATCATTAAATCAGTCTGTGTCTCATTCTTCAACACTATCGGTATCTGGACTTTACGTTTTGGTGGCAGGGAGTGCAGACAACTTGCCACCAACAGTCCACCAGGTAAGGGAGACAACGCTGATGGCTCTACTGTTGCCCAGGTCTCTGTCAGTGGTCCGATGATGTTCACATACCCATCAATAACTGCTGTACTTCCAGCCGAAACCCCTTAAGGCAGGCTTCCTTTTACCTTTACTTGTCCCAAGACACTCGTTCCTGCTCTTCGTCGTCTTACTTCCAGGACTCTTATTACAGCTTTGTACCCATGATAGCGTGAATTAAATCTGGGTATGACTCCTTGCACATTATTGGCATACAAGACATCCAGGGTATTGGTGCCAATGAGGATTTGAGGCACATGTGTCAAGTCCGGGACTACTAATGCCAATGTTGGTACTTCTGCCTCCACTCCTAGAAACTCCCGAGGGAACTTCAGAGTCAACTCGACATATCCCAGGTAGGGAACAGCCTGTCCATTTGCTCCTTCCACTTCCAACAGATGATTCAATGGCTGCATAGTATGTTGTGACAGGTGATTTTTGTAGAAAGACAGAGGAATTGTCGTAACCTGTGATCCTGTGTCTAGCAGGCAGTTCACCTCCTTCCCTTCAACTTTAACTCGAGCAGTGCATCTCATTCCAACTAGTCCAGCTGGTAGCTTCAAAGAGTTTCCGGTGTTAGCATGACTGTTAAACACTTGTCGATGTTTTGGGCTTTGTTTCTTTCTCCCAGTCCCCGTCTGCCCAGCGACAGAGACCACTTTCGGATTCGGGGGATTTTCACAGCTGACCGCCAAGTGACCATCTTCCCCACAGCGAAAGCAATACCATGGATGAGGCCGGTTGGTGCTTGCTTCCATGTACTTTGGCCTCGCATTACTTTCTCCATCGACTCTTCTGACATTGGATCTACTCTGATGGTCTCTCCAATGAGGGGATCTCTCCGATTTGTTCCTCTGCATGCCAGATGTAGCGACTTGGGTTTTCAGTTCCGCTATCTGGCCTTTTAACTCGTGAAGTTCACTTTCTTGAGCTCGCCCTCTCACTTCTTGATTAGCAGCTGCTCTGATGGCCGCAACCTGGCTTTGGAGAGCAGCAATCTCCTTCTTCAGAGTGTTAACTTCAAATGTTTCAGGACATTGAGCCTTATTATTCTGCTTAGGGGCTTTTTGCTTAGTGGCGGGGGCTGGAGGGTCATTAGCGTCCTCCAATGCACTACAGGGATGAGCAGACTGCTGGTGTGCTGATGCTCGCAGTTTGAACGGGGTTGATGGGTGCTTGCTTGTGCTCAAGTGCTTCCTCATTCTTTCCTCCTTTGACGTCTGCTTATCCTCAGCTGTACGGATAAGTATTGTTAGTTCAGAAAAAGGGGGTGGGTCCGCCTTTGTCCTTTCGAGCTGCAGGTCGGCTATCAAGGCATTGTCCCAGCAACCATGGCAGAACTGCCTCAACAGACAACGGTCTCGTTCACTCTCTTCTACACCACACCGTCTGATGGTAGCACTGAGGATTACGTGCAATCTGTGGAGGTAGGCGGATGACTTTTCACCAGGGTTCTGCAGGGTACTAATGAATTTAGCTAATAACTCGTCTCCATCCTCCACCGACCCATAGACCGACTCTAGCAACCTAAGGCACTCTGACGATGGAGCGTTCAAGTTCACATGCTTGATAATATCTGAAGCAGGCGGCAACAAGCTGTCCAGAATTTTCCGTGTCTTGTGCGACTCAGGAAGGGACAGATCAGTTAACAGGTAATCAACACTTGCTCGCCAGGTGTCGAAGTCAGGCTCGTTACATGGGCGGGGGCTCCTTCCAGAGAAAGCTTTTAGGCGAAATGGGGCACCTTGCGAGGACATGGGGTCACTTGTTCTCACAATGTGTTCCATCACCACCCTCTGAATTCCTGGAGGGTTCATAGCAGACATGGGAAATTTAACAGATATCGTCTCGGCAGAATCGGCATCAGCATCATTTGAACAGTGAGGCGGCGCTGCGCCTATATTCGTTTTGACTGGGTTTTCAGTCTCTACTCTCAAGAAAGAGGGTGTCTTGAATCCCTCCGACCGTGGGGAAATGCTAGTTGCACATGTCAAGAGGTTTGTCTCTAGAGGGGGATGCTCTAGCCCAAGCTTTGCTCTAGGGGGCGCATCATCTACGGTCCTCACTCCACCCATCTTGATTAGTTCTCGCTGGAGCACATCTCGCAGGCATTCTCCATTAGCATTAGCTATCTCTTGTAATCTCTCCAAGCATTCTGCTGTGGCACTCTTGGCAGTGGGGGTGAAAACACTACTCAGAGTGCGCACACGAAACACGGTGTCTGCATCAGTGGGACTTACTATGGTTAGCGGCAGCTGAGGCTCAAGGTCACACATGGCAGAGTTGTGCGTGAACTCCACTACTGCATTTTGATGAAACTCAGAACGTGGATCATCAATTAATAAATTGCGACGTATGGAGCCAAACTTTGTAAGGTATGCTTCAAGAACTTGATCCAGTTCACTCAGCGTTATACCACTGACAATCACTGCATTTTGCAAGTTAACGTCTTCACGTTCCAGAATGTCCATTTTGTCAAGTTCACTATATGCAATTCTCTCAATTATTATTCACCTCAAACCCTGCTGCTACCTCTCTCCTGGCTGGCTCGCCAAGTTGTATCATGTAGCGCGCAACGTAACTGATGTGCTACACACAGTAATGATATTCAATGTGGGCCACTATGGTCAGAAGCAAGGAACGTCTACTGGAGGGAGGAAATGATGAAGCAGGTAAGTGAATGGTTGACTATCTTGTTCTATTTGTAGTTTGATCAATTCAAATGATTTACATGTGAACAATTAATCAATGACAGTCAGTAAATAAAATAAAAATATTGTCATCAACTCTTCTATTTTTTCTTCTAGGCTGAAAGGCAGAAACAACTCAACAGCTTCAATTCAATGAAGTTTCATATTTTTCACTCAATGTGTAAATAAAGTGGACTCTCAAAACTCAACACTTTGTCTCTTTCACCTTAGCCAAAGTAAATTACAATAATAAAACAAAATATTACATTCAAAATGCACAAAAACCCAATGTACAAAAAGTGTGATTTTATATTCAATTTGACCCAAAATAAATTCAGATATGGAAGTTCTTCCAATAATTCACTTTTCTTTTCAAAACAAAACAGTAGTTGGAAATACAGAACCCAACAATTTGACTCAGTTAAAACAAATGATCAAAAGACTCAATTGATCGGAGCTTGCGAATCAAATCAGTTCAGGTCAGAGAGTCATGTAACTCTGTTTCGATCGGTTTGAGTTCCAAAAAATAAAGTCTCTCCTTCTCAAGGGCAAAAATCAATCAATTCAAGGAAACAGTCTTTCGTGTCCGAAAAAACAAGAAAAATCAGAATTGTCCTACCATTTGATGGTCAGAAAACACAGTTCAAAGTGGAAGGAACGGGTCCATGGGCAGCTAGCTCGCCATTTGTGCGCACACAATCATGTCATTTACTCAGACAATTCCTCTCCAGGGGATTATGTTTGGCACAAAGCAGGAATCTCTCGCAGGGGATCACATAAACAGAAACACACAAAAAAAAACCCAGCCTTGCAAAAGACAAGGCAAACACAATAATTAATCTCAGATTCAAACATTCTTGTAACAAATACATGTCCAAAATAACACATCAATCTAACTTCTTGACATTTATTAAACTCAATGCTTATAAATCAATCGCTCACACTTTGTGACGCAATTAGCATTTTTTAACGTTACATGTGGTAGCTTTAGCCCACGTGCTATTCGACTCGGCTCACGCACTGCACGTGGCCAGCTCAAACTCAACATTTATCTTTCAATTATAACTTTTATATGAATCAGATGAATATGAATTCACTCACCAAAACCAAATAGAATCGTTATCTCACAAAAGGAAGTTTATCCACATCGCTTTACTCTCAAATCCATTTTATCTGTTCTCCTCCGATTTATGCTTCACTCTTCTCTCTCTTCAACAACACTACTTCGGCTGATGCATCCAAAATCCAACTTTCCAGGCGCTCTTAATGTTTGATGCAAGGAGTTTCTGAAGAAACACTCCACTTCTGTGTAATCTGCGCTGATCTGACTCTCTCATCTGCGTTGCTGCTGGAAACAGCGCCCGCGCGACCTGTGGGCGGGCCTCCTCAACATGCCGCCACTATTGGCTCACCGAGGTGTCAGTCACCACAGCACAACGCGCGATTGGACACATGCCTTCTCCATCTAGAACACTCTTTTCTTTAACCCTTTACTGTTAACTAAATGTTATCTGGGTTACACTTTCTAAACAAAAACGGTTTAAATTTTTTTAAATCAATGTATTGTTTTATGTGAATGATTTGGCAGGGTGATTTTCAGATCATTTTGAAGCAAAAACACTAGGCGACTACATCCATTAGTCAAAAGTATTGTGGACACATGTTAAACAACACACACACTCTTTTTGCTACTGTAGAGAGACTGACAACCCACCCAAGCCAGACTCCCAGTGAAATGCTCTCAGTCAGCAAGTGATGTGAGTTTGCTTCTTTCTTCTCTTAGGAAATCAATAATATCAGAAAGGTGATCAGCAAATCCTTGAGTTGCTCTGGGGTCAGACAGATCAGACCACAACCTGACAAAGTAGTTACTATGTCTGTTTTCGAAAAAATTGATGGCAAATTTTTGGAAGAAACCATACAGCACCTTAAAACATCAACCTGTGCCCTTGACACACTTCCCACATATTTTTTCAAAAGTCTGATAAACTGTTTAGATACAGATCAGTGGTAAATGCCTCAGCTCTCTCTGGGAGATTTCCAAACTCCCTGAAAACTGCAGTTGTCAAGCCCCTCCTGAAAAAGAGCAATCTGGATAAGACCATATTAATAGAGACAGTCCACAGTGACCTGCCTCTCTTAGATTTCATCCAGCCGCAAACACCGTTTCTGGTGATACTGGGGAACCCCCTCCCCCTCCACGGGGGCCAGCAGGCCAGCAGGCCTCGCTTCCAACCAGATACGGCCTCATGGAGGAGAGAGAAGACTCAAGAACTCTCACAAAGAACCAAGACTCTCACAAAGAACCAAGAACAATCTCAGGAGTTTGGAACCAGGACTCCAACCAACAATGACTCCAATCACCCACTCTTCTGACTTCCTCACTTCTCCTGGGTGCTCGGCGTGGCCTCAACAGGCCCCAGGGCCCCAGGCCTTGACCAAACTAGCCATGTGGTCAGGGAGAAAGATAACTTTCAAACAACTTCCAATTGCCACTGCCAGAACCCTCAACGACTTCAATTTTCCACAACTTCAAGAATTGTTCCCACTACAAATGCAAGTATTCAATTCAATGAAATGTTTCTCTCTCCATTCTCTCTAGAACATTGGATATTGTTGCACCCATTAGATTAAAAAAGGTCAGAGAGAAAAGTATAGCACCATGGTACAGTAATACTACGTATGTTTTAAAGAGAGAAACACGTAATTTAGAGCGTAAATGAAAAAAAAAACTAATTTAGAGGTCTTTAGAATCACGTGGAAAGACAGTATGTCACATTATAAAAAGGCCCTAAAAACGGCCAGGGCTGAGCACCTCAGCAAATTAATAGAAAACAACCAAAACAATTCAAGGTTTTTATTTAATACCGTGGCTAGACTAACAAATACACAGACGTCGTCTGAACAAAATACCTCGTTACAGTTTAGTAGTAATGATTTCATGAACTTTGAAAGCATCAGAACCACAATTGTAAACGTTCAATCTTTGCTCGCGCCTTATAATTCAGCCGCAATTATCACCCCACAAGAACAATTACAATGCTTTACAACTATAGAACAAAAAGAGTTAAATAAACTTATCAGTTCATCTAAAACAACAACATGTTTATTAGATCCTATACCTGTTACGGTACAAAGTACAGGATCCAATTGCAAGTAAAAATAGCTTTAATAATAAAGCGTGTAGACAGACAAACAGGAAGTCCGATCGAGACAGTGAATTACAGCAGACTCTCAGCAGCGTAGACAGGCGACAGCTGAGGAGGCGCGGCCCGGGAAAACTGAAGACTGATGAGAAGCAGATGATCCTCCGAAAACAAAGCCCGATCAGGCTGGCAGAGAGAAGCAGTAATCCGTGAGAACTGGACCGAAAACAACACTGCAGACAAGACACAATACCAGGACAGGACCAGGAAAAACAACGATCTGACACGGGACATGACAAACACTGCACTACATATAGGGCTAAACAACGAGGTACACCTGCGACTGATCTGATTGCTCATCATCACAGCTGACGCTCCTAGACAATCAGATCGGGACAGTGACGACAGAAAGAACAAGCAGACCTGCGAACCGTGACAATACCAACTAAACTACTGAAAGAAGTGTTACCTATTGGAAGAGCCTCTTCTCAATATTATTAACTCATCTTTATCTTTAGGTCATGTTCCAAGAACGTTCAAGCTGGCAGTTATAAAACCTCTTATTAAGAAACCACAATTAGATCCAAATAACCTAGCAAATTCGAGACTAGATTACTGTAATGCTTTATTAGCTGGTTGTCCTGCATCTTCAATAAACAAGCTACAGTTAGTCCAAAATGCACCCTCTAGAGCTCTTACTAGATCAAGAAACTATGATCATATAACACCGATTTTATCATCACTTCATTGGTTACCTATAAGGTTCCGTATTAATTACAAGGTATTGCTTCTGACTTATAAAAGCTCTAAATGGTTTAGCTCCAGTCTATTTAACGGATCTTCTATCGCCCAATAATCCATTGCGCTCTTTAAGATCACTAAATTCGAGGCTTCTGGTCATACCTAGGATATCCAGATCCACCAAAGGAGGGAGAGCATTTTCACATTTAGCTCCGAAGCTCTGGAATAGCCTTCCTGATCTGCCCTACAGAGGCTAAGAGCAGTATCAGCAAAAACGCCAAACTGAGAAAAACAGCTTTTTGTGTTTTTCTTACACCAAAATGTAAGCATCCAATTAAATTTAACAACAAAGGGTACAATTAGATAGATCAAAGGGAGGTGAATATTAGACATTTCGTTTTTTGACAGGCAAAATCTGATAGTTTTATAGGCTATACTGCGCTTTGCCTTTGCATTACTGTGTATACTTACATGGCCATACAATAACATATAGCAGTAAGTGTAGCAAGTGATCATAATCACTTGCTTATATCATAAATCATAAATTATAAATCACCCAAACCTTTGCACACAGCTGCAGCAGCTGCTTATAGTTGTCAAAAGTACAGTATAGTATGTTAATTATAACCAAACTATTAAAATTATGTGGCATATTATGTAAACCCCCGTTTTATTTTTTTATTTTTTTATTGACCGGTTTCTCCGTCTTCATTCTTTCTGCTAAGCTGTGACTTTCCATCCCCTTTGGCATTATAATCATATTTTTCAAAAAACAAACAAACAAAAAACAGCATCATAGTCACATTCAAATCCAGACTCAAAACACATCTGTTAAGCTATGCATTTACTGAATGAGCACTGTGCCACTGTTCGTCTGACTGTTTTTACTGTATTTTATTTAATTTTTTATTCTAAACTGTTTTAATTATTCTTATTTCTTTTGATTATTTTAATTTCTATGTAAAGCACTTTGAATTACCATTGTGTATGAAATGTGCTATACAAATAAACTTGCCTTGCACTGCTGTATACGATGGGCGTGCAGCATATGCGCAGACTGAACCTCGATTCCACTGGCACATTAACTGCCTTGAGTTATTGGCTGTGCTGCTAGCCCTGAGCCAGTGGGCCAGTTATCCAGGGTAAGCACATGCTAGTCCACACAGTGTTAATTTATGAATTTGTGTGTGGTGTATATAAATTACCAGGGCACCCATCTCCTCCTCCAGACTTCATTCCCAGGTGGTCCAGCTGATCTTGAGTCGATTTGGAGAAGCACAGGCTTCTATTCGCTTCCTAGGAATCCTCCCACTGTCCTCTGTGGTATTTATGACCAAGGCCCCCCTCGGTACGGATGCACTGGTGCACAGCTAGCCCTGGGGCTTGCACAAATTCACACTTCCCCCAGTAAGCCTCATTGCAAAAACATTGTGCAAGGTCAGGGAGGAAGGAGAACAGGTCCTAATGGTTGCGCCATACTGGCCCAACTACCACTCTTTGATGGCCCTGGCTAATTCCCATAAGGAATTATCTTTTTTCTCTGGGGGCAAAGCACAATCTGGCACCTGCACTCAGACCTTTAGAACCTCCACGTCTGGTCCCTGGATGGGATGAGGAGGAATTCAGAAGGCTATCAAGAGCCCCCTCTACCAGGCGTCTATAAGCCTTGAAGTGGCGCTTATTCGCTACTTGGTGTTCATCCCGAGGTGAAAACCCACAGAGATGTGGTGTGTGGTCAGTGCTTTCCTTCCTCTTAGAGAGACACTTGCCTGCTTCCACCCTTAAGGTGTGTGTGACTATGATAGAAGCAAATCACAACACTGTGGGTGGTAAGTCTCTGGGGAAGTACAACCATGATGTTCCAGAGAGTTGCGTGGAAGATAAATCCTCCAAGGCCGTGCCTCATCCCCTCTTGGGATCTAACACTGGTCTTAGAGGCCCAACAAAGAGATCCGTTTGAGCCTTTAGAGTCAGTTGAGCTCAGTGCCCTCTGCGCTCACCTCCATCAAGAGGGTTGGGGACCTGCAAGCCCTCTCTGGCTTTAGTGAATGTTTCCTCCTTTGCAGACATCTGCAGAGCTTCCTGCAGAGTTTTATCTCGAGTCCTGGGTAGTAACAGGTAAAACAACTGGCTGGGTATAGCACTTGCATTTCAGTGCCTTTTCAATCTCAGAGACAATAATGTGTCCAGGTGAGTTCCCCATGCTTCCTACCTCTATGCACCCATCGGTAGCTGAGTTTGGCAGAAGAACTTGCTACTCAGCCCATTACTTGTGATATGCCCCATTTCAGATGAGCCCTTGTATTTGGGTTATATATTCCATATGTGCTGACTCCCTATTGGTGGTCCCATTTGTGTATTCTTCCTCTGTTTGGTTTCCATGTTGGTTTACCCTGTTTCTTCCCTTGGACGTAGGCAGGGAGACTCCAGGTCAATGGGGGATCACGCTTAGGGAGCCTGTCTTCTTCGTACTTGTGACGGCCCAAGTGGAGTCCGCACCAGAGCGATAATGTTGTGTCATTGCTCACACGCACACACATTCATTTACATAGTCATTCATTCATTTAAGAGTCATTAAGATTCTTTCCTTATTTTGTCATTCACATTTATTTTAGTATAATGGGACAATAACCACACGGAACAAACAACATCCATTAATTCTTTATTGTTAAGTTTACATTTACAACACATTTTTATTTACTTTGTTACTGATTTGAAGTGCACGCAAATTAGTTACATTGTATCTGTCACTTATGTTTGTTTCTATTTTTTGAGTTTAAGTTTACCAGTGACCTTCAGGCATGGTCCACTGCAGCCGCATCCTGGCGTGGAGAAAGCGACGGTCGTATCCTGGCGCAATGAGAATTAGAGTCCGGGTAGGAACGGAGATTTTAAGTGTTATTGGTTCCGCCCGGATATACCATTGCTGGGAGTGGTCCGGGGGAGGAAGAAATGTTAATATCTTTATTAATTGATTTCTTTAGTTATACATTTATGGTATTTGACTTCATGTTGCTTTCCTTATTTCTATTTACTATATATTTCTGTTTTGACCTGATTTTGATTTATGTAGGTTGTATGTTGAATGTGTAGTTAAATTGTTTTCCCTCTTAATTTGTAATGGGCCATCCTTTCCTTTATAAGCTGTTGCTTTGTTCATTTGAGCAGGTCAGTTTTAGTTTGTTTGATTGTTTTTGTCTAATTGTTTTCTGACTTAATTTTCTGTTTGTTTAGTTTATTTCATTTTTGTTGTAAGAAGTTTATGAGTTTGTAAAGTTGTCTTTTTTGGGTTCAAATAAAAACCCATTTTTTCATTACCAAGCTTGTGTTCCTTGTTCCTGACTTCTCGGTCCCTCACAGTACTACTATTTAATCAAGCCAATTCAACATTGTCGTGCATGATTACACGCTCCGCCCTGCAGCGCTGGTATAATACATACCTGCCAAAATGTTTATTTTTACCAAAATGAAGGCAGCCACCATTCAGTGGGGCAACCACGCTTGAAAACAGCCTTCCCTTTCTGCTTAGTTCCATAACAGACAAGAGCTGGTCTGAGGTACTAAGACTTGAGTATACTGTCATACTGTACCTGCGGTCCAAAACTTTCAGCATGTGAATAAACCCCGGGTTTTCCACAGTATATATATGGGCAACATATCTTTTGCAATATACAATGCGACTGCATCCATGATCGCTTTCCACCGGGCCCTATTCTTATCAAAACGGATACAGTTTGTAAATGTTTGTAAGACTGTAGGTTGTTTTTTGGCTGGTATATTTGTGCTGCCACGGTCTTGTTTATTTCGTAGGGCATAACATCACACTTGGCAGCATGCCTCTTTTTGAGGAGCTGCAGTAAATTGGTCGTACTGCTGCGTACCTTTGCTAGCAACAGACTTCAAACACACTTTGCAGCAGGGTGTTGTTTGTTCTGCGTCTTCGCAAAGCCGAACCAATTGCAAATTACGAATTATTGCAAATGACACTGCGTGCCATTTCCTCCAGGTGTTCTGGTTTCTCCTACACAATCTAAAGACATGCAGGTTAGTTGGATTGGGATTGCCAAATTGTGTGTAGGAGTGAGTGTATGGGGATGCGGAGTAAAAAAAATCTACACTCACCGGCCACTTTATTAGGTACACCTGTCCAACTGCTCCTTAACACTTAATTTCTAAGCAGCCAATCACATGGCGGCAACTCAGTGCATTTAGGCATGTAGACATGGTCAAGACAATCTCCTGCAGTTCAAACCGAGCATCAGTATGGGGAAGAAAGGTGATTTGAGTGACTTTGAACGTGGCATGATTGTTGGTGCCAGAAGGGCTGGTCTGAGTATTTCAGAAACTGCTAATCTACTGGGATTTTCACGCACAACCATCTCTAGGGTTTACAGAGAATGGTCCGAAAAAGAAAAAACATCCAGTGAGCGGCAGTTCTGTGGGCGGAAATGCCTTGTTGATGCCAGAGGTCAGAGGAGAATGGCCAGACTGGTTCGAGCTGATAGAAGGGCAACAGTGACTTAAATAACCACCCGTTACAACCAAGGTGGGCAGAAGAGCATCTCTGAACGCACAGTACGTCGAACTTTGAGGCAGATGGGCTACAGCAGAAGAAGACCACACCGGGTGCCACTCCTTTCAGCTAAGAACAGGAAACTGAGGCTACAATTTGCACAAGCTCATCGAAATTGGACAATAGAAGATTGGAAAAACGTTGCCTGGTCTGATGAGTCTCGATTTCTGCTGCGACATTCGGATGGTAGGGTCAGAATTTGGCGTCTACAACATGAAAGCATGGATCCATCCTGCCTTGTATCAACGGTTCAGGCTGGTGGTGGTGGTGTCATGGTGTGGGGAATATTTTCTTGGCACTCTTTGGGCCCCTTGGTACCAATTGAGCATCGTTGCAACGCCACAGCCTACCTGAGTATTGTTGCTGACCATGTCCATCCCTTTATGACCACAATGTACCCAACTTCTGATGGCTACTTTCAGCAGGATAATGCGCCATGTCATAAAGCTGGAATCATCTCAGACTGGTTTCTTGAACATGACAATGAGTTCGCTGTACTCAAATGGCCTCCACAGTCACCAGATCTCAATCCAATAGAGCATCTTTGGGATGTGGTGGAACGGGAGATTCACATCATGGATGTGCAGTCGACAAATCTGCGGCAACTGTGTGATGCCATCATGTCAATATGGACCAAACTCCCTGAGGAATGCTTCCAGCACCTTGTTGAATCTATGCCACGAAGAATTGAGGCAGTTCTGAAGGCAAAAGGGGGTCCAACCCGTTACTAGCATGGGGTACCTAATAAAGTGGCCGGTGAGTGTATATCTGTACCAAATCTATTGTGTGTGCTGAGTATAAGTGGATGCTGCAAATGAGAGGGATCAACGCTAGGAAAATATACATTGTGGTGTGATATTGTTTTTGGTAATTATATTTTTGGAAATAGTATGTACAATTTCCCCAATTTTAATTTCTAAGTATTTAGGTACATTGTCATTGTTATGCTAGAATGAAAGCTTTGGATTTACAGAATAAATAACTACTACTGAAGTGCTACTTGTGTCAGCATAACATTTTATTTTAAGTGGCATTAACAGCAAAAGTAAAAAATTAAAAATACAATGGAATCATTAAATAATTTTGTGTAAATTAATTTATCTCTATTTTCGCAATTGGTAATAATATCAACAATCAGTTTAGTAGAGACCACAAATAAACCTCTCATGTAAAAATGGACCTTTATTACAAGTTCAAAGATGAAAATATATTAAGAAATAATGTTATTTTATTTAGTCAAATATTATTTATGTCAAATTTGTATTCAGATGGTTTTGCAACAAAACAACAACAACAACAAAACATATTTATTTAAATTTACCCACTACTAACAGTAAAAGATGAAATACTTTTATTTATATATCATATATATATAAATGCAAACAATAATTGCAGTCATTTCAAAATCTCTCTAATTGGTGCAGGTCTGTTGGTAAGAATTTTTCGCAATAAGTTTTTGATTTCAGCTGTGTTTAAAACGTAAATGATGGGATTTAGCATTGGTGGAACAACATATGCCAGAGATGTGCTGATGACTCTGGCATTGGGAGTGAGAGCAAGCAAGAGTTGAGCAAGGTATGTGAAGCATATGGGGAGGAAATAAATCCCTACTAACAACAGGTGAGAAACACAGGTCTTCAGCGCTCTTAAACGTCTTTCCCAAGTAGTAATTTTGCTTAAAGCAAGAAAAATACCCAGATATGACAGGAATATAATGATCATTGGTGCTATAAGGTATAAAGATGTGATAACAAATCCCACAGACTTATTAATGTTATAGTCATTACATGCCAACCTATACACTGGCCCATGATCACAAAAATAACTCTGTATTACATTGGATTCGCAAATTGAAAGTCGGGTGATCAAAGACACCATCAAGGTCACCATAGAAGAATTAAATGCCCATATTGCTGGAAAAACTAAAACCATACTGGTATTGTTCACAATTGCATGATATCTTAATGGCAAACAAATTGCAATGAACCGATCATATGCCAGAACAACAAGAGTGACACTTTGCAAACTACTGAAGAAGAAGACAAAAAACATGTTTGCTAAACAAGCATTGTAGGAGATGTACTGTGAGTCAAACAGAAAAGTCTTCATCATGTTGGGAATCAGTGCATTAGTTTCACCAATATCAGCCAAGGCCAAGTTAAACACACAAATGTACTTTGGACTATGCAGGCTCCGATCAATAGCTATAATGAGAAGGACTATAGCGTTCCCAATTATAGTAATAAAATAAATCATAAATAAAAATATATAGAAATAAGTGCTATTTGGTATACCTGAAAGTCCAATGATAAAGAAGTATTGAGGATGAACAATGGAGATATTCTGTGAATAACTTACATTTACAGAGTTCATGGCAGCTTTGAGTTTGATGTTTTGCACAAGCTGAAAATAAAATGACTATAAGAAAATTACATAAGGATAATTTTGAGAAATCACAAAATTGTAATTTCACACATTTAATAGCTATTTTCAAAGACTGGAAATATACATGCATATAAATTTGCTGCATAACATTTGAATCACAAACCTGTATAAATAAACAAAGCTTTAGAGTCAGAGCAAACAGTGACTGTCTGAATGTTTGTGAGCTGCTTTTAATACAGCTGTAAATCCAGTCCTCATCATTTTCTCATGCTGCAAAGATAATTGGCTGCCTATATCATCTGATTCATCTCGAGAGCTTAGATGAACTTTGAACACAATGACGTAATCCTTGTATGTTGTAGTAAAAAAAATCATTATTACAGTAATTTAAAGATTAACTTAATGTTAGTCTATTGTGTGTCCTGATAACTACGGTGTGGCATTGTAAAAAAAAATAAAAATAATAATTGGGGTTTCACAAATTCAGACAACATAGCCTACTCTTGCTAAAATGAGGCCACTAGATCAGGGGTTTTAAACGTGTCCTGGAGGACCCCCAGCACTCCACATTTTGTATGTCTCCCTTATCTGACACACCAAATTCAGTGCTGTATCCCAATATGCCCTAAAAGTATGCATTGTTTTTGTGAAGAAAAAAAGTACATATTTTTGAGTGTGTAACAGAAGAGAAGGCAAGCTTTGGGACATACTACTTCATCATAATTGGGTCTATTTTGAAAAATTATCATACATATTTCAAATTTAAGTATTCATAATTTTGAATTGGAACAAACGCAAATAATTTAAGTGTCTACTTTTAAATGATCAAATTTAAAACGAAAACAAATATTCTCTGTTTATGTAATCTGTTTGAAAAGAGAGAGAATTTTTTCTTCAATTATAGAGGTAAGTGGCTTGAATTATGTTGGCAAGTTATCGCTGATTGCTAGCTTGTTATGTTTATTAAAGGACAAGTTAGGTATTTTACACTTAAAGCCCTGTTTTAAGATCGTTTCTTATGAAATAGAACGGTTAAGATTGAAATTTGGACAAATGCTGCTGGCCCGAGAATTTTAGGTTTTTGTGGTAGCACCCCCCCCACCTCCACAATGGTTGCATAGGTGCCTTGGAACATCCTTTATTAAACGCATTAAACTTTAGTTTACAAAGATGTGAACTAGACGTGAATCAGATTTTTCCCCATGAAAATGCCATTCCCGGGTAACATAATACAATTTTTAATTGATTACATTTCTACCATTGATGGCAAATACAAATATACTGATATCCATAATTGGAGCTCAACAAACAATCAGTTCTCGTAAAACTACACTTTAATCACAATTAATATAATCATTTTGGGATTTTCTATAGACATGGGCTCATCTTTGGCTGCTTATAACTCAAAATTCAGAACCAAATAAAAAACAAAAGTTGGAAAATATATTTTAAAAAAAAGTCCAATAAAGTAAATAAGACAGGATAATGTTTTATCCTTAACTCAACAAAAAACTGAACTGTGTAATCTGACACAAATATAGGTTAACACTAGAACTACCGGAATTCCATAACTACTAGGACGACCACAGCGGTCATTCTGACCATTTTTCGTCATGTCATATCGACATTTGAACCTTTCTCTTTAAGTTTTCCAATGATGCTTTTAATTCTTGTCGTCATGTTATAACGTCATCACCCTTAAAACAAGCACAAAAGAAAGATTGCCCCTGACAGGTCTAAGGAAATGTAAGGAAAATTTTGTCAAAAATATATTTTTCACCACACTCACCACGGGAATAGACATGCAAAAAAGTTAGGAAACGTCAAAGCTTCATACTGTTTAGTACAGCCCTGTTTGTAAATAAGTTCAATAATCAATACAAAATCTAAAAATAAATGGATATACAATGTTACGATAGGTAATAATAAAGGGCTAATTTGAATGGCGCAAAAAAACCCCGCATCATTCACTAACGCGTACACAGTCCACACAAACACCGCATTTCGTGTGCAGCTCCCACACACTACTTTGTGACATTTGGCACATGTCTCCTTGGTTTTATTTTTTGTGCAATTTCTCCTTACTTGGCACTGCCTCGTTCTCTCCATCAGCTACTGCTCCTGCCCGGGTCCTGGCTATCGCACCACCAGTTGTGTGGCTTTTGATTTCATGTGGTCGGAGCTTAGTTCGCTTGCCAGTCGCGTGATGAAGTCCCTCTGAGAAACTTGCTCATTTGTGCACTTCTTGAACTATATGTGCACGTTGATGGCGGGAAATGTAGCGGACTTATGATATCTATAATGCGTGCGGTCAAAATGACCGCCATGGCCATTCTAGGTAGAAATAGTCAGAACTCTTTTGTGTTTTGTGATTTTAATAAAATAACAGTGTCAGAATAAAATATACACATATTTAGGAAAAGTCAGAGTCCTACAGCCACATTGATTTTATTTTAACAAAGTTATTACACTGCAAAATTTAAAAACGGTCAAAATGACCGCCTTGGTAGTTCTAGTGTTAAATTAATTTCCTGTGTCATTGTTAGCCGGAATGACATACTGTTAGACGGAAGGACATTCTGTAGTATTATTCAGGATTATCATAAGAACCATCCTCAGTATAATTTTTCTTCTTTCTCAGAAAGAAGGTCCTTCCTCAGAGGAATTGGCGAGGGAGGTGCTGTCGCGAGGAGTACAAGTTCGGAGAACCAGGTCTGGGTGGGCCAATGAGGTGCAACCAAAGTGACCTGCTTCTTATCCTCCCTGATCTTGCACAGGGGGAAACGCATACTTGCAGAGGCCCCACGGCTAGCTGTGCGCCAGTGCATCCGTGCTGAGCGTGCCCTCGGTCAGGGAGTAAAACAGGTCGCAACGGGACGAGTCATGGGAGGCAAATAGGTCTACTTGTTCATCGCCAAACTGATCCCAAATCAGCTGAACCGACTGGGGATGGAGTCGCCATTCTCCAGGAAGAGGCTGAAACCATGAGAGCTTGTCGGCTGCACAATTCAGGATTCCCGGAATATAAATGGCTCAAAGCGACCTCAGATGCTTCTGACTCCATAAGAGGAAGTGGCGGGCAAGTTGCGACATACAGCGGGACCGTAGACCACCTTGTCTTTTTTATATGCCAAGAATGATGATGTTCCTGTCACAGACCCCTGGCAAAGCGGGCATCCATGACCGCACCCCAGCCAGTGAGGAAGGCGTCTGTCTAAATGGTTTTCCGGCGACATGATACTCCTAACACAGGCCCTTGGGACAGGAACCAAGGTTTCTCCCATATTGATAGGGAACAAAGGCATCTGCGCGCATTTCCCTTGGGGGAAAACCCCTTGGCTTTTAGCCACCACTAAAGGGGCCTCATGTGTAGAAGGCCCAAAGGAATTATGTTGGATGCTGCTGCCATGAGGCCCAGCTGGCTTTGAAATTGCTTTACAGTGATGTCCTGGCCTAGCTTTATCCCGGACACCATGGCCAGGATGGACTCGATACGCGCGGGAGACATTTGTTCCCGCATCGTAACTGAATTCCATTCCACGCCCAGAAACATAGTTTTCTGAGCTGGTTCCAACACGCTTTTCTTTGTGTTGAGTCTCAACCCCAGGTTCTGAATGTGGCCAAGGACGACATCTCAATGCCGAAATGCCATTTCTCGAGACTGGGCCAGTATGAACCAGTCGTCAATGTAATTCAGTATACGGATGCCCTGAAGCCTCAGTGGAGCCAGAGCTGCATCCATACACTTGGTGAACGTGTGGGGAGAGAGTGCTAGGTCGAACGGGAGAACCTGATATTGGTATGCTTTGCCCCGAAAGCGAACCTCAGGAACCTCCTGTGACATGGAAGGATGGAGACATGAAAATAGGCGTCTTTTAGATCTATCGTGAAAAACCAGTCCTCGGATCTGATTTGATTCACGATAATGGGAATAGTAAGCATCTTAAACCTGAATCTCCTCAGAGAACGATTCAACTGCCTCAAATCTAAAATTGGCCTCAGCCCGCCATCCTTCTTTAGAACTATAAAGTACCAGCTGTAAAACCCGGACTCCCTGTCTGGTAGGGGAACACTTTCTATGGCCCCTTTGACCAGTAGAGTCTGTACCTCTTGTTCCATAACCAGAGCCTGTTCTGGAACAACTGCAGCCGGTACCACCCCAGCGAACTTGGGGGGTCGGTGACCGAACTGCAGTCTGTACCCATTTTTTATTATATTCAGGACCCACATAGATATATTCGAAAGGCGTTGTCATCAGAGGTCCTACCACTTCAGTTAGGACCTCTTTCCTGAAGCCCTCTTTGCCTTAATGACGGCCCTCAGGTCGCCCTTCTGGTTGGAGGACTTTGCGTGAGAGCGTTGCCGCGGGGATCATTGAAGACAGCCAAGCGGGAGCGCAGCACTCTTAAAGGGAGTGTTTCACAGCCCCCTTGAGAGCTGCCTGTGCGCGCTGCACTCCCAAAACAATATACACACAACTGATGTGTGTCCTCACCCTTGATGAATCTAGAGGGAGAGAAGGGGCCAGTGCTGTTCATCAGTTGCAAGCTCTAAAAGAGAGAGATGAAGTACGGCACCATAGAACAGGAGTGTTTAGTGATTCGATGGGCCGTTTTCACCATGCACTATTATCTCTTGGAACGGGAATTCACTCTCTGTCCGGACCACGTGCCACTGCAGTGGCTCCACCACATGAAAAACACCAATGCACGGATCACTCTTTGGTATCTTGCATTACAGCCCTTTAAATTTTAGATGGCTGTGGCTGACTTTCTCTTTCCCGGATGGCTCCCCAGCCTGAGTCGGGCGGTAGGGGTATGTGGCGAGGGGTGCATGGTTCAGCGAGGTCTGTAGTGGGAGAGAGTCGGAAGATGAGCAGTGAGTAAGTAGGTCAAGTGTAAATGACATACACCTGTGTCTTGTTGCAGTAATTGGCGTGGAGATACCAAATATAAGCCACTGGGAAACAGGAAGCTGGGAGAGAGAGAGGGTGTTTCTCAAAACCAAGAATGCAAAGAACGGACTTGTGTTCTTGGGGAGAACGCTCTTGCTAGTTGTTCTTGGAAGAATGAACTTAAAAGGTGACGAGCACACAGAACGCTGCTGACAGTTTGAGACGATGTGTTCTTGCGGGTATTGTGCAATACCCTCATACAGACGCCGTCTGCAGAACCCAAACATTTACGACTCGCCAAACATTTTCGTAAAAATGCCAATATTTGAAATCTTCACAGTTGATTTCTCGCATCAAATGTTCTCAGAAGTGAATTTAGTGATGAAATAGCATACGAAATTGTATATATTTTAGGCAACAATCAAACGAAATATGCTACAACTCTGCCTCTTTTCGTCAACAATAAAACATAATATTTTATAAAACACCACTCTGCAAATAAAAAAACTTTAACATATTAGCCTAAATGGCCACATAATTGTGGTTCAGGCAACGTGTACATTAATTATCTTCACTGCATATTTATAACAACATAAAATATTAAAACACAAACCTGCTTCTTTTTTTTTTTTCATTTTAAAAATATGAAACATTCTTGATTTTTATTGACATTTGTCAAAGAGAGACAGGGTTGTGTCATTTTATTTTACATATAGTGAAGAGAATGTTAAAATAAATATAAAAAATATATCTAGAATATAAAATAAAATGACACAACCCTGTCTCTTTTTGTTAAATGAAATTTTTACTGATCAATAATCTCCAGTATAAAGGTATAAGTAAGAAGCTAACTTACAATGAGAAATTAAGCAAACAATTAGGCAACAAAGTTAAAGTTAAATAGCCTAAATATATAAAGTTATGAAACTTCACTTTGCCCTCAGCCAAAACGATTTGCCATGGAACAAATATAGATTAATGAGTGAGACCAAAGATCGACACAAGACGAATATACGTCATGTTTATCCACTAGACTAGAGACACCAGACCAGCGGCACACGTCAGAAGCACTAGTCGAGGAAAAGCTGTTCCAGTCCGGGTTAATGAGCGTTGAACACCCGGTGATCACCTGGATCTTACAACTCCGAAAGCATCAGATACATTTTTCAAATAGGCGCTATCTTTATAAAACAAACCACAGATTTGAGCTTTAAACAACTACATTCTCGCCTGAAACACTCTTAAAATTACATTTCATGACACAATAACAGTAGTATTTTTATATTACGCGGGTTTTATCGTCTGGTATTGACGCTTGCTGGTTGGTGCGAGATGCATTCTGGGATACATGGCTGTCTCAAGTCCGCACAAGTCACCTCTCGATGCATCCTCGATAAAAGGGGGGATCAAGAACACATCCGGGGATTTGAACTGGACTTGGCTAGATGTGAACTTTGAATTGGGACAGTACTTGGGCAGCGACTGATGACGTTTCACAAGTCCACAAGAACACAAGTACAGACAAGAACGCATATTGAGAAACGGACAGAATCTTGACTGAGGACTCGTATGCGCATGCTGAACGCTCTGGAGAGCTGCATTATTGATTGTGGTTATTTTGATGTGAGTTTGTGGAAGTGCAGTGAGCGCGACTTTTGTCTGAAGCCTGTTTTAAGTGAATAAATTAATAAACGTACAATTCTCAGTAAAGCCGACCCTGTCCTCTTTCTTCCTTATCCCTGAATCTTGTTACAGTCTGCAACAAAAAAAATCTTGCTGCTGCCACCATGTTTGTTCTTTCCCCAGAGTAAATAAATAAATAACTCAGACTGATGCCATATGCCCATGACTACATACTGAGCAGCATATATACTGAATATATACTAAGACTCTCAACGTGCAACATACAAAAGGGTCCGTGCAACAACATGAGTCGGATAACAATCACATTGTTAAAGCCTCTGTTACTAATTATAAAAACGTCACTTTAGAACTAGTAACGAAGGAACACTGTATTATATAGAGTATAATATTATGAGAGAGAGACCGACTAAACGAGTGCATTACCTGCTTAGCTGATATTCTTCTGGTCAATCTTATATCATAATCACAAAAATCAGTTTGTCCTTTTAACAGTTAAGGTGATTTCCCATGACAGCGCGTCAATGCATTTGTAAGGAGTCTTACAATCTTATGGAGTTGTTTAAAGTAAAAACAACGGTCACTGCTTGTTTTGGTTCATGTTTCATGTCTTGTTATGTGATTCCCTTGCCCTCATGTGCTTCCCTAGTCTTTTGTAGCCTATAAAGTAGTCATTCTTAAATCATGTTCACAGTTGTGTCTCGTTTAGTCATTAGTAGTCTGTATTTAAGCCCTCTTTGACAAATATTGTTTCCTGGAACCACTCTTCGTAATGTTTACGAAGTGTAATGAACACTTCCATGTTTAAGTTTAAATCTAGAGTTCCATGTCAAGCCAAGTCTTGTTTATTTAGAGTTTGTTCATGTTTGTATAATATTAAACTGCACTTGGGTTCTGCAAACTTACAACAACGCCCTTGTTTCCATGTTTCTTTCCATTTCAATATAAAAGTCTTTGCTGCCATCTAATGGTGTAATAATTTAGCTAACTTTCACTGAAATCAAAATCACAATAACAAACAGACCCTTTCTCAATAACAAATACGGCATGTTATTTATATAAAATATTACTTATTGATCAATGATATTGAAATAAACAATATTAGCCATTATAAAAGTATAAGAAGTTTGTACAAACAGGAAATAAACACAAGCAAACAGTTCAGTCAAAAGTAAAAAAGCAGCTTTATAGTTGCCTACTGGATTTCAGTTACATAAAAATACAAAGTTATGAAACTGTGCGATTAGCCAAATCATTTTTCTCTGGAACAATTAATAGCTGAATAAGACAAAAATCGCCCATTTGATACACCCAAAATGAATATACTTATAATTATAATTATCCACATAAGAGCCAGCGGCAAATTCCCAAAGGACTGCATGGCTGAGATAAAGCTATTCTCGTGAGGACATGAACACTGAAGGTCTGTCAAATATGCTCGATCTAAATAACTACTTAATAACCACTTGCTTAAAAAAACTCTTAAAACTACATTTTGTGACACAAAAACAGTATTTGAAAATTATGGTGTTTGCTCGTGAGCCATAACACTTGGTGTGACAAATGCTGCAAGCAGAGTGATACAAGCTGTGAAACGCTTCCAGTGCTGATACTGAGGGTATATCACATGGCTGGAAAAGGCTCTCAGCCAATCAGATTCAAGAACCAAAACAAACTTTTGTATAAATTAAAATACATTTGATCAAGTGTTTCATGAATAATTGCTCACAAAAAGTCATTTAAATTGCTGTTGATTTTTTACTATTTGTTTTGTCTTGGGATCAGTAAGAATATAAGCAGTACAATCCAGACATTTAAAATCATGTGGAATAATACATAAAAGACAGATAAATAATTAGCATATCACTACTGTTAGTTATATACATAAATAAATTGATCATTGACATTTTTTTTTACCGTCAAACAGACCACTGTGAGGTCTAAGCATGCAGTCTTCATATAGGTAATTCATTGCTAATGATTAATAGAATCAATGAATGGACATTGTATTTATTTTTAAATACTCTCAATTGGTGCAGATCTGTTTTTAAGCACTTTTTGAATTATGTCTCTGATTTCAGCTGTATTTAAAACATAAATTATGGGATTTATCATTGCTGGAACCGCATATGCCAGAGATGTGCTGATGATTCTGGAATTTGGAGTGCTATAAAGCAATAAAGAAGTAAGGTATGTGAAGAATATTGGGAGGAAATAAATTCCTACTAGCAACAGATGCGAAACACAGGTCTTCAGTGCTTTTAAACGTCCTTCCCAAGTTGTAATTTTGCTTAAAACACAAAAAATCCCCAGATATGACAGGACTATAATGAGCAATGGTGCTATAAGGTATAAAGATGTGTAGAGAAATCCCATAATTTTATTAATGTTATTGTCATTACATGCCAACCTAAACATTGGTCCATGATCACAAAAATAACTCTGTATTACATTGGTTCTACAGAATGAAATTTGGGTAACCAATGACACCATCGTGGTCACAATAAAAGAATTAAATACAAAAATTGCTGAGAAAAGTAAACACATATTGGTATTGTTCACAAAAACATGATATCTCAATGGCAAACAAATTGCAATTAAACGATCATATGCCATTGCAACAAGAGTCAGACTCTGCATGGCACTAAAGAGGAACACAAAAAACATGTTTACCAAACAAGCGTTGTAGGAGATGTACTGTGAGTCAAACAGAAAAGTCTTCATCATGTTGGGAATCAGTGCATTAGTTTCACCAATATCAGCCAAGGCCAAGTTAAACACACAAATGTACTTTGGACTGTGCAGGCTCCGGTCAAGAGCTATAATAAGAAGGACTGTAGAGTTCCCAATTATAGTAATAAAATAAATGATAAATAAGAATATGTAGTAATAAGTGCTGTACGGCATACCTGTAAGTCCAATGATGAAAAAGTATTCAGGATGAACAATGGTAATATTCTTTGAAAAACTTGCATTTACAGAACTCATGGCTGTTTTTGTGTTTGGTGTTTTGTACAAGCTGGAAATAGAAATTACCACAAATATTTGTAAAAATATTTTAATTTTACTCTTTTAACAAATAGCTGTGTTAAAAATATAAATATAAATACCTAAGACATTTGCACAAGCTTTAAAACACAAAAGCTGTAAAACATTTGAATCACAGACCTGTATACATAAAGTTTTGGAGCCACAGCAAACTGACTGACTTTGTGTCTGAATGCTTATAATTTGCTTAGAATTACTCAGCAAGCAACACTAGTCTTTATTCCCAAGCCTCAAAGATCACTGGATACCCACATAAGTGATCCTGATATATCTTCTGATTCACCTCTTGAGAGCCTTCAGACCACACAATGATGTAATACTTGTATGTTGCATGATGTAATACTTGTATGTTTGGTCAGTATTTTGGATGGATGTTGCCTATTTTGGAAACTGAAAATTAAATATTGACTCCACAAATTGCTTCCAACCAGCAGTGGCGGATTTAGCACATTGGGGGCCCAAGGCGAAGGTATGTATGGGGGCCCCCCATCCGATCTTTAAAAGAGAACGAAAAAAAAAAATACAGACTGAATGGTGGATAGGCAGGTAAAGCTAATCTATGGTAAAGTAAAGGTTGGAGAGGAAAATTTACAATTTCAATTTTATTCTTGTGGTTTTATTCCGATCTTGATTCAATTTGGATACATATTAGTAGCCTGGTAATACCAGACTCTGCTACTTCACTTTGCTTCGTAGACAGGAGCGAAATGAAATTAGCGGAAGTAGGAAGTCTGACGTAGTCAGGTTAACATATTAGGTAGGCTACAGTAGATTTTCTCAAGAAAGAAAATCTCACCTAAAGCTGTAAACATAGACTACAGAGCTGTCAGCTGGTATTTATTAAAGGTTAAAAATAACAACTCAAATTAAATATAGTGCGGTTTTCATTACAACAACTGTATAATATTTTAATGATACAAGTAAAATAATAAATATGTAATATAGTGCACATATTTATAGTGCAAAATACAAATTTATACTAATACTAATATTTAGTATTAGTATAAATTTGTATTTTGCACTATAAATATGTGCACTATATTACATATTTATTATTTTACTTGTATTATTTATTTTTATTTTATAATATATTTAGTAAATATATTATAAAATAAAATAAAATTCTAGCCAACTTACGTGGTCATTAAATGGCTTTACTGAGGTAATAACTTTATGTGACATTGTAGTCTAACGTTACTCCAGCTATTTTATTGTCCTCTTTCCGCGGTTGAAAAATTCTGATTGGTCGATATTACAGTATGTATAATTTCGCATTGACCGTGAGACTCACGCAATTGACCATTTTCACACGCTCTCACGCCACACATCCATTTTCTCACAAAGAGAAAAATCGCGAAGCAAACAGGACACTGACACCGACAGACTAGACAGCGAAGGTTACTTTTGATATGGAACAAATTCTCAGCTCTCAGATTCTGTCAATTTATTACGAAATTCAAACAATAAATACCGTTTTGGTGCTTTTTTGTGACAGATCGCTGTAGCGCCTCAGTTCAAATGGCACGTGAACCGATCATCTCTCTTTACTAGCCTAGTTAATAGTAGCCTAGGCTAAATAAACACGAATGATCAATAGGTGTGTAACGTGTGTTGAAAGATACAGTAGCTTACAACTTACCGAAATGTATACAGTCCCAGTGTTTCCGCTACATTCATTCCGCCGTGGCGGGCCGCCACACCTAAAATCATCCCGCCACGGCTGCAGCTTCTCAGTGAGGTCCGATATTGTACTATTTGTTAAGCCCCACTAAAGGCATAAAAAAACATTGTAAAGCACAATAAAGTTTTCGCACTAAATTCCAAGACTTCTAAAGTCATTCAATAGCATAATGTGAGGTAAAAATTAATATTTAAGTCGTTAGTTAAAGTTAATGGAAACTCATCTCTCCTCAGTCATTCTCCATTCAGCATTCAAATAGCGCGTCGCATTCGGTTACCACAGTAACACGACGACACTCTCTTCAAGATCAATGTTCCCACTATTATACTTTATTTGTAGATAAAGGTCTATAGTTTTGCATAAAATGACTTTATCTTGCTTGAGTTTATTGCGCTTTCTAAATCATATTCCTTTCTCCCGGGTGTCTGTTAGATTACAGCACTGGAGTAGCGCTATCAATTGTTCTTCATGCGCACTGTAACTGAAATTTAAAACTGTAAAAAAATAAAAAGGCTCAATAAACTGTTGCATAGATAGAATACACTAAGCATAGATAGATATACATTTCTTCTTTTCGCTTTGTGCTTTGAACTTTTCAATGCGAAGCGCTGCGCGCTGTGACTTTGTGTTGCTTCAAGTGCATCATTCTGCGCACGAGATGCGCATAATCGCTTTGCCGCTCTTGGAGCCTTCCATGTATAATGCTTAAGGGGAGGTTTTAAAGGGATAGTTCACCCAAAAATTTATCTTTTTTCCTACTATGGAAGTCAATGGGGTCCAGCAACTGTCTGTTCACCAACATTCTTCAAAATATTTTCTTTTGTGTTCAGCAGAATAAAGAAACTCATACAGGTTTGAAACAACTTGAGGGTGAGTAAATTATGACAGAATTTTCATTTTTGGGTGAACTATCCCTTTAATACCTGGGGCAAGGGGGCGTGGCCCATGGGAATATGGCCTCATGGGCCACGCCCCCTCCCCCTGGGGAAATGGGCCTGCCACCACAGTTGGAAAAAATCCTAGAGGAAACACTGCAGTCCTGTCACTGTGTTTATCTTTCGCGCTGTGCACCGTTATGGACTAATCCATTTCATTGTGAAAGTAGGGGGTGTGTAGGGACAGATAACCATGAACTGGACATTTTAACTAGCCTACTACTTCGTTTCAACGTATTTCTTAAGAATATTAATAACATTTACCATGCTTTTGAAGCGTTCATGATGATAAGGGTGCTTTTTCCTTTTTTTTTCTTTTTTTTTTTTAGGTTGGTTGGGGGCCTCCCTATTACGACCGCTGGTAGGGGGCCCCAAGCAGCCGCCTACCTATGCCTCTATGTTAAGACCGCCACTGCCAACCAGTTATTCCCAAACAAAAAGATGCATTGTGGTAATTTTAGCTTAAGGTCTGAAGGTAAAATTAAAAAAATATATTTACTGAACATATTAAAGGTGCCCTAGAATACTTTTTATTTTTATTGTATAATTTTTTCTGGATTGCCCTTATAATGTTAGTATGTTTTTTAGATAAAAAATAGTCATAATTTAGAAATAAAAGGCATTTTTCCTAGCCTGATTTTAGCCCTGATCCCAAACGCTCTGTTTCAAGGGGCGTGTCTGCTGTGTGTAACCGGCCTCTGCTGTGATTGGCTGACATGCTTGCATATGATATAGCTACGTATTACAAATTTTCTTGAATACTTTAACTACAGATATTATACGTTTTTACTATTACAGCTATCGAGATTAACGAATCGTGAGATGTTTTTAAAGTATTTAGATCTATTCCCATCACATAAAATGTTGCCGTGATGAGCATTGAGCAAACAGATGACAGTGTGTTGATCGCGAGAATAAAGATCTTATCATTGCAACGCAGTTTCTGCACTCTCTCTAATGCTTTCACCAATGCAAACACGATGATGTAAATACAGTATTGAACGATTTTGAGAGAAAGATTACCTGTCTGAACTTGAACAATCACACATCAGAAAATGTTGCTTAATAGCTCGATCGATATATTTTCAGACATTCATCCAGGCCAGCTCTGTATTGGCCCAAGTTGAGGAAACAGTCTCGTCGGTGAAATGTTTCGAATTTTCCAGAGAAAATAAAATTACCCCATTGTTTCTTCAGAGGCTCGGATGAAGGAACTAAATACTTTTGTGTTCATTTGTACATCCAAACACTGAACAACTGCCATGCTTCGGCTGCGCAGTTCCACCTGTCATTGAACATGGGCTGGCATATGCAGATTTTTGGAGGCGTACATATTAATGATCCCGACTGTTGCATCACAGTCGGTATTGTGGAGATTTGCCTATTTTTCAGGGGTGTTTTTCAAAAATGAGATTTAAGTAAGAAGGAGAAAAAAAATGGTGTTTGAGACTCACTGTATGCCATGTCCATGTACTGAACTCTTGTTATTTTATATGGAGATTTTAGCGGCCTCTAGCGGTGATGTTTCAGATTGCAACAAGAGCGCTCGTGCTCGTGTGCGTGCGCGATCTCAAGAGCGAGCATTCACTACCGGCCACATGGAGACTTTCAACGCAACGGCGAAAGCATCACACAACATGCTGGAAACTCATGTAAACTCCCACTGCCACTTTACAATAATAGGCTACTTTTATCATCTTGACGTTGAACTAATGCTCCATGCTCGTACCATAATAACGTTAACTGCATTGACAGCGAACTAATGCTATCTAACTTGAGCCAACTAAAGCACAAAATCACAATATATTTCACATGCTTTGAAGTAATGTTAGCTTACCTGTCCAAAAGGAGGAAAGCCAACTCAGGATCTGTTTTTATACCTAAAACAAAGCGGAGGTCTCTCCACAGTTCAAAAGCTCTGCCGATGTTGATCCGTGTGTTCGTCCTGACTCCTGAGGCGATCAGAATCACGTTTGGCTTGACGAGCTTCAGCAGATAAAACTTTTTTTTGTTTTTTATATTTTTTTGGAGTTTGTTTGTGCTGACAACCCCTTCACACACAGGCAATAAAAAAAGGATTCATTGTAGAAGAAAAGTTCCATAGAGCACCTTTAACTATACCAAAATAAATTCAATTTCACATTCTAGGGCACCTTTAAATTGTGTTCATCCAATCCATCAAGTAGAAGTTAAAAATCGGTTTCACTTTATTTGGATGGTCCCTTTAACACATTCTGTCTACTATAAGTAACGTTGCTCCTCTCATTGGAGACTGGTAGGGTGGGTTAGATTAAGTTGACATGTAGTTGCAAAATTACTTATAGTCAGTAGAGAGTGTCTGTTGGAGGAGCATCACAATAAAGTATTTGCAGACATTAAGCAGACAGTCTGCTTATACTCCAATGAGACTTAGTTGACATATAGTTGCAAAGTTATTTATAGTCAATAGCATGTTCAAAAGGGACAATCAAAATTAAGTGTTACCCAAAAATCTGTGTTTGCCGAACAAGCCTTGCAAAAATAAAATAAAAAAGCATATGCATTAGAGCAGTGTTTCCCAACCCTGCTCCTGAAGGACCCCCAACACGTTTTCTTTGTCTCCCTAATCAAACACACCTGATTCAACTCATCAGCTCATTATCACATATATCCCCCGCCACTAGACATCCTCATGAATTTAAAATTCATTAAGATGTTTTAAGGTTAAAAATATTGCTGCATGTGATTTAAAGACATAATTTAATAATATTTGGCAGTGTTATGTAAAATAACTTATGTTATGTCACTAACTTCTGTTATGTCAGCTATTTAATGCAAGGAGGCTTTGTCATTCATTTATTTTGCAGGTTTTCAGCATAAATCCATGCAGTGCCACTTCTGCAAGTTTTCATCACCTCACCAAGACATAATTTTCAAGCTCTACAGAACTTGCCATTGGTCAGTTAATGCAACTTCCTTTCTCTGTTTACACCCAGAATGTGTTTGTATTTTCAAAAGAATTGGGGCTTTAAAAACACATCTGTGGAGGGTAGCTACATACAAAGACTGGCATTAAGCACAATGCCACATTTTCTTGTGACAACTGTGATTTTAAGGACATCTGCTCTCAGTAAACATTTCTTCACCATTTCAGCGGAAATCTTAAAAACCACGAGAGGGTTTATTTCCCCTTTTTAAATTGTAATTTTATTAGCAACAGTAACTGCACATTCACAGCTCATAAGAACAGGAAGCACAAATCCCATGGGTTGAATGACTTCAGGACATCAGTTTGTGCTGAGAACAGGTGCAATAATGTGAGTCCATCTTCTTTCTTAGGATGTGCACAAAATTTAGACGAAGAAGGAGAAGTGCATAGCCTACTCCTTATTTTAACCCTGCAGGCTAAGCAGGCACTTGAACACAAACTTGCAGCCTGAGAAACAATGGCTGAGACTATAGCACAATAATAAAATTATTTTTATTCTGCGCATGCGTTAACCCTAACACAAGCTTACTGAGACAACTCCGTCGAATTGATTCCTAATCCTTGATTTTCTTCTTTCACATTTAGTTATAAACCTAACTTTTCCAATTTTACAAACGTGTGAACATATCGCCGATACTATTCCTTATAAAAAACAATCAGATTGCTTTGATATCGCTACTTATATCCAACTTTCCGAACTTCTGCTACTAGCCTTAGCCCGCTAGCACTGCACGCGTGGTCTCTCGCCTGTCGATCGTCTTATTTACACCCGTATAACTGAAAGCTATAATTCGCCACTATAGCACATCTGCTATAATGACGAATATATCGGATGTGTGTCTAACGTTACCTCTGAGTGCAGGTGAAGACACCTTTGAGCTGCATTCGGTGCAGTTGGAGCTCGAATCGGTCGAGAGACGGATCCGCGAGCTGTTGGAGAGACAGGCTGAGCTGCGAGATCGACGGTCCGCGCTTGAAACATCACGCGCAGATGCTCACAGGTCAGTGGTTAATAATTTTTTGACTCCGACCTCGTCTACTCCGTGTGTTTCTCTGCACAGGTCCCGAGCAACCAGGACGCGATCATCCCTGGCTTCATTCACTCCGGCACCGACACAGCACCACGGACCCTGGGTGATTCCACTGCGGAAGACGCGAGCCAGGACCAGACCAAGGACCTCCCCGCCCCTCCCGTCCTTCGAGATCTCCACCCGGAACCGCTCCTCCCCTCTTCGCGAGTCGGAACGCGACGACGCCGTGATCATCGGCAGTTCCATCGTCCGTCATGTCCGCGCTACCTCGGGTAAAGGTAAGGTGCGCACTCACTGCTTTCCTGGTGCTCGTGTTCTCGATGTCGCTGCGCAGGTTCCCGAGATCCTGAACGGTGACGAGCGCGTCGGAGCTGTCGTGCTGCACGTGGGGACGAACGACATCAGGCTGCGGCAGACGGAGGTTCTGAAGGAGGACTACAGAAGCCTGATCGAGACCGTACACAGCACATCGCCAGAAGCAACGATCGTCGTGTCTGGACCGCTTCCCACGTATCGACTAGGACAAGAAAGGTTCAGTAGATTATTTGCTCTAAATGAATGGTTAATGTCATGGTGTAATGAACAGAGACTGCTCTTTGTAAATAATTGGAATCTGTTCTGGGAGCGACCTAGGCTCTTCCGTGCTGATGGCCTGCACCCCAGCCAGCGCAGTCTCATCCCAAGACGTCATATAACTGACGTCTTGGGACGTCTTTTGACCATACGTCAATATCCGCCTTTTTAGGGTACCCTTAAACGTCGGTTAGATGACGTTATCGGATCCTAACTCTACCCCAGACTTAAACCTACCCCTAAACCTACCCCGTCACCTAACTGACATTAAAGGTAAAGCGTCAGTTGTATGACGTCCCAGGATCGTCATCTAACCGACGTTTAAGGGTACCCTAAAAAGGCGGATATTGACGTATGGTCAAAAGACGTCCCAAGACGTCAGTTATATGACTTCTTGGGATGAGACTGTGTTACCCCAGCAGAGTCGGAGCGGCTGTGCTGTCGGACAACATCTCCAAGACGCTACACACCATATGACTAGTAAGTCAAAGTCCAAATCACAGTCTTTGCTGTCCCAACTTAATTGATATAAGCACCAATGTAGAACATTATATAGAAACTGTGTCTATTCCTCGTTTAGTAAGGCCAAATAATATATATAATGTAGGATCTAGGAAAAATTTAATTGTAATTAAACCAGAAAATCTCAATATCAGTGATAAACCATTTCTAAAGCTAGGTCTTCTAAACATTAGATCGCTCACACCTAAGGCGGTTATTGTAAATGAAATGATCACAGATAATAGTTTCGATGTACTGTGCCTTACTGAAACCTGGCTTAAGGATACTGTTATAAGCATGAGCCCCGTCTGATTGGTCGTGGCGGCGGTGTTGCAACAATCTATAGAGATATTCTTAATGTTACTCAGAAAACAGGTCACAGGTTTAATTCGTTTGAGGTACTTGTGCTAAATGTTACACTATTAGATTTAAGAAAGAAATCCCTATTATCTCTAGCCTTGGCTACTGTATATAGACCTCCAGGGCCTTACGCCGATTTCTTAAAAGAGTTTGCAGACTTTCTATCAAATCTATTGGTCAATGTCGATAAAGCAATAATTGTTGGAGATTTTAACATACACGTAGATAACACAAATGATGCGTTAGGGGCTGCGTTTACAGATTTATTAAACTCCTTCGGGGTCACGCAAAACGTCAGTGGTCCCACTCATCGCCTAAATCATACACTAGATTTAATTATATCATATGGAACCAATCCAACCGATATAGATATTGTACCGCAAAGCGATGATGTAACTGATCATTACATGGTAACTTGCATGTTACGTACTGCTGAAATTTGTCATGTTGCGCCACGTTATCGACCAGGCAGAACAATCCTTCCAAACACTATAGATAGATTCTCAAATAGCTTACCTGATCTATCTCAGCTGCTCAGTGAACCCAAACAAACAGATGAACTAGAGGAAATGACTAGCAGTTTGAGCACCATTTTCTCTAGTACATTAGAAATTGTTGCACCAATTAGATTAAAAAAGGTTAGAGAGAAAACTAGAGCACCATGGTACAACAATGCTACGCATGCTATCAAGAGAGAAACTCGTAACTTAGAGCGTAAATGGAAACAAACAAATTTAGAGGTCTTTAGAATCGCGTGGAAAGACAGTATGTCACGTTACAAAAAGGCTCTTAAATCAGCCAGTTCCAAGAATATTCAAGCTGGCAGTAATAAAACCTCTTATTAAGAAACCACAATTAGATCCAAATAACCTAGCAAATTACAGACCCATTTCAAATCTTCCATTTATGTCTAAAATACTAGAAAAAGTTGTGTCCGCTCAATTGTGCTCTTTCTTGCAAGAAAATTATATCTATGAAAAATTTCAGTCAGGATTCAGACCGTATCATAGCACAGAAATTGCGCTAGTTAAAATTACAAATGATTTACTTTTAGCTTCTGACAAAGGCTGCATCTCAATACTAGTTCTACTCGATCTAAGCGCTGCATTTGATACTATAGATCATAAAATACTCCTGGATCGACTACAAAACTACACTGGTGTTCAGGGACAGGCATTAAGCTGGTAGATCGTACTTATCAGACCGTTACCACTTTGTCTGTTTAAATGGGGAAAAATCAAAGATAACGTCAGTAAACTATGGAGTACCGCAAGGATCTGTGTTAGGCCCTCTACTATTCTCAATATATATGCTGCCACTTGGTAATATTATAAGAAAACATGGAATTAATTTTCACTGTTATGCTGATGACACTCAATTATATATTTCATCACGGCCAGATGAAACCACTAACTTATCTAACTTGACAGAATGTCTTAAAGATATAAAATACTGGATGACGTGTAATTTCCTGCTATTAAATTCAGATAAAACAGAGGTATTACTTATTGGTCCAAAAAACTACCCACAAAATCCCTTACAATACAACTTTAATTTAGAAGGATGCCCTGTTACTTTATCCACTACAGTAAAAGACCTGGGTGTCATACTTGACCACAACTTGACTTTCGAAAATCATATTTCATATGTTACAAGAACAGCCTTTTTCCACCTCAGAAACATTGCTAAGCTACGTAACATGCTATCCGTTTCTGATGCAGAAAAGTTAGTTCATGCATTCATGACCTCGAGACTAGATTACTGTAATGCTTTATTAGCTGGTTGTCCTGTATCCTCAATAAACAAGCTACAGTTAGTCCAAAATGCAGCCGCTAGAGTTCTTACTAGATCAAGAAAATATGATCATATAACACCAATTTTATCATCTCTACATTGGTTACCTATTAAGTTCCGTATCAATTACAAGGTATTGCTACTGACTTATAAAGCCCTAAACAGGCTTGGGAGGGTTACTTTAAAAATGTATTCCGTTACAGTTACAAATGACTTCATAAAAAAAGTATTCAGTAACGTAATCCAAGTACCACAATATGAAAGTAATGTAACTTATTACTTTTGGATTACTTCAAGGACAGATATTATTTTAAAAAACAACAGCTTTTATTTATTAAGAATTTCACAGCCCTAAATAAATATTTGTGTAAAGGACTATACAGACATCTAGTGGCTACAGTCTGGTATTACAGATTATTTTGTTTATTTTTAACTTGACATGTACAAGGAAAAAATAAAATAGAAATGTTTCTGCAACAGGAAAATAGATATACATATACATACTACTAATAATATTAAGCGTTGTTTTAATGACTCACGACACGACTCATGTGATAATGAGCTGATGAGTTGAATCAGGTGTGTTTGATTAGGGAGACAAAGTAAACGTGCAGTGTTGGTGGGTCGCCAGGACAGGTTTGGGAACCACTGCTCTTAGTGAAGTCAGGCCAAAATATTTTTTGTCACATACAGCAAACATCTCCTCACTATCCGCTAGCTGCCTGTCTCCTGAACACACTGTAAAAAACGTGGTCTCTGTAGACACCACAGGCTCCACAAACGGCAACAAAAACAAACTGCGGCGACCCGCTCCACGAAACATAACAAACAGTGTTCCAGCCAATCACTGGCAAGAAGTATTTGAGGGTGGGTCTGGGGGGTTAGTGCGCGTGCACATGAGGGGGGTGTGTGAAGGAGAGAGAAGCATGAAGAGAGAAGTTTGAATAATGGCCGACACACGACCAAAGAGACGATTGTTCCGATGATCAACTTATAAAGAAGAGAAAAAAGGATAAAGAAGTACCGAATTTACATCTGTAGATGGCGAGAACTCCGCCGGCAGAAGGGCTTCCAGTTCCGACATTCAGGTAGGAAGGGAAGGGAGGGGGAGGAGATGAGATGCAGAGGAGGGAGGGTCTAGCTAGCCTCCGTTTTGTTTGACAATAGTTCGAACGTCAACAAGAAGTGACGTCACCCAGGATCGCTTAGAGCACCTTTAAGTATATCAGACTGTATTCAAAAACAACTACATGAACACCAGGAGCTCCAGTCCTTATCTTGGGCGATTTTAATCATTGCAAACTTGAGCCATTTTTACCAGGCTTTTTCCAGTATGTTAAATCTGCGACCAGGAAGAATAACGTTCTGGATAAATGTTATGGCAACATTAAGGATGCCTATAAGGCAAAAACTAAACCCCCTTTATCCACGTCTGACTACAATATAGTTCATTTAACCCTCTGGTGTCTAAGGTTTTTTTTGGGGGTGATGTTTTGACATGCCCTGACATTTGTGCTTTTATCAGTTACTTATAAACATATTAATGGCAAAGGTGTAATTACACTCTATTTAGCACAAACAGGGCTACAATGTGAGCAATATGTATGTACATGTTTGTATTTTCGAGAGAATAATGTTTATGCATGGTTATTGAAAAAACAAAAAACTAAAGTTTCTGAAATAAGGCCACAAAACAGACTAAATATGTGCCCACAAGACTTTTAACTAATTGATTTTGTCGCCTAGAGTTTTTCCTTCAAAATGATCTGAAAATCACCCTGCCTAATCATTCACATAAAAAATACATTGATTTAAATTTTGCAAGACACTTCTTATTTGAAAAGGCAATATGTGCAGGGGCGTGAATGATCCAACACCATCATGAATAATGAGTTGTTCCCACCTGAGAAGACAATGACCCGCATAATGAGCCTTTCATTTAGGTGTGTCACCGAGTCACAAGACAGAATCCAAGGACAAAATAAATATATATATATACATATTACTAAATTGGTTCACAGTTGGAAACATCTAGAATTTTTTTAGTTTTCCACAAATTGTGTATGCTTGCAAATTGTATAATATCCAAGGTAATCATTTCTAGTAATTGTGCAGTTAATTCTCATACTGCATTTTCAGAAAGTTTTGGAATATATCCTCTCCCCAAATTCGTCACTAATTAAACACAATAAAAATTATTTAAAGAAAAGGCTTAATGACCTTTTAAGATTTTGTTCTACCTAAATATATTTTTTTGTGCTATTTTATTAAAAATGTTACAATTACAACAATTAAAATTTTAACAATGTTTCAAGTGTAATCTTTCTTTGTAAAAACTAAAGTATACATTTTATCAAATATAGCCTTTTTCAAAGTCAAGGATTCATTCGTTTGAATATAGCCTGCATAACATCTTAATTGATGACTTTATTTTTGACAAAACTATCCTGCTATACTCTCTACATCTGTGAATAAAACTTTGTTGTGTGATACTTACCATCTGTCTGAGTCACAGACAATATGAGCTAATTAAACAATAATAATTAGATTAATTACAATGAAGAAACACGAAAGAAGGAAAGAAGAACACAATATTAGTATATAACCTATTAATATATTAAAGGAACACTCCACTTTTTTGGAAATAGGCTCATTTTCCAACTCCCCTAGAGTTTAACAGTTGAGTTTTACCGTTTTTTTAATCCATTCAGCCGATCTCCGGGTCTGGTGGTAGCACTTTTAGTAACATAGATCATTGAATCTGATTAGACCGTTAGCATCTCTCTCAAAAAAATGACCAAAGAGTTTTGGTATTTTTTCCATTTAAAACCTGACTCTTCTGTAGTTATAGTGTACTAAGACTGACGGAAAAATTTTTGAAACGAAAAAAGTTGCGATTTTCTAGGACAATATGGCTAGGAACTACTCTCATTCCAGCGTAATAATCAAGGTACTTTGCTGCAGTACCATGGGTGCAGCAGGAGCAATGATATTACGCAGTGCAATATTTGCTTTTTAATTTGCTTTCAGGGCCAGTAACTAAAAACACAGTACAGTACACACACTTGAAATCAGAAGGATTCATTCATGAATAAATAAACAAGATTTCTCTGCTTTTAACCAACGCACATGTCTAATGTGTCTAATCTATGTTAAGGTTAAAAGCAGAGACATCTTGTCAGTCTTGCAGACTGAATTTATTTTCTGCCTGTACACTTTTATTTTCCACATGATGGATATAAAAATATTTATGAAATACATAAATGTAAAATTTCATATAGGTATAATTCACAATGATTAAAGAACACATAGACAATCATTACAGTCATTTTGAAACGTTCCCTCTAATTGGTGCAGATCTATTGTTAAGTATTTTTCGGATTAAGCCTTTGATTTTAGCTGTGTTTAAAACATAAATTATGGGATTGAGCATTGGTGGAAGAGCTAATGAAAGAGATCCGCTGATGATCCTGGCATTAGTAGTAGGTGAAGCAATCAAATTGCACAATATGGGAAGAAAGAATGATCCAACTACTAAAAGGTGAGAAATACAGGTCTTCAGTGCTTTTAAACGTCCTTCCCAAGTTGTAATTTTACATAAAGCAAGAAAAATGCCCAAATATGACAGGACTATTATGAAAGGTGGTGCTACAATGAATAAAACTTGAATGAGAGTTGCTAATAACACATTAATGCTATTGTCATTGCATGGCAGCCTCAGCAATCTTCCATAGTCACAATACGAACTCTCTACCACGATGGAATTACAGAATGAAAGTCTGGTCATCAAAGATGTCGACAGTGTTACAATACAGGTGTTAAATGCCCATATTACTGAAAACACTATAGACATTAACTTAATATTCACTATGGCATGATATCTTAGTGGAAAACAAATTGCAATAAAACGATCAAATGCCAGAACAACAAGAGTGTAAGTTTGCACAGTAATAAAGACATTCACAAAAAACATGTTTGCCAAACAAGCATTGTATGAGATGTATTGTGAGTCCAATAAAAAAGTCTTCATCATATTAGGAATCAGGGCATTAATTTCACCGATGTCGGCCAAGGCCAAGTTAAACACACCAATGTACATTGCACTGTGCAGGCTCCGGTCAAGAGCTATAATGAGAAGGACTATCGAGTTCCCAATTATAGTAATAAAATAAACAATAAATAAAAATATATAGTAATACATTTTGTATGGTGTACCTGTAAGCCCAGTGATGAAAAAGTATTCAGGATGAACAATCGAGATATTCTGGGATAAACTCATGGCAGCTTTGCGTTTGTTGTTTTGCACAGGCTGAAAATAGAAATTACTATAAAGAAATAACCAAAATATGGACTTTACCAAATTGTCATCTCACACTTTTAACATCTATTTTCAAATGTTGAAAATATACCTTTCTGTAAACTTTCAGCATAATATTTGAATCACAGACTAAATAATCTTAAAGTTTTAGAGCAAGAGCAAACAATGACAGTGTCTGAACGCTTGAGAGCTGCTCTGAATTAAATAGTCTGTTTTAAATGCCCATCCTTATTCTCTCATGTCACAAAGATCATTGGACACATGCGTCATTGAATCCAAATTTATCTACTGATGATTCATCTCTGGAGAGCTTTTAGACAACACAATGATGTAATGCTTGTATTTTCTTGAAGTAAATGTTCTGGCCATTTTCTTCACTGGCTACACAATTCCCTTTGTGAAGTTCTCATTAGTGCACATTATATTACAGTAACTCAAGGATATATTTAATTACAACAACTGCTATACAACTTATGTCCATGTGTTGGCCTTAACAGCGAGTAATGGAAATGATTGAGATTCTCTTTAGGAGGTCTATTCAAATAATACACCTCTATAATGTACACTCACCTAAAGGATTATTAGGAACACCTGTTCAATTTCTCATTAATGCAATTATCTAATCAACCAATCACATGGCAGTTGCTTTAATGCATTTAGGGGTGTGGTCCTGGTCAAGACAATCTCCTGAACTCCAAACTGAATGTCAGAATGGGAAAGAAAGGCAATTTAAGCAATTTTGAGCGTGGCATGGTTGTTAGTGCCAGACGGGCCGGTCTGAGTATTTCACAATCTGCTCAGTTACTGGGATTTTCACGCCGGACCATTTCTAGGGTTTACAAAGAATGGTGTGAAAAGGGAAAAACATCCAGTATGCCGCAGTCCTGTGGGCGAAAATGCCTTGTTGATGCTAGAGGTCAGAGGAGAATGGGCTGACTGATTCAAGTTGATAGAAGAGCAACTTTGACTGAAATAACCACTCGTTACAACCGAGGTATGCAGCAAAGCATTTGTGAAGCCACAACACGCACAACCTTGAGGCGGATGGGCTACAACAGCAGAAGACCCCACCGGGTACCAATCATCTCCACTACAAATAGGAAAAAGAGGCTACAATTTGCAAGAGCTCACCAAAATTGAACAGTTGAAGACTGGAAAAATGTTGCCTGGTCTGATGAGTCTCGATTTCTGTTGAGACCTTCAGATGGTAGAGTCAGAATTTGGCGTACAGAATGAGAACATGGATCCATCATGCCTTGTTACCACTGTGCAGGCTGGTGGTGGTGGTGTAATGGTGTGGGGGATGTTTTCTTGGCACACTTTAGGCCCCTTAGTGCCAATTGGGCATCGTTTAAATGCCACAGCCTAGCTGAGCATTGTTTATGACCATGTCCATCCCTTTATGGCCACCATGTACCCATCCTCTGGCATCTTGCTAATAGTATTAGTATGGTGTTCCTAATAATCCTTTAGGTGAGTGTATAACGACTTTAATATATATAACAACCTACATTATATGTAATACTTACTTACATTTCTTGTCTGCTGTAAATCAGGGGTTTTCAAACTGAAGTTCATGGTTCACCACTAGTTGAACGCAAACCTTGCTTTGGGCCAATATTTATTATGAAACGCTTTTTACAAATAGTACAATGACAACATAAAATGCAAATTATTTAATTTATAATGTATTTATAATATCACACATATAATTTTTTCCTCAAATGGTATAAATGAGTTTTAAAATACATAGTTGCCTTTATTTTAGGAAGTGAGTCCTTTGCTAGAAAACTCATATAAGGGGATCCTTGGCATCAAATAGTTTGAAAACATGTTTTAACTAAACAATATGCTTTTTTTGGGACTTCAGACAGACATCTTGAGGAAAACCAATACAAATAACTCAGTAGCATATTTATTTGGGGCTACTTAAATTAATGTAGGAGGAGGGTGAGCGGTTGATATTGATATTGATATAGATATAATAAAATACAAGTTTTAACTCATTTAAAATGCTAAACAAAAGTTAAATAAAAAATGTTTCCTTTCATATTTTTTTAACAAATAATTTTTGCTCATTTATAAAGTTTTATTAACGGACATTTTCAAAGAGTAATTTTGGCACGATGACGCTACAATGCAGCTGTCACAGGTTGTTTTTGATTCATGTTCTTGTTTCATGTGATTCCCTGTTATAGTATAATCTTGTGATCCTGCCATGTGTGCCCCATGTGAATGTGTCATGTTGTCATCTTGTCATGTGCACAGGTGTCCATTGTCTTGCCATTAGTAGTCTGTATATTTAAGCCCTCATGTTTTCCTTGTTACTTTGTCAAGTATTGTTACCTGTAACCACTGTTTGGTAAGTCCATGTTTTTCAAGCCATGAAAAAGTCAAGTCAAGTCAAGTCAAGTCAAGTCTTTGTTTTATGTTTGATCATGTTTGGGAAATAAAGCTGCACTTGGGTTCTAGATTAAGAATGCTTGACCAAATATGAACCTAGCAGTTTGCCTCCTGCACCTTTTTTCAAGGCAATCAGGCCATCAAGGATTATGTTGAGGATTTTATTGAACTTTCTCACCTTGTGGATTTTAATGACCTGGCACTAAAGGACATTTTTAGGATGGGGCTTAATGAACTGGTTTGGTATTGTTTTCTAGAGTGAAATTTTCACTTTTCCCTGTCCCAATACATCGACCATGCCCTTCTGCTGAGTGGTTCCTCATTTACTGTGGCAATTGTGGATGTGCGTCATGCCTGCCGAGCCAGAGTCAGCTCCAGATGATGTGGAGCTGAACATCATGGCCACAGCTATTTTTAGTGTTTGGGCAGCACACACATTGGCTCCAACTCGTGAGCCAGCCGAGCCAGAGGCCCTGGCTAAGATGGCGACCGTTCCAGAGCCTCGTTCCAAGATGGTCACCGTTCCAGAGTCTCGTACTAAGATGGCTGCCACTCCAGAGTCACATTCCAAGATGGCCGCCACTTTAAAGTCCCATCCCAAGATGGCCGCCACACCAGATGGCTGCCAAGATGTCTGCCATGTGTTTTCTACAACAGTTGCCACGATTCAAAGGGAGTTTCCTAAAATGCATTTAACATTAACGCACGTGATACATGATACTTAAGAGTCGATGTCCACTTGCTAAGTGGTGAAATATAACCTTATATGGAATCGTATCCTGAAGTTTAACTTAATAATCGTCATCAGATGTGGATTAGCAACCAAGACAAGTCTTTATAAAGCATCTACCTACCTACAGGCGGAGGCAATGACAAAATGGCTGAACAAAAAAACAAAACACGAAAAGATACCTTTCAAAAAGATTAAATGAATGTCCTTCTAGAGGAGATAGAGTGAAAAATATATGTTATTTTCAACAGATTTAAATTACCCCATACAAATAAGGAAAAAAAAACATCTGGGAGGACATTGCTAGCAAATTAACTGCAACCATGGGTGTTCAAAGATCAGGGAAGGAGGTCCGCAAGAAGTGGCAGGATTTTGCAATCCTGGCAAAAAGGAAGGAGGGCACTGCAGGGGACTGCAATTAAAAAAAGAACAGGTGGTGGGACCAATGAGTCCCCCCTTCTCACAGCAAAGGAAGAAAAGGCCTTGTCAATACTTGGCACAAGTGCTTCAGATGGCATTTGTGGTGGTATTGACATCCATGGAGGAACTCAACCTGAGCCTGAGTCAGGTCCTTCATGCTCAGAGGAACTATCAGTTTCATCTGTCATCTCCCAGCACCTACCATCTCCTAGTCCTATAAACAACCCTCACAGACCTCAACCTCCGTCTTCAGTTGTCAAGACTGCAGCCACAACACCTCAGCAGTTTGAGGATGTTTGATGTTTGAAATACATTAGGCAATGCCTTAAAGAAGCTAAAGAGAGGGACAACAATTTTCAACAGCAGCTCATTGAGCTCAAGAAGGCCAAGCTGGCATTAGATGAGAGGAGGCTTGCACTAGAGGAGATGATTTTAATATATTTATATTTAGATATAAAAGATTGGATGACGTGTAATTTTCTTTTACTAAATCCAGACAAGACAGAGGTAATACTTATGTCACAATCTCAGACTCTGTAACCTCACTTTCCAGCCAGCAGAGGGCACCCTCGCCTGAATATTGACTCCTTCACCACACTACATTTCCCAATAGCCCCGGTTCTGATTCTAATCACCATGCCCAGCTGTATGTCATTTAATAGGCTTTTTAGCTGCACTGCACGCAGCTCTCAGTGCGAAGTCTTGTTTTGCTACTGTGAACATTTCTGAGCGTTTATCTCTGTGACTGCTGTATTGGTTGATTGACCCTGCCCGTTTTGGATATCTCCCTGTCTGCTACCTGCCTACTGTACATTACCTCTGCTTTGTCCTTTAACCTTGACTGTTTGCTGCCTGCCCTGATCTTCTGCCTCGTATTGTACTACGATTAAGCCCTGTCTCCACTGCTGTATCTGCCGGTTCTGACCTTTGCCTGTTTGACTATTCTGCTCAATAAATTAAGCTGCAAATGGATCTCTCTGACTCTGATGGTTTGTCACAGAAGACTTCGCCACCTCAAGATCCAGCAGCCATATCAACCTTGACTGCAGCCTTCTCTGCCCAAGCAGGTCAACTCGCTGCTCATCACCATCAGTTGAGTCGTCTCACCTCTTTAACTGAAGAGTTGGTCAAAGCAGTACAAGGGCTTCAAAGATCGTCTTCAGAGCAGTCGTCCACTCAAGCCACAGCCGCCGTTGCCCCTTCTGTCGAAACTCCACCTACCATGGGTCCTCGTCTCGCGCATCCAGAAAAGTTCAACGGAGATCCTGATAAGTGTAAGGGGTTCATTCTCCAATGCTCACTATTCATTGCACAACAACCCACACTGTACTCCACTGAAGCTGGTAAGATCGCCTATGTCTGCTCGTTGCTCACTGGGAGGGCTTTGGATTGGATAACGGCAGTGTGGAAGGATGATGGAACTGCATTCCCGTCATACAATGACTTTATTCAACGCTTTCGTGAGGTCTTCGAACATTCTAAGGAAGGGAAAGGTGCTGGCGATCGCCTGCTTGAACTTACTGCAGCTGAATATGCTCTTACTTTTCGCACCCTTGCTGCGCAGACTTCCTGGAATAACGACACCCTTAAAGTGATCTTCCGAAGAGGCTTGAATCACGAACTCCAGTCCGAGTTAGCCTGTCGTGATGAGGGTAAAGACCTCGACCAGTTTATAAACCTCACCATTCAAATTGATAACCTCATACGATCTCGCAGAGCGAGCCATCGCACTATTCCTGCTCTCCGCAACGCCCCAGTTTCCCGAGCGTCAATCCCCGCTCGCACTGAAGAACCCGAGCCCATGCAGATCAACGCTTACCATCTGTCCGCAGAGGAGAGAGATCGAAGGATCCTTCGTCACCTGTGTCTGTACTGTGGCGAGGCTGGTCATCTTCGTCTTGCCTGTCCATCCAGACCATGTCTAACTGCATCTCGACCGGTGAGTCTCAATGTCGATGCATTAAACCCCAACTCATGTGTATCCGTGCCTGTTGTGATTACGGCCAATGGCCAACAGATTACCACCAGTGCTTTAGTGGACTCTGGAGCCGCTGGGAATTTCATATCTGCAGATTTTGCTCAACAACATAACATCTCATTAATTCGTTGTCCCTCTTCTCTCACAGTCGAGGCCATCGATGGACGACCATTAGGCTCAGGTCATGTTTCTCACATCACCCAGGAACTCCATCTACAAACTGGGGCACTCCATCATGAGATCATACAATTTTATGTCTTCCATGCTCCTCACACACCTGTGATCTTAGGCCTGACCTGGCTTCGCAAACATGATCCCCAAATCTCCTGGAGAACCAATCAAATTTCTCGCTGGAGCGATTCATGCCACTCCAAATGCCTTGTCCAGGTCGCTCCATCACCTGTCCGGGTGATCACTTTACCGGTGGGGAGAACCAGCACGAACAATCTTCCTTCCGAATATCACGATCTGTCTGAAGCCTTCAGCAAAATAAATGCCTCTAAGCTTCCACGTCATCGTGTCAGTGACTGCGCCATTGACTTATTACCAGAGCACACACTCCCCAAGAGTCGCATATTTCCTCTCTCCCAACCGGAATCTGAGTCCATGAGGAAATATATTGAGAGGAACTCACAAAGGGTTTCATTCGACCTTCCACGTCTCCGGTGTCTGCCGGTTTCTTCTTTGTCCAGAAGAAGAACGGAGGACTCCGACCCTGCATTGACTATCGTGCCCTGAATAACATTACTGTCAAGTTCCGCTACCCACTTCCCCTGGTACCAGCCGCCCTGGAGTTGCTCCGCTAGGTACTACACCAAACTTGATTTACGCTGTGCGTATAACCTCATCCGTATCAGGGAGGGGGACGAGTGGAAGACGGCCTTCTCCACCAGTACAGGGCACTACAAATACTTGGTCATGCCTTTCGGCCTGTCGAACAGTCCTTCCATCTTCCAGTCGTTCATAAACGACGTGTTCAGAGACATGCTTCAAAAAACAGTTATACTATACATCGACATCTTGATTTACTCTGACACCCTGACTGACCATGTGCAACATGTTCGAGCCGTTCTCCAGAGGCTCATCCAGCACCAGCTATACGCGAAACTGGAGAAGTGCGAGTTTCACCAAACTTCCACTACATTCGTGGGGTACGTCATCAGTCCAGAAGGAGTCGCCATGGACGAGGGCAAGGTCAGAGCAGTCCTAGAATGGCCACAACCTACCACCCTGAAAGAACTGCAGCGCTTCCTTGGATTTGCGAACTTCTATCGCCGCTTCATAAGAAACTTCAGTTCAGTGGCTAGCCCACTCACATCCTTGGTAAAGAAAGGAACTCATCGTCTTCCATGGAATGAGTTGGCCACCCAAGCCTTTAATCAGCTTAAACAGCGTTTCACCACAGCACCCATCCTGCACCATCCTGACCCTGAATTACCATTTGTGGTAGAAGTGGACGCTTCCAACACCGGTTTGGGAGCTGTTCTTTCTCAACGTCAGGGGTCACCACCCAAACTATATCCCTGTGCGTTTCATTCCCGCAAACTAAATGCTGCTGAGAGGAATTACGATGTGGGAGATCGAGAACTTCTAGCCATGAAGGCCGCCTTCGAAGAGTGGCGGCATTGGTTAGAGGGTGCTAATCACTCCTTTACCGTTTTCACCGACCACAAGAACCTGGAATACCTACGCACCGCCAAGAGACTGAACCCTAGACAAGCTCGCTGGTCACTGTTCTTTGCCCGATTCCACTTCACAGTCACCTATCGTCCAGGTTCCAAGAACACCAAGGCAGATGCATTATCACGTCAATGTGACCACGAACCCACAGCACAAGATTCCAAGACAATTCTGGCCCCAGACCTCGTTGTCGCTCCCATTCAGTGGGACGTTGAAACCGAGATCAAGCAGATCAACTCCCGATCAGAAATCCCGTCTGCCTGTCCACTCAACCGGGTTTATGTTCCCGATACGTTCCGGAACCGAGTCCTGGAGCACGTTCATGCTCTTCCTGGCTCTGGACATCCGGGAATAACCACCACCATTCAGCTGCTACAAAATCGCTACTGGTGGCCCTCTTTAGCTCCAGACACCACCAAATTCGTCCGACACTGTCAAATTTGCAATACCCAGAAATCTTCACGCCAACTACCCGCCGGTCTGCTACATCCTCTTCCCATTCCACAACGCCCATGGTCACATATTGCTCTCGATTTCATCACCGATCTGCCTGTCTCCGAGGGTAACATCACCATCCTTACCGTTGTGGACAGGTTCTCCAAGGCTTGCCACCTGATACCCCTGGCTAAGCTGCCTACTGCCTTACAAACAGCGGAGCACCTCTGCAGCCTGGTCTTCCGATTTTACGGCCTGCCCGAGGACATCGTCTCTGATAGAGGACCCCAATTCACGTCTCAAGTCTGGTTAGCCTTCAAGTCCCTTCAGATCCACGTCAGCCTCACTTCAGGGTATCATCCTCAATCAAACGGGCAGGCAGAACGCATGAATCAAGAGGTCATACGATTCCTACGCTCCTACTGTCATCAACATCAGGAGGACTGGAGCCGCTATTTGGTATGGGCCGAATGTGCCCAGAACTCCATTCAAAAACATTCTACCGGCATGACTCCGTTCCAGTGCATTCTGGGGTTTCAACCGCCCCTCTTCCCATGGTCAGGAGATCCCACGAACGTCCCCGCCGTGAACGACTGGTTACACCGCAGTGAAGAAACTTGGAACCAAGCCCATACTCATCTTCAACGAGCCGTTCGTCGCCAGAGAGTACAAGCCGATCGACGACGGCATCCAGGTCCGGTGTACCACCCGGGCCAATGGGTCTGGTTATCCACCCGAGACTTACGCTTGCGGCTCCCCTGCAAAAAGCTCAGTCCCAGGTATGTGGGTCCATTCAAAATAACACGACAAATCACACCAGTCTCTTTCCGTCTGGCCCTGCCTAACCATTACCTTATTGCTCCCACCTTCCATGTCTCACTACTCAAACCTGCTGATGGCCCCAACGAGAGGGAGGTGGAGAGATCCCAGGAACAGAACCCCCAACCCATTCTAGTGGAGGGCGAGGAGGCTTAATGAGTCCAGGAACTCCTAGATTCCAGGCGTCGGGGCAGCACCTGACAGTACCTGGTCGATTGGGATGGATACGGACCAGAGGAGCGTTCATGGGTCAAGGCCACAGACATTCTGGACCCCAGTCTAATCACTGACTTCCATCACCCCCATCCCAACAAACCTGCTCCCCGACCACGCGGGAGACCCAGACGTCGTCAGCCACCTCACGCCAGGAGTCGCTCGCAGGGAGGGGGCTCTGTCACAATCTCAGACTCTGTAACCTCACTTTCCAGCCAGCAGAGGGCACCCTCGCCTGAATATTGACTCCCTCACCACACTACATTTCCCAATAGCCCCGGTTCTGATTCTAATCACCATGCCCAGCTGTATCTCATTTACTAGGCTTTTTAGCTGCACTGCACGCAGCTCTCAGTGCGAAGTCTTGTTTTGCTACTGTGAACATTTCTGAGCGTTTATCTCTGTGACTGCCGTATTGGTTGATTGACCCTGCCCGTTTTGGATATCTCCCTGTCTGCTACCTGCCTACATTACCTCTGCTTTGTCCTTTAACCTTGACTGTTTGCTGCCTGCCCTGATCTTCTGCCTGGTATTGTACTACGATTAAGCCCTGTCTCCACTGCTGTATCTGCCAGTTCTGACCTTTGCCTGTTTGACTATTCTGCTCAATAAATTAAGCTGCAAATGGATCTCTCTGACTCTGATGGTTTGTCACAACTTATCGGTTCTAAAAACCGTCTACAAAACCTTTCACAGCTCGACTTTAACATAGTAGGATGCCCTGTTACTTTATCCGCTACAGTAAAAGACCTGGGTGTTACATTAGACTGCAACCGGTCTTTTGAAAAGCATATTTCATGTTACAAAAACAGCCTTTTTCCACCTTAGAAACATTGCTAAGCTACGTAATATGCTATCAGTCTCTGATGCAGAAAAGTTAGTTCATGCATTCATGACCTCGAGACTAGATTACTGTAATGCTTTATTAGCTGGTTGTCCTGCATCTTCAATAAACAAGCTACAGGTAGTCCAAAATGAAGCCGCTAGAGTTCTTACTAGATCAAGAAAATATGATCATATAACACCGATTTTATCATCACTTCATTGGTTACCTAAAAAGTTATGTATTAATTACAAGGTCTTGCTTTTGACTTATAAAGCTCTAAATGGTTTAGCTCCAGTCTATTTAACGGATCTTCTATCGCCCTATAATCCATCGCGCTCTTTAAGATCACTAAATTCGAGGCTTCTGGTCATTCCTAGGATATCCAGATCCACCAAAAGAGGGAGAGCATTTTCACATTTAGCTCTGAAGCTCTGGAATAGCCTTCCTGATATTGTTCGTTGCTCAGACTCGCTCCCCCAGTTTAAAACTAGACTAAAGACGCATCTATTTAGCCAGGCATTCAAATAAATTTTTTATCTTACAGTTACTGTAAATTCGGCCTCTAGTTCATAAAGGCCAGAGGAGAACTGGCCCCCGACTGAGCCTGGGTTCTCCCAAGGATTTTTTTTCTCCATTGGGTCATCTGATGGAGTTTTAGGACACCATTAGGTCACTTGATGGAGTTTTTCGGTTCCTTGCCACTGTTGCCTTTGGCTTGCTCAGTTGGGGATATTCAAATTAATTAACCAATCATACCATTGATCAGCTCTACCAAACTTGGATGTGTTTTTTCCAGTAAATAACGTCTATTTAGGGTGATAGATATATGTACTTCATCCCATAGATATCTATATAAAGGCTAGATGTCTCGTCCGCGCTGCTGGCCAATGGTAGTCGACGTCAGCACCCTAGCGGCCATCTTGTCACAGGCTGCTCGCCCACTCGTAACATTGTGTTTATGGTGCATGTAATTTTTAAATAACCATAACTTGCTAAATTTTCTACCGATTTTCAAACGGGTTGGTTCGTTATAAACATCAGAGATTTAGTTATCACACTGCACACGTATGGATAATTATGTATTAATTATGTAAACATCCATTTAGGGATGCTCATATTGACCGTTTAACCGTTAACCGAAAGTAAAATTTTTGACCGATTAATACTATCAGTTAAACGGTTTTTTATTTATTTATTTATTTTAAGCTTTATCTTTTTTTCCTGCTGCATGGTTAAAAATATATATATATATATATTATATATAGCCAATATTTGTTAACTCACTGGGCGCGTCGACATGCGCAACAGACATATTTCCCTGAGCAAGCAAAATGAAGCGACCGAAAAGAAGTAGCTAGCCTACTATGTGGGACCATTTCGACAGAAAAGGCGACGAAGTTACTTGCAAAATATGCTACGCGGTATTAAAATTAATATCACTTGCGAAGCAAACATCCACAAGCAAATGAAAGGCGCTTCCCGAAGCTGGCCACTATAGCGAGACTTTAGCTGTATTCCCGAACATCAGCTGTGCCATCGGAGACGGTGTTTTCTGCCAGCGGGTCTAACGGTCAACAGGCTCACAGACTAACCCCACATCATGTAGACATGTTACTTTTTTAAAATAAAAACTAGACAAGCTGTGGATTGAGGTAGGCCTGCTTTTTTTATTTGACGAAAAAACTTAGTCTGATGGAAAAAGAAAATGCCGGTTTTTCAACGCTTCAAACTGATTCAGTCAGTGTTTTCTTTTTGTCATCGTAATTTGATAATTACTTAAGTTAAAAATATATATTTATTGTAGCCTAGGCCTATTTAATGTTTTTTATTTATATTATTGTATTCTTTTTTTCTCTGTTGTCACTGTCAGAAATGTTGCAGGTTTTATGTGAATCCAGGATCCGTTGTTGATCTGTTCTGTATGTTTGCACGTTACATTTTTTTTTTCACGGGTCACTCACAGGCACTCGTCAATATTATAATCTTATCAGTTAACGGTTAATAATCGGATAACGAGCGGCGGTTATCGGTCGGGAAAATTAACCGAAATGAGCATCCCTACATCCATTATATGCTAGTATTATAGCCACGTTAATAACGTTAGTAAGAAACCAAACCGTTTGTAAATCCGTCCAGATTTTAGCGAGATAAGAGTATTTGTGTTTGTGCAGATAACTCACCTTACATTAAACCCTGCCTGTGACAAGATGGCCGCCGGTGATGACGATAGAGACTCCGCCGTAAGACATCTAGCCTTTATATAGATATCTATGCTTCATCCAGCCAAAACTACGGTGGCCGAGAGAGCTCAACACGCAGCAACTGAAGAAACGCATGCAAAAAGGAAAAAACACCCGCAAATTAAGAAAACATCTTTATCAGTTTTACAACAAATGGGTGCTCCAAATACTCACAACACAACCAAATACAGAAACACGCTGCAAAAGTTCACAACACAACCAAATACAGAAACATGCTGCAAATAGAACAGAACACAACGGAAATGTTTCCAGGGGACCCCAATAAGTGACGAACCCGGCTGAGATGTGCTTATAGCTCAAAGTCTACTTTTAAAAATCAAAAATCAAATACTTACAATATGTTCAATGTCATCATAATACAAATGAGAAAAGATATATGGTGAAAACTAAAAAAAAAAAAAAAAGATAGATAAATAGAGAAAAAGAACATGAGGGTAAGATTTTAATCTATCCATCAGTTACACAAATTTTGTCGTGTTATGTTTCATAAGAAATGTTAGGTAATGCAGGGTCCAAAGATGAGATGGCAAGTTTTAAAGTCGAGACATTCACACACAGACATACAACACATATTTTAAAAACTGTTTTGTATATTTATTTATAATATACTTGGTCCGGAGAAACAAAAGGTCAGGGTGCTTTCACACGGAGCGTGCCACTCTGCCATGGTCACCTGGTCGGCTCCTTCTACCATATGCCCCAGGAGCCTCTGAAGAATTTCTATACAGCACTAACCATCCACACACTCTTCTTTAGAGATATGGTTGCTGAATCCATCTCCAAACTAGAAAAGAGATCCTCAGTCCGTGGACGAGTCTTTCCCAGTTGACCTGAGGACCCAACTGGCAGAACATCCAACCGGCTTCACTACCGCAGACCATGTGTAACCACACCAGCCCCAGACCTCCACATCCAGCATCTTCACCTCCAAGATTATCTGAAACCAGCTGCTGCAACAATCGGTTTGCATAACCAAATAATTTCTGAACGCAGAAACCCTCTCAGGGAAGCTCATCTGCATACTCGTTATCCTCATCGGGGTCTCAACCTGACTGCAGTTCGTCGTTGTAACCGACTTGACTGGGGAAATGCCAGCCCGTTCTCTGGCACTTTGTCTGGCACTTTGGCTTGGTGTTCTCTTCACGGATGAATCCCGGTTTTCACTGTACAGGGCAGATGGCAGACAGCATGTATGGCGTTGTGTGGGTGAGCGGTTTGCTGATGTCAACGATGTGGATCAAGTGGCCCATGGTGGCAGTGGTGTTATGGTATGGGCAGGAGTATATTATGGACAACGAACACAGCTGCATTTTATTGATGGCATTTTGAATGCACAGAGATACCGTGCCGAGATCCTGAGGTGCCATTGTTGTGCCATTCATCCACGACCATCACCTTATGTTGCAGGATGATAATGCACAGCTCCATGTTGCAAGGATCTGTTCACAATTCCTGGAAGCTGAAAACATCCCAGTTCTTGCATGGCCAGCACACTCACCAGACATGTCACCCATTGAGCATGTTTGGGATGCTCTGGATCGGCGTATACGGCATCGTGTTTCAGGTCCTGCCAATATCCAGCAACTTCACACAGCCATTTAAAGGATTAGTTCACCGCAAAATGAAAATCTCCTAATAATTTACTCACCCTAGTGCCATCCAAGATATCCATGTCTTTCTTTCCTCAGTGGAAGAGAAATAAAAAAATTTGAGGAAACCATTTCTGGATTTTTCTTCGAATAATGGACTTCAATGGCAACCAACGTTTTGAAGTCTAAATCAATGCAGTTTCAAAGGTCTTGTGTTTCAACGGGCTGTGCACGATCGCAGCTGAGGAAGAGAGTCTTATCTAGTGAAACGATAGGTCAATTTCTACAAAAAAATTTAAATTATGTACTTTTTAACTACAATTGTTCGGATTTAGCTGATCTGCAACACGCCGGGAACTACGTCATCATGCTGAAAGGTCACGCTCGCTGTCTGTTTACATAAGCGACCGTGCGAAGGAGGATAGTTCAAATTGTATTGTATGTTGAATGACATATGAATGTCTCTGTGTCATATTATTGTTTCACAAGTTCACACTTACATATAATTAGAGTGGACAAGGTTTAAAGCGTATTTGGCATGCTGTCCGGGGGGAGGGGTCCGAGCTCGGAGTTTGGCCCGGACCCAGAGTACATTACCCCTACTACAGATATAAGCCGACCAATATTACTTCTCTGGAAGCAGCTTTGGTTTGGTCATGCCATGGTTTCCCACATACACTTAGCTAGAGTAACATTACATTAAAACAGAGGTAAGACTCACCATGTTGGTTGGTCGAGCAATATTTTGCTGTTCTAAATGGAAATTCTGTTTTTTGTCTTTACAGTCCAAGTACACTTGAATTACTGCCAAGTGTTAGCTGGAACTCTAAAATAGCAGTTGGTGTGCCCTATGCTCAACTCAAAACTGGACTCTAGTCTGTTAATACGTGACACAGATTTGCGGTAACATACGCATTCGCCAGTGGCGGCTGCTGGTCTTTCAAAGAGGGGAAGCTCATTTTTTTTAAACTCGACTGTCAGGTGTGGGGATGGTAAAAGGACTGCAGAGTTGATGGGCTTTTTAAAATAATAAAATAAAACAAAATACAGACAAAAAACTACCACGAAGGGGAAAACAAGATTGACTTGACAGTAGAGAAACACACAGCGTACATGCAACATACGTAACGAGGGAGGACAGGTGGGGCAAATGAACCAATAATGACAAGCCATGTGCTCACACCAAACATGACAAAAAACACAAACACATGGCCAGTAAAACAAATCACAAGCCATGTGCTCACACAAAACGAGACACGAAGAACAATGAGAACACTCATAAGCCACGTGTTCACACAGGACATGACAACATGAAAGCACACAGCTAGTTTAAAACACAAGCTGTGCACTACACAGCACAAGACAAAACACGGCATGAAAGCACGGGGCCGATGTAAACACGAACCGCGTGCTTCACAAAACACAACACACGTGGACAGAAGAGTGTACTCGCACGCTCACACGACAAGACAGAACGTTCTGCGCGAGAACGAGCGTAAGCTCATCCTGTGCGCTCACAACAGAAAAGAAACACGCGGAGCATGAATGTCTGAATCCCAACACAAAACCGAAACCAAACTAGACAGATGTGCCGGGATCAAAACACCACGCCTCGCACATGTAACCTGGCACCTGACATCGACGGAGGAAATGTGGGAATTAGGTTAAACTGTTAAATGTATGATGGAAATTGGCTAGCAATTTCGCCATGCAAATACCAACAAATAGGTCACAGCAGTTTATCTTTCGAGTACACTTGCAAAATCCGCGATGGGACTGAGATCGAATAGCTTCAGCGTCGGCGACTTTTTGTTGTACAAAATCGCTGTCAATCAAAAGGAGATGCAGTCCTCCAATCATCACGCAGAAGCCCAGCGTCCAGACCAGCCCACTCCTCATTCACCCCCAGAGACGCAGAGCGTCCGTGAGCGGGACATAATCGCAGCATTTATCCAATGACCGTCTAGTTTCGAAGCACTGAAAAAAACTGTGCAAAGCAGCCCCAATTGAAGTCAATGAACGCCCGGCTTCAACAGGGAAATGCACTGTGACACAATGGGAATGTACAGAATGAGAAGGATGTAGCTGATTCTGAACGAACTCGTCTTCGAGATGAACGTGTTCTGACGCATTTTTAGTCAATTACATGATAACACAATAGCACACATTTGACCATTAATTTTTTGACATTATAGGGGAAGCTGAGCTTCCCTTGCAGTCTTAAAGAAATCGCCACTGGCATTCGCTTAATCTACTTGGGAAAATAATTTCCGAGTAAATCAGAATAAAATCAAATGTAACAATTTATTATGTCAGGTAAATGTATCATGCCAATTATATAATAAATTCAAAGATAATAAATACAAAACATTAAATGCTCAGAGATACAGAGTAAAAGATGCATACCTGGCATTAGAAAAAATACATAATGCTGAGCGTCCGAGAACATTCAGCATTACTAAAAAACTTTATTACATTTTGGTTTACTTCTGTGGAGACTAAACCAGTCACAGTGAGACAATTCAAATGGTACCAAACATGTATAGTGTTGTATGATAATTGTTCACATTAAACCATATATATTTTTGGGTGAATTTCAGGTGATCTTAGCATGAGAGAGAGAAGGGATGGGGGAAATAGGGGTCAAAGGAAAGAAATCTAAATTAATACAATATTGAGGTGATTGAGTCTTGGATGGGGATGCTAGTTTAACAGTTAAAATGTTAATTTCCAGAAGCCTCCTTTGTCTTCTCTGTGAGTAGTCGTTTCTCAACCAGACAGCCCGGGATTGTCTAATTTCTACAGTCATACAGTACATATTATTGTAATATTATATGTAATATTGTAATATTTAAACACTGCTGTCCACATCTGCCTCTTTTTACTACCATTATATCTGCCATGTTTTTGCTGTTGTTCATTGTATTTATTACTGTTATTAAAACATCATCTTTATCAAACCTCATCTTTGGTATTCCTGTTATTCCTGACAAAAGACTATATTAGCAATTAAATCATTCAAATTTCTTGCTAAAATATTTGCCTTTTCAATTAGTTTTGTCTTGGGGTCAGTAAACTAAGAACATACACAATACACACACTTGACATCAAATGGATACATTCATAAATAAATAAACAACATTTCACTGCTGTTAACCAACACAAATGTCTAATGTGTCCAATATACATGTTAAGACTCTTGCAGACTGAAATTATTTTCTGCTTGTACACTTTTATTTTCCACATAATGGATCTAAAAATATTTATGAAATACATAAATGTAATATTTCATATAGGTATAATTCACAATGATTGAAGAACACATAGACAATCATTAAAGTCATTTTGAAACGTTCCCTCTAATTGGTGCAGATCTGTTGTTAAGCAATTTTCGGATTAAGTCTTTGATTTTAGCTGTGTTTAAAACATAAATGATGGGATTGAGCATTGGTGGAAGAACAAATGAAAGAGATCCGCTAATGATCCTGGCATTAGTAGTAGGTGAAGCAATCAAAATGCACAATATGGGAAGAAAGAATGATCCAACTACTAAAAGGTGAGAAACACAGGTCTTCAGTGCTTTTAAACGTCCTTCCCAAGTTGTAATTTTACATAAAGCAAGAAAAATGCCCAAATATGACAGGATTATAATTAAAGGTGGTGCTACAATGAATAAAGTTTCACTGAGGATTGCTAACAACTTATTAATGCTATTGTCATTGCATGGCAGCCTCAGCAATGTTCCATAGTCACAATACCAACTCTCTATCACGTTGGAATTACAGAATGAAAGTCTGGTCATCAAAGATGTCGACAGTGTTACAATACAGGTGTTAAATGCCCATATTACTGAAAACGCTATAGACATGAACTTAATATTCACTATAGCATGATATCTTAGTGGAAAACAAATTGCAATGAACCGATCAAATGCCAGAACAACAAGAGTGCAAGTTTGCACAGTAATAAAGACATTCACAAAAAACATGTTTGCCAAACAAGCATTGTATGAGATGTACTGTGAGTCCAATAAAAAAATCTTCATCATATTAGGAATCAGTGCATTAGTTTCACCGATGTCGGCCAAGGCCAAGTTAAACACACCAATGTACATTGGACTGTGCAGGCTCCGGTCAAGAGCTATAATGAGAAGGACTATCGAGTTCCCAATTATAGTAATAAAATAAATGATAAATAAGAATATATAGTAATACGTTTTGTATGGTGTACCTGTAATCCCAGTGATGAAAAAGTATTCAGGATGAACAATCGAGATATTCTGGGATAAACTCATGGCAGCTTTGCGTTTGTTGTTTTGCACAGGCTGAAAATAGAAATTACTATAAAGAAATAACCAAAATATGGACTTTACCAAATTGTCATCTCACACTTTTAACATCTATTTTCAAATGTTGAAAATATACCTTTATGTAAACTTTCAGCATAATATTTGAATCACAGACTAAATAATCTTAAAGTTTTAGAGCAAGAGCAAACAATGACAGTGTCTGAACGCTTGAGACCTGCTCTGAATTAAATAGTCTGTTTTAAATGCCCATCCTTATTCTCTCATGTCACAAAGATCATTGGACATATGCGTCATTGAATCCAAATTTATCTACTGATTCATCTCTGGAGAGCTTTCAGACAACACATAGATGTAATGCTTGTATGTTGAAGTAAATGTTCTGGCCACTGTTTCAGTTTTAATAGCCATTTTCTTCACTGGCTACACAATTCTCCTTTATGAAGATCTCATTAGTGCACATTATATTACAGTAACTCAAGGATATATTCAATTATATGTAACAGCAACTGCTATAAAACTTATGTCCATGTGTTGGCCTTAACAGCGAGTTTTAAATCTGCTCAGTTACTGGGATTTTCACGCACAACCATTTCTAGGGTTTACAAAGAATGGTGTGAAAAGGGAAAAACATCCAGTATGCGGCAGTCCTGTGGGCGAAAATGCCTTGTTGATGCTAGAGGTCAGAGGAGAATAGGCTGACTGATTCAAGTTGATAGAAGAGCAACTTTGACTGAAATAACCACTCGTTACAACCGAGGTATGCAGCAAAGCATTTGTGAAGTCACAACACGCACAACCTTGAGGCGGATGGGCTACAACAGCAGAAGACCCCACCGAGTACCACTCATCTCCTCTACAAATAGGAAAAAGAGGCTACAATTTGCAAGAGCTCACCAAAATTGGACAGTTGAAGACTGGAAAAATGTTGCCTGGTCTGATGAGTCTCGATTTCTGTTGAGACCTTCAGATGGTAGAGTCAGAATTTGGCATAAACAGAATGAGAACATGGATCCATCATGCCTTGTTACCACTGTGCAGGCTGATGGTGGTGGTGTAATGGTGTGGGGGATGTTTTCTTGGCACACTTTAGGCCCCTTAGTGCCAATTGGGCATCGTTTAAATGCCACAGCCTACCTGAGCATTGTTTCTGACCATGCCCATCCCTTTATGGCCACCATGTACCCAACCTCTGATGGCTACTTCCAGCAGGATAATGCACCATGTCACAAAGCTCGAATCATTTCAAATTGGTTTCTTGAACATGACAATGAGTTCACTGTACTAAAATGGCCCCCACAGTCACCAGATCTCAACCCAATTGAGCATCTTTGGGATGTGGTGGAACGGGAGCTTCGTGCACTGGATGTGCATCCCACAAATATCCATCAACTGCAAGATGCTATCCTATCAATATGGGACACCATTTCTAAAGAATGCTTTCAGCACCTTGTTGAATCAATGCCACATAGAATCAAGGCAGTTCTGAAGGCGAAAGGGGGTCAAACATAGTATTAGTATGGTGTTCCTAATAATCCTTTAGGTGAGTGTATAACGACTTTAATATATATAACAACCCACATTATATGTAATACTTACTTACATTTCTTGTCTGCTCTAAATCAGGGGTTTTCAAACTGAAGTTCATGGTTCACCACTAGTTGACCGCAAACCTTGCTTTGGGCCAATATTTATTATGAAACGCTTTATACAAATAGTACAATGACAACATAAAATGCAAATTATTTAATTCATAATGTATTTATAATATCACACATATAATTTTTTCCTCAAATGGTATAAATGAGTTTTAAAATACATAGTTGCCTTTATTTTAGGAAGTGAGTCCTTTACTAGAAAACTCATATAAGGGGATCCTTGGCATCAAATAGTTTGAAAACATGTTTTAACTAAACAATATGTTTTTTTTGGGACTTCAGACCGACATCTTGAGGAAAACCAATACAAATAACTCAGTAGCGTATTTATTTGGGGCTACTTAAATTAATGTAGGAGGAAGGTGAGCGGTTGATATTGATATAATAAAATACAATTTTGAACTCATTTAAAATGCTAAACAAAAGTTAAATAAAAAATGTTTCCTTTCATATTTTTTTAACAAATAACTTTTGCTCATTTATAAAGTTTTATTAAAGGACATTTTCAAAGAGTGATTTTGGCACGATGATGCTACAAGCCTACAATGCAGCTGTCACAGGTTGTTTTTATTTCATGTTCTTGTTTCATGTGATTCCCTGTTATAGTATAGTCTTGTGATCCTGCCATGTGTGCCCCATGTGAATGTGTCATGTTATCATTGGTTTGTTGTCTTGTCATGTGCACAGGTGTCCCTTGTCTTGCCATTAGTAGTCTGTGGGCCCTATTTTAACGATGTGAAACGCAAGTGTCAAAGCGCAAAGCGCAAGTAACTTTGTGGGCGGATCCCGGCGCTGTTGCTATTTTCCCGGAGGGATAAATGCCTCTTGCGCCTGGCGCAAATCTAAAAGGGGTTGGTCTGAAGTAGCTTCATTATTCATAGGTGTGGTTTGGGCGTAACGTGAAATAAACCAATCAGAGCGTCATATCACATTCCCTTTAAGAGCATGATGAACGAGGTGCGCTTGTTCCATGGCACGGCGCATTTACCAGGAGCGCTTCAGAATCGGTTCACAGCCGAGGAGATCGATGTTCTCGTCAGGGCCGTAAAAGAAAGAGAAATGACATTGGGGATGGGGCAAACCCACCCAAATTAGCTTCGGTTATACATGCATACAATAATTTGGGTAAATATGTAAGCTTTATGCCTATTTTTCCATCGTCATGGACACTGAAATATTATATATATTTATATAACTTAGAGGGCCCTATTTTAACGATCTGAAACGCAAGTGTCAAAGCGCAAAGCGCAAGTGACTTTGTGGGCGGATCCCGGCGCTGTTGCTATTTTCCCGACAGGATAAATGCCTCTTGCGCCTGGCGCAAATCTAAAAGGGGTTGGTCTGAAGTAGCTTCATTATTCATAGGTGTGGAGCGTCATATCACATCCCCTTTAAGAGCATGATGAACGAGATGCGCTTGTTCCATGGCGCAATACTATTATAACGGCCAGGCGCGCTTCACAATCGGTTCACAGCCGAGGAGATCGACGTTCTCGTCAGGGCCGTAAAAGAAAGAGAAGTGACATTGGAGATGGGACAAACCCACCCAAATTAGCTTCGGGTATACATGGATATAATAATTTGTGTAAATATGTAGGCCTAAGCTTTATGCCTATTTTTCCCATCGTCATGGACACAACATATTGATACTGTGAAGCTGCTTTGATACAATCTGTATTGTGAAAAGCGCTATATACTTGACTTGACAACAATGATTTCCCTCGTGTTTTAATATTTTTCCTTATAATAATGTATAATTTGCAAAAAGGAAAATGCATCTGTGTAGATGAGAGAATCATCTACAGTGTATGCGCGTTGTTCACACTCTGTATTATGACCAAGCACGCGCACTTAAAATAGCATCTGAATGTACGCGCAACGCGCCAATGACTTTAGACTAGGTTTTTTCTGGTCACTGGCGCAATTGTTTTCTGGAACTGCAAAATAGCATGAGGGAAAGTTTGCGCCGGAACACGCCTCCTCTTTGCGCTGAACCGCCCCGGGGAGCGCAAGTGTATTTCTTAGTTAACCGACATGTGTCTGTGGAGGGAAAAGTCCGCTTTGCGCGGGTGCAAAATAGGAATGATACATGCGTCGGTGTACAAAGTCATTTGCGCCGGGTGCAAGATAGGGCCCTGTATATTTAAGCCCTCACGTTTTCCTTGTTACTTTGTCAAGTATTGTTACTTGTAACCACTGTTTGGTAAGTCCATGTATTTCAAGCCATGAAAAAGCCAAGCCAAGCCAAGCCAAGCCAAGTCAAGTCAAGTCTTTGTTTTATGTTTGATCATGTTTGGGAAATAAAGCTGCACTTGGGTTCTAGATTAAGAATACTTGACCAAATATTAACCTAGCAGTTTGCCTCCTGCGCCTTTTTCAAGGCAATCAGGCCATCAAGGATTATGTTGAGGATTTTATTGAACTTTCTCACCTTGTGGATTTTATTAACCTGGCACTAAAGAACATTTTTAGGATGGGGCTTAATGAACCGGTTTGTTTACTAGGGGGAAAATTTCACTTTTTCCTGTCCCAATACATCGACCATGCCCTTCTGCTGAGTGGTTCCTCATTTACTGTGGCAATTGTGGATGTGCACATCATGCCTGCCGAGCCAGAGTCAGCTCCAGATGATGCGGAGCTGATCATCATGGCCACAGCTATTTTTAGTGTTTGGGCAGCACACACATTGGCTCCAACTCGTGAGCCAGCCGAGCCAGAGGCCCCGGCTAAGATGGCCACCGTTCCAAAGCCTTGTTCCAAGATGGCCACCGTTCCAGAACCTTGTTCCAAGATGGCCACCGTTCCAGAGCCTTGTTCCAAGATGGCCACCGTTCCAGAGCCTTGTTCCAAGATGGCCACCGTTCCAGAGCCTTGTTCCAAGATGGTCAAGGTTCCAGAGTCTCGTCCCAAGATGGCCGCCACTCTAGAGTCACACCCCAAGATGGCCGCCACACCAGAGCCCTCTGCCAAGATGGCTGCGATGTGTTTTCTACATACAAGGTTATGAACGCTTGCCGCGATTCAAAGGGTGTTTCATAAAAATGCACTTGACATTAACGCACGTGATGCATGATACTTAAGAGTCGATGTCCCCTTGCTAAGTGGTGAAACATAACCTTATATGGAATCGTATCCTGAACGTTTAACCTAATAATTATTATCAGATGTGGATTAGCAATCAAGACAAGTCTTTATAAAGCATCTACCTACCTACAGGCGGAGGCAATGACAAAATGGCTGAAAAAAAAAAAACACGAAAAGATACCTTTCAAAAAGATTAAATGAATGTCCTTCTAGAGGAGATAGGGTGATTATTTTTTTTATTTTCAACTGATTTAAAGGACCCCATATAAATAAGGAAAACAAAACATCTGGGAGGACATTGCTAGCAAATTGCAACCATGGGTGTTCAAAGATCAGGGAAGGAGGTCTGCAAGAAGTGGCAGGATTTTGCAATCCTGGCAAAATTGAAGGAGGGCACTGCAGGGGACTGCAATTTAAAAAACAAAACAGGTGGTGGGACCAATGAATCCCCCCTTCTCACAGCAAAGGAAGAAAAGGCCTTGTCAATACATGGCACGAGTGCTTCAGATGGCATTTGTGGTGGTATTGACATCCATGGAGGAACTCAACCTGAGCCTGAGTCAGGTCCTTCATGCTCAGAGGAACTATCAGTTTCATCTGCCATCTCCCAGCACCTACCATCTCCTAGTCCTATAAACAACCCTCACAGACCTCAACCTCCGTCTTCAGTTGTCAAGACTGCAGCCACAACACCTCAGCAGTTTGAGGATGTTTGATGTTTGAAATACATTAGGCAATGCCTTAAAGAAGCTAATGAGAGGGACAACAATTTTCAACAGCAGCTCATTGAGCTCAAGAAGGCCAAGCTGGCATTAGATGAGAGGAGGCTTGCACTAGAGGAGATGATTTTGCAAGGCTCTCAATTTCTGTACCAATTATTTTTCTAGAAGTTTCAGGTAATATGATTATTGTTAAATGGGGATTCATTACGGGGGGGCCTCGGCAGCCCGTTTCAGCACAGCCGTTTCTGACAATTCTGGATTCAGTTTGGGCAACGTAATGCTCCCAGAGGGAGATAACACAGTCAAGTCATCATCTCCAGAGGCCAGTTCACCCTCTGCAATCGGCATCCTGTCCTCTGGGGGAGCCCCGGATGAAACGGCTGGCACACCTATTACAGATGGACCAGCACGCTCCACGGGGGACTCCAACGGCTGCGGTGGAAGGGAAGAGTGAGGAGCCCACAGGGAATGGTTACCGGGCGAGACATCCAACACTATCCTAGTATCACCCATCCCACACGGAACCCGAGGGCGGGGCGTGGTAATGGGGACTCGCGCTTCCCGGACGAAGGCGAGTCTCGATCTCAACACCGCGACAGTCATATTCCTGCAATGGGAACATAAATCGTCCACAAAAAGCTGCTTCAGCGTGCTGTAAGCCCAAACACGTGATGCAACAATTGTGACCGTCAGAGAGGAACAGGGAACGACTGCATCCAGAAACGGACGGGTGGAATGACATCTTGAAAAAGATGCAAACGCACCTGTGTTGCTCTTTCAGGAAATAGGACCCATCACCAGTGCCGGAGCACACAGGGGAATGACCGCGGCAACACTGAACAGAGAACTGAAACAGTGAAGCACTCACTTTTCTGCCCTCTAACTAGCCGTCAACAAACACAAAAATTCAGAAATTTGTTGCTGTTAAAACAGCAGTTGAGAGCTCAAAGCTCGCGATCACCGCTGCATTCGTGCTGTAAAAACCACCAGCACTGGGAGAGTCTTCCAGAAGAACACCGACACACTCGCTCGTTGTAAACTACAGCACTTTTCAGAGACATCAAACGATCGGCTCCGAAGTGAAAGGCAACTAGTGCATGAATCCACTTCCGTATTTATACCTGCGCCACAGGGGCGGAGTGTATGATGACGTGTGATGAGTCACGCACGCCTGTCATGTATTTGTCTCTTGTTTTGTGTGCAAACACATGGCTGGTTGTTTTGGGCTATGTGTTTGCATTGTCTTGTGTTTTACCTTGTTTCCTTGTTAGTTAATGTTTTATCAGTGTCACCTGTGATTGTGATCGTGTCCTTACCACGCCCCTTGTTCCCTCGTTAGTATTGATGTTCATCAGTGTCACCTGTACCTTTGTGATTATGTGTTCTGTGTAAGCTCCCTGTGTTTGTTCCTCAGTGCTGGTTCGTCTTGTTAACATTCGGTTCTGCGAGTATTGTGATCTGTCTGAAAGTTCCAGTTCCTTTTTATTGTCAAGTCTAGTTATTGTTTGTTTGTCCCATCGTGGGTCTTTGTTTTCCGTTTGTAAATAAACCGTGTATTGTGAAAGTTACTGTCTGCGCTTGGGTTCTATTTAGCGTAACGTGACAACGCCAATTCCATTGGCTCGTTCAGTAGTAATCGAAGATGATGTTACCACGCCCAAAATCAAATGCTTTAAAGAGAACAGTCGTTTATCGTATTAAAGTGGTTTGAATCGTACTTAAAAAATAGAAATTACTATGTGTCCATAGGCAGTTTTACATCTGAGCACTTAAATATGACGTGTGGAGTTCCCCAAGGCTCCATCCTGGGACCTTTGCTATTTAATATCTACATGCTTCCTCTAGCTAAAATCATGGAAAGAACTTTGGAACATGGAACTTTGTCACACGGAGACTACAGACCAATACAGGAATTGGCAAGATGCATTGAAGAAATTAATTATTGGATGTGCCAGAACTTTTTTAAATTAAATGAGGATAAAACTGAGGTGATTATTTTTGGAGCTAAAGACGAACGCCTAAAAGTCAGCACTCATCTCCAAACAACAAAAATGTTTAAAACTACTGACAAAGCCAGAAATCTTGGCGTAATTATGGATCCAGACCTGAATTTTAACAATCATGTTAAGGCTGTAACAAGGTCTGCCTACTACCATCTTAAAAATATAGCAAGGGTAAAAGATTTTAAGCGCCAACAGGACCTGGAAAAACTTGTCCATGCTTTTATTTTTAGTAGACTGGACTATTGTAATAGTGTTTTCACAGGCCTCTCGAAAAAATCCATCAGACAGTTGCAGCTAGTTCAAAATGCTGCTGCTCGGGTCCTCACAGGGACCAGGAGAATGGATCACATTACTCCGGTTTTGAAATCCTTACACTGGCTTCCTGTGCCACAAAGAATTGACTTTAAAGTACTCATGCTGGTTTACAAATCAATAAATGGCTCAGGACCTAGTTATATTTCGGACTTCCTTGTAAGCTATGAACCATCTAGACCTCTTAGATCATCTGGGGCAGGTCTGCTTGCTGTCCCCAGAGTTAGAACTAAAAAGGGGGAAGCAGCGTTCAGTTTTTATGCGCCGCATATCTGGAATAAAATTCCTGATGATTGTAAGTTTGCAACAACGCTTAGTTCTTTTAAATCAAGGTTGAAGACCTATTTATTTAATGTTGCGTATTCTTAATTTTTTTTTTAATTCATTCATTGTACTGTATTGTACATGCCATTCTTTTATTTTTGTATTTTTAATGTTGCTTTTGTGTTTTTATGTTTGTACCTTGTAAAGCACCTTGAATTGAACCACTGCTGAAACGTGCTGTATAAATAAAACTGCCATAACTGCCACCGTGCCATCAATCATTGGAAAAATTGCCCACTCTATTTATGTAAAATTAATTGCAAAGTCTCTTTCCAAAGTACCATCTAGTAATGCACTATTTAAAACTGTGAGTAGGGAATGGACACATTTACTGTATGAATGTATAATTCATTTAATACTGTAATAATTTATTCTGAATAATTTCTGATTTTGTTTATAATGATGTATACAATGTTTTGTTTTTCTCCTTTTTAGTGGACCCAGGAAGACTAGCTCATCTCACTTTTGGTGACAGCTAATGGGGATCCTTTTAACAAGAACAATAATAAATACCATCTGTTTGAGTCACTGACAATAATGAGCTTATTAAACAATAATAATTGTTGTGATTAATTACAGTGACAATGAAAGAACACAAATTAGTACATAGCCTATTAATAGTTTAACAATGAGAGGCAACAACATATTAACTATGATTTATCTATAAACTAATGATTTGCAAATGATTTGTAAGTACTTCATTACTGTATAGCCTGCTTATAATAAATTGTTACCCATAACGTGACAGTTTTGCAAACAACGAGTGCCAATTTGCTTTTGTTTTTATTTACCTCTCTATCTCTACCTCTCTTTGTCTCTCTATTGTGTCACAGGTGTGGAGCTGCTGAACAGAATTACATAAGCACTAATGAGCAATCAGCCACTAATGAGCCTATTTACACTGAATAAAATTATAAACGCAACACTCTTGTTTTTGCCGAACTCAAAAGAAAAAGCTGAACTCAAAGATCTAAGACTTTTTCTATGTACACAAAAGGCCTATTTCTCTCAAATATTGTTCACAAATCTGTCTAAATCTGTGTTAGTGCACAGATAATCCATCCACCTGGGGCATGTGGCATATCAAGATGATGATAAAACAGCATGATTATTGCACAGGTGTGCCTTAGGCTGGTCACAATAAAAGGCCACTCTAAAATGCGCAGATGTCGCAAGTTTTGAGGGAGCGTGCAATTGGCATGCTGACTGCAGGAATGTCCTCCAGAGCTGTTGCCTGTGAATTGAATGTTCATTTCTCGACCATAAGCCGTCTCCAAAGGTGTTTCAGATAATTTGGCAGAACATCCAACCGGCTTCACAACCGCAGACCATGTGTAACCACACCAGCCCCAGACCTCCACATCCAGCATCTTCACCTCCAAGATTCTCTGAGACCAGCTGCTGCAACAATCGGTTTGCTTAACCAAAGAATTTCTGAACGCAGAAACCCTCTCAGGGAAGCTCATCTGCATACTCGTCATCCTCATCGGGGTCTCGACCTGACTGCAGTTCGTCATCATAATCGACTTGACTGGGGAAATGCTCACATTCGATGGCGTCTGGCACTTTGGAGAGGTGTTCTCTTCACGGACGAATCCCGGTTTTCACTGTACAGGGCAGATGGCAGACAGTGTGTATGGCATTGTGTGAGTGAGCGGTTTGCTTATGTCAACGTTGTGGATCGAGTGGCCCATGGTGGCAGTGGGGTTATGGTATGGGCAGGCGTATATTATGGACAACGAACACAGCTGCATTTTATTGATGGCATTTTGAATGCACAGAGATACCGTGCCGAGATCCTGAGGCCCATTGTTGTGCCATTCATCCACGACCATCACCTTATGTTGCAGGATGATAATGCACAGCTCCATGTTGCAAGGATCTGTTCAAAATTCCTGGAAGCTGAAAACATCCCAGTTCTACCAGAAAGACTCGGGAGAATAAATACTGTAACAATAAATACATTTATTGATAGCCCAGCAAGCAATAAAGTTCTTTGGCGTAGGCCCCGTCCATAGCTCGCAATCCGGGGGTCCGGACTCTGCATTTCCTGCCTGAAGACGAAGGCAGGGGCGCAGCCGACCCCCTGGGAGGTATAGGATGGGACCATCCTGGTGGTGGTGGGGAGGATGGAGGGGAAGGAATCATCTTGGAGGTGGTGGGGAGGATGGAGGTAAATGAAAGCGTCAGGATCTGCGAACTCAAACATGTGTAAGTACCGGTCTTTTATACCGCAAGTATTAGACAAGATCGGATAGATGAGAAGGTAATAAGTGACGTAGCAATTGAGTCTTCCTGGCAGAACTTAACGCTAAAGCTTCCATTTCTTGCATGGCCAGCATACTCACCGGACATGTCACCCATTGAGCATGTTTGGGATGCTCTGGATCGGCGTTTACAACATCGTGTTTCAGGTCCTGCCAATATCCAGCAACTTCACACAGCCATTTAAAAGGATTAGTTCACCAACATTCCACAGGCCACAATCAGCAACCTGATCAACTCTATGCGAAGGAGATGTGTTGCACTGCGTAAGGCAAATGGTGGTCATACCAGACACTGACTGATTTACGGATCAACTCATCAGTTTTTGGTCACTAAACAGAGGTAATTAGCTAATATCTAGATGGTCGCATTCACGCTAACTCTATGATTTTTTTGTATAGCCCCCATGGATCTGTATAGACTTGAATTAAAATAACATCCTCTCTAGTCAGAGGTCATTACCCCTACTACAGATATAAGCCGACCAATATTACTTCTCTAGAAGTAGCTTTGGTTTGGTCATGCCATGGTTTCCCACGTACACTTAGCTAGAGTAACATTACATTAAAACAGAGGTAAGACTCACCATGTTGGCTGGTCGAGCAATATTTTGCTGTTCTAAACGGAAATTCCCTTTTTCGTCTTTACAGTCCAAGTACACTTGAATTACTGCCAAAAATTAGCCGGAACTCTAAAATAGCAGTTGGTGTGCCCTATGCTCAACTCAAAACTGGACTCTAGTCTGTTAATACGTGACACAGATTTGCGGTAACATAGACATTCGCTTAATCTACTTTGGAAAATAATTTCTGAGTAAATCAGAATAAAATCAAATGTAACAATTTATTATGTCAGGTAAATGTATCATGCCAATTAGATAATAAATTCAAGGATAATCAATACAAAACATTAAATGCTCAGAGATACAGAGTAGAAGATGCATACCTGGCATTAGAAAAAATACATATTGCTGAGCGTCTGAGAACATTCAGCATAACTAAAAAACTTTATTACATTTTGGTTTACTTCTGTGGAGACTAAACCAGTCACAGTGAGACAATTCAAATAGTACCAAACATGTATAGTGTTGTATGATTATTGTTCACATTAAACAATATATATTTTTGGGTGAATTTCATGTTATCTTAGCATGAGAGAGAGAAGGGATGGGGGAAATAGGGGTCAAAGGAAAGAAATCTAAATAATACAATATTAAGGTGATTGAGTCTTGGATGGGGATGCTAGTTTAACAAGAGAGAGTTCAAATGTTAATTTCCAGAAGCCTCCTTTGTCTTCTCTGTGAGTAGTCGTTCCTCAACCAGACAGCCCGGGATTGTCTAATTTCTACAGTCATACAGTACATATTATTGTAATATTATATGTAATATTGTAATATTTAAACACTGCTGTCCACATCTGCCTCTTTTTACTACCATTATATCTGTCATGTTTTTGCTGTTGTTCATTGTATTCATTACTTTTATTAAAACATCATCTTTATCAAACCTCATTTTTGGTATTCCTGTTATTCCTGACAAAATACTATAGTAGCAATTAAATCAATCAAATTTCTTGCTAAAATATTTGCCTTTTCAATTAGTTTTGTCTTGGGGTCAGTAACTAAGAACATACACAATACACACACTTGACATCAAATGGATACATTCATAAATAAATAAACAACATTTCACTGCTGTTAACCAACACAAATGTCTAATGTGTCCAATATACATGTTAAGACTCTTGCAGACTGAAATTATTTTCTGCTTGTACACTTTTATTTTCCACATAATGGATCTAAAAATATTTATGAAATACATAAATGTAATATTTCATATAGGTATAATTCACAATGATTGAAGAACACATAGACAATCATTACAGTCATTTTGAAACGTTCCCTCTAATTGGTGCAGATCTGTTGTTAAGCATTTTTCGGATTAAGTCTTTGATTTTAGCTGTGTTTAAAACATAAATTATGGGATTGAGCATTGGTGGAAGAATAATTGAAAGAGATCCGCTGATGATCCTGGCATTAGTAGTAGGTGAAGCAATTAAAATGCACAATATGGGAAGAAAGAATGATCCAACTACTAAAAGGTGAGAAATACAGGTCTTCAGTGCTTTTAAACGTCCTTCCCAAGTTGTAATTTTACACAAAGCAAGAAAAATGCCCAAATATGACAGGATTATAATTAAAGGTGGTACTACAATGAATAAAACTTGAATGAGAGTTGCTAATAACTTATTAATGCTATTGTCATTGCATGGCAGCCTCAGCAATGTTCCATAGTCACAATACCAACTCTCTATCACGATGGAATTACAGAATGAAAGTCTGGTCATCAAAGATGTTGTCAATGTTACCATACAGGTGTTAAATGCCCATATTACTGAAAACACTATAGACATTAACTTATTATTCACTATGGCATGATATCTTAGTGGAAAACAAATTGCAATGAAACGATCAAATGCTAGAACAACAAGAGTGTAAGTTTGCACAGTAATAAAGACATTCACAAAAAACATGTTTGCCAAACAAGCATTGTATGAGATGTACTGTGAGTCAAAAAAAAAAATCTTTATCATGTTAGGAATTATTGCATTAGTTTCACCGATGTCGGCCAAGGCCAAGTTAAACACACCAATGTACATTGGACTGTGCAAGCTCCGGTCAAGAGCTATAATGAGAAGGACTATCGAGTTCCCAATTATAGTAATGAAATAAATGATAAATAAAAATATATAGTAATAAGTGTTGTACGGTGTACCTGTAAGCCCAGTGATGAAAAAGTATTCAGGATGAACAATTGAGATATTCTGGGATAAACCCATGGCAGCTTTGCATTTGTTGTTTTGCACAGGCTCAAAAAAGAAACTACTATAAAGAAATAACCCAAATATGGATTTTACTAAATTGTCATCTCACACTTTTAACATCTACTTTCAAATGTTGAAGATATACCTTTTTGCAAACTTGCTGCATACTATTTGAATCACAGACTTGACTAAATAATCAAAGATTTAGAGCAAGAGCAAACAACGACAGTGTCTGAACGCTTGAGAGCTGCTCTGAATTAAATAGTCTGTTTTAAATGCCCATCCTTACTCTCTCATGTTGCAAAGATCATTGGACATATGCATAATTGAATCCAAATATATATCTACTGATTCATCTCTGGAGAGCTTTCAGACAACACAATGATGTAACACTTCAATGTATATTGAAGTAAATATCCTGGCCACTGCTTTAGGTTTGATAAACATTTTCTTCACTGGCTACACAATTCCTATTTGTGAAGTTCTCATTAGTGCACATCATATTACAGTAACGCAAGGGTATATTTAATTTCTACATAACAGCAACTGCTGTACAACGTATGTCCATGTGTTGGCCTTAACAGTGAGTAGTGGAAATGGTTGAGATCCTCTCTGGGAGGTCTATTCAAATATACCTCTATAATATATAACAACTATCATATATAACAACCTGCATAATGTGTAATACTTAGTTACATTTCTTGTCTGCTCTAAATCAGGTTTTTTCATTCTGAGGTTCATGGTTCACCTCTAGTGGACCGCAAAACTTGCTTTGGACCAATATTTATTGTGAAACACTCCACCCAGCCTTGTGGGTATAAAAGGAGGACGCCGGCAACATGCATTTCTGACTCTGATGGGCACTATCGCTGTTCTGCGTGTTTGGGCATTGATCACGCTAGAGCAGCGCTCGTGGATGACTCATGTTCTCTCTGCGGGAACATGAGCATCGTGTCATTACGGTCGAGACTCAGTGATCTCGCAAGAGTGAGAGTCCCCTCATCCACACCCCGATCTACTACCTCCACGAGAGGTACTACTTCGGCTGGTGGCCAGGGTGACCTGAGGGTGATGGTGTGGAAAAAGGCGCCGACTATCTGCCCACCCCCCTATTTAGTGACGGTGCCCGCTGGCGTTCAGGGAATTTCCGCGGGTCTATTCTCGGATGGCCACATGTTTCTTTTGGCGCTACGGAGGAAGATGCGATGTCTATCGCGGCATCACAAGGCGGGCAAGATTCATCAGGAAGTTAAGACTTGTCAGCGCTGCCACCATTGGGTGTGCATACGGTGTCTGGTGAGTCGGATCCTGAGATGACGGCCATGCTTTCCCAGGCATCGGTTTAGAGTGGAATCCTCCACCCTGTCCCGAGCGCTCACGGCTGGACAATTGGATTTTGGGTGTAGCCGCCGACCCTCGTCGGCGTCCAACCCCAATACCTTTCTTCCCAGATGTGCATGATGAGATCTCGAAATCCTGGAAGACCCCCATGTCTTCATTGGATCGCTCGTTTATCTCATCTGCCTTTCCTCCCCTCGATGGAGCCGCTGCCCATGGGTACACTGGGGTTCCCCCGGTTGAACGCTCTGTTGCGGTGCAACTGTGTCCTCAGAGTGCTTCATCTCGTGGTGATCCTAAGCACCCGTCCAAGGCCTGTAGGTTTTCGTCTACCACTGTGGCTCCCGCCCCTCCCGCCCGCCCCAAGCAGCAGCCTTCACCTGCAGGAAGCCGCAGGAAGGTGCCACGCCCTCTCCATCCCCGCCCCCGCTAAACGCCGGGCTTAGCAGCGCTCCTGGAATGGGAAGCTCAGGGATGGCCATCAGTTCTTTGCAGGAGGTGGTAGCAGGACCACTCCTTCCCCCAGTGGAGGGCAGGGGGAGAATCTCCTTTCTCAAGGACGGGGCACCCTATGGCACCCTTGTTCCGATCTTTGGAACCTCCACGTGTTGTTCCTGGATGAGACGAGGCAGGTTTGAGTACCCTACCACCAGCGGTGGTGGCTACCATCACTTCCGCTAGAGCATCGTCCCCGAGACATGCCTACCTGTTGAAGTGGAACCTCTTCATCAGCTGGTGCTCTTCTCATAGAGAAGACCCCAGAAAATGCTTGATCAGTGTCGTGCTTTCCATCCTGCAGGATGGGTTGGAGCGAAGGCTGTCTCCCTCCACCCTGAAGGTGTATGTTGCCGCTATCACCGCACATCACAACGCAGTTGAGTGTAAGTCCGTGGGAAAGCACGACCTGATCATCAGGTTCCTGAGAGGACCGAGAAGACTAAATCCTCCTCACCCTCCTTTCGTTCCCTCTTGGGACCTCTCAGTGGTTTTAATGCTCCATTTGAGCCTCTGTTAAGACAGCGCTCCTGGTTGCATTGGCCTCCATTAAGAGGGTAGGGGACCTGCACGCATTTTCTGTTGACAAAGCGAGGAGGAGGCAGACCCAGCCTTGGCACTGCTCTGTCCAGTACGCGCACTCCGCGCCTATGTAGACCAGGGTGGGAATTATGTAATTTTAGGGGCAAGGCCATTTGGCCTCCACCTTTTTTTTTTTTTTTTAGGGGCACCAAGGCCATATACCAGGGCACAAAGGCCATTGAGTACAATTCGATGGTTTTCCAATTCAGATTGATACCATAACATCCTAATTTGGAATAAGACATGAATGATGACTTTTTTAATTAAAAAAACATTTTTTAATGAGAGAGAGAGAGAGCACCATTACATCCAGAAGGTATACACCCTCACACAACAATAGAAACAACATAAATGCCAATAAAAGCATTCAGAAACACCACAAACAGTATTGGGAAGGATACTTTCAAAACGTATTTCGCTACAGAATCCAGAATACATGCCCCAAAATGTAATTTGTAACGTATTCCGTTACGTTACTCAATCTGAGTAACGTATTCTGAATACTTGGATTACTTCCACATTGAATTGCATTTTATAAGTGTAGGAATGCGGAATGGTGATGCGATGGTGACGCGTTGTAACATGTTGGGATGGCGCTGCCAATAAAGCACCTAAAAGCTGTCACAAAAAAACGGAAAAAGATTATGTATATGTCAAATATAGCAATGAGATATTTTAATTGTTTATTAATAAACAAGTGTTTTCTGTCTGTGTCACTGTCGCCTGCAAAGATGAAGTTGACGATGCTGACTCGCGATCTTTGCAGTATGCCAGTGAACGCGCCAGAGAGAAATGAACATTTCATACGGATTAGGCTACATAAGCAGAAAGCAGTCTGTTTCGTTTTGAATTGTTCTGTTTAACTGTAGACATGTCTGTGACTGTGAGGCAAGTATAATCTTATGCTAAGTTTCGGTTCGTTTAAGAGACAAGCTCCAGTTCACGCGCCGGCGCCTCCATGTCGTGATATATTTAGCCTACTTCTTATTTATCAAATCCAGGCAATTGGTTGATGAAATATTTATTAAAATTAAGATACAATTAATACAAAACGAATTTCCCTTTAAAGAAAGGCTTTGTGCTTTCTGTTTGAGGTCTTTTTGAAAGTTTTAAAGCAGTCTTTTAATGACGTTTTCAGAGTGGACACGTTCGTAACATTGTTTTTTCCTCATAAATGTGAACGCGAAAAAATTAATAAAATTAATATTTTATGTTCTGTGGAGAGCCAACCCTTCTTCATCCGGTGGGTAGTATTACTTTTGGTTTGAGCAGAGTGTAGGCTAATTCACAGAAGTAGGCTACTAAAAATATTTTGCCACCTAAAAGTTAAAGTCACATTTTTGTGTCACGCATGTTTATTTCCCTCATATTAAATAGAAAACGCAGGTGTAGACAGATATTTTTCTAATGTCTGGACTCCTTTATTACGGGAGTATATGGATATATTTGTCACAGTTGGTAAATCCTATGTCTGCTTCTTGTCTCGTGTTTCTGTTATTGTATGTGTGTGTGCTGATTAGAGGGGCGTGGCCGCCCATCAGCGCTCGTCAGCAATCACCCATCACCAGCTGCAGTCTATCATTCATGTGTATATATTCTCATCAACTTCTCATCTCCTTTGTCAGATCGTTGTTTGTGGTTCCTGGTGTATGTGTTCCCAGTCTCGTTCAGTCGTGTCCTTCTCTTGTTCCGGTTCTTGTTCGTTGGATGTTGGATTACTGTTCGTCGTTGGATTTTCACCACCACTACCACTGCACGCTACACTGTCTTCTGACCATCGGAGTCCCTGCGCTACTAACCTGTTTGCCTGGACTTTGGACTGCCTATCCATTCTATCATTTAAATAAAAAGAGTTTACTGCATCTGCTTCCGTTAATCACTCCGTGACAGAACGATCTGACCAAAGCATGGAAGCAGCGGGAAACTCCTCACTGGATGATTTTGTGAGTAGCAGTATTCAACGTATGGACACTCAAGAAGGGAATATCAACGAGACTGCTCGCGCTGTCCAGGCGTTAGTGGCGCAGGTGTCCGGGCTCACCCAACAGCTTCAACATCTTCATGTTCCCACCGCGCCACCCCCGCCGCTGATTCCCCCATTACCACCAGTGGACCCATCCCAGTCAGAGCCTCGTCTTCCGGTCCCCGAGCCTTACTCAGGTGAAGCAATTTTCTGTCGGGCATTTTTAACCAGATGTTCTATGCACTTCTCCCTGCAACCCAGGACGTTTCACGAAGAAAAGACCAAGGTGGCATTCGTGCTGACGCTCTTGACTGGGAAAGCGGCGCTGTGGGGAACCGTGGTGTGGGAGAACCAAGACGAATGCTGTTCCTCGTTCCAGAGGCTCTCCGAAGAGATGCGGCGAGTCTTTGACCGGGCCGCGTCAGGAAGAGAGGCTGCCAGGGTACTGGCGGACCTTCGCCAGGGAGAGAGGTCCGTATCTGACTTTTCTATTGAATTTCGAACCCTGGCAGCCGAGAGCCGATGGAACGAGGAGGCGCAGTGGGACATGTTCCTGCATGGGCTGGCTGACCGCGTCCAGAAGGAGATCTACGCCCTGGACCTGCCCACCGGACTTAACGATCTCATCGCGCTGGCTCTGAGAGTGGATGCACGGCTGTCTCGAGTCAGCAAACGTTTTCACCCGGATCGTTTTCCTGGAGAGATCGAGGGGCAGCGTCCAGGAGGCGAGGGCGCGGTCAGCCCCATCCACGATCACGAGCCCATGCAGGTGGCTCGAGCCCGGCTTTCCCGGGAGGAGAAGGAGAGGCGGAGATCCCTGGGCCTTTGTCTATACTGTGGTGGAGCGGGACATTTCGCTTTCAATTGTCCATTAAAAGGGTCCAGCCCGGCAGTAAATATGAGGCTACTGTCGGGTGGGATCTCTGCCGAGAAGACCTCATCGACATCTACCTTCCTCCCGGTTAGGCTCCGATGGTCAACTCACCTCCACGATTGTCGGGCACTACTGGACTCAGGGGCGGAGGGTAATTTCATGGACCATTCATTCGCACTAAGATTTCAAATTCCCCTCAAACCCCTTTCACGCCAGATCAACGTTCACGCCCTCAATGGACAAAGTCTCCCCACGATTTCATTGATCACCGAAGACGTCACACTCATCACATCCGGCAATCATTCTGAGACTATTTACTTTTACATTCTGGACACTCCTCAAGCACCCATCGTTCTTGGTCACCCATGGTTCACCCGTCACAACCCCAAAATAGACTGGCAACTCAATTCGGTGGCATCTTGGAGCAGTTTTTGTCATAAGTCCTGTCTTGTGTCTGCCTGTCCGTCTGTTTCTGTTCATGTGTTACAGGAGGAGACAGTGGATTTATCAAACGTGCCCACGGAGTATCGGGATCTGAAGGAGGTGTTCAGTAAGTCTCGGGCTGATTCTCTTCCTCCGCATCGTCCCTATGACTGTGCTATAGACTTACTACCAGGTACGTCTCCGCCTAAGGGCAAGTTATATTCACTCTCTGTCCCAGAGAGAGAGGTCATGGAGAAATACATTTCTGATTCTCTAGCAACGGGATTCATCCGCCCTTCCTCTTCTCCAGCGGGGGCGGGGTTCTTTTTTGTGGGGAAGAAAGATGGATCGTTGCGACCTTGTATTGATTACCGGGGGTTGAACAACATCACGGTAAAGAATACCTATCCTTTGCCGTTGATGTCTTCAGCTTTCGAGAGGTTGCAAGGAGCATCTATCTTCACTAAACTGGATTTAAGAAATTCTTATCATTTGGTCCGCATCAGGGAGGGGGATGAATGGAAGACCGCTTTTAACACCCCTAGGGGGCACTTTGAATATTTGGTTATGCCGTTTGGGCTGTCCAACTCCCCAGCGGTCTTCCAAGCACTTGTCAATGACGTGTTGCGAGACATGATCGATCAGTTCATATATGTCTACCTGGATGACATATTGATTTTTTCTTCGTCTCTCCAGGAACACGTGCAACACGTTCGACAAGTGCTTCAGAGGTTGCTAGAGAATGGGCTTTTTGTCAAGGCGGAGAAATGCGTTTTTCATGCACAGTCTGTTCCTTTTCTAGGTCACATCATCTCGGTTGAGGGAATGCGCATGGATCCTGACAAGGTTAAGGCTGTGGTGAATTGGCCAAGTCCAGATTCCCGTAAGGCCCTACTGAGGTTTCTGGGGTTCGCCAATTTTTACCGGCGTTTTATTCGCAATTTCAGCCGACTAGCCGCGCCTCTGACCGCCTTGACCTCCCCCAGAACGACGTTCAGGTGGTCAGACGCAGCAGAAGCTGCGTTTGCCAAACTGAAGGGTTGCTTCGTTTCAGCCCCCATCCTGATAACCCCTGATCCATCACGTCAGTTCGTGGTGGAGGTCGATGCGTCAGAGGTGGGGGTAGGTGCAGTGTTATCCCAGCGCTCTCCTTCAGACGATAAGATGCACCCTTGCGCGTTTCTTTCGCATCGTTTATCCCCTGCCGAAAGCAATTATGACATTGGCAACAGAGAGTTGTTGGCGGTCAAGTTAGCATTGGAGGAGTGGCGCCACTGGTTAGAAGGATCAGGGGTACCTTTTATCGTCTGGACCGACCACAAGAATCTGGAATACATTCGTACTGCTAAAAGACTTAATTCCAGGCAGGCTCGGTGGGCTCTTTTTTTCGGACGTTTTGACTTTACTCTCTCGTACCGCCCGGGTTCCAAAAACATCAAACCCGATTCTTTATCGCGCATTTTTGACCGTTCTGATCGCCCGTCTACTCCCGAGTGCATTTTACCAGAGAATCTATTCATCTCTACACTCACATGGGAGGTCGAATCGAAGGTTAACCCTCTGGGGTCTGAGATCACGCCGGCGTGATCTGGTCGCTTTTTTTCTTATCAGTGCAAAAGAGACTTAAAATACTCGGTTGATTTTGATCGTACATATAAGTGTTGTACATCATTAGATCGTGTTAAGTGTCTATTTTTTTTGTGGATACTCACAATAAAAACAAAGTGTTGTGCTTTTCACCAAATAAAGAAAAACAAACATGATGCGAGTTCTGCGTTCTCTCTGTCTGTGAAGTCCATTCTGAAACGCGTCCTAAGATTAACTGTAACTCCGCGATTACTTGTCACACAGGCACGAGATATTTTTCTTTATGAAGCTTGAATTCTCTTCTTTTAAATGAAGTAATTTATATAAAAAACAAATATTCTCAGTTTATGCAATCCGTTTGAAACCAAGGAGAGGTCCTGTTTTTTCTTTCTCCCCTCATTATTTTTAATGAGTTGAGGCCGCCACGCCCCCGGCGCTATTCACATGTAAATAGTTTAGGTGATCGCACACGCCCCCGATCAATGCCATAAAAACACAAAGATTCTTCATGAGATTCACTGATAGTTCATCGCGTTTTGAGGATGGCACGCTACTCCGGTGAAGAAGCCCGTCAGATGATTCTGGACAGCGAGGAAGAATTCACCTTTTCCTCAGAGTGCAACACAGACGACAAACGGCTGCATTTTGAAGAGTGAATTGATCCCGCCGAGGATACAAGTTCAGAGTAAGTTGTTTAGTGTTATATACTTCTTTTTCTGATAATATAGAACTCATATGAATTTTCAGACTATATTTTGCTTCGTTTTGGCTAGCTTTTGACATACTACGTGAAAGATTGCCTTACAATATCCCTAACATTCGTGTATGCTCAAGTGTAAACTTTCAATGTGATAACGTTACTCTCTAAACATTTGTATATTAAATATATTTCACTCAGTTTTGATTAGCTTATGCATAATGTAGCTTATTTGCGAATATCTGCTTAGGTGTAAATATAATGTGATTTAGTGCAAATATATTTCAGCCTCCGGTAAAATACTGTCTAAATACTAGACATTATATGTTTATATATAAATGTTCTGTTTTGGTTAGCCTATGACACTGCTTATCTTGCTAAAATACTGCCTTATGCACAGATGATTGTGAATACAGTGTAAATGTTTGAAATGCTCTAAATGTGTGCGGTCTATATGGCCCATCAACACTCGCGGTGTATAGATATTTCGCGGTGTATAGATATAGATATTTCTCCGTCCTATGGCCCATCAACAGATATACATTGTGCGTCCATACCCATTAATTGCCCATTTGTTGTTGTTGTTTTATAGAAATGTGTCTGCATCACGCACTCCTTCTCCAGCACCTCGCAGAGGGGAACGCAGGCGTCGTTCAGTTCTCCGTGCGATCGAGAATAATACTGAGTAAGTGCACAGACGTAATATTTACATTAGTGATCAGTGTTGTGCTAGTTACTAAGAAATTAAGTTTTTACTACATGAATGAATATTTGAGCAATACAATTGTACCTCGATCATTCTTGTTAGTTCATAGTAGGCCTACATTATCTAAGGTAATAACAGATACAATAAAAAAATTCAACTCAATTTAAAATGTTTAAGTAAATGTTGAAATTAAAAAACTAACAATGAATGATACTTCTACAACATTTATTAACCCTTTAGAACCTGAAGCTAAAATAGGTGTTTTTCACATATTTAGATTTTTGGACTGTAAAATTCTAAAACAAAGTGCTATCTTCATGTGCAAGGTGTCATTTTTTTCAGAAACAGATTAGCTTTCAGCAAATTACAGTTATTGACCATTATTGTGTGTGGTGAGTTTGTAAATAGAATTTAAATAGACAAAAAAAAAAAAAAACGAGAATACATTTTCTGATTTTTATTTAGAAAAAAACTGAAAAAAATCACGAACGAAAGACACTTCATACACATGCACCACATGCACCACATGCACACTCCGTGCAGCTTGTAATCTCCGTGCTCGTGCTGCCTCACGTGTTAACGTAAACAACTCAGCCAGTGAGTTTGTTATGTGTCCTCTCGCTCTGTATAATGCTAGCAGTCTCTTCAGTGCTCTTGTACTGTGTACAGCGCACACTTGTTTTTTACAGATGTGACAATGAACATGTCCAGGCACCTGTCCCGAAGAGAGCCAAGGCAAACAAGCAGGCAAGCAACAGGCAGTCCACTCTGTCATGGAAAACAGAGACTGATGTTGACATGGTTCCACAGACTGTGCGATTCCTTCCTGCACGGGAAGCTGGACCGCAACTGAGTTCTGTAGACTCGCATTCGCCCATGAGTCTATTCAAACTATTTTTTTTCAGAAAGTGCTGTTTCGACTCTGTGCCACAACACCAATGCTCAGGCTGCTAAGGCAGCTGCAAAAGGCTGCAAATATAAATGGACAGATGTCATTCAACGGGGCATAAGCATTTACTGTGAGATACCTGCCTTTACTTTTGTTTATTTATCGCTCACAATTGCTTTGTTTATAGCTGACTGATTATTTATTTAACTCACATTTGATTTGCTTAGAGCAAATTTAGAACATTTAGTTTCTCCACACAGAGGAATTACAATAAAACAGATTGAAAAACAAAACCTTTGAATCTCCTCTCATTCTTTGTTCAGGCTGCTTCACCCTAATGGGCCATTGGGGGAGTGTCTGTCACACCCCTGGTCTGAATCTCATTAATATTCATGGTCTATTACCACTCCCACGCATAAACCTCTTCAGACAAAAAAACTGTCATACAAAGTATAAATTAGTGTTTCGTTTTATGTGAACGATTAGATGGGATGATTTTCACATCATTTTGAAGCCAGAACTCGAAGCTACAACACCCATTTGTCAAAAGTCTTGTGGACACATATTTAGTATTTGTTTTGTGGTCTTATTTCAGCACGTTTCATTTTTATTTTTTTCAATAACCACGCATAAACATTATTCTCTTAAAAATACAAACATGTACATAGATGTTAATAACATATTATCGTAACCCCGTTTGTGCTATATAGAGTGAATTTACACCTTTGCCATTAACATGTTTATAAATAACTGAAAAAAGCACAAATGTCAGAGCATGTCAGAACATCCCAATAGCCCCAAAAACACAGCAGACCCCAGAGGGTTAAGAAGGCCCATATCGCGCTAGATTTTGTCACCGCCCTCCCACCCTCCCAGGGTCACACGGTAGTTTTGACCGTGGTGGACCGGTTCTCGAAGGCGGCCCATTTCATTCCCTTGCCCAAATTACCTTCAGCCAAGGAGACAGCGTTGGTTGTCGTTGACCACGTCTTTCGGCTTCATGGCCTCCCGACAGACGTGGTTTCTGACAGAGGACCCCAATTTGTGTCCAAATTTTGGCGAGAGTTTTGTAAACTTCTGGGGGCGACTGTCAGTCTGTCCTCTGGGTTCCATCCCTAGAGCAATGGTCAAACTGAGCGAGCCAACCAAGATTTGGAGAGAACGTTGCGATGTTTAGTGTCCAAGAATCCTTCCTCCTGGAGTCAGCAATTGTCTATGGTGGAGTACGCCCACAACACGTTGCCAGTGTCATCCACGGGCCTATCACCATTTGAGTGTAGCGTAGGTTACCAGCCACCCATTTTTCCTAGTCTGGAATCCGAAGTCGCGGTCCCCTCCGCCCACGCCTTCGTCCAGAGGTGTCACCGCACTTGGACTAGAGCCCGTGAGACTCTACTCCAAGTGGGGGCGCGCACCAAGGCCAAAGCTGATCGCCACCGGCGGAGGCCTCCCGTATACGTTGTCGGTTCTAAAGTGTGGCTTTCTACCAAGGACATTCCTCTCCGCTCCGTTTCAAATAAGCTCGCACCTAAATTTATTGGCCCGTTCTCTGTCACCAAAATCATTAGTCCGGTGACAGTCCGCCTTAATCTTCCTCCAGTGTACAGGAGGATTCATCCCGTCTTTCATGTTTCCAAGATTAAGCCTGTATTTTTTGCTCGTATTAATCCGCCTGTCCCGGTTCCCCCCCCGCCGCGTCTTGTAGATGGGGAACCTACTTATTCGGTCAATCGTGTTCTGGACTCGAGACGGAGGGGGCGCGGATTCCAGTACTTGGTGGACTGGGAGGGTTACGGTCCGGAGGAGAGAAGTTGGGTTCCGGCTAGAGACATCCTGGATCACTCCCTTATCGATGATTACAATCGGCAGGTAAGGGAGTCTGGGAACGCCAGGAGGCGTTTCTAGGGAAGGGGGTACTGTCACGGTTGGTAAATCCTATGTCTGCTTCTTGTCTCGTGTTTCTGTTATTGTATGTGTGTGTGCTGATTAGAGGGGCGTGGCCGCCCATCAGCGCTCGTCAGCAATCACCCATCACCAGCTGCAGTCTATCATTCATGTGTATATATTCTCATCAACTTCTCATCTCCTTTGTCAGATCGTTGTTTGTGGTTCCTGGTGTATGTGTTCCCAGTCTCGTTCAGTCGTGTCCTTCTCTTGTTCCGGTTCTTGTTCGTTGGATGTTGGATTACTGTTCGTCGTTGGATTTTCACCACCACTACCACTGCACGCTACACTGTCTTCTGACCATCGGAGTCCCTGCGCTACTAACCTGTTTGCCTGGACTTTGGACTGCCTATCCATTCTATCATTTAAATAAAAAGAGTTTACTGCATCTGCTTCCGTTAATCACTCCGTGACAATATTGTGAGGAAATAACAGGAGGATGCAAGATGCAAGTAAAACTCAGTTTAATTGTATGTAGACAGATGTAAAGACACAGGTCGGGGACAAACACTCAGGTGGCAAACGAAGCAGGGACGAGATGGCGATCCGGTGGTGGTGCTGTAGTAGCGTGCTCGAGTGAAACCCAGGAACCGTGTAACATCCAGACGACACGAAGAACTGACGAAATCCAGATGAAGAACTTTACAGACGAGGCACGAGAACAGGACACACACCGAGTAACAACCACAAAGATCTGACAACATGAGAGGGAAAATGCTGTGCATATAAAGGGAACTGGAATTAATGACAGCTGGTGACACTAATCAACACAACGAGTAACCACACCCACACAATTACACTCACGCAGACACATCAGCATGAGACAGCCGATTCATGAACCGTGACATATATAAACAGACGTTTCTAAATATATTCGTATTAAATGCATTTTCTGAGAATTTCTATTTCCAGTTTTGACTGCAAATCAAATGTCGCGTCCATAACGCTGGAATTGCTCAATTTTACATTATTTATTTTGCGGTGTAGGTCTACATATTTTATAATGTACTTCAAATAATTCTTATAAAATTTAAAGATGTGGTAGCATTGGGTCTGGACGGGAAGGATAACTTAGGCTACTTTAGGCTACATGTCTTACACTGCACCTGCGCGAATCCACGAACTAGTTGAAGTTCAGAGACTTGGGTGGCTTGCTGTAATTCAAAGCAAGCCCTCTATGCCGCACTGACGCTTTATACATGGAACTTGGACAGGGCCAGGGCACACCCAACACATTCGCCAGATTCTACAATCTCCGAGTGGAGCCTGTGTCCTCTCATGTACTCGCTTCAACCAGCCAGTACTGGGACCCGCTCAGGAGTCTTCTCTTGCTCACCATTCCACTCCACAGACTGGATATGTGCAATATTCTCCTCAGGTGAGCTTCCCTGTAAGCCCTGAGTTCCTCCAGCACTGCTGACGTCTACGCCAGTGTCTATTGCCTACGCGTTGGCTAGGTGCCTCCGTGTGTATGGTCCCCCCTCTAGGCGACCCCCACATGTGTATTTCCACTGTAAGCCTCTCTGAGCATGTGTCTTTCCCTTGGCAAGCCACCTTGCCACCCCTGGGGTTGAAATATTCCACCCTGCGGGCTGGACACCCCAGTGTTCTCCATATGCATCCCTCTGGGTCATATGTGTATTCTTAAGTACACCCCCTTCGGGCTGGTATTGACTGCCTATTTCCACTGAGTCCTTCGTCCGTGCTAGTCTCACGACAGGGATCTCAGACTTACGCAGGGCACTGGTAGACAGCCGAGAAGTTGGTGTGATTAGACTGGAACCCCATTCGTCGTCACTCTACGTAACTCGGAGTGACTCTGAAAGGGAACGTCTCGGTTACGTATGTAACCCTCGTTCCCTGAGTAGGGAACAGTGATGTTACGTCTTCCTGCCACTTCCGCTGTAGCGCGGGGACCGCCTGAGTTCAGTCTTGGCTCCTCAGCGAAGAAACACAGCTGCATGTTGCCGGCGTCCTCCTTTTATACCCACGAGGTTGGGGGGAGTTGCGCCATATTCCGCAGATATTCCGCAGACCCATGGCATTTACCTTGCCATTGGCTCGTTTTGTAATACTTGAAGTTGATAGGCTTTCTAAGCGAAACCCCATTCGTCGTCACTCAACGTAACGCCTCCGTTCCCTACTCAGGGAACAAGGGTTACATACGTAACTGAGACGTTTTACATATATAAACAAATACATAAAATAGATTTAAGAAGTGATTACATTGCTAGGAAGTCATATAAGGGAATCTTTTCAAATTGTTTGAAAAAATATTTTAACTAAATATTATGCTTTTTTGTGAACTTCAGATAGACATCAATTCAATAAAAGTTGCCTATTTATTTGGAGCTACTTAAAGTAATTTAGGAGGATGGTGAGCGGTTGAAATTGATACATAAAAAAAAAAACTAAAATGCTAAACAAAAGTTAAATAAAAATGTTTCCTTTCATAATTTTTTTAACAAATAACTTTTGCTTATTTATAAAGTTTTATTAAAGGACATTTTCAAATAATGATTTTGGCACCATGGTGCCCCCTACCATGCAGCATCCCATGCACTGCATATACTGCATACTAGGGGCCTGCCCGAAGCCGAATGCCTTAATAATAATAATTCTACGGAATAATATTCTTATCAGCGGTCTCTGGCAAGCACACATCTCAAGGTCCACCCTGAAATTCAGTGGCCTCGGGTTGCCCGCCCCCTCCAAGGAGGGTTCTAGAGCAGTCAATTCGGTCATTCCCTGCCGGTTTAGCGTTACAGGGTGTCTCAAGAGGCTGGTACCACTAGTAGAATTTTAGGCAGCGTGGCAGCGTGGAAGCTACTGCCAAATGTTTCTCGTTGGGTCCTGCAGACCATAGAAAAGGGTTATTAAATACAGTTTTATGAGGATTTGAAACCCCTGTTAGAGAAAGGGGCCATAGAATATGTACCTCCCTCCAACAGGGAAACTGGGTTCTACAGCTGGTATTTCATAGTTCCAAAGAAGGATAGGGGGTTGCATCCCATTTTGGATCTTCGAGTTCTGAACGAGTCAGTCATGCAACTAAAGTTCAAAATCCGAGGACTGGTTTGTCATGATAGATCTCAAGGTAGCATGCTTCCATATATCCATCCTTCCATATCACAGGAAGTTACTGAGGTTCGCCTTTGGGGGCAAAGCTTACCAATATCGAGTTCTTCCATTTGGCCTAGTACTATCACCCCGCACTTTCACGAAATGCATAGATGCAGGTCTGGTGCCTCTGCACATCATGAACTACATCGACGATTAGTTGATTCTAGCTCAGTCACATCATTTGGCGGTTGAGAGTTGGCTCACCCACATGAAAGAGTTGGGGTTACGGCTACACCCCAAAAAGAGTGTGCTTTCTCCACTACAGAGGACCACTTTTCTAGGCATGGTTTGGGACTCAATGTTGATGCAGAAACGCTTTTCACCGGCACGCATAGAGTCCATCCTTTCGGCTGTGAAAAGAATAAAGTTTCAGAGACTGTTGGGTTTGATGGCAGCAGCGTCCAACGTGATACCTTTTGGAATGTTGTACATGAGACCCTTGTAGTGGTGGCTCAGGACCAAAGGGTTTTCCCAGAGGGGCAACCCGTTTTCCATGGTCAGGGTCATGCGACGATGCTTACGTGCCCTGGTTATGTGGAAGAAACCTTGGATTCTGTCGCAGGGTCCCGTGTTGGGAGCTTCGTGTGGTCGCAAGGCGCTAACGACAGATGGCTCTCTCATGGGCTGAGGAGCGATCCTGGAAGGACGCTCGACTTGGGGTCTGTGGAGGGACCACCATCTCTCATGGCACATCAACCGCCTGGAGATGTTGGCTGTATTTCTTACCCTAAAGAACTTCCTCACATACCTCCAGGCCACCATGTGCTCGTACACACAGACAACACATCGGTGGTTATAAATCGCCTATATAAATCACCAGGGGGGTTTGCACTCAAGTCCACTCTGCAAACTGGCACACCAAATCCTCCTGTGGTCCCAAGGGAAGCTACTGTCACTCAAAGTGGCTTACATCCCTGGGGCCCAGAATATAGGAGCGGACATCCTGTCGAGACAGGGGCTCAGGCCTGGGGAATGGAAGCTCCACTCTGAGGTGGTTGAGCAAATATGGAGGTTGTTCGGCCAATCACAAGTGGATCTGTTTGTGTATCGAGAGACGTCTCACTGTCCACTTTGGTTCTCCCTCACGCATCCAGCTCCTCTGGGACTGGATGCAATGGTACAAACATGGCCGAGGCTATGTTTGTATGCTTTTCCCCCGATCACTCTGCTTCCGGGAGTTCTGGAGAGAGTTTGCAGTGAACTTCTTCACCTACTTCTTATAGCCCAGTGGTGGCTGGCAACTGCCAAACCTATCTCACTGGGCTTTGAGAACCGTAGCAGTGGTCACCACTAACGTGAAACCGGAGCAGTTGCATTTGCTGGCACAAGAACTGCAAACTCTGCTAGACAACGGGACCCTTCCCAGAGAGACAGTCAGGTTGTGACAGACGCTGTTTTTTTATTCCCCCAAAAAATGGGGGGTTGAGTCCAATACTAGACCTTCACTGTCTGAACTGTTCTCTCAGAAAATTCAAATTCAAAATGTTGACAGTCAAATTGACTGTCTCAAATTCAACACAAAGATTGGTTTGTCACAATCGACCTCAAACGCATATTTTCATTTAGAAATTCTGCGACAGCACAGGAAGTTCCTGAGGTTTGCTTTCGGGGCGAAGCTTACCAATATTGGGTTTGTGGCAAGCAGGGCGGGGCCAATAGGTGTGAGAACAGCATGAGGCTGGTAGTGTGATTGATAATGAGCATTACCTGCGCGTCACACTCTCATGGAGGAGCTATGGAGGAAGTGTTTACTGTCTATGTGCGTTCACATAGACAGTAAAAGAAATGGACACAGCGACCCATTGATTTCAACGGAGAGAATTGAAGCCCGATAGGAGCACTCACTTCTTGATAGCCAAGCGTAGTGCGCAGACTCACACTGAGCTTGACGACTTACATGTGACTTGAGCAACCTGACTGACAGTGGTAAATCTTTTAGTAGCTGTGCCAAGACAAATCTGAATCACCTAATCTTGCAGAGACGGCGAAGCGTGACCTGGAGCAATTTAACCACCTATAACACAATACTTGTCTTGAATGATGATCAGAAGTTTCCAAGGTCGAAGTATGGGCTGACTTTAGACTGTAAAAGATTGCTGCGAGCTTCTCCTTCTCTCTATACGGTAACTTCTCTACTGTGCGACAGAGAGTCCCATGGTTATGACGCAATCATTAGCCTATTTTTACAAAAACGGCTTATATGGGGCCATAAAGTAAGATACAATGTAATGGAGCCTTTTATACATTGTCATGTTTCTTTAGAAATAAATAATGGACAAAATGAGTCTTTGGACGCCTCAGATGTAAAGTTATTCGCTGTCAAAGTGACACCAAAATAAATGGGAGTCAATGGGATGCTAACAGCAGGTGATAGCCAGCTACAATGGCGGCCCCCAGAGGAAGCTTCAGTTTCCGGCGGATGGATTACCCCCTTGAATGTTCACCGGTTCCCTCCTGACAAATCAACAAACATTGCTACATTGAGACTCAATGCCAAGAAAAGCGTTCTCTCTCCGGCCAAGAGAACAATGTATTTAGGGATTGTATGGGACTTGGTCACCATGCGGGCACAGTTGTTTGTTTTGCATGTTTCGAGTCCATCTTAAGCACACTGAACAATATCAGGCTAGGTCAGGAGATTAAACTCATTCATATAATTTTCAAAGAATTCTAGTTCTTATGGCAGCTGCCTCCACTGTTAAACCTTTGGGCCTTCTGCATATGAGACCATTTCAGTTGTGGCTTAGAGCCAGAGGGATTCATCCAAGTGCTAATTCTCAAAAATGAATAAGGGTTACGTGCCTCACCTTGGATCCCACTCAGAATAACGTCAGATGCTTCCTTGATGGGCTGGGGAGTGGTCTTAGTTGGTCTTAGTCTAGCCCAAAGGTTCTGGAGACGTCATCATCTCGATTGGCACATCAATTGCCTTGAATTGATGGCTGTATGTTCTGACCCTGAATTACTTCTTCCGGCAGTTAAGGGGCTACCATGTGGTCTCAGGACAAGTTCCTGTCCCTCAGGACGATCCACATTCCTCAAAGCACGAATGTGGGAGCATATTTACTGTCCAGATGGGAGGTGACACAGAGATTGGAAGCTCAATCCCGATATAGACAGTCAGATCTGGGAAAGATTTCACGAAGCAGATGTGGACCTCTACGCTTCACAGAAAACGCAATGTCCCCTTTACGTCCCCTTTACGTCCCCTTTACCTCTTGCTGACTCCTCCAGCCCCCCAGAAGAATATAAGTGATGCGTCTTTGAAAAGTGGAGTACTATACATCATGCAGACCCACCTCACTGTTTCTGTACAGTTTCTGCAGGAAAAGTTGTCAGCATGCAAACACCCTCTGATCGCCGTTTCATTCGTGGAGCTAGGCGACTGAGACCACCCATCAGAGTGAAAGTTCACACGTCCTTGACGGGCTAGTCAACCACCCCTTTGAACCCCTAGAGTCAGCGCCAGTCAAACTTCTGACTCTAAAGATGGTTTTTCTTATGGCTGAGGAAGAAGAAACAGTCCTCTGCATCTCCAGCCCAGAATTTGCTCCAGGCCCAGAGCTGAGCCCAGAGTCTGCACCAGCCCCAGAACACAGCCCAGAGTCCGCTCATGCTCCAAAGCTAAGCCCAGAGAGTGCAGCACTGACCATCAAGGCTACGGTTATTTTGTCTGTGTGTGGGCTGCACAGTGAGACACGGCCATGCAGGCCATCCCAGAGCAGCCCACTTTCCCAGACACGGCCATCGAGGCCGTCCCAGAGCCGCCTGCTCTCCCAGACACGACCACAGAGGCTGTCACCGAGACGCCCGTCCCTGCACTGCCAATGCCTCCCTAGCTCCCTGAACTACCGGCACTTCCCTGGCTCTCTGTATTGCCGGTACCGCTCTGGAGGCTCCCTCTCCTGCCTAAGCCACCTTGGTCACACCCCTTACCACCCCCTCGTCAGCATCCAGGGCGCCTACCCCCTCACCCTGTGGACTTATTACAGCGCGAGGCTGCTCCTTCTGGAAGGGGGGTGTACTGTCACATTTTGTCACTGTCACTGTTTGAGTTTGTTTTTGACCTATTTTTCTGTTCTGTTCATGTCTGAGTTTTATTGTTAATCTTTTAATTTGTTAGTTCATAATTCATAGGTTTATTCTCTTTAAAGGTTTTTTTTTTTTTTTTAAGTGTATTTTACATAATTTGATTCTTAAAGAAAACTGACAAAATCAATTTATAGTTAGTTTGAAACAATTTGTGCTGATTTGGTTTTAAGTAATTTTCTAATTAAGTATTTGATTTCAGCTGTGTTTAAAACATAAATGATGGGATTTAGCATTGGTGGAACCGCATATGCCAGAAACGAACTGATGACTCTGGCATTGGGAGTGAATGCACTGCATTGTTTAATAATGATATTTGAGCCTACAGAAATTTAATTATCAGCCTTTTAGGAGGCACTTAAAGACAATTAATATTTAATTACTGTAGGATACTATTTAAATCCAGAGGGAATTAATTTGATGGGTTAGTGCAGCTATTCACACAAATGCAAACATAGACACACACGCTTAGTTAAATGATTTACAAAGAGAAAATAATGACTATCAATAAGTGCAATAATCAAATAATCTTACTTACACTCTCTCATGGGATGAAAATGGATATACATTTAAATTCTGATGCTTGAACATTAACGTATTCATCCTGATTTTACATTAATTTATAGTTACTAAGAGGCCTTTTAAAACTTTTTAAAAACTAAAAAAAGTTTGGTGGGTCTTTTTTAGTTCCAGAATTTTCAGGTAAGCCTATTCTGAGAACTGATTATTTTAAACAACCAGAAAATGGTGAAAGTTGGGAGTGGTGTTGGACAATTTGTTTAGCGTCCAGCAACTTCCTGCATATTGATGTAAATACCTGCGATCTGAAATATTTGTAATTTTGTTATGTACGATTAATTTTTTTAATTACTATAATTGCTAATACTAACAATATCCAATATTGGCAATTATTTTTTTATTTTTTTTGCATTTGTGTTTTATAGTCTTAATTGTTAATTGTTCTGTAATCATAGTATATGCAAGATAATTAAATATTCATTGTTTTTAATTAATTGAGCATAATAGGCAAATTATTGAATTTCTGGAGAAAATATCAGAATAATGCATATCCACATGTTTTGCAGCAAATCATTAAAGAAGAAATAAGTAAATTACAGTATATACTCCGATGCTGACTTTATTATCAAAGATGATGAAATCATTAATGAATTCTATGTTTTCTGCTCTTCAAAATAGAAAGATTTCTGTATTTGTTGTGAAACTTTTAGCAAGAGTTGCATCATCTTTGACTGAAAGTTTAAGAGTGTTTATTGCACAGAATACAGTTACTCCTGTTTGTCAAACTTCACTTGTTAATGAGCAGCACTAATTATGTGTTTTGTGTTGATGCATAGGGGGCATCAACAGCTAGAAAGTAGAAACAGCTGTGACACCTGGGAAGATCCTGTCTCCCATCACCTTGAGTACTGTAGATCAAAACATCATTAACAAGTTTTGTTGCTAAGGGCAATGACCTCACAAAACAAGTTTATTGGGAAACACCCCCACCCCAGACCACGATTTATGCCGCCCACTCTGTCTACATTATGAAAACTGGTAAAAAAAATAATAAAATAATAATAATTATAATAATTATAACAGTGGAATTCCAAATAGAAATTCCAATAATTCCAGATAACATTAATATTTCAGTAACACTTTACAATAAGGTTCATTAGTTAACATAAGTTAATGTATTAACTACCACAAACTAACAGTGAGCAATACATTTGTTACAGTATTTATTCATCTTTGTTAATGTTAGTTAATAAAAATAAAGCTGTTCGTTGTTTGTTCATGTTAGTTCACAGTGCATTAACTAATGTTAACAAGATTTTAATCAAGTATTAGTAAATGTTGAAATTAAGATTAACAAATATTAATAAATACTGTATAAGTGCAATTTAGTATTAGTTCATGCTAACTAATGTAGTTAACTAATGTTAACCAGAGACAATTTATATAGAGACATGCCACTTCCTCAATCCTCAATACAACTATATAGGGAAAACGAATCGGTTACCCAACGTAACCTCGGTTCTCTCTAGATGAGGGAACGAGTATTGCGTAAGCTAGCTTACGCTACGGGAAAGATTCATCTTTTCTGAGAAATTGAAGCCAAAAAATTATCCTATAATTTTGTATCCATTGTCAACGCAGTTCAACTGCAGCAGAGCATGAGCGGGCTAACTAGCAGCTCATTGGCTCGCTCACAGGGAACTGCTTAAGCCTATGAGGAGACGCGATTGAACTCTCGTCCAATGAGAGTCGACATGCTCTCATTGCGTCATAGCCCGCCTAAGCGGGCGTGGTCAGAGAGTATAATACTGGCGTCGTAGGCTGAAACTCTGGTTTTCATAGAATGAAGCGAGAAACGCTAGTAGCACAAGCACGGCCAGGAACGCAATACTCGTTCCCTCATCTAGAGAGAACCGAGGTTACGTTAGGTAACCGATTCGTTCTCTTACGAGAGGTTCTCTCGTATTGCGTAAGCTAGCTTACGCTACGGGAACACCTGGTCAACGCCGTGCGTGCTAAGCATCCACTTACAAGTCCCAGGGGAGACCCGGGGAAACCCTTGATAGTGGGAATGAACATATGTACATGAGACAGGGCCAGCAGAGCGGGCCGGTGATTGTGTAGTACTAAGCACTTGATAAGAGAGACAGAGCGGGAACCGGTCTGTGTGAATAACTCTTTTTAGTGCAGCTCACCAGAGAATCTGTAACATACTAGATAGCTAGTAGTTTAGCCTGCAAGGCGGGAACTTCGAGATTGTAAAATCTGACAAAGGTGGAAGGGGAAGACCATCCTGCTGCCACACAAATGTCGTGAATGGAAATTCCGCTGGACCATGCCCACGATGAGGCCATGCCTCTAGTGGAATGAGCCCTAATGCCCAGAGGGCATGGCAGGTCTTTCGACGCGTATGCGGCTGCAATGGCATCAACTATCCATCTGGATAGTGTCTGTTTCGAGGCGGCCAACCCTTTGGTGCGCCCACCAAACGAAACAAACAGCTGCTCAGATCGTCTGACCGGAGCAGTGCGGGAAACGTATAATCTCAGGGCCCTGACCGGACACAGGAGATTAGAGTCAGATTCGTTATCGGATGCAGGCAGAGCCGATAAGGAAATAACTTGTGCCCTGAATGGGGTACCAATCGCTTTTGGGACATAACCATGTCTAGGTTTGAGAACGACTAAGGAGTCATTGGGCCCAAACTCAAGACAGGAAGCGCTAGTTGACAGCGCGTGAAGGTCTCCCACACGTTTTACTGATGCGAGCGCAAGCAGAAAAACGGCTTTGAACGAGAGGTATTTGAGGTCCACGGTGTTTTAGTGGTTCGAATGGGGGGGCTTTCATAGCTTCGAGAACTATGGAAAGATCCCAAATTGGCACCGAAGGGGGGCGTGAGGGGTTCATCCTTCTAGCTCCCCTGAGGAAGCGGATGACCAAACCGTCTTTGCCCAGTGACTGGCCGCGCCGGGGTTCAACGAACGCTGCGACGGCTGCCACATACACCTTGAGAGTGGACGGGGACCTGCCCTTGTCCAGCATCTCTTGGAGAAAACTTAGCAAGGAAGGAACCTCGCATGACCGTGGGTCCAAATTTCTGTCGGTGCACCATTTTGAGAACACAGACCATTTAGACGCATAGAGCCTTCTCGTAGAGGCCGCTCTAGCCTGCATGATCGTGTTTAACACTCCCTCTGGCAAAGCAACGGGTAGTTGTTGATCACCCACGCGTGTAGCGCCCAGCGCTCTGGGTGGGGGTGCCAGATCGTGCCGCGAGCTTGAGAGAGGAGATCTGCTCTGACTGGAATGGGCCACGGGGCTGTCTGTGACAGCTGAGTGAGCTCCGGAAACCAAGTCTGACCCTCCCAGCGCGGGGCTATGAGAAGCACCGAGTGGCGTGTTTCCCTGATTCTCTGAAGCACCTGTGGTAGCAGAGAAACCGGAGGAAATGCATAAAGCGGGCGGCTGGGCCATGTCTGGGCTAGCGCGTCGTCGCTCTTCGAGAAAAATATTGGGCACTGGGTGTTCTCTTCTGAGGCGAAGAGGTCCACCTCTGCTCTGCCGAATATTCGCCACAGCTTTTGGACTGTAAGAGTGTGCAGGGACCATTCCCCGGGGGGAATGGGGTTCCTGGACAGACTGTCTGGACCGTCGTTCAGATGGCCCGGCACGTGCGTCGCTCTGAGCGATAGCAGGTGACACTGCGACCAAACTAATATGCGTTCTGTCAGTCTGAAAAGATTTCTGGATCTGACTCCGCCCTGACGGTTTAGGTAGGAGACCACGGCTATATTGTCCGAACGGATCAGCACGTGGTGACCGTGAACGCGCGGGAGAAAACGCATGAGCGCGTTCTCGACCGCTAACATCTCCAAACAGTTTATGTGAAGGAGGCTCTCTTGAGCTGACCAGGGGCCGAAGGCCGGTGAGCCCTCGCAGACCGCACCCCAACCCGTGTTGGATGCGTCTGTCGAGATGACTTTTCGGCGAGAACAAGTCCCCATGGAAACGCCCCGCTGAAACCATTCTGTCACGGTCCATGGTTGCAGAGCTATAATACAGGTCTGCGTTACCTTTATCAGCTGGCAGCCCGTGGTCCACGCACGGTGAGACACACGGCTCTTCAACCAGAGCTGAAGCGGGCGCATGCGCAGTAACCCCAGTTGGAGCACCGCGGAGGCTGAGGCCATATAGCCCAACGCCTTCTGAAAAGTTTTCAGAGGTGTGAGTCTGTTCATCTGAAAAGATGCGGCGAGACGCTGAACACGGCGCGCGCGCTGTGTTGACAGACGAGCCGTCATCGTGACCGAGTCTAGCTCTATACCCAAGAAGGAAATAGTCTGACTGGGTTGAAGTGCGCTCTTTGTCCAGTTGACAGAGAGGCCCAAAGCTTTCAGATGGTCGAGGAGAACTGTACGATGAGACAGTATCTCCCTCTGTGATTGTGCCAAAATCAGCCAGTCGTCCAAATAGTTCAGTATTCGCAGCCCCTGACTCCGCAGGGGGGCGAGCGCCGCATCCATGCACTTCGTGAACGTACGAGGTGCTAAGGATAGGCCGAACGGAAGGACTGTGTATTGATAAACCTGGCCTTCGAAGGCGAAACGTAAGAATGGCCTGTGAAGGGGATTTATCTGAATCTGAAAATAAGCATCTTTCAGATCTAGTGAAATGAACCAGTCCCCCTGGCGCACGTGCGCGAGGAGTTTTCTGATAGTGAGCATTTTGAACGGTCTCTTCATGAGAGCTTTGTTCAGCACTCTGAGGTCTAATATTGGTCTGAGGCCGCCGTCTTTCTTTGGAACAAGAAAATAGCGGCTGTAAAACCCCGACTCGCTCATAGACAGAGGCACTCTCTCTATAGCCCTTTTGCACAATAGTTTTGCTATCTCTGAACGGAGCAGCGTCGCCGCTTCTAGGTTCACAGTAGTTTCTAGCCGCGCTCGAAAGCTTGGAGGGCGGCGGCGAAACTGTAAGCGATAGCCCAGCCTTATTGTGTTTAGCACCCACTGGGAAATTCCCGTAATAGCTTCCCACGCTTTGCAGCGCAATGCTAGGGGGTGAATGGCTACCCGGTCCTCGTCGCTGCACATGGCGGGCTGTGTGCGCGCGCTCATATTGTTTATAACAACGGGACTTACACTCAGAGAGGAGTTTATGGGCCGTGTAACAGAGTGAACAGAGGGGGGAAGCGCGCACGGGTTCGTGGGCGCTTTTATGTACTCTGAAACTCGAGCGGATTGGGGCCGCTTTATGAGAGTGTGCTCTGTGTGGGACACGGGAACAGACGTGCTTTTGTGTATGAGTGAACACAGTGTTGTGGGCACATTTATTACACAAGGTGTCTTTTTGCTCTTTTTGAGATTTATTTGGGTCGCCGTGAAAACGGCGTTTGTGCTCATGCAAGCGGGAAAGGAAACCGGCTTGGTAATGGCGGGATACACTACTGCAGTAGCCGCGTGCGCGGGGACTAGCAGAGGGCGGTATTTTGACGGCGGTCCGGCCGCAGCGGGAGAGCGCCGTCTTTTTCTCAGCTGTGCTAGGCAGACTTCGAGTGATCAGGTTTCGGCGTGATCCTAGGCCGCGGCCCCCGAGGCGGCGGCGGTCTGTGGCGGCTGTCAGAGCGAGAGCGAGGGCGGCCGCCCTGGCGTCGCTGCGAAGTCTGGCTGTGCTGAGCTGGGCGCTGAGGTGGGGCTCGTGCAGGAGGCTGGTCACGTGAGCGGCCTGCAGAGGAGCTAGCGCGACGAGGCAGGAAGAGGTTCATGGCCTGGGAAGCTTTCTGAACTTCGGAGAAACGGTCAACAATACCTGTGACGGCAGATCCGAAGAGGCCGGATGGAGAGAGCGCGGCATTTAGAAAAGCGGCGCGCTCAGAATCTCCCATGTCGGCGAGTGTGAGCCACAAATGTCTTTCAGACACACAAATGGCGGCCATACATTTCCCCAGGGCTTGAGCGGCAGATTTTGTAGCGCGAAGGGCGAGGTCCGTGGCGCTCCTCAAATCCGCGACTTTAGGGGGATCTCTTCCGTTCTCATCCCATTCGCGGAGTATGTCACCCTGTAGAATCTGTAAAACAGACATGGAGTGCAATGCAGAGGCTGCTTGACCGGCGGCTGAATAAGCGCGGGTATGAAAACTCGAAGTCGCTCTGCAGGCTTTAGAGGGAAGCACAGGTGATGAACGCCATCTCGCGGAGGGCGGGCACAAGTGTGCAGCGACCAGGTCCTCTACAGGGGGAATGGAGAGATAGCCCTTCTCAGCGGCTCCGTCCACAACGCGAAGCGGGGTGGAAGAATCAGAGCGAGTTCTGGCAGAGAGCGGGGCATTCCAGGACTTAGAGAGCTCCGCGTGTAGTTCAGGGAGGAAGGGCGCGGCCCGCTTGGTGGCGGGAGTCGAACGCTGGCGGAAGTAACTGCCGTCCATGCGGTTGGTGGTCTGCTCGGGGGGAGGGGACCACTCGAGCCCGAGGCGTTCGACGGCCTGAGACAGGAGGCGCATTAATTCGTCCTCGATGCCCGCGCGGGTCGCGGTGGATTCACGGGCCGAAGAAGCGCGAGAACCGGACCATTCCTCACTGTCTGAAGCGAGAAGCGAACATGTCTCCTTAATGTCCGCGGCGTCCTCGGAGGCAACAGAGCGGCCACTCGGCGGCAGCTGTATGTCCGGTAGCGGCGGAGATGGAGAGCGGGAGGCGACGGGCTCCGGCGGAATGAACGCTTCAAGCTGGGGTTCCGGCGGCCTCTGTGAGCGGCGTTTCTTCTTCCGCGGCGAAGTCAGAGGCGGCGCGGAAGCTTCTTTTACGGCCTGAAGTCGAGCCCGCAGGGTCGACAGCGGCATACTCTCGCAGAGCTCGCAGCCGCCATCAGCGAGGGCGAGCTCGGCGTGCTCCAATCCGAGACAGAGAGCACAGATGACATGGCGGTCTCCAGTCTCGAGGGGAGCGCGGCAAGAACCGCAGGAAATGGTACGAGACATCTTGAAAAAGACGCTAAGTTGCTCGCTAAGTTGCCTTGTCGACGACGGCGGCTTCTCTCAAGATCAGCAGATGCGTGTAGCCTCGCTGAAGAGATGAAAATCAGAGTTTCAGCCTACGACGCCAGTATTATACTCTCTGACCACGCCCGCTTAGGCGGGCTATGACGCAATGAGAGCATGTCGACTCTCATTGGACGAGAGTTCAATCGCGTCTCCTCATAGGCTTAAGCAGTTCCCTGTGAGCGAGCCAATGAGCTGCTAGTTAGCCCGCTCATGCTCTGCTGCAGTTGAACTGCGTTGACAATGGATACAAAATTATAGGATAATTTTTTGGCTTCAATTTCTCAGAAAAGATGAATCTTTCCCGTAGCGTAAGCTAGCTTGCGTAGTAAAAGTATAACCTGTGGGGAAAAAGGTGTTTTAAACCTTAATTTGGGGCAAAGTCATCAAACTTTTTCAGCGATTTTTATCATATTTTACTGCTGTTTCTATACATCCAGTTTTTATGTCCCGGTAACCAGTGAAAGTGCAGTTCTGACTCTCTGCCCATTCATTTAGATAGGAGCCTGGTCTTGTTAGTCTGAAATAGCTGCCCGGAGGCGTTGCCAAGATGGCGGCCAAGTCGCATGACTTGCCTAAAATGACTTTGTGTTAACTAACACATCTTATTGTAAAGTGTTACCAATATAACAGCAAAAAATACTTTGAATTTCCACACAAAGGTTGCTAAAGTGCATTTATTCAGCAACCACAATCGCAAGCAATATAGTCACGATCCCTGATTGGATTTATTACAGTTCATCACTGAGAAAGTTTGATCGCAGATTTAGTTGCAGTTTTTATGATGTTCTCGCTCATTTTTTAAAGGGTTTGTTCACCCAAAAATGAAAATTCTGTCAGTAATTACTCACCCTCATGTTGTTCCAACCCCATAAGACTTTTGTTCATCTTCGGAACACGAATTAAGATATTTTTGATTAAATCTGAGAGCTGGATCACTCCTCCATAGGCTTCTGAGGGACTGAAACTTGTTCCCCCAAAAAGTTATTAAAGACATCGTTAAAATAGTCCAAGTGACTACAGTGGCTCAATCTTCAGTTTATTAAGCGCTGAGAATACTTTTTGTGCGCAAAAAAAACAAAAATATCGACTTTATTCAACTATTAAATTCCTTCTCTGTGGGCCTCGTTAGTTAACGTAGTGTGATAGCGTAGTGCTACGTAACACGCAGGCTCACTATTGGCCGACGCTGGTCATGTGTGTGACGTAACCACAGAAGCGATACACAGTTTTACTACGAGAGGCCGACCGAGAAGGAATTTTATAGTTGAATAAAGTGAAAATTATATGTTTTTTTTGCGCACAAAAAGTATTCTCGTCACTTAATAAATTGAAGATTGAGCCACTGTAGTCATTCAGACTATTTTAACGATGTTTTTAATAACTTTTTGGGAGAACAAGTTTCAGTCCCTTAGAAAGAATGGAGGAGTGATCCAGCTCTCAGATTTAATAAAAAAAATCTTAATTCGTGTTCCGAAGATGAACAAAAGTCTTACGGGGGTGGAACAACATGAGGGTGAGTAATTACTGACAGAATTTTCATTTTTGGGTGAACTAACCCTTTAAATTGGGTTAATTTTGAACAAAAAGTTACATAGTGTAGCTTTAAAATTAACTTTTAAATGTTTGTTCAGTAGTCCATATGGAACAGGCACCACATATCAATAAATGCTTTTAATTAAGCAGTTTTACCAAATAGACATACGCATCTTTGTGGCAATAAAATGTGTCATTTCGAATTCTCAAAATTTCAGGGTACATAGCTTGGCCTCAAATATTGCTCCAAAGTGGTATATTGTCAATAGTGTGGATTTAGTGTTTGTTCAAAGTACTGATTTTGGCATTCTTCAGACCTGGGACAGCTTTGGGACTTACGTCCTGTCACATGCACACACTCTCAAGTGTACACACTCTCAAGTGGCCAAGACCGCAATTGTGGTTATTAGGCCAGGAACAATGTCGGCACTGATGGGTTCTGTTTGCTTTTGACCCTACACATACCTTAACAGGACATGACCTCTAAATGCTGTGATTGAACAGTCAGAATCACTTTATCCAGACAGCCATTTAACAAATGATGGTATGATTGCTATGCTAAATTACGTATTCTCTCTGTATTATGTTTTTAACTAATTGTAGCATGTTGCATAGTTCTATGTATGTAGGGTAATTAAAAATGCATTATACTTAAAAAGCCTTTGAATGGCTGAGAATCCTATATATTATGCAAATATTGTGACAATAAAACAATAAAACCGATTTACCTGTTTAGCACAAATAAATGAAAAGTAAATCACACACAATATCAGTTTCTTTCCTAATAATGATGATTTATAATTCAGTTGTGTTCAGTTCAGAATGTTCTTTGTAGGCTAAGTGTTTTAAAACTTTTGAGCAAGAATTGCATCATATTTGATTGAAAGTGTTTTTGCTCCAGGGTAACTTCTGTTTTTCAAACTTCACCTGTTAATGAGCTTTGTAGAAAAAGACTTGTAGAAACAATCTTAAACAAAATGTCACTCAGTGATCATGAAGGAGGCCTGTTTGCTGTTTGAATGCTTAGAACTCTTCAGGGACAAAGAACAACAAGTAGCAAATTAACCCTCTCGGGAAAATACACTTTTTATGGCAACGTTACTGACTGTTTATCAGTGACAAAACAGTTGCTATTATGATGTTTACCATTCATTTCATTTAATGTCACCAAGCAATTATACAGTAAAGGTCCAGAGAGATACTGCATAGATCTCAATAATGATCAACAAAGAGAAGAGAAGAAGAAAAAAAACAGAGAAGACATGTGTCTGATGTTAAAGCAAGATGTCACTGATGGCCTGCTTTATCTGACGCAAGCAGGGGAAGCCATGCAAGAAAATGTCACTCCTGCTTTGTTAACTGTCACAAAAGATAAATCATTATTACAGGTTATTAATTCATGTGGACTTCCCCCAAATGTGCTAAATTATTATCTGATTAATCAATTTGGGGCCTAGAGACGTTTAAATAGTCCCAGTGGAGAGATTATTAAAATAAGTGATAGAACTGTGAATCACCGTCATGTGGCCAGCTGTCTGTTGAGTATACAGGGATTACATTTTTTAAACACCAATCCCTCTAACAGAACAGATTTTTCTGTATTAAAATATACAAAAAACACTTGCACAGTGTTATATATTTCGTTCAATTGTGTACTTACATTATCCTAATGTTTCCAAGAATTTGTAAATTCAGAGAAATTCACAATTTTAAATAGTGCCTGTCCCTTGTCACTTTTCGCCTGCCAATGATGTAATATCTGCATTATCACTGGTTTCCGCGTGTACTGCCATGGTTACTAACCATGGCAATATACGTGGACAACTGCGTAATGTCTAGCGCTGTTGTTGTTTCGTTTAAACATTATGACAAAAGGAGAAATAAAACGAGGATCAATATCGGCATGGCGTTTTCGAGATGCCGAGAGCTTCGTGACAAACTTCGATTTGACAGAGACGCCTCTCTTGCATGTGCTTTAATAGACAGGTGAGCAAACATACATAAAACAAATCAATGTTATATAGTTCAAAATTATGAAATGTTAGAATATGGTCAGTACGATACTCTAATGTTAATCTAGCTTACTGCTAGTATCATACAGCCAACAAACTAACACATAGAATAACACCCCCCATAAGGCGTTCCTAGAACTAAAATCATTTCCAGTTCATGTAGTGTGAACACGCCAAAAAGCAGGTATTTCCGCCATTACTTCTTGCAAAAAGGTTCCTCCAGTGCAAAATCCCCTGTAGTTAAAGGTACAATATGCATTTTTTTTTCCGCTGCTAGGGGTCGCTAACCTTTTACAATAACAAAGGCGTAGGTTTCTGACGCAGTGACGAGCTGAATGATGGGACTTGCTGTCAAGTTGATGGATCTAAAAATGTTTATGGGTGAGTGAAAACATTCATGTTTTTTACATTACAGTGGTATGAAGCAGGGCACGATTGTTAATAAGAGACATATATCACACACGAGTCCTGCGGAAATAAAGTCATGAGGACATTTCATTCTACCTAATACACGCAAGTGCTGAATAACTACTCAAAGGTGTTTATTTGACAAATTAAACTTGTGAGGGAACGCAGCGCTGTTCCACTTGGTCTCGTTAACTGTTACACTATACTAAACAGCATTATGATGTTATTCTGTGTTAGTTCGTTTGCTATATGAAACTAGCAGTAACGTTAAGTTAGATCAACATTAGAATAACATATTGATCATATTCTAACATTTCATTATGTTGAGCTATATAACATTGATTTGTTTTATGCACATTTGCTCACCTGTCTAATAAAGTAACTTATGTGCAAGAGCGGTGTCGTGACTCGTGAAGCTCTGTCAAGTGCAAGTTAGTCGCGGACGTGGAGCTCTCGGCATCTCGAAAGATGATCTTCGTTTTAGTCCTCTTTTTGTCTCAAAGTCTGCTTGCCATGGTCCATAATGTTTGACCAAAACAACAACAGCGTGAGCGTCCTGCCAGGCATAACACAGTTGTCCATGTCTCTCGCCGTGGTTACTATGGCAGTACGAGCGGCAGGGCTGGACTGGGACAAAAAATCGGCCGGGCATTTTGGCCCAGACTGGCCCACTAGAAAATGTTGTGCTTTTTAATGTTAAATTCATCAATCTGGTGCACTTTGAGAGTTCAAAATTAAGAGCTCCAACCCATATTCAGTGTGCAAATTGAACAAAGAAAAACTCAAAACACTTTTAGTTGTGATATAGTGTCTGTCTACATTACACTACTACAAAATTAATCATAGTTATAATGTTAATCACATGACAGTAATAGCCATATATTGTAAAACACATGCACTGAAAAATAAAAGCAACTTTCATAATTAGTTTAGAACTAATTTCTATACTTGAAAGAGATAAACACATTATATATTTTATTTTGATGGCAACTGCATCAAGCTTTTATTTTGGCGGAAAACATGGTTTACAAACGGGTCTCATACTCTCATTACAATTCTAGTAAAATGCGTAATCATCAAATGCAGATGTAGAAATAATGCGTAACTGGGTAATGGGTTCCTTCTCATAGTAGCCTGTGTTCTGAAAGTAGCCTATTTCTTACTAATGTCTCTCCTGATCCTCCTCACTCCTCATCACACTTGAAGGGCCTGTTTCTTTTTTTCACGCCATTTCTCTGCACATTCCTTGCGTTTCTTCTCCATCGCTCTGACTATTTTGACAGATACACATGCACGCTCGCTCAGAGCCCAGAGGGGGAGGTGATTAAAGATGTGATTGGCCCAGCCCAGTGTCAATCAAGAAAATAACCAATGGGCCGCTGATCTCCATGTTTCATAGGCCGGTCTGTGAGAAAGAAAAAACCCACGCTGACTTTTTTGTCCAATGCGTTTCAACGGCACAAAACTAAACGAATGGGCCGCCGATACAAGTTGTATGGGCCGTAAAAAAAAGAAAAAAGAAAAAGTATGAGATGTATCGGCCCAAAAAGCGCGTCGGTCCACCGGGAAAATGTCTGGTCAGCCCTATGGCCAGTCCAGCCCTGACGAGCGGAAACCATAGACGGCGGAAACCGAGGGTAACGCAGATATGACGCCATTGACTAGCAACTCCCAGCTCATCCCTGCTCACACGCCCCGTTTCCTTGATTAAAATCGCAATTTTCTCACGATTTAAAAATAGTTGAAACATTTGGAATATTGTAAGTTATCAACTTAACAAAATATATAACACTGGCCTTGTGATTTTGGGATATTTTAATGCAAAAATGTTACATATTGTACCTTTAAGTACATCCCTAAGGTCACTGGTTAGTAGCCTATAAGAAATGTGAGGTATATGGTCAGTGTCATCAACCAACCACAAAATGTCCCGCCTTGATGAGAAGATAAAAATTAGACTTAAATATCTTTGACTCAGACAAAGTCAAAGGAGTGTAGAAAGACGTATATTGTAAGTAAATTATTCTTTTGATATTCCAGAGTTAGATCAGATGCTTTTCCAGTTTATTAAAAAACTTTAGTCAATATTTTTTAGATGATAATGTGGTAATTCCTGTTATTTCCTGTATTTAAAAAAATTATCAAATACAATTTCATATTTTAACTGGTTGTGATAAAATATTATTGTATTATATTATAGTAGTATATATATATTTTAGAGTAATTTGTGTTATATATGATTCATGCCAAACCAGCAGTATAACAATGCATAAAAGAAAATGCATCTAAGTGTACCTTAATCTATTTTTTCATCCAGCCATCAGGTCGTCATGTCAGTCGGAAACATCAGCTTTATTAAGGAATTTTTCATTGTTGGTTTTCCTGGGCTTCAAACTGAATACTATGGCACGGTAGCTGCTCTGTTATTTTTTGTCTATGTGTGTATCTTATTGGGGAATGGAATATTTCTAGTAATTTTTGCTTTAGAAAAATGCCTACATAAACCTATGTATTATGTCATCTTAAATCTGGTTGTAAGTGATATATTATTCAGCACTACTACCTTACCAAAAATTATTACTAGGTATTGGTTCCAAGCTGGTAGTATTTCATTTAGTGGTTGCTTCATTCAAATGTATTTTGTTCATTATTTTGGTTCAGTCAATGCTTTTATTCTGGCAATAATGGCCTTTGATCGGTATGTAGCCATCTGTAATCCTCTAAGATATCCTAATATACTCACAAAATGGAACATTTTCTATCTTTGTCTGATTGTATGGGTGCTAGGACATGCATGCTCTTTAATGATGGCAATAAGGGCATACCCTCTTCCTTACTGTGCAGAAAACACCATTATGCACTGTTACTGTGATCACATTTCTATCACATCACTTGCATGCACTAACAGGGCACTGTACAGTGTTCCAGCCTTTGTATTTGCTATGGTTGTGTTGCTCAGTCCTCTGACTTTCATTGTTTTCTCTTATTGCACCATCATTGTGGCAGTTCTGCGTATATCGAGCGTTCAAGGTAGAATGAAGACGTTCTCCACCTGCAGTTCTCAGCTCATCATAATAGCTCTCTTTTTTCTACCCAGGTGTTTTATTTATTTGGCTAGCAATATTGGTATCAACTTCAGCACTGATTTACGATTAGTCATTATTATGATGTATAGTCTGTTTCCACCCATGATCAACCCCCTCATATACTGTTTAAGGACAAAAGATGTCAAGGAAAGCTTAATTAAAAGGCTAAAAATGTCAAAAAATCCCCAAATTAATCCAACAAAAGGTAATGTATCCACTGTGTGTAGGCCTACGTAAATTATTACAGCAGTCATACATTAGAAAAAATTTAAATAGTATTCTTTGAATGCCATGCAGCATATTGAACTAGAGCAACTGTAGGACCATAGGATTTATCCACAAAATTTGTATCAAAGGAAAGATATCTTTGGTCTTTTGCTAATATTCCAGTTCTCACATTTTAAGTCTCTGCTTTTTGAAGCCAGGAAACGCAACTGCTGTATCCTTTACTGTAAAAAATAAACGTGAAACTATATTTTAAAGCAAAAGCAAAGATTTGTGTTTGTACACGACTCAAGCTAACATCATGTTATTGCAACTTAATTTTCTAAAATAAAGTTTACTTTCAAATTCATTGCATTTACACTGAAAAAGTCAATACATTAATTTTGTAATTTGTGTGGTCATTCAAAATTATGTCAGGAACTGAATAATGGCCATTATGGTACATTTAACGACTACAATACATTCCTAAGTGTTCCCATTTTGTATAGATAATTAAACTGAAAGACTAACTCCTGTGTAGGTGTCACCTATCTAATTGTTTTGATAGCATTTTATTTAGCATTTAATTTTTATAGCATTTTACATAGCATTTTTATTTTTTAGATTCAGAACATATTTCAAAGTTGTGATTGATGATCAATTGAACTTCACAGACCACATTGCTAGAACTGCCCGTTCCTACAAATTTGCCTTATACAACATTGGGAGGATCAGGCCCTTCCTATCAGAGCATGCTACACAACTCTTTATCCAAGCTCTTGTTCTATCCAGACTGGACTATTGTAATGCTCTCTTGGCAGGTCTTCCAGCTTGCACTGTCAAACCTCTGCAACTGATCCAGAATGCTGCAGCTTGAGTTGTCTTTAACGAGCCGAAGAGAACACAGGTCACATCTCTCCTCACAAAATTGCACTGGTTGCCAGTTGCTGCTTGCATCAAATGCAAGGCACTGATGCTTGCCTACAAACAACCATTGGCTCTGCTCCATTTTATCTTAGTCATTGCTCCAGACTTATGTGCCATTCAGAAACGTGCATTCTGCAAGTGAATGTAGTCTCGTGGTGCCATCTCAAAGAGGCACAAAATCACTTTCACAAACCTTTACCTTGATTGTTCCATGCTGGTGGAATGACCTGCCTAACTCAACCCGAGCTGCTGAGTCCATAGCCATTTTCAAGAAACGGCTGAAGACGCATCTTTTTCGGCAGCACTTGATCCATTAATACTAACACTGTCCTTTCTCTTCTCTTCTACTCTATGTCTATTAAAAATATATATATTTATTCTGCGTTAGACTAAACTGGTGAGGGTCACAGCACTTACATATTTGTAACACAGTTAGATGTTGTGGGAAGAAGGAGGCGGGAACCGGCGAACACTCAACGTATTTTAAAACAAACTAAAACAAATACAAAATGAAAGTAAAGACGGCAGCCTCTCACGGACGACTGCCGCCTCACATAATAAAACAAAACATCAAATAAAACAGTCCAGGTCTCTATTCCCCCTCTACCAGTGATCTTCTCTGCAGTGCCTGGCGGTGGCGCTGAATAGCCCTCGGTGGATGGCTCGACACTCCTCTTCCGGCTGGTGGACGGCGACGGCTCCTCAGGATATGGGCAGAAGGCAGGAGTCCCCCGTTCCCTGCTCCTCCCCATCATGGTGTTCTGAGAAGGAGTTGGGAACCGACGAACGTATTTTAATAATACAAAATCAAAGTAAAGACGGCAGCTCCTTGCGGACAACTGTCACCTCACATAATAAAACAAAACATCAAATAAAACAGCCCAGACCTGGTCCTCTGTTGAACTTCTCTGTCGTTGCTCCTCCTTTTATGCTTCCGCTCCTCCGTGAGAGATACAAGAACTACTGTTAGTTTAACTGCTTCTATTGCTCTCCTCATTTGTAAGTCGCTTTGGATAAAACTGTCTGCTAAATGATTAAATGTAAATGTAGCAGAACTCCTTGCCCCCGGAAATGCCCGTTCGGCTCTGTGGGTTCCTTCCATCAAGAGGGCTTGGAGTGGAGGCTGTCCCCCTCCACTATGAAGGTGCATGTCGCCTCCATCGCAGCACATAACAATGCTGTTGAAAGATCACTGGGAAAGCACAACCTGGTCATCAGGTTTCTGAGAGGAGTCAGGAGGTTAAAACCTCCCAGGCCGCACCTCATCCCCTCCTGAGACCTCTCTGTCATCTTTTCGGGTCTACAGCCTACTTGATCTTCAGTGAATTCCCCATTTGGCGAACCCTGAATTGAGGGTCCTTCCAGCATCCTTTGGTAGTCAGACATGCCGGAGGCATCCGACACCAGGCCCAGTACTTGTGTGCATACACAGCCGATCAGCCCTTGCACTGGGCTAAATGCCCCTGTGATGTGATTTCCCACTCGGTAATCCTAATCATAATTGTCCATGATAGGGGTTCCCTGACGGTAAACCTGTGTCTTCCCCTGGGCGGTTCTGCTCTGCCCTGTCTCTGTGCCGGTAGTAGCTCCTCCCTGGCTAGGTAGGACCTACCACAGAGATCATCCATATGTAGTACTGCCCCACTGGTCAGTCCATATGTGCAACCTCCACACGTGCCTCCCTTCGGGCAGGGTGTGATCTCCATTGCAATCCTCTCCTTTGGGATTGCGCATGCTTACCCAGAGTTATGGTCATGTCTGAATAACGATGGGAATTGAGTTCCAATGCACTCTTCACTGGGGAAGGAACACCAGCTTCGACCATCCCCAGAGTAAACCCTGTCCCTTCCACCCCCTTCGGTATGGAGGACTACCTCTTTAAGCTTACATGGGGCACTGGGCGTAACACAGTTCAGTGGCTATGGTGCTTTCCATACGGACCCCATGACGTCATACTGATGTAACAACGAAATATGACTGACTGAATGGTAATGTCTGGGTTACTAGAAGGAGGTAACAGAGACATTACGTCCTTTCTGCCACAGCCTAGAACCACTGCTGAATGGCCAGGATCCTTTCTTGGCTCCTCAACAAAACATGAATGAAATGAGTAATGCCGGTCTTATTTATACCCATTTGTCCGGGTAGACTCGGCATGCAAATTTCACTGGCTCATTTTGTTACCACTTGGAGGTGATTGGGCTCCCAGACAAGGCCCCATGATGTCAGTCCAATCTAACATCTCCCTTCCCTCCTTCAGGGAAAAGAGGGTTACATTAAATTACTTTTCTGTGTTCCCTGTAATGCATTACCCCAACACTGGTCCACATCTGTAACGCAGAGTGCTCTCAGAGATGAGTGAAAGCAGGATCCATGTGCAGGAGAACTTTATTTAAATAATAACAATAACGTAAAAATGAGAAAACCAGGGAGCAGAACTGAGAACCTCAATGAAACATACAACAAAGGACAAGGAACATGATAAACACTGGGGTTTAAATACACATAGGTTAACCCTTAGGGGTCCAACATGTTTTTGGGGTCCTTGAGATGTTTTGACATGCCCTGACATTTGTGCTTTTTTCAGTTGCTTATAAACGTATTAATGGCAAAGGTGTCATTACACTCTATTCAGAACAAACATGGCTACCATAATATGTGAGCGATATGTATGTACATGTTTGTATTTTTGAGAGAATAATGTTTATGCATGGTTATTGAAAAAACTAAAAATGTAAGTTTCTGAAATAAGGCCACAAAACACATACTAAATATGTGTCCACAAGACTTTTGACTATGTTGTCGCCTAGAGTTTTTGCTTCAAAATTATCTGAAAATCATCCTGCCTACTCATTCACATAAAACAGTACATTGATTTAAATTTTGTAAGGCATTTTTTGTTTCAAAAAGCAATATGCATGGGGGCATGAATGATCATGAATAATGCTGTGATTCACACCTAAAAAGACATTGACCCGCATAATGAGCACCATAATTAGCCTTTCAGTCAGGTATGTCACTGAGAGGGAAATGGAGGCTTTAGCGTTAAGTTCTGCCAGGAAGACTCAATTGCTACGTCACTAAGATGGTTCCTTCTCCTCCATCCTCCCCACCACCACCAGGATGGTCCCTTCCTATACCTCCCAGGGGGTCGGCTGCGCCCCTGCTATTGTCTTCAGGCAGGAAATGCAGAGTCCGGACCCTCGGAGTGTGAGCTATGGACGGGGCCTACCCCAAAGAACTTTATTGCTTGCTGGGCTATCAATAAATACATTTATTTATTGTTACAGTATTTATTCTCCCGAGTCTTTCTGGTAGAACTACTAGAAAGAATGTGAGGACAAAATTTATTTTGTATGCATGCAAATTGTATAATATCCAAGGTAAACATTTCTAGTAATCGTGCAGGTAATTCTCATACGGTATTTATAGTACGTTTTGGAATATTTATCCTGAAAATGAAACAATAATAAATAATTTAATGAGAAGGCTTATATTGACCTATTAGGATTTTGTTTACATCTACCTAGTAAATATATATTTTTGCTTTTTTATTCAAATGTTTCCACATGTAAATTAACAACAATGACAATTGTAACAATTGAAGTGTATTGACTAGTTTTGTTATCATACATATTTCAAAGTTAAGGATTCATTAGTTTGAATATACATTGGAACAAACTCTATAATGATGTCTTAATTGATTCAATATACCTAGGCCTACTTTATTTTTGACAAAACATCCCAACGATTATAATCTATCCAAAACTAGTCAATGAAATATTGTCTAAACATATTTTGTCTGTAACATATAGTTTTTATGATATATTGATATAAGCCATATAAATGTTAATTTGCAGTTTAAAGCATTGCTTATACAAAGACTTTTTATTTCAATATATTTCAATATTTCAGTCAATTTTTACTCATCTGATATAGCAATATAAACAACACCGTGCACCTGTGCCGTTCATGCACACATAGACACGCGATTCATATTCACGTCTTTTCACGGTTTACATAGCCTACACTATTCCATATCACAATTAGAACAAAGAACTTAAGGACTACTATAGAGCTACTATTCACAATCCTCAGCTGGATCCGTTGCTCCTTAAAGTGAAACTGAAACCAGCACTTTTTACTAATAGGATTATATTACTATCACGCTATTATTATTCCTCACAGCAACGCAATATGACGTAAAGTACATGAATCTGATTAAACTTGATACGTTCTCTTACGAGAGGTTCTCTCGTATTGCGTAAGCTAGCTTACGCTACGGGAAAGATTAATCTTTTCTGAGAAATTGAAGCCAAAAAATTATCCTATAATTTTGTATCCATTGTCAACGCAGTTCAGCTGCAGCAGACCATGAGCGGGCTAGCTAGCAGCTCATTGGTTCGCTCACAGGGAACTGCTTAAGCCTATGAGGAGACGCGAATGAACTCTCGGCCAATGAGAGTCAGACATGCTCTCATTGCGTCAGAACCCGCCGAGTAGGGCGTGGTCAGAGAGTATAAATATCGGCGTCATAGGCTGTAACTCTGGTTTTCATAGAATGAAGCGAGAAACGCTAGTAGCACAAGCACGGCCAGGAACGCAATACTCGTTCCCTCATCTAGAGAGAACCGAGGTTACGTTAGGTAACCGATTCGTTCTCTTACGAGAGGTTCTCTCGTATTGCGTAAGCTAGCTTACGCTACGGGAACACCTGGTCAACGCTGTGCGTGCTAAGCATCCACTTATGAGTCCCAGGGGAGACCCGGGGGAACCCTTGATAGTGGGAATGAATATATGTACATGTGACAGGGTCAGCGGAGCGGGCCGGTGACTGTGTAGTACTAAGCACCTGATAAGAGGGACAGAGCGGGAACCGGTCTGTGTGAATAACTCTTTTTTAGTGCAGCTCACCAGAGAAGCTGTAACATACTAAATAGCTAGTAGTTTAGCCTGCAAGGCGGGAACTTCGATATTATAAAATCTGACAAAGGTGGAAGGGGAAGCATCCTGCTGCCACACAAATGTCATGAATGGAAATTCCGCTGGACCATGCCCACGATGAGGCCATGCCTCTAGTGGAATGAGCCCTGATGCCCAGAAGGCATGGCAGGTCTTTTGACGCGTATGCGGCTGCAATGGCATCAACTATCCATCTGGATAGGGTCTGTTTCGAGGCGGCCAACCCCTTGGTGCGCCCACCGAACGAAACAAACAGCTGCTCAGATCGTCTGACCGGAGCAGTACGGGAAATGTATAATCTCAGGGCCCTGACCGGACACAGGAGATAAGAGTCAGATTCGTTATCGGATGCAGGCAGAGCCGATAGAGAAATAACTTGTGCCCTGAACGGGGTACCAATCGCTTTAGGGACATAACCATGTCTAGGTTTGAGAACGACTAAGGAGTCATTGGGCCCAAACCCAAGACAGGAAGCGCTAGTGGACAGCGCGTGAAGGTCTCCCACACGTTTTACTGATGCGAGCGCAAGCAGAAAAACGGCTTTGAGCGAAAGGTATTTGAGGTCCACGGTGTTTAGTGGTTCGAATGGGGGGGCTTTCATAGCTTCGAGAACTATGGAAAGATCCCAAATCGGCACCGAAAGGGGGCGTGGGGGGTTCATCCTTCTAGCTCCCCTGTGGAAGCGGATGACCAAGCCGTGTTTGCCCAGTGACTGGCCGCGCCGGGGTTCAACGAACGCCGTAACAGCTGCCACATACACCTTGAGAGTGGACGGGGACCTGCCCACGCGTGTAGCGCTCTGGGTGGGGGTGCCAGATCGTGCCGCGAGCTTGGGAGAGGAGATCTGCTGTGACTGGAATGGGCCACGGGGCTGTCTGTGACAGCTGAGTGAGCTCCGGAAACCAAGTCTGACCCTCCCAACGCGGAGCTATGAGGAGCACCGAGTGGCGTGTTTCCCTGATTCTCTGAAGCACCTGTGGTAGCAGAGAAACCGGAGGGAATGCATAAAGCGGGCGGCTGGGCCAGGTCTGGGCTAGCGCGTCGTCGCTCTTTGAGAAAAATATTGGGCAATGGGTGTTCTCTTCTGAGGCGAAGAGGTCCACCTCTGCTCTGCCGAATATTTGCCACAGCTTTTGGACTGTAAGAGTGTGCAGGGACCATTCCCGGGGGGAATGGGGTTCCTGGACAGACTGTCTGGACCGTCGTTCAGATGGCCCGGCACGTGCGTCGCTCTGAGCGAGAGCAGGTGACACTGCGACCAAACTAATATGCGTTCTGTCAGTCTGAAAAGATTTCTGGATCTGACTCCGCCCTGACGGTTTAGATAAGAGACCATGGCTATATTGTCCGAACGGATCAGCACGTGGTGACCATGAATGCGCGGGAGAAAGCGCGTGAGCACGTTCGCGACCGCCAACATCTCCAAACAGTTTATGTGGAGGAGGCTCTCTTGAGCTGACCAGGGGCCGAAGGCCGGTGAGCCCTCACAGAGCGCACCCCAACCCGTGTTGGATGCGTCTGTCGAGATAACTTTTCGGCGAGAAAAGGTCCCCATGGAAACGCCCCGCTGAAACCATTCTGCCACAGTCCATGGCTGCAGAGCTGTGATACAGGTCTGCGTTACTTTTTATCAGCTGGCGGCCCGTGGTCCACGCGCGGTGAGACACACGGCTCTTCAACCAGAACTGAAGCGGGCGCATGCGCAGTAACCCCAGCTGGAGCACCGCGGAGGCTGAGGCCATGTAACCCAACGCCTTCTGAAACGTTTTCAGAGGTGTGAGTCTGTTCATCTGAAAAGATGCGGCGAGACGCTGAACATGGCGCGTGCGCTGTGTTGACAGATGAGCCGTCATCGTGACCGAGTCTAACTCTATACCCACGAAGGAGATAGTCTGACTGGGTTGTAGCGTGCTCTTTGTCCAGTTGACAGAGAGGCCCAGGGCTTTCAGATGGTCGAGGAGAACTGTACGATGAGACAGTAGCTCTCTCTGTGATTGTGCCAAAATCAGCCAGTCATCCAAATAGTTCAGTATTCGCAGCCCCTGACTCCGCAGGGGGGGCGAGCGCCGCATCCATGCACTTCGTGAACATACGGGGCGCTAATGATAGGCCGAACGGAAGGACGGTGTATTGATAAACCTGGCCTTCGAAGGCGAAACGTAAGAATGGCCTGTGAAGGGGATTTATCTGAATCTGAAAGTACGCATCTTTCAGATCTAGTGAAATGAACCAGTCCCCTTGGCGCCCATGCGCGAGGAGTTTTCTGATAGTGAGCATTTTGAACGGTCTCTTCATGAGAACTTTGTTCAGAAATCTGAGGTCTAAGATTGGTCTGAGGCCGCCGTCTTTCTTGGGAACAAGAAAATAACGGCCGTAAAACCCCGACTCGCTCATAGACAGAGGAACTCTCTCTATAGCCCTTTTGCACAAAAACTTTGCTATCTCTGAACGGAGCAGCGTCACTGCTTCTGGGTTCACAGTACTTTCTAGCCGTGCTCGAAAACGTGGAGGGCGGCGGTGAAACTGTAAGCGATAGCATAGCCTTATTGTGTTTAGTACCCACTGGGAAATTCCCGGAATAGCTTCCCACGCTTTGAAGCGTAACGCTAGGGGGTGAATGGCTACATGGTCCCCGTCGCTGCACATAGCGGGCTGCGTGAGCGCGCTCATAGTATTTAAGACAGCGGGACTTATGCTCAGAGAGGAGTTTTTGGGCCGTGTAACAGAGTGAACAGAGGGGGGACTTATGCACCTGAACTCGAGCGATTTGGAACCGCTTTATGAGAGTGGACTCTGTGTGAGACACGGGAACTGAAGTGCTTTTGTGTATGAGTGAACACTGTGTTGTGGGCACATTTTCTACACAAGAGGCTTTTATGCTCTTTTTGCGATTTTTCTGGATCACCGTGAAAACGGCGTTTGTGCTCATGCAAGCGGGAAAAGAGACCGGCTTGGTAATGGCGGAATACACTGCTGTAGTAGCCGCGTGCGCGGGGACTAACAGAGGGCGAAACTTTGACGACGGTCCGGCCGCGGCGGGAGAGAGCCGTCTTTTTCTCAGCTGTGTTAGGCAGACTTCGAGTGATCAGGTTTCAGCGCGCTCCTAGGCCGAGGCCCCCGAGGCGGCGGCGGTCTGTGGCGGCTGTCAGAGCGAGAACGAGGGCGGCCGCCCTGGCGCCGCTGAGAAGTCTGACTGTGCTGAGCTGGGCGCTGGGGTGGGGCTCGTGCAGGAGGCTGGTCACGTGAGCGGCCTGCAGAGGAGCTAGCGCGACGAGGCAGAAAGAGGTTCATGGCCTGGGGGGCTTTCTGTACTTCGGAAAAACGGTCGACGATACCCGTGACGGCAGATCCGAAGAGGCCGGATGGAGAGAGCGGGGCGTTGAGAAAAGCGGCGCGCTCAGAATCTCCCATGTCGGCGAGTGTGAGCCACAAATGTCTCTCAGACACACAAATGGCTCGTTTTCCCCCGGGGCTTGAGCGGCATTTTTTATTTTTATTTTTTTTAGCGTGAAGGGCAAGGTCTGTGGCGCTCCTCAAATCCGCGAATGGAGGGGAATTTCTTCCACTCTCATCCCATTCGCGAAGTTTTGTCACCCTGTAGAATCTGCAGGACGGACATGGAGTGAAGTGCAGAGGCTGCTTGGCCGGCGGCTGAATAAGCGCGGGCGTGAAAGCTAGAAGTCGCTCTGCAGGCTTTTAGAGGGAAGCACAGGTGATGAACGCCATCTCGTGGAGGGCGGGCACAGATGTGCGGCGACCAGGTCCTCTACAGGGGGAATGGAGAGATAGCCCTTCTCTGCGGCTCCATCCACAACGCGAAGCGGGGTGGAAGCGTCAGAGCGAGTTCTAGCAGAGAGCGGGGCATTCCAGGACTTCGCGAGTTCCGCGTGCAGTTCAGGCAGAAAGGGCGTGGCCCGCTTTGTGGCGGGAGTCGAACGCTGGCGGAAGTAGCTGCCGTCCATACGGTTGGTGGTCGGCTCGGGGGGAGGGGACCACTCGAGCCCGAGGCGTTCGACGGCCTGAGAGAGGAGGCGTCATAAATTCCTCCTCGATACCAGCGCGGGTCCCGGTGGATTCTCGGGCCGAGGAGGCGTGAGAACCGGACCATTCCTCACTGTCTGAAGCGAGAAGCGAACATGTCTCCTTGATGTCCGCGGTGTCATCTGAGGCAACAGAGCGGCCACTCGGCGGCAGCTGTATGTCCGGAAGCGGCGGAGACGGAGAGCGGGAGGCGACAGGCTCCGGCGGGATGAACGCTTCAGGCTGGGGTTCCGGCGGCCTCTGAGAGCGGCGTTTCTTCTTCCGCGGCGAAGTCAGAGGCGGCGCGGAAGCATGTTTAGTGACCTGAAGTCGAGCCCGCAGGGTCGACAACGGCATGTTTTCGCAGAGCTCGCAGCCGCCGTCGGCGAGGGTGAGCTCGGCGTGCTCCAATCTGAGGCAGAGAGCGCAGATGACATGCCGGTCTCCGCCCTCGAGGGGAGCGCGGCAAGAACCGCAGGAAATTTTTAGAGACATCTTGAAAAAGACGCTCAGCTCTTTAGGATACAATATAGGAAGCTTTTGTAAAAAGGATACAAATCCGTCGGATGGCGCTAGCTCGCAGGACGGCTGAAGGTGGCGAAGACGGCCGGCTTCCTCAGTCTCCCAGATGCTCGCTAAGTTGCCTTTTCAACGACGGCGGCTTCTCTCAAGATCAGCAGATGCGTGTAGCCTCGCTGAAGAGATGAAAATCAGAGTTACAGCCTATGACGCCGATATTTATACTCTCTGACCACGCCCTACTCGGCGGGTTCTGACGCAATGAGAGCATGTCTGACTCTCATTGGCCGAGAGTTCATTCGCGTCTCCTCATAGGCTTAAGCAGTTCCCTGTGAGCGAACCAATGAGCTGCTAGCTAGCCCGCTCATGGTCTGCTGCAGCTGAACTGCGTTGACAATGGATACAAAATTATAGGATAATTTTTTGGCTTCAATTTCTCCGAAAAGATGAATCTTTCCCGTAGCGTAAGCTAGCTTACGCAATACTCGTTCCCTCATCTAGAGAGAACCGAGGTTACGTTAGGTAACCGATTCGTTTTATCGAGTTGATGTGACCGTTGACAGGTTTGCATGGGTCGCTTAAGATCATTTGCGTTTCAATAGCGCACGCTTGCCATATTTTCACATTAGCTCTATTTTCTCACAGATTACATAAACAGAGAACATTTGTTTTCGTTTTGAATTATTTAATTTAAAAGTAGACACACAGAATGTTTAGAGACGTTAGTGGTGCAACGGATCATCATTGATCCGTGATCCGTTCGGCATATCTTGGGTTCTGCACAGACGTGATCCGCGGATTGATTTATAAAAAAAAAAAGTTGTGCGCATGTTCAGTCCACACACAGCGTGGTCATGGCGAGCGGAGGAACGGAGGAGCTTGAATGCCCTGCGTCATTTAAATCCCCTGTATGGGAGCATTTTGGTTTCCCTGTCAAATATAATGTTGAAGGAAAGAGGTTAGTGAATAAAACTGTGACGGTGTGTAGGCACTGTGGCTCAAGAAAGCCATATGACAGTGGAAACACATCAAGCATGGCCACGCATTTGAAGCGACATCACCCCGGTGTTTCAATGACAGGAGTGAAAACGAAGGCTGCTCAACAACCGCTTATTACCGTGGCATTTAAGCAGCCCCTTGTTGCACAATCAGACTAAAGACATCACAAACGCTATCTGTGTGTTTATAGGTGCAGACATGAGGCCATATTCGGTTGGGCAAAACTAGGGCTTTAAACACATGCTGAAAGTGCTTGAGCCACGTTACGACACCCACTTCAGTGGAATTTTTTTTTTTTTGCTGATCCAAAAAATTATCCGATCCGTGACTCTGATCCGAGAAACAATCCGAACCATGAGTTTTTTGATCCGTTGCACCCCTAAGAGATGTGCTCCAGAAACAAAAGTTCACGGAGACGGAGAGGCAAAAAGCATACCGTGTTTATTTTCTTTATTTTACAAAAACACAATGTTTTGTTTCGATTGTAAGTGGACACATAAAAAACACAAGTGCATGTTATGGAACAGCAGGGATGAGGAGAGACAATCATCTAAATGGAGCAATTAATCAAATTTATTCACAAAAACAAAGGTAATGCACACTCAAAAGACAGGAATCATGACAGAGAACTCCCCCACCCTCTTTTATTGAGCAGATTTCATACGCTCCTTAATAGACACATAAGTCCAGGAGAGAGGTGGTGTGGATGGCGAAGCCATCAGGTGGCAGGTGGTCAGGGTAAAGCCAGCAGAGCGATAGACACACGGTGGAGCAGACAGAGGTTCATACAACCACGGCTTATCAGATGGAGCAGAAGACCACCATAGAAGATCAGATGAAGCAGAAGACTACCACAGAGTAGCGTGTGGAGCCAAAGACAACCAGGGTATAGCAGAGGACTACCAAGGCAGGGTAGGTGGCATTGAAGACCAACAAGGCATTGCAGGGGTCCGCCATGTCAGAGCAGAAAACCAACAAGGTGTAGCAGAGGACCAAGACCGCCAAGGAATAGCGGAGGACCACCAGGGTAGATCAGGTTGAACTGGGTACCATCACGTCGGAGCAGGTGGAACTGGAGACCCCCACGGCAGATCAGGCGGAACTAGAGACCACCAGGGCAAAGCAGGAGCCCACCACACTGGAGCAAGGGGAACTGGAAGAGAGAACACAGAGAAGTTAGCAACGTCCTCTTTGGCTCATACTAGACTGGCAGGGAGTTCATAGACTGCCTCAATGATCTTGTTAGGGCAGACAGAAGGTACAAGGTACAAGGACAACCTCCGTGGTCATATCAGAAACAGCCTTTGTTGCTTTGGGCGTGGCGGCTGGCAACTCAGACATGTCGGCCGTGGAACTCAAGTGTCCACGCACAATAAAATCCACCACATAGTCCTCGATGGGCCAATCTCCTTAACTGAGACGCATAATTTGTGCTGCTGGATTCATCTCAGGTCGGTCATACTGTTATGGGACAGCAGGGATGCGGAGAGGCAAATATCCAATTGAAGCAATAAATCCAATGTTTTCATAAAAACTAAAGTAAACCCATGTAGGATCTGGACCAATCAGACACACACTAATTATTCATATTAATTATATTTAATGAATATAAAGGTCTATGAAACTTTCCCAAAACTAACATCACAAATGAAGTTCCTATGTCGGCCGGGTGTCCTGTTACAGAGCACCTTAAGACTGATAGCAGACTTTTACGACCTCAAAGGAATGTGGCCACATACGCAACAGAGAGACAATGGGAAGACAGAAACAATCTTTAATACAGACCTTGCTGCATTTATCATAGACTAACTGATCTATAAATGAACATGCATCCCAGAAAGTGTGTGAATGATTTACTGTCTTGGGTACTATTATGTGGATACTACGATATGTATTTTATAATAGAACCAACGGTCAATGTAATCTCACCTATACCACGTTTGGTCTCTATAAATTGATACTTTGAAGATTGAAATGACTGTATATATGATCTGTTGCTAGCTGCGCAACATTATTAGCATTACAGGAATCTTCCCTAGTTTCTTAATCAGAAACAATCCAGCAGCACACACACACACGAGCACCTTTAGGACAAAGAGTCATAAATTAATAAGAGCAACTTCCCCACTCTGACAGTTCACCTTTCTTATTGGTCGAGTCACTCTTAGGGGTTGGATCTTTCTCTGGCTTTATTAGAGACGGACCACAGTGACCTGCCTCTCTTCTTGTTTTTTTCTCATCTGACCACAACACTGCTTCTGCTCGGTTCTGATTTGGAGTCCCTTTACGATTTTGATTTGGCTACATGCTCAAAGCGCTGTACAAGCTAAGAAATAATTATTCTTCTGTGGCCATGGAAGGTACCTTTTTCTTAGAATAAATGAATAATCAAAGAGTTCATTGGACGAACTGATTAATTGATTGTAATATTAATTCAGCCACATCAAGTTAATACAATTAACTGACCCAAATATTCATAATTAATAATAACAAGTTATTATTGATTATTAATATTCCAAAGAGCTGATTCGTTACACCCATACCAGGAACATGAACAAAATCCAAGGATCAAGAAATCCAAAATCCAGGAACAAGAATGCAACAGCCTCACAAACACAAGCAAAGACAACAACAACAACAACAACAACTGAAAAAGACAACTGAAACATAGGGGGATAAATAAAAAGGGAAACAAGGGTTACAGAACTAATCAGGGTAACTATATAGACATACAAGTGTAACTATAGAAACTAACAAGGGACAAAGCAAACAAAAACTGAACAGGAAGAGAACACAGAAACAATACAAACAGAAAACACCTAAACTTAAAAGTCTTTAAACACACGGCAGGAATCATGACAGTGGGCCCTATCTTGCACCCGGCGCAAATGACTTTGTACACTGACGCATGTATCATTCCTATTTTGCACCCGCGCAAAGCGGGCTTTTCCCTCCACAGACGCGCGTGGGCAAATTAGAGAATGAACTTGCGCTCCCTGGGCGGTTCAGCGCAAAAAAGGAGGCGTGTTCCGGCGCAAACAATCCCTGGTGCTATTTTGCAGTTCCAGAAAACAATTGCGCCACTGACCAGAAAAAACCTAGTCTAAAGTCATTGGCGCGTTGAGCGTACATTCAGATGCTATTTTAAGCGCGCGTGCTTGGTCATAATGCAGAGTGTGAACAACGCGCATACACTGTAGATGATTCTCTCATCTACACAGATGCATTTTCCTTTTTGCAAATGATACATTATTATAAGGAAAAATATTAAAACACGAGGGAAATCATTGTTGTTGTGACACTGAGGCGGAGACGGTCGGATCCATTTGCAGATATTTATTAAAGAGAACAAACTGAGAACAGAAACTCAAGAGATGTCAAGGGCAATCCAGAAACGTAGTCAAAACAGGCATTAGTCAGAGGCAGGCAGCAGAGGTTCACAAACGAGTCCGAAATCCAAGTTCAAAGATACAATAAAACAGGTAAAGGCACTGAGTAACTAGAGATGCAAACTGAGACAGAGGTTTGGTAAAACAAGACTTCACAAAGAACAGATAACAGAGCAGTCCATATAAAGGGGAGCTGAGGGTACACAGGTGATGTTAATGCAATCATCAGGAGGTAATGAGCAGAGGTGGATAATGGAAGGGAAGTCCTAGTAAGCAGGAGAGAGAGACCTAGTGAGACCAGGAGGAGGCGTTGTTGTGCGTTCCGTGACAGAGCCCCCCCCCTGCGAGCGGCTCCAGAAGCGAGGACCTGGCCGACGACGGGGTCTTCCACGGGGTCTTGGAGCAGGTAAGTCTGGGTGGTCCTGGTGAAATGTAGCGATCAATGTGGGGTCCAGGATATCTTGAGACCTGACCCAGGAGCGTTCTTCGGGACCGTATCCCTCCCAGTCAATGAGATATTGCAAAACCCCGCCGTGACGTCTGGAGTTAAGGATCTCTCGCACCCGGAAAGCCTCCGTGCCGTCCACCTCAATGGGGGGAGTCTGAACAGCAGCGGCCTCCTCCTGGCTCCTCTCTTTCCTGGGGACAGCTGCGGGTCTGAAAAGGGACATATGAAAGGTGGGTGAGATCTTGTACTGAGCAGGGAGTGACAAACGAAAAGAAACAGGAGTTATCTGACGGAGTATTTTGAAAGGTCCAATGAAACGAGGAGAGAGCTTCTTGCATGTGAGCTTGAGACGAAGATCTCTAGTAGATAGCCACACCCACTGGCCGGGTCTGTATCTGGGACCCTCACGCCTCCTTCGATTCGCCTGGTGCTGGTAACGTCGAACGGCGCGCTGCAGATGGACATGAGCAGCGTCCCAGGTGGCCTCGCTGCGCCGAAGCCAGGCATCTACTGCTGGGAGGTCGGAGGGCTCCCCGGCCCACGGGAAAAGGGGAGGCTGGAAACCTAAAACACAACGAAAGGGTGTTAGACCGGTGGCAGGCTTTATCAGGGAATTCTGGGCATACTCCGCCCAGGCCAGAAAACGACTCCTATCCCGTTGATTCTGGTGGCAGTAAGTTCTCAGGAAACGAATTAAGTCCTGATTAAGGCGTTCAACCTGCCCATTGGCCTGGGGATGGTAACCAGAGGTTAGACTGACATTGATGTTTAATTTTGCACATAATTCTTTCCAGACATGGGAGGTAAATTGGGGACCGCGATCAGTCACAATGTCCTCGGGTAGGCCAAACAGACGGAAAACCTGGTTGAATAAAGCCTCTGCAGTTTGTAGAGCCGTGGGTAGGCCAATCAGAGGAATGAAACGACAGGACTTAGAGAAACGATCCACCACGGAGAGGATGGTAGTGAATCCTTGAGATGGAGGTAGATCCGTTACAAAATCCACAGCGATGTGTGACCAGGGACGCTTTGGTACTGGCAGAGGTTGCAGTAATCCTGCAGGCTTGAGATGGGAGGATTTCACAGTATTACAGACCGAGCATAGATGAACAAACTTGATAACGTCAGACTGGAGAGAAGCCCACCAAAAGCGGTTAGAAACTAACTGAATAGTGGCTGCAATACCTGGATGGCCAGCGCTGGGCGTACAGTGAACCCATTGAAGTACACGGTGGCGGAGATCCGGAGGAACAAAGAGACGATCAGCAGGGCATTCAGGCGGAGCGGGATGTCTTATTAGTGAAGTGGTGATTTCAGAGATGATGTCCCATTGAACGGGAGCCACAATGAGAGCGGTGGGGATAATGGGTTCAGGCTCAGGTTCCTCGGCTGAATCATCAAACTGGCGGGAAAGGGCATCAGCTTTGCCGTTCTGGGAGCCCGGTCTGTAAGTAATCCTGAAATCAAATCTTGAGAAAAACAGAGACCAGCGAGCCTGGCGAGAATTCAACCGCTTAGCTGACCTAATATACTCCAGATTCCTATGATCAGTTAGCACAGTGAACGGTTGACGGGCTCCCTCCAGCCAGTGCCTCCACTCCTCAAAGGCAGTCTTCATGGCCAGAAGCTCGCGATCACCCACGTCATAATTTCTTTCAGCAGGATTGAGTTTGCGGGAGTAGAAAGCACAAGGAAACATTTTAGCTGACTCACCATGACGCTGTGATAACACTGCCCCCACACCTGTGTTAGATGCATCCACCTCCACAATGAATTCCCTCTCCGGATCTGGGTGCTGGAGAATAGGAGCAGAGGTAAACCTCTCCTTGAGTTGAGCAAAGGCCTCAGTACATTCCGCTGTCCACTTGAAACCTTTACCTCCCCCTCGAAGCAGAGATGTGAGAGGAGCTACAATCACACTGAAGTTGCGGATGAATCTGCGGTAAAAGTTAGAAAAGCCCAAAAAGCGTTGTAGCTCTTTAACAGAAGATGGTTGAGGCCAGTTTACCACAGCTTTGATCTTGTTGTCATCCATAAGGACTCCGTCCGCACTGATGACATAGCCCAGGAAGGATATGCGTGTCTGATGAAATTCGCACTTCGACAGCTTGGCATAGAGTTGATTCTCAATCAGGCGCTTGAGAACTGCACGAACATCCTGGACATGTCCTTCAAGGGAATCCGAAAAAATCAGAATGTCATCAATGTAAACAATAACTTTTAGATGCAACATGTCCCGGAAAACCTCATTAACAAAAGCCTGGAAAACCGAAGGACTATTGGACAGGCCAAAAGGCATAACCCTGTATTCATAGTGCCCAGATGTAGTCGAGAATGCAGTTTTCCATTCATCTCCGCTCCGTATGCGAATCAGGTTGTATGCGTTCCTTAGATCCAGCTTGGTAAAGTAGCGGGCAGTGCGGAGCATCTCCAAAGCTGCTGGGACTAGAGGAAGAGGATAGCGATACTTGACTGTTACCTCGTTCAGACCACGGTAATCTATGCACGGCCGAAGTCCCCCGTCCTTCTTCTTGACGAAAAAGAATCCGGCGGAGGCCGGGGATGTAGAAGTGGTAATAAAGCCCTTTGCCAGTTGCTCGTCGATGTACGCCTTCATAGCCTCAGTCTCGGGTTGTGAGAGCGGGTAAACTCTTCCGCGTGGAATTACAGCCCCTGGTAAAAGTTCAATAGCACAGTCACCAGTACGATGAACAGGAAGGTGTGAAGCCTCAGTTTCGCTGAAAGCCAGAGCGAGATCATGATACTCGGGGGGAATTTCCAGAAAATCCACTCCCTTAAGGGAAGTGTTGTGGAGTTCAGTGCCTTGGACAGCTGCCTTGCAATTGATCTGGCAAAATTCGGACCACCGGGAAATTCTCCCTTCAAGCCAGGAAATTTGGGGGTTATGTCTCTCCAGCCATGGGAGTCCTAAAATTACAGGATGCCCGGGTGAATGAATTGTGAAAAATTGGATGGTTTCAGAGTGCTGTTTCCCGAAATCTAGTGTAAGGGGTTGGGTGATGTACTGAACCTCTCCAGACCCTAGGGGGCGTCCATCCAATGCCTCCACGGTAACACCAGACTCACATGCGAGGAGAGAAACATGATGAGTTTTGGCAAAATTAAGATCAATAAAATTTCCAGCAGCTCCCAAATCAATTAAAGCTTTAATGTCAAAATCCTGTCCATTGAATTTCAGAGAACCCTCGACAGAGAACAGTTTAGAAGAGCGACTAGCACTCACTGTAGCAGTATTCTTGAGAGCTGGATTAACCGGACAGGTGGCCTTCAGATGTCCTGCTTCTCCGCAGTACATACAGAGATGATTACGGCGTCTCCTCTCCCGCTCCGCCGTGGAAAGGCGTGTGTAGCCGATCTGCATGGGTTCCGGCTCCGCGATGGGGAGAGTACACTCAAGAGGACTGGATCTGAGATGTGTGAGTCGGGAGCGCAACAAATTGTCAAGGCGGATGGCAAGTTCCATAATTTGATTTAGAGTTTTACCGTCATCTCGACACGCCAGCTCTCCTTGGAGGTTGGGGTTGAGTCCCTTGCGATAAATGAGCTTAAGAGGTTCCTCACTCCATCCAGTTTGGGCCGCAAGGGTACGGAAAGAGAGCGTGTAGTCCGCTGCGGTCAAATTTCCCTGGCGTAACGTGAGCAGTAGTTCACCTGGGTCCTTTCCTCCCGCTGAGTGCTCAAACACCTCTCTAAATTGAGTCAAGAATTCGTTATAAGATGGGAAAGAGAGCTGACCTCCATACCAGAGTGCAGTAGCCCATTCCAGGGCTCGACCAGTGAGTAGGGAACATATGAAGGACACACGGCTCCCATCAGTACAGTAGGACTGTGCCTGCTGATTAAAATACAAAGTGCCCAAAAGGTAGTAAAATAATAATAATAATAATAATAATAATAAATATAGCTGCGAGCAGCGATTACGGGCCCAAGCCGGTGGCACCGCAACCCCGGAGCCTTTACCTAAAGGCACCGGGGTGGCGGTTCCGCCGGCTTTGGCCCTTCATCGCTGCTCGCAGCTATATTTATATATATATATATATATATATATATAAAGCCGGTGGCACCGCCACCCTGGTGCCTTTAGGGTTATTGTGCACGACGTACAAAACCGTAACTCCGCTTTGACTGTCGAAAAGAAGTGTGCTGTAGAGCTTGCATCAGTGTGGGCTCTGCAAAAGTGCGCATCGAGGGCACATATCAACCAGGTCTTTGTCCTTTGCCTGTCAACCTGGTTTGTCTCTGCCTTTTCTGTTCTGCCCTGTTTGCCATTGTTCACCCTGCCTGTCTTGACCATTCTTAATAAAAAGCTGCAAATGGATTCAAAAAGACAAGGCCTTAAACTTAAACTTGAACAAGGACTAAATTCTTGTAACTGTAACAGACTCAAGGCACAATCACACACACACACACACACACGCGCGCACGCACACACACACAGTTTAAAAACAAACATTGTTACATTGATTAAAAAAGAAACATCAAATATGTTTTTAGTCATAGTATTATTTTATACAGAAATAAATTATTTGTAATTCAGATGAGAATAAAGTTAGTGATTTACAATTTTAAGGAAAACAAATATATTGTTCTGAAATATAGCACATTCATTTTAAATTCATTCAGCTTCAATTACCAATACAATCTTAATTTTATTTAAAGCAAACTATACATTTAAAAGATCTGGGTTCTATGCATATTTTGTAATTTAAAAAAATACAAAATTGTTTTGCAAAAAGACAAGGCCTTGGAGATTTCTTTATCCTTTAATGCAGGAAAAATCACACAGCAATGAAAGGCTTAATCTCTTGTCACTGTAACAGACAGCCAGCCACACACATACACACACACATAAACACAGACACCAGCCCTCCCTCCCCTCCCCACACAGACAGCCACACACACACACACACACACACACACACTCACACAGACAGAATGGGAGGGGGCCCTCTCTCTGTCAGAGAGAGATACCATTTCAAGAAATCCACATTCAAACCACAATATCTGACTTTCTGTTGGTCCGAGGTAATTACTGTCAATTAGAAAGTTGTTCGGTTTGAGGAGAAGAATATACACGCTGAGTTTTGTAACTGTAGGTAAAACTAACTAAGTTATAACACACTTTATATGTCCTTTTTTAGTCATGAAAATTCATTTCCTCGCCACGGCCAAACCGTTTGAGATATCAAAAATCCGTCCGCAATTTAGTATCCTCAATGTCTTGACTTCATGCACACCGAGTTTGGCGATGATTGAATGAATTGCCTAGGAGTAGTACTTCAAATTCCACAGCAAGCGTTTTCCAAACAACCCATAATAGCCGACTTCCTGTTGGGCTGGCGTAAAACTTGACCGGGGGTAAGATGTTCGGCCCGATGAGATCTATATGTGTACTGAGTTTCATATTAATTCATGCAAGTGTGTTGGATATATGGACCAAATTGTCGGACCCCGTTCAAGAGGGCGCTGTTGGGCCCCCCTGCCACGCCCGGGTACCAGCTTCAGCCCGGCCCTGATGGCCGTGGGTTCTGACCTGTGTGCAAAATTTCAAGAGTTTTTGAGCACGTTAAGAGCCCCAAAAGCCCCTGAAACCTTGAAATCCATTAAAAGCAATAGACAAATCCCTCACACACAGAGACAGAGAGAGAGGGAGAGAAAATTCTCAGATACATCCACATTCAAACTTAAATATCTGACTTGCTGTTGTTTGGAGCTAATGACAGTTAATTAGAAAGTTGTCCGGCTTGATCTGAACAATATGCGTACCGAGTTTTATGATTGTAGGTAAAACTATATAACTAACACCCCCACCTTTGTCAAAAGGTGGCGCTACTGAGCCCCTGCACCACGCCCGTTTCTGAAACTTTGCACATGTCTACTGGCTAATAAATGTGATCTGTCTGTCGAGTTTCATGCAATTTTAAGCAATTTCAGGCATGCTAAGAGTCTCAAAAGCATCCAAAAAGAATATTAAAGTTTGATGCGTTTGATGCGTTGTCACGGCAACAGTATCTTATATATCAATAATCCTTTCACAAGTCTACATCTGGCGTGTGTTTACATTATACACATAGGGCCCTATCTTGCACTCAGCGCAAATGACTTTGTACACTGACGCATGTATCATTCCTATTTTGCACCCGCGCAAAGCGGACTTTTCCCTCCACAGACACACGTCGGTTAACTAAGAAATACACTTGCGCTCCCCGGGGCGGTTCAGCGCAGAGAGGAGGCGTGTTCCGGCGCAAACTTTCCCTCATGCTATTTTGCAGTTCCAGAAAACAATTGCGCCACTGGCCAGAAAAAACCTAGTCTAAAGTCACTGGCGCGTTGCGCGTACATTCAGATGCTATTTTAAGCGCGCGTGCTTGGTCATAATACAGAGTGTGAACAACGCGCATACACTGTAGATGATTCTCTCATCTACACAGATGCATTTTCCTTTTTGCAAATTATACATTATTATAAGGAAAAATATTAAAACACGAGGGAAATCATTGTTGTCCAGTCAAGTCAAGTAGTATTTATATAGTGCTTTTCACAATAGAGATTGTATCAAAGCAGCTTCACAGTATCAATATGTTGTGTCCATGACGATCGGAAAAATAGGCATAAAGCTTAGGCCTACCTATTTACCCAAATTATGCATGTATAACCGAAGCTAATTTGGGTGGGTTTGTCCCATCTCCAATGCCACTTCTCTTTCTTCTACGGCCCTGACGAGAACATCGATCTCCTCGGCTGTGAACCGATTCTGAAGCGCTCCTGGTAAATGCGCCGTTATAATAGTATTGAGCCATGGAACAAGCGCACCTCGTTCATCATGCTCTTAAAGGGAATGTGATATGATGCTCTGATTGGTTTATTTCACGTTACGCCCAAACCACACCTATGAATAATGAAGCTACTTCAGACCAACCCCTTTTAGATTTGAGCCAGGCCCAAGAGGCATTTATCCCGCCGGGAAAATACCAACAGCGCCGGGATCCGCCCACAAAGTTACTTGCGCTTTGCGCTTTGACACTTGCGTTTCAGATCGTTAAAATAGGGCCCAGTGCATCGCAGTGCAAAATGTGTTTTAGTAAGTGAGAATGTGTTAAGAGTTTTGCACAAAAGAGTCCATGACATTTGCAAATAGTGTACTGAACTTGCTTAAGGTTTTGCCAAAAGAGTGGTTTATTTGACAAATATGTTTAGGCCACTGAGCATTTGATTCAGAGAATGGAGTTTAGTGTTTTAGCAATTGAGAAAAAAATGAAAGCTCTAATGTAAAGTTTCTCTCAGGAAGACTCAAATGTTATGTCACTCATCATTACTTTCTGGTCTATCCAATCACTATCTAATACTTGGAGAATAAAAGATCGTTACTTATACATGTTTGAGTTCACAGATGATAATGCAAACATTCACCTCCATCCTCCCCACCACCACCAGGATGGTTCCTGTCCATACCTCCCCAGGGTTGGCTGCGCACCTACCTTCATCTTCAGGCAGGATATGCAAAGTCCGCTACCCTCCGAATGTAAACTACGGACGGGGCCTACGCCAAAGAACTTTACCATCCAATATTTTTGTTTTCCTTTTCTGGTCTATTAATCAATAAATGTCATTGTGATATCATCTTGCCTTCAGAGTCTTTCTGGTAGAACTGTAATGTAAAGTTTTAGAGGTTAAGAACTACATGGCAATTTTGTCACTGTCCCTGGAGCAACTGCGTCATCTGTTTTTCAGGCCATAGACTTTTTACAATGTACATGTCAGAAGTATAAAAAACTGAGACCAGCATATCTCAGTGTAAGGAGCAGAATGCACTTTAACAGTAGCATGTGAAACAGACAGGTTTGTTTCTTTTCATTCTTTATTACAATTTGTTAAACTATCCAGCTAATGCCATTATTACAGTTACAGTACATTATAAAGTCAAAACACTCATTTATATATATATATATATATATATATATATATTGTACTAATATTAAATTATATATTTTATACACACAGAAAGGAGACGCATAAAAAGATTTCTCTAAGGACTAATATTCATCTTGTCAATGGAAAACATCAGCTTTGTAAAGGATTTTGTCATAGTCGGCTTTCCTGGACTTCAGCCTCAATACTATGGCCTTGTATCAGCTATTCTGTTTTTTGTTTATGCATTTACTTTGGTGGGAAATGCTGTATTTTTTACATTGTTTGTAAAGACTAAGAGCCTTCAGAAGCCTGTATATTATTTCATTATAAATCTTGTTGTGTGTGATGTATTATTCAGCACCACAACATTACCAAAGATAATTAGCAGGTATTGGTTCCAAGATGGGACCATTTCATTCTTGGGTTGCTTTGTTCAAATGTTCTTTGTACATTATTTAGGTGGTGTCTGTTCACTTGTTCTGGCAATAATTGCTATAGATCGCTATGTAGCAATATGTTACCCACTTCACTATCATAGTATCATGACAAACAGAAATGCGCTCTTTCTTTTTTTTGGCTCTTGGATTTTGGGCTCTTTAGGTCCGTTGGCAATGGTCATTCGAGCTTACCCTCTTCCTTATTGTACAGATAACACCATTATACACTGTTACTGTGATCATTTTTCCATCACAACACTGGCATGCACAGACAGAACACCATATAGTGTTCCAGCTCTCATCTATGCCTTTGCAATACTGTTGGGGCCCTTTGCTCTAATACTTTTTTCATACTGTTCCATCTTTGCAGCAGTTATGCAAATTTCAGGTACTCAAGGAAAACTGAAGACGATCTCCACCTGTAGTCCTCAGCTCATCATAATTGCTCTCTTTTTCCTACCCAGGTTATTTAATTATTTGTCTGGCAATATCGGTATAAAATTCAGCACTGATTTACGATTAGTCATTATTATGATATATAGTCTGCTACCACCCATGATCAACCCCCTTATTTATTGTTTGAGAACAGAAGAGGTAAAACAGATATTTAGAAGTCATTTTCAAAAGAAACAAATTGGTTTTCCTTTACGGTTGCTCTGATGTGCTTTATTTAAATAGGTAGTTAAACTGTTGCCATTGTCTTAAGGTCCACAACTTTAGATAAAATCTCCATTTTACAAAACATACAACATATTCTAGTTGGTTTTGAACTGGACTGAATGCTAAAAACAGGAATGTAAGCCTTTTGAAGGTCTCCTGAAAATTGATTTTTAACTTTCAGCAATTAAGACATTTTTGGTAACTTTGATTCCAACATTATTTACAATGCTTATAATATATTGTGCTTACAGTTTACAGTGCTTAAATTATATACATTGAGTATGTTTGTCATGAGACGGAACATAACACTTTATTTTTATCTTAATTCCCTGTTAATATTGCAGAGGAACTTTACTTATGTTGTTGAACCTATTGTATTTGTTGTTTATATTGTTATAGTTTGGGAACTTGTACGTGCACACTAGAAACATTAGCTGAGCATACTGGAAAATGTGATGTAAATAAACCAGAAATAGTAATGAGTGAGACAAACATTTTCTTTATGTGCAAAGAAAATTATTATTATTATTATTATTATTATTATTATTATTAGACTTTATTGTCCACCTTAGTGGAAATTTGTCTTCGACTTCTCCAAACATATATTCATCAGTAACACCACAGTTAGAATTACAAAATACACACAGTTAAGAGTATGACACTACCACCGTCAACATACAACAACAGAAAATGGAAAGCAGCGCAGCCGATAAGAAGATATAAACACAAGATGCTTTCAGTTTAAATTAAGTTCCTGTATGGCATGGGGAATAAAGGATCTTTTATAAAAATGGCAGACAGCAGGAACATAACAGCTCTTGCTTAACATTAAGTCAGTTTTGTTTATATAGCCCGATATCACTAAACACAATCCAAACAACATCCATCCATGTTAGTTAAGCACTTGAAAATACAGCTTTATTTTCCTATAAATTATTAAAAAGGTCTAGGGTTTTATTATAAAATAGGGTTACACTTTATTTCGATAGTCACTTTAGATGTTCTACTAATTATGTAACTTTTCAACTACATGTCAACTAACTCTCATTAGAGTTTTAGTATATTATAGCTAGACTGTCAGTAGACTGTTAGATTATGGTTAGGTGTTAGGGTTCGGGTTAGGAGAATAAGTTGACTTGTAGTCGCCAAGTTACTTATAGTCAGATGAATGTCTGTTGGGGGACCAACAAAATAAAGTGTTAGCAGATATTAAGCTGACAGCCTACTAATACTCTAATGACTGTTAGTTGACATGTAGTTGAAAAGTTACTTATAGTTAGTAGAATGTCTAAAGTGGACTATCGAAATAAAGTGTTACCTAAAATATTAATTTATTATGATAAAAATCTGTGATGGTAATTTCTCATTTTTTGTCAGGAAAGCTTATGTATCTGTAATTGGTCCTAATCGAAGGTTTACGCGCACAGCTCTTGCTGGCCTATGTACGTTACACCCACCCCCCTAAACCATCCAGGTAAACGGCACCAAATGTAACCAGTCCTACTCGACCCGCTCCGAGCAGGATTTAAACAGAGGCCTCTGGTGTGTGGGAGGCAGGCCAAGGAACGTTAAAGACCGCAGCCACTAGCATCAGTCGCTAGTACGCCTCTTGAGGCCAGAGGAGTGAAGTTTGCACGCACAGCTCTTACTGGCCTAGGTCTGTTACACATCCACTGAGAGGAAAAACTCCTGTACACTTCTCTACACCTGAGAAAAACTTATGGTTCTGCATTTGTTTAATTCAAATTTCCTTAGAGGAAGTATGATTTTTTATTATTATTTTTTACTATTTTTACCCAAAATAGAGTGTTGTGAGCATCACTACACGTGATTTAATGTCTGTTTTATTCATATTCGTACCCAGAGGGTGCCTCAGAGCTGAAAGTACACAATTGAGACTATAGAAGTAATAAAACATCAAGGAAATCCCTTATATGGACAAAGACTGTTTTGACTGATAAAATTAAGACAATAAACTTAAAACTGCGATTTTGGTTTATCTGTGTTTTTCTAGACATCTTTGGTATTTTCATAAGAATAAAGTGCAATTATAAAGCAATGCTATTCAACATAGCCTTTATCACTGTATAGAATACTATAAAACTAGAATGTACATTTCCTGAAGAAAATGTGAGTGGTACTTGCAGTGGCAAAACTCGGCCCTAGATGCTAACATTTTGTGATACCATGATATACCAGGTTCTAACATGATTTACCATGATTTACCACATTATAACATGATTTACCATGTTTTTAGCATGATTTACTATGATTAGCATGTTGCTAGAATTATGCTAGCACGATTAGCATATTGCTAGCTTGATTAACATGTTGTTAGCCCTACAATCTACTGCCACCTCAATGCTGCTGTGCCAATTCTTCGGCTGTATTTTGAAGATGGAGCTGACCTCTGCCCCAACCTCCAACTTTCAAGGTAGTTCATCCAGTCCCTGATTGCTGCAGTGAAACCTGATTGCGACCATGGGGGGGGAAAGCTGGTGGTGTTCCTTTACTGGCTGGCCCATGCAGCATTATACCAGGTAGTGTCACTGCCTTTGACATCCCAAAGTCTACTGTACACGACATTGTGCACAGAATGAGCAAGGCAATCATCGCCATTTTGAGGCAGCTCATCGCTTTCCCCAGCGCAGATGACCTGGAGGCAATGGAAGCAGGTTTTGCACAGCTGGCAGGGTCTCCAGCGTTCAGATGTTTTTCCTCCTTTCCCTCCATATCTCTCCTCCCTTTCAATGGCATCTCTTTCTCTTTCAGCTTTCCTCTCCTCCATCTCTCGGATCAGCTCCTCAAAATCTTTTCCTTTCCTCCCTACTTTTTCACGCTCTGATCTCACTGAGGATGGAGAGGTAACAGCAACATCTGGGCCAGATGAGTCAATAAGGGTGGGTGGTGTGATGGAGGGTCTGCCCCCTATTGCCTCATCCATGGCAGAATACCATTTCCATGATGCTGCTGTAACATCCCCATCCTCAGTGCTCACACCAGTCTGTGGACATTTCAGATCCTACAAATATTTGAAAACATAATATCAAAACGATTCGTTGATTCGTATGATTCGTTAAATCATTCCATTACAGGGCCAAACATGAGCATGATTAAATCATGACAGAATTCTCATTTTGGGGTGAACTACAATAATAAAAAATTTAAAAATCTTTTTGTTTAAGGTTTTCCCTTTTTTTTTCTGAACAGCAGACATTTTGCCCTCTAGCCTCTGCTCTGTGATAAAAACTCAAGTATCAAGTATAAAAGGAATTTTATCAAGTATAAAAGGAATTTTATCAAGTATAAAAGGAATGCAGTAAGAGCTTGAGTAGAAATCTTTAGAAATCTACAACTAACTTACCATTGAATCTACAGCACTTGAATAAATTACATATTACATTTGTCTTTTCTCAAAACCTTTTATTGCTGCATTTCTCTTTCCAGTGAAGAGGGCTTCATTAGCCACTCTCCACTTTATTTGAACACGGGTGAGTTCATCAGCCCCTGCAAAATCAACACAGAATTTTTCATGTGATGAGCCATGGTCAATCTATTAATGTTACATGGACAAGCTGAGGTACACTTGTTAACAGTAGCTTGCTATGTACAGTAGCCAACAAATATTTCATAATATCAACACGAGTAAAGGAGAAATAAAATCGTTTTATTTACTGAAGTTTTGTAACTATCACATTAAACTGCTAAACAACTAATGTCTTTGTTTAAAGAAAACAGTGTTAGCTAGCTGATTTACATTAGCTCAGTCTATTCCGTAATACTAATGATAAAACTATAATTATTCTGAATTGTCTGGAAAAGTACACCCTCAATTTACTTTTAACAAGTCAATCGTTTTCTTATAATGTTAAGGCTGCTAGGGAAACATTATTTTTCTAATTTGATAGCAAAGCATGCTCAGAGCCCATGGATTCTGTGTACAATACATAATGTACTAAATCCGAATATGCTTTCATTCCCTGATGCTACATCTACAATCTGTGATAACTTTTTGAAGTTTTTTTGTTGATCAAATTAATACTATTCGATATTTTATCCCCAAATTTGATATTAACTCATCTGTTAATGACCCACGTTCAGTCTGCTTAACTGAGTTTGAGCCTATTTATTCTTTTCTTGTGGAGCTTTTCCATAAAATGAAGCGTTCCTCTTGCTCCTTTTCTCTTGGATGTAGTGCCTCCTCATCTCCTTATGGAAGTGCTGGGTGTAGTTGAACCTTTTGTTTTGACAATTATAAATAGTAGCCTATCTCAAGGCAATGTTCCATCAATACTGAAACATGCAGAGAATAGAGAATCCACTTTGTAAAAAGGCCAATTAAGATCCTTAAGTTTTGGATAACTATCGAGTTGAGTAACTGCCTCTTATCAGCTCTAACTGGTCTGCCTCAAGGATCAGCTACCACAGATGGACGGGGCACTGTGGCATCCCTTTCCGGACAGGCTGAAGCTGTGAATATGGCCCTTGGGGTTGAGAGGTTGCTCTCTCAGTGTTCAACAGGAGTAAGGAATACGGTTATGAGTGCTGCCGTCACACTTACGACACTAAGTGGAAGCTGTTTGTCTCTTGGTGCTCAGATTGTGCTCTCAACCCAGTTGATTGCCCTATTAGTGAAGTCTTGGACTTCCTACAGTACTTGTTGGATGCTGTACGTTCTCCAGCCACGCTTAGTGTTTGTGGCTGCCCTGTCAGCTTATCGGCATCATATGGAGCAGGTGTCAATTGGTTCAAATAGGTTATTGGTAGATTCTCTTAAGAAAATAACCTACGAACCAACCTCGGTTAAAGTCACATGTGACTGAATTGATACGAGATTCTCGATGTGATGCGTGAGACATGACCCTTTCCTCCATGTATTGACCATCTTGACGGTCTTGCACCATTCATAGAACCACGGTTACGTCAGTAACCAGCGTTCTTTTTGGAGCTTGATAAATGGCTTTACTGCTTTATGGTGTGTATTTTTGGAGCTTGATAGCTGTGGCCACCAATAACTGTTGTTATGGGAAAGAGTTGGGTGAAAATTCTTCAGGATTGTTCCCTAAAGCTCCATGTTTAAAATGGTAGAATATGGGTTTGAATTGACGTGCGTAAATGTCAGAATTTTCATTATTGGGTGAACCATTTTTTTAAGAGATGTAGCCTATTTGACATCCTCATTCACGTTAACTGTTGGGAGAGTAACGTATTTACAAAAGTAATTATATTACAGTAATATATTACTTTTTGCTATAACGCAGTAATATAACGCATTACTAATTAAATTTGGGTAATATTATACCTGTTACAATTTCAGTAGTGCACGTTACAACGCATTTTCACCCGAAATCAAGTGGTTATTTTTGGGTTTTTAAAAAAAATTTAACAACACCACGAGACGTTGCCATGCCTCCGGGCTGCCTGCACAGTCCCCTCAGACAAGAAGTGGATGACATATTCTCTAGGCGCCCTTTATATACTTCCTGGTTGCACTATGATGTCAGGCTGTCGCTGCCCAATACGATTGCCATGATTTGACAGTTGCTTCAGACACCAGTCACGCTGAGACATTATTTTGGTGAAAGTAACTCAGAAGTAATGCAAAAGTAGTGTAATGCATTACAATTTTGACACAGCATTAATGCATCTAATTACTTTCAAATGACTGTAACTAGTAATAAGGTATTACAGTTTGGAAGTAACTTGCCCAACTCTGACAGTAATTGCTGAATTTGTTAATGCTCATCCAAGTCATAACTGTGAGGGTCAGCTAGTAAAAAAAAACTATAGCAAGGAAAATCAGGAAGTGTATCAAAACGAATCGATTTTTTAATCGACTAATTACATTTTAGTGGCTAAGAACTTCATGGTAATTGTGTTTCTGTCCCTGGAGCAACTGCATTAGGGTCAAACTACAGCAAGACTCAAGCATGTTAGTGTTGTCAAAGAAATCAAACTGTTTCCATGAAAAAAAGAAAACCAATGCGGCAATGAGACGGGAGAAACTCCAAACAACACGTCATCCTGTGGGGAGGTGTTTTATGTTTTGGAGAGGGATGATATATGTAACAGTGTCTTTGTCGTTGTCAGATGGATGCACAGACAGACAGACTTTTTTATTTAGGCCATACCTATGGCATATTCACATGACAGATTATTTTTTTGTTTGTGCATTAATACAATTGGTGATTCAGTGAAACTGGTTTGGTGGTCAATCAAAGTCAAATTAATGCAAATTTTATAGATTATGCTATTCACATCTAAATAGTTTCCACAAAGGTATGTACTGAACTATACCTTATCAATATAATCTGTACTTTATAAAGTCAGTAATTGTTAAAAATGTTTGTATGTTGCTTTATTTTGCCTTGACAGTCAATTGGTGGTAACTGTGAAGCCGGATAGAGTCATGATCGACACCAATGTCACTGTCTTTACTGACTTCTACCTGCTGGGATTTCCAGGACTCCATCCACAGTATTATGGAGCTGTGGGAACCCTTTTGTTCTTTGTCTACTTGACACTGGCAGGAGGAAATATCTTTATTATTTCTTTTATTTCTTATGAGAGAAGCCTTCAGAAACCCACCTATTTAATCTTCTGTAATCTTGCTGTATGTGATCTTGCTTTTGGAACTGTCACGCTACCTAAAGCCATTACAAAATACTTTTTTAATAGCAGTGAGATATCATTTTATAGTTGCTTAGTGCAGATGTTTTTTGTTCACTACTTAGGGAGTATTAACTCTTTCCTAATGCTATTAATGTCCATTGATCGGTTTGTTGCAGTGTGTAACCCACTGAGATACAGTGTCCTTATTACAAACAAAACTATTTTTATGGCATGCGCTGTGATTTGGGCAATCTGTATATCGTGGATGTCAATGATTGTTTTTAATGCCTTTAATGAACCCTACTGCTCTTCTAATGTAATAACCCAAAATTACTGTGACCAAAATTCAATTATTAATCTGTCTTGTGGAGATGTAAGGCAGAAAAAGGTTTTTTCATTTGCATGTGCTATGTTTGTTCTTTTGGGCCCTTTAATTTTCATTATATTTTCTTTTATTGCCATCATCATATCTGTTTTCAAAATCTCAGACATTCGGGCCCGATATAAAACATTCTCAACTTGCACTCCTCAGCTTCTTATCATTTGTCTGTACTATGTGCCCAGATGTGTTGTTTATGTGCATGATGTGATAAATGCTAGAATCTCACCTGGCATCAAGGTTATGTTAATAATGTGGTACAGTCTGCTCCCACCTGTAGTCAATCCCATGATATACTGCTTCAGAACCAAGGATATCAAAGATGCATTAAAGAAAAAAATAAGAAATATGAAAGTGAGCATATGAAAAGAGCACATCCTATGAAAAAAAGAAGAGAAAAAAAAATTTAAATTGCTTTATTACAGTAATACTGTTATTTTGCCTGTGCTAGCCCTTACAATCCAACTCAATTACATATTTGTGAAATTATAAACATATTCTAAATGTAATTTTTATTTTCCTAATGTATAAACTAATTTATTCAATATGTATATTTTATTGCCCTCTAAATGAGGATCAACATACATCAAACTATTTTCTTTTTTGCATATAAGGTTTAGCAAATGTTAATTTAATAGACTGTACTGTTTTTTTATTATTATTTTATATCTGTTCACCTGTTTTAATTAAGATATTCCAAACCATTTAGAATTGAATTGTATGGTTTTGTTATAATTTATATATATATATATATATATATATTCCAAATGTGAATTTACCTTTTTAAAAATAGTACAACATTAAATGAAATAACAGAAATGTTATCTTACATTTTAATAGTCCACATGGCTCAAGCCATTATCTGGTATTATACAGTACACTTTAGTAAAAGAGAAAGTCATTTTACTCATAGATGAGGATGAAAATATAGAAATTGAAAATATTAAAATATATTAATAACCAATAGGATTTCTAATTCTGCCTTGATGCATAAAAATAGTGTGGGCCTACTGATTCTGTCAATACAGTGCATTATTCTGTTATGTGACATGCATACTGTATATCCATTTAACAGAGACACATCAAATGTACTCTAATAGGTTCAGTAGGTTTAATGAAAACAGTAGGATGACAAGAGGATTTTCTTAAACATAAGATAACTTATTTACCATAATTTCCTCATATTGATTCATATTCAAACAATTCAGAAAGTGCTAAAATTTGTAGACGAGTGATACAGTTCCTCTGTGTCTTGTTCATGAACTCTTAATTTGACAGTGCCTGCATTCAGTTCCTGTTTTCGTGGTTATAGTTATTCCTGTTTTCGTGGTTACCATAGTTATTCATTGTTTCATTGATTAGTGTCTTACCTGTTACTGATTTATACCCTCAGTTATCTTCTTTTCTTTGTCTTATGTTAACTTTTCATGCTGGTGTTTCTCGCTAATGTTCCTTGTGTTTATTAAATGTGATTTTATCATTCTTCTGTGTCAAGCCCTGTGAATCTGGATTATCATCATCTAGACAGCGCGTGACAACGAGATGGAGGTAAAACTGGAGGATTGAGAGAATGCCAAATCCTTCTCCAGGCAGACAGTGAGAATGAACAATGATCAGTCATATATATTTGTACATTACTATACATGTACTTTACTTTGGAAAATTGGCACTCATGTACCCTACCAGTAACAGCCTTATCTCAGTAAGTCCTTCTGACATTTGTCCCTGGCTCTGATGTCTCCTTAGTGGTTAAACATGAGCTAATTGTTATGAATCACGTGAGTCTGGGGGATCCAAATGCAGCGTGTTTATTAGGAAGCAGAGTCAAACAGGCAAGGATCAATATCACAGGCAAACGGCAGCATCAGAGGAAATCCAGGGATAGTCAGCAGGCGAAGGTCGAGGCAGGCGGCGAGCAGACGGGAGTCGGTATCCAGGCAGAGGTCAGTAACACAGGAAACAGGCAGACGAGCACAGAGATCAGGGTAATAGAAAGCCGGGGCAATGCAATACTTCGCAGAGAAGTGGTGTGTGGAAGTGGCTTTTATGTGTGTGTGAATGAAGTGCAGGTGTGTGTGCAATCAGTGCAGTGCAGGTGTATGGTGTTTGGTGTAATCAGTCCAGGGAGATGTATGATGGGAAATGTAGTCCAAGTAAAACCAGGAAGTGCGTGGCTAATCGTGACACTAATTAATTTGGGGTAGCCTATATCTAATTTGTTTCTGGACAAATTTGCCCTGTCTCAAAGTTAAGTATAATAACTTTATATTTTTATTTAACTTTGTAAATTTGATTGTGTGTGTATTTTATTGTACAAATTTCTTATGCTTGCATCATGGATATTAGTAGTGTTAACATATACCATGTGTCACTTTTTGACTGATTTATGGCCCTGTCGCTCATGACTGACAGAATTCTTGTATCATGAAACCAGCGCTTCTGATTTATGATGGGTCACTGACAGGCTCCGGTATGTCTAGTATGCGTGGTGCCGTGTGACATCCTCCTGCGGTGACATCCTGGGTTGGATGTGTGAAAGAAAGGTGTCTGCCCATGGCCTTCCTGTTTATTGGCCGTCTACCTGCGCGAGATAGGTGTTATGTCCGTGTGTATTCTGTCTGCTGGGGAGCCCCGAGTTCACACTTCGCCAAAAGCTACGTGTATAAATTCATGTAGAGCGCAAACGCAGTTACTGAAGCATACTAGTGTCTCGTGTCTCGTGTCAAGCGCGTCCGTTGTTTTTGCCTCGTTCTCAAACAATTTTCGTGAATCGTGATTGCAAGAAGATGGATGCTTGTCTTAACAGTAAGTTTGTTTAATTTTATTTAGTAATATTATTACGAGGCTTTATTTATTTATATGAATCATTGTTCTATTGCGTTACTAAGGTTTCTCTGCGCTGCAGGTGATGTTGGTCTCTTCGAGATTATTGATGAAATTAATTTCCTGAATCAAGCTAGTGGTACGTATGATTATGTTTAAATATTGCATAGAGTGTGTGTGTGTGTGTGTCTGTGTGGCGGATAATCATGTTTTATTTTGTTTTTGTTTTTACCAGGAGGCGTGACGGTGCATAGCACCGCAGCTGCATCGCACAACAACGCTGGTTCATCTTCACGCGAGAGGTCGGACACGCTCGCCCTCGGTAAATGTTAAATGTTGTTACATCCGTGTTTAAACGCTGTTGTGGATGTGTAAAAATGTCTTATCTTCTTTGTGTTTTTTGTTTTTACCAGGGGCGAAACGAGTGACTATCTCTGCGTTAGTGCATACAGCTCAGGGTGACAGCGCGAGCGGTAACATTACACCCCTTGGTAAACTGCTTTTGTAATTCGTCTTTATCAAACATTTATATTAGTATACGGTGTTATGGATTGTTGAATTATTTTAAAACTTTAACATGTGCATTTCCAGAAGGAATATCAAACGTGGTGAGTGCGGTTGGTGTGTCTGAATGTGCGAACGATGCAGGCAAGGATGGTTTGGATGGCATAGCGACAAGACCGAAAAATAGGCTTAAACGGAAAGCTGCTGTGTTGTTCCATGCGGACGCAAAAGCTTCTGCTGATGGTTCTTCGAGAGACGTAGGCCTACCACAGACAGCCGCCGCGAAGAAACCAAGACGATCAGCTGTTAAAAGTAAGTAATGAACAAAAGATGCTGGATTGTTTTCTGTTCACAGTAAATCAGGTAGATAAAATGGATATGTGTGTGGTATTTTTATTTATTTTTATTCAGACGTAATCGTGAGAGATTGAATGTTTTTATACAGTGCCAATACGTTATTTTAGTGCTGTTGTTAACATACACATTTTAATTGTTGGTGAAAAAAAAAACAAATAAAAAAAAAACTTTATTCACATTTAGCATTTATTTATAATTTTAACTGACTCCTATGGTCAACTGTGTGTAAAAGTGTAGACATGGTGATTTTTTAGCCTATAGCGCCCTCTATAGGGAATGTTCTAGTATTACAGTGTCTGATTCATAGATGTTAGTCTGGTCTTATTTGAGTGTTTGTTCATATTTGTCACCCCAGATATAGGTTGTTATAGAGTTTGGTATTTTTAACATTAAAAACAATACGACTAATAACAGATTTTTTTAAAATTTAATTTTATTTCTTAGACTTAGAAAATATAATAATATTAGTTTTGTTGTTATAATATTAACACACATCTGTACTAACTTAATGTTTTCACTCCTTTCTTCTTCTTAACAGAGGTGTTCGTAGTTGACAGTGCAGTTCCGGATATAAATGATGTTCAGAGCTGGACTGATGGCTTGATACAATCGTGGGATGATTGTGTATTTACAAACTCCCCTAAAGAAACACCGCAGTCTGTCCCATCCAGCAAACGTGTGGTGACCGTGGAAGAATCTGACCCTGAAGAGCTGCCTTCAAATCAGGAGGCTTACAGACGGGAAACACAACGCAATAAAGACAATCAACACATAGACGGACTGATACAGGACTCTGTCAAGACCGCATTGAATGCCTTCGAGGTACGTTTTGACAAACGCCTTAATGCAATTGAGAGACGTTTAGATGCCTATGAGGCTGCACAACAACAACAGGGTATCTGGATTAAACAAGGCCTAGCAGCACAGCGGTTACATAGTGGGGCTATCCAAAAAGTAGCCGGAGAACAATGCATGATTGTGGATTTGTTAAAGCATCTTGTGCTCACGCTTAAAAAGAAACAGGGGTGAGTTGTGAACATTTTATATATTTTGTATTGTTTGTTTAATTCACACAATTTTTTTTGTTACACAGAGGATGTGATTTTAGCATGACTGTATAGTTATTGGTTAGGTAGTTTTTCTTTCTATCTTTTTTCACTGTATGGACACGGGGTTTATCATCCATAGTTTTTAAATGTGCGACCACCTGTGGTTTTAAATAAATAAAATAAAAAAAAGATCTGATTTAAAAATGTCTAAACGTTGTCGGGAGCCAGATGGTTTTGATCAGGGTCCGGTAGCTAGGTTTAGACGAAACGATGGTAGTGTGGTCCCCCTTGAACAGTGCAGTAACGCAGAAACATTGCTCTATTTAATACAGACTGTGGAGGATATGAATAGGTCTGAGTCTACAACTGATACGTTGGTAGAATTATTAAACATTGTGAGATCAATGTCCGATGATGATCCTGAACCAAATAATGATTTTGAACATGTTGTAAATACCCAACAAACAGGAGAGGTGTCAGAACCTCCTCCAGAACCAAATTCTGCAATTGATCATCTTGTGTCTTTTCACCAGTCAGGAGAGGGCCCAGGTACTCGGACACACCGCACACTCAACCCTGACGCACCCAACATGGGTCTCACAGATAGAGATATAGAATCACTTGTAACAGTGGGTGGCGATGTTAGTGGGTACACTGTACTGCCACGAGCTCGGTTCAACGGTCTGGAAATCCACAGGCTTATAAACCTTCGTGAGATTTCGTCCACAGATTTAGCAGCCTACACCGTGTTTTTACATGACACACTTTCTGAAATTGTGGAGTTTTCCAGACTGTTAGGCGGAGACGGCTGTTTAATCAGCATCACGTTGAGGGGCTCGAGTTTGACATCAGATGTTAGTACACTTTTGACGGGTAGCAATGGTTATAGTGTAGATCTATTTATAAACGATCTTGAAAAAATAATGCAGAGCAACTCTGACGTACAGTTTGATGAGAGATTGAATTTAAGACTGTCGATAGCGAGAAGTAAACGCGGCGGTGCTTATCGAAAGATCCGTGATCTTGCCCACAATGAAGTGATTTCCAAAAACAGACTTAATCTGTTCTGTCCCACGAACATTTCAAACAATCTTTGTTTTGCAATCTGTCTGGCACATTTCCTAAATCCACAGAAACCACACGTAGAGCTAGAGTCTGTAGCATCTTCATTGCAGAAGTCAGCTGGCTATGCTGATCAACACAAGATAGCGTTTAATGACATCAGACGGTTTGAACAGACGTTGAACGTTAAAATAGTTGTCTTCTATCGGTCTGATACGGGGGTTTTGGAGAAGTATGCAAACACAGACGATCCGCATCCTAAAACAGCATTTTTGTACCTGCATGACGATCACTATTTTATGATTAAAAATCTACAAGCATTTATTGGCACCCCGTACGTGTGTGAGTACTGTTACCGAGGATTCACATGTAGGAGAGATCACAGATGTCGGTACATCTGCGATGTCTGTAATGACCCGGAATGTCATAAACAACCCAAAAAGCCAAAACATTGCGGTGACTGTCTGCGGTACTGTAAGTCTGACTATTGTTTTGAGATGCATAAAAAACCACCTCGGGGTATGCAATATGCGCAGTGCGACGTGACTAAATATTGTAGTAAATGTAATAGACGTTACCATGTCAGCGGTGATAAACCCAAACCCCATAAATGTTCTGCAGATCGTTGTGTGCACTGTGGTGAGAGTTTGGTTACCGATGGTGTGCATCAATGTTTTATCCAACCAGTTAAGCCGGAGATGCCAAACGATCGTTACATTTTCTACGATTTTGAGACCCGTTATGAAAATGGTAAACACGTTGCCAATTTTGTATGTGCTATCACATTTAATGGTGAGGAATTCGTGGCTGAAGGGCCCGATTGTGTGGATCGACTCGTTAAAAAATTCAGACAACCACGCTACCTTAATTACACATGGATCGCGCACAATGCAGGCGGGTTTGATAATTACATCCTTTTGCAATACTTTACTAAGATGGCGATTGCTCCTAAAATCACAATGCAGGGATGCAGGCTAATCTTAATGTATGACACAGCTTTCAAACAGCGTTTTATTGATTCATACTCATTCATACCCATGCGTCTGGCCAAGACACCTGTTGCGTTTAATTTGACTAATGCTGAGAAGGGCTATTTTCCGCACCACTTTAACCGCATTGAAAATGACAACTACATAGGCCCGTACCCTGACAAGAAATTTTACGGGTATGCGACAATGTCGAACCAAGACAGGGCGTCGTTTGATGAATGGTACAATACCATATCTGACAAAGTGTTCGATTTTAAAAAAGAACTGGCGCTTTATGGTAAAAACGATGTCGTTTTGCTGAGGGAAGCTTGCCTGAAGTACCGCGACGAATTCATTTTGTGTACAGGCCTTGATCCATTTAATTACACCACTTTGGCAGCAACATGTATGGCTACGTATAAAACACACTACATCCCAAAAGACACAATAGCTCTGACACGTAACAATGCGTACACCAACCAGAACAAGACTTATTCAAACATCTCAATTGAATGGCTTGAGTTTGTCCGAAAATCGCGGTCCATAGATGTCCAACATGCCCTTAACAGCGGTGAGGCGTCATTTGGGAAATACTATGTGGACGGGTTCTATGACGATGGTGATGTGAAAAAAGCATTCGAATTTCTCGGGTGTTTTTTTCACGGGTGCGAGCGTTGTTATAACCCCAATGATATAAACCCTTTATCAAAAGTGCCTTATGGTGTTCTGAGAAGACAATGTGATGATAAGATTGAAATTTTGGAGCGCGCGTACGGTCTTCAAGTCGAGGTGATTTGGGAATGTGATTGGGTCCGCGCTAAACAGACCGACGCAGCAGTGATGGATTTCATGTCCACTTACGAACACACTGAAAGATTGAAACCCCGTGAAGCTCTATTCGGCGGCCGTACTAACGCATTAAAACTGTATCACAAAGTTGCGGAGGGCGAGCGGATTAGGTATGTTGACTTTTTTACATCACTATATCCCTACTGCCAAGCTCGAAAATGCTACCCAATTGGGCATCCTGAAATAATACACAAGGATTTTCAAAACCTTGAAGATTATTATGGTCTCGGCAAGGCTACAGTCCTTCCGCCACGGAAGTTGCTTCACCCCGTACTGCCTTATAGGACCGGGGGTAAGTTAATGTTTCCTCTTTGCAGGACATGTGCTGAACATCAGAACCAGACACACCCGTGTGTGCATACTAATGAGGAAAGATCAATTCATGGGTCCTGGGTTAGCATTGAACTGTTAAAAGCCGTTGAGAAGGGTTATGTAGTGACAAAAATCGATGAGGTCTGGCATTTTCCCCAACGCTCTGAAACATTGTTTTGTGATTATGTTAAAACATTTTTACAGTTCAAACAGGAAAGTTCAGGTTTTCCAAAAGACGTTGTGACCGACGCCGACAAAGAATCTTATGTTAGAGATTACTTTGAGAAAGAAGGGATTAAGCTGAATCTGGACAAGATTGAGTTTAATGCTGCACGCAGATCCATTATGAAGCTACTTCTTAATTCTTTATGGGGGCGGTTCTCTATGCGCGAACAGTTGCCGACAACCGAAATACTAACAGACCCTGAACAGTTTGCCCGATACATTTTTGGCGTTGAGTATGACCTCAAGCATTTCTCATTTGTGTCAGACGCTGTTGCAATCGTTCAGTGGGCTTACGCAGATGGGAAAGGTACCCAGACTCGTGACATTAACGTCTTTCTCTGGGCTTTTACAACAGCCCATGCACGGTTAGAGCTTTATGATCTCATGGACAGGTTGGGTGATAGAGTGCTTTATTGCGATACAGATAGTGTTGTGTTCACGTCTAAAGAGGGTGAATATGAGCCTCCACTAGGTCCATATCTTGGCGACCTTACTGATGAAGTTGGGGATGGAGACCATATTGTTGAATTTTCTTCAAGTGGTCCGAAAAGTTACGGGTATCGGACTTCTAAGGGTAAGGTCTGCATGAAGGCCAAAGGTATCACGCTGAATGCCGTAAACTCTGAGACCATTAGGTTAGACTCATTAATTGGTCTTGTCGATCAATATGTGAGGGGGCGGGGTGACAGTAATTACATTCTCGCATACACCGACAGTATAGCAGTTCACATTGCACAACAAGTCAGTTGTGAAAAAATGTAAAGTCGTTTACAACAAGCGTATTTTGCTACCCGACCTAACTACGCTACCATATGGCTACTGACAACGTTTTTGGGCATCGGGGTGTGCTAGACCCGAATGGTTTTGATTTCAGATTACAACACCCATTTTCATGTGTTTTAAGTGGTCCTTCTAGCTCAGGAAAAACATTTTTTGTAAAAATGTTGTTGGAAAATGCTAAAAGTGTAATTTCTAAAAAAATTTAAACCATTGTGTACATTTATGATTGCTGGCAACCTTTGTATAATGAATTGTTGAAACTGTATGATATTAAATTTATTGAAGGTATCCCACAGACCCTGAATGATGATCGTTTGTTCCCCACCAACAAGACACATTTTTTGGTATTGGATGATGTTATGAAAGATGCTAGTAGCAATTCTGAAGTTGAACGCGTGTTCACGACCTATGTGCACCATAAAAACTTGAGTGCTTTGTATATTGTACAAAACTTGTTTTTTCAAGGTAAATCCAGCAGGACCATCAGCTTGAACACGAATTATTTGGTATTGTTTAAAAACCCCAGAGACAATACCCAAATTAATGTGTTGGCGCGGCAGATGTACCCCAGAAACACGAATTTCTTTATGGACTGTTATGAAAATGCGACCAGCATTCCTTTCGGGTACCTTTTGATTGACTTTAAAGCGAAAACACCAGAGCAGTACCGTCTCAGAACAGATATTCTGTCACAACACCCAGTTGTGTACATTCAGAAAAGAAAACATTGACAGAGAGATTTGAAAATGTCTGCAAGACTTTTAAGAAACCTGCCTCTTTTAAAATTGTTATTAAAAGCCACGCCTAAACAAAGACGCGTTATTTTAGAGGCGGCCGCAGACGAGCTCATTGTGACATTGTGTGAAGTAGCTCTTAATGTGGTCCATGGTAATATTCCACTAACACCACAACAATATCAGAAACTGAAGAGAAGAAGAAGCGAGATCAAAATTGTTGCAGATAAAAAGGTTGGAGTTAGACGCAAAAGAAGGTTAATCAACCAACAAGGAGGATTTCTATTACCTTTGTTAAGTGTCGCAATTCCCTTTATAACCAGTTTGGTTACATCTAAATAAGTTTGATGATGGAGTATGCTGAGAAGATGTTTTTAGTCCCACAACACCAGTTGGATAAACTGAAATCCTCTAACACCCCTGAGTCTATACAACAGGTTGTGGAGAATGACCTGGACATGACTATAAGAAATATTTTGCACAGGTCTGATCTGGATCACCATGAAAAAGCTAAGATGTACACAGGTGTTTTGCAGCGGTTTTTAACACTCACTAGACAAGGGGATAGGGAATCCATCACATTAACATTAAGTCTACCACAGCCTGGTAATGTTGAAAAAGAAGACCCACCCGCTACAGACCATGTGAGTGCCCATGACGATTTAGGTGCTTTTGCAGATGAGATTTTAAAGAATATTCCGCAGAGGAGTGTGAAAAATGTTCGTTACATTTTAGATAAAATGTCTAAAACTAAAGATGTAACTTCGTGGACTGAGTCGGGAGAGTTTGTGTTTAAAGGGAGAACAATCCCTGGTTCACACATGCTTGACTTAGTTAAAAGCGTCACGGCTCCACAAAAGATTGCTGACGAGCGGAGACCTGGTGGATGGCGCGAATTTCTGGAGGCTTTTGCTAGTTTAAATTTGCCACACTCTGTGGTACCAAACCACTATGTCAGACATACTATTAACTCTTTCAAAACCAAATCGACCCCCACTATAACAGGATCATCTAAGAAGAGTAAAAAACAGAAAGCGTTTCCGGGCACCCCGATACATTCAGAATATTCAGAAGACCTCACATTCAAAGCACCCGATCTCACCCAGACTAAGTGGTTAAGTTTTTAAACTCACAGTTTGTATGTATTGTGTTCTCATTTTCTCTCTTTTTTTTTTTTTTTGAGAACTTATGATGTGATGTATATGTGTAATAAAAGAGGGTTTAAAGAAACACATTTCCGTTCATTACTTGTTTTATTAAAAATATTTAGCATGAGACATGAACATTTCACCCATTTGTACACACTGAACACATTTGAAAACATTTTCATTACATGGAGCTTGTTTTAGTTTTTTCACAAATGCTGACACCTTTTTGTCATTTTTAATCAAATCATTACAATACAATTTCAACACATAATCATAATCAAATCCCTTCGCCATGTGGTAGAGAAAGAACACACAATGTTGTCCACACGTGTCTGATGAAAAATCTTGGACTTGCACAGTTGAATGTTGAACTTGACTAGAATTGAGCCTTAAAAAGTTTTTGATAATCGGCGGAAAACCATGGTAGTCTGGTTTATTACCAAAGCTGTCGAAAAAACACCCTACACCGTCCTCATTTATGTAGATGGCCACCCAGTGTTCCCCTGGGAGTCCTGAATGATGTGTATTGATTAAAACCATTGCTGGTAGCTTTCTTAAAGGGGCTTTTGGTAGATAGTCACATGGTAGAACTCAGAGAAAATAAGTATTGCATGATACCTTATCCATGACAGCCGTAAGCTGCACAGTGTTCATTTGAACGTGTTAGTAGTAATCAACCAGGATCTGACGGCGATTTGACACTTCAATCAAGCTGTCAAACAAAGCATAAACAATAAGGTTAATTGTACGTGGTAGTGGTTGTCTGAAACGGGCTTCTAGTCTAATATTGCCACTTTTGATAAGCGACACATGCTGGCTACACTCCTCATCTGGGGCGAAATTGAACGCATAGAGTGTATAGCCGTGAAGAAAATCCTCCCTATTGATGCATAGAGCCTGGTTTTTAAGATGCCTTCCAGTTGCCAGCGCTAATTGGTAAAACTCCCGCACTGCAGAACCGTTTTCATATTCAGGTTGCAGAGGCTTCGCGGGGTACTGCTGACCATCCAGATATAGAAAAATTCTAAATCGTAGTTTTTAAACGCAAAAGGGTTTTTATTATACGCCCCCACAAATGCATCGTTATCAACCATCGCTAGAACCAGAGATTTTGGTAGAGTTCCTAAGAACAAGTTTTCTTGATTGCAGACACGTGAGCCGGCAGGTACTGAGAAGTTTTTCAGACACACTCTGTCGATGGGGTACTTGGCAGTGGTTGAGAGTAGGGCTTGTGCATGGCCCAGTCTCACAGCGGGTGACACAGACACTTTTTTCACAAATAGCGATGCAGATAGGATGTTCAGTTTATAGGCTGTGGCATTGCTCCTCATCAGGCAGAATTCATCTTTACCTCTAGTCATTCTAATTTTAAGGTCTAGTCCATTAAGCAATAGTTTTTCTTGAAAGAAGATATCGCTGTGAACAGGAGCGAGTAGTTCGACTACATTACTAGCGTTGGTGAAGGCTGCTCTCTTTGTCAGACCACGGTTTTCACCTCCTGTGTCCGCAACATCCATGTGCCCGGCTGTGTCTAGGTAAAAAAGCCCTGCTGAGAAAAGCGTTTCAAGGGTATCTTTACCATAATTGGTAAGACATTCTATCATACAGCGATATGGATATGTGCTAGAGCTCTGTGATATAAGCCGATCTCCAAGCGATACATCCACTTGTGAAAAAATAGTAGCTCCAGGATAGTTGACAAGCCCTACGGGATCTCCATCTGCAATGTCCGATCCATCAGCATTAGTGATTTTGAGGCGCAAAAAAACTAATGTGTTGTTTAGATCTATGTAATCCTCTCCATTCCCCGCAATAAAAAACTCCAGCAGCGATGTGTCAGATATCGCTGATAATGGTGGCACTTCTATATAAGTGTTTTTTTTCAACTGCGGTTTGAGTTAGTGGCACTGTAAACAGATCCAGTTCGGACTTTAAACACTCCTCTGACATGTTGTGTAGTAATGCCATGATCTAAAATATTGTTTTAACAGAGTTCCTTGATCTTTTTGAAGCAGTACGCTTAGCTGTCTCCTGGCGCTTGCGTTTTACAACTGATGTTTTCTTGGGGGGACGTTTTGTTTTCTTCTGCTTCTGGCCACTCCTCCGCACCCCTGGCGGCCTAGATGCTCTTTTGCGAGCCATTACCATTAGCCCTGAACCGTCTTGAGTATCGTAGTTGTTGTTAAAAGATCGCGATAACGTATTACTAACAACGTCACTTAGTATGTTTTTTGCAGCTGATTTAAGATGCGGCTTGGCTATGCTAAATCCTCGTTTTAGTAGTGGTATAGCCATTCTAAAGAGCCCTCGAAAAAGGCCGCCCAAACCGGCCCCATACATAACTCCGCCTCCTGCATACCCGGGGAGCCCGCTGCCTGCCTGATTCTGGTAATAGGCAACGTAGCGCATAGGGTCGACATTGTGGTTGTTGAAATACACCATTTTAAACTAAATGTTTTACAGGCCTGAAGTGAAGTTTAATGCACACTTTTCCGTAAGAAAATGGGACGTGTTGATTTTGATCGTCCTTCACCTCTATAACAATATCTGTAATGACAGATTTGTTGATAGATGCGTAGTGCGGTTTGTCGTATCGAACACTGACTGTGTTATTGTTATCCCCTGTTATTTGTACACACTCCAGTAGTGGTACGAATGCATCACCTACGGATTGGTAACGGATAATATCCGTGTAGATATAAAGAGTATAGAAACCCCCGTGTATGTCCGACTGATGCATCGCATATGTTACAACATCCTTTTCAAAATTAGTTTTTTCAGGATTTGTTTTTTGCAGAATAGAATCTCCTATAGGGATGCCTGGTTTCAATCCTAAAATAATGGCTAGTTTTCCATGGAATGTTATTGAAATGTTAGGTTTTGCTTTCAGAAATACTTTGTTTTTTACACGGTCGTAGCCGAATACCCCCTGGGTTGCTACTAAATCATTTATTACACTAACTAGAGATGGGACATTGTCGTAATATCCTGTTTTTATTGGAATGCGTAGTTTCGACAAGCTGGTCGTCTTCACATCCACACCGTGGCGCATGCTGTTATTGTATTTTTCACCATCGGCAGTGGTGGGTCCTATGTTTATCTCAAAAACGGCATCATTGCTGTTAAAGGTGTACCAACTTCTTGGATATTCAATTTGAACAAGTCCTACCTCCCATTCTCCTTTTATATTTATAGGGGTAGCCAGTCTTGTTGTATAATTTGAGATTTTATTATTCGGGTACACAGACAGTGAAGCGTTGCAGGGTAGTGTGACATAAAATCCGCCCTCAGCCATGTCTGGTTTTTATACAACTGTACGCATCCTGGGTGTGTGTTTTGTTTTTATGGTTTCTGTACATCAACTAATTCTTTCTGATCGATCCATGAAGCAAATTTCGCAGGCCACCCGAGCCATTGTACCAGCACTAACGTTTTGCGACCTTTTGTCTTCTTATCTAAAATGTTTTCAACTTTAAAGGTTTTGTTTTTGTTGACAATTATTTTTTGCAATTCTTCTGCGTAAAAAACACCGTCGATAACATCCCCGTCGTAATCACACAATCTGTAAACAGGAGGATCCCGTGGTATACACGCTGATATAGTAAAATACTCTTGTGTGTAGTTTTCCTCATAACCCTTTGCAAACGGGCCTCTGACTTTAGAAATTCGAACCACATCGCCATTCTTGTATTTAAATATGGGGTTAACACTACGAGGTCGGGTATCTCCATATAGGTTGTGTAACACAACAGACTCGTTTTCTTTCCCCACATCAATCGGCCTCATCTTGATGCTTCTGTGATGGCTCGCATTGTATCCTTGTGTAATGTCTTGAAGTATGTCGATGTACCTTTTGGAGTTTGTAGCTGTTAAATATCTCCACATTCTACCTTTTAAGGTTCTATTAAACCGCTCAACAACACATGCCTTTAATTCTGTGGCTGTCGCGTAATGGGAAATATTGTACTTTTTTGTTACATTTTGAAAGTGTTTGTTAAAAAACTCCTTTCCTTTATCTGTCTGTAATTTCTGTGGTACACGATCCTCTTTCAGTATGGATTCAAAAGCTTAAGAGACCTCTACACCACTCTTGTTTTTTAATGCCCGTACCCATGCATATTTACTGAACAGGTCGATACATGTCAACAGAAAATGGTTGTTGTCGTTTACCGAGGCATATGCCGACATATCAACTAGATCGGCCTGGAACAACATATCTACACCGTAGACAAAAACCCGATTCCTTTTGTATTTTAGAGGGGCAGTTCTATGTAGTGTATACGCATCCTCACCAGCGAGCCAGTCTGAAACCTCTTTATCGGTTAAACGAACCCCCGTTTCTTTTAAAACAGCATCTTTTAAGCGTTTTTTCCCCCCTAAAGAACCGGGGTTAGAAGGTGTGTAGTAAGTCTTTTTCATTTCTTCCGACATGTTTCCACTTCACGCTCCACAAAAGAATAAACACAGATGGTTTAAGTGGTTAAGGTTTTTATTTCTTAAACAGTTAAAAGAAACATTGGCATCATACAGCATCGATGTAGTGTAGAAATTTTATACACATCACAATGTTGTTCTCAAGAATGTAATCAACCAGTGTTTCAACAATTTCACAAACATCAGTCTGATTGTTTCTAGACAATATGTCTACACATAGATCGGTCACATATGTACACAAGCACAATATATCGGCTATTCTAATACAGCTGCCGCATTCAGTCATCAGGTCAAAAATTGTTCTGATAGTTAGACAAACTGGTTCACCCGCATTAACGCATAAACGCATCATATCTGTCCATTCATTTGACACTGTTCTTACAACAGACATTTGTTTCTTGAGATTTGTAAAACGTTTGGTATCAACAGCACATTTGTTTACAGTAACAGATACATTGGTACATTCATTAATGATCTTATACAACAAGCTGGTCATCTCACATCTAATACGTTGTTTAAGCAACCACTTTGCCATTCCAGTTGCAAAACATGTGTTACCCATGTCACTGTTACTGTCAGACAACTTGGACAATACCTTTCCAGCTGTCCACAGCGTCATAGACAATTTGCTCACTACTGACGTCCACAACTTTCTCTCTGACTTCACGAAGCTTTTCCACAATGAAAACTTCGTCACGCAGTTCATGTAAAATAGCCTCCACTGATCCTTGAATCCTCTGGGGGTGAACCCTTAAACCACAACGGCTCAATGCTTGAGCAACGATGTGCTTAAGGTCCGGTCTCACCAGATTACGTGTCAGTTCGTCAAAGTAGGCGTCAAAGAAATAGGGTCCCGGTTCAAATAAGCAGGAGTGTCTAATCTGACTGGGGTGATCCACTTCACAACCCAAACAGAATTCTTTTTTAGCTTTTTGTTGATGATATGTTCCAGAAGGACCACAACAGTCGCTTTTATGATTTTGAATCCGTCAGAGCGGATACAGCTGTCTGTGTTGTCAATTCCAGCAAAGGCCGCTGCTCCAGCTATTGCGCCAGTGTTGCCGTATGGTGTTGTAAGGAAGGTCAGGTTGTGATATCCAAGGTCCATACAAAATTTATCCAACCAACTGTTGTCGCATGTTTGAGGGTGGGACTCCAGCGGTGTAGCATTGTCATCAGGCATCGCAGGGGCAACCTCAGGGTTGTTGCTGTAGGAGTAGACAGTTGTAGATTCTTGAGACATGGTGAATGAATGTAGCAACTGAACCGATCTGCAGGCGTTTTTTAATGACTGTAATATGTGGGTGGGCTTAAGAGGCGGTCTTCAGCATTGGTGACGCCCTCCTTAGGGTGAAACAATTTAATCTTTACAGAACTGTAACGGTCATACATGTCGCACCATCTAAACATCTTGTCCACGCATGTAAATACAGTGTCAAGCATACGAACATCTTTCCACTGAAACAAAAATTTCATGTCATAGCACAAGTGATGCTCAGATTCACGAACAGGCCATGCTCGTTCGCAGAGCTTTGTCTTGCAGCAAAAAACAGCAAAAAACAGCAAAAAACATAAACACAATCGTCTGGTAACTTTTTACTATGGTCCCCGACCACACGAAATCTTGTGTCAGGAATTAAGCCATCCCACTCGGCTACGTACAATGGATTATCACCACAGTCGTGCAAATCTCTCCAAACGTAGTGGAAAAACACAAACCAGTCTTTGTCGTGGAAAATCAGACATGGGTTCTGAGATGTAAAATCTTCTTCAACATCTGCCGTGTAGAGTTTCACACAACGCTGCACCTTGTCAAACACATATCTCACCACACGATTACCAGACATTGAGAAATCACGTTTCACAAAAGCCGAGTCTTCATGAAGAAACTTTGTCAAGCTAACATTTTGCTGTTTCTTCCGCGGTGCAAAAGTTAGATCTTCTCTCATTTCAACAAGTCCTCTTGTTGGCGAAATACACATAACCTTTCTAGGGGTTTTAGGAGTTCTCGGAGCAGCCATTGTATCAGGAAAGTTGTAGAATGTCTTCTGTGTTCAACAGTGTATTCCCTAACCTTATTTAAAACTGCAGCAAAAAACGTAGGTAGTGACGTTGTTGTGAATAAGGTATAACAGGGCGGAACATTCCATAAAAACTACAAAGGCAAGTTTTGAGGTGTGAGCTCATTAAACCAGTCGTAAAAGTCAAATTTAACATCTGCTTGATCTGTTTTGTCTTTTAAATGCCACCGGACATCAGCACGGAGGATGTCACACGGCGTCGCGCAGCCTAGACATACCGGAGCCTGTCAGTGACCCATCATAAATCAGAAGCGCTGGTTTCATGATACAAGAATTCTGTCAGTCATGAGCGACAGGGCCATAAATCAGTCAAAAAGTGACACATGGTATATGTTAACACTACTGATATTATTGTTCATTAAATATTATTGTTCAATAAATAATATTTTATATAAAAATTAAATGCTATTCATGTACCTGGTATTGAGAAATAATAGTAAGAATTTTTCAGCAAAATTGTTGCGCCAGTAGCTGGCGGCAAGGGACTGTCTTTATGCGCGAGTTAGCAGACAATTCATTCAGTCAAGTATTTCAAACATGCTGATTCATTCAGAACAAAACAAGGTTTTGAGAAAGGGATTTATTTGAACTTACCACACCACCTTTTAAGAGGCTCAATTGTAGGTATCAGTGATGCGCGGGTTGATCCAAAATGAGCGGTAGCCTGCGGTCACCCGTGGTTACAAGTCATCCAAAAATATTTTTACTGATATTCGGGTCGCGGTCGGTCGGGTCGTTTGAAACAAAGATGCCAATTAAACCTTTGTAATTTATAATGTACTAGACACAATTTTCTATGAAATACAAAGGGCTACACTTTATTGGCTGAATAACTGGAGCGAAGATGACGCACGAACTCAGACTGCAGGTAGAGATGGAGGCGACAAGAGAAAAGGTGAAGACTGGGGAGTGGAAGCTCCGCAAATACACAAAAAGGTTAAGTTTACTGTGTGTTTCAGTTTTCAGTTTTACTTTCATGGGTATTTGTGAAAATTTATTTATGGATATTGTAGCCTCAGTCTTTGGCTTAGCTGTTTTTGTTTGTCTAAAATGCGTTAATAAAGACTTTTTTAACATATTCTATGCCTGCATTTTGTGCTTGTGAGAGCTTCAATTGGGGATCCACGTGGCGAAATAGCCCAAGCCTACTAATACAAGTGGGAAATCCTTATTTATCTTTTGAATGCGTTATTAACGCTTTATTAACTTTTGAATAAATGCTGACGCGGGACAAAATGCCCGATTTCCCAACACGTTGAACTGTTACTGATGGGGGGGGCGGCCACACCCCTAGTTCCTACGTCTATGGCCTAATGACGCTACGATAAACATTTACTACTTTTAAAAAATGCGGGTCAGGAAGCGGGTCGGGTACAATATTTTCTCTTTTTTTTTTTTGGTCCGATTTGCGGGCGGGTTAGTTGAAAACGTTGGTCGGGTGCGGGTTGTTTATACATTGACCTGCACATCACTGGTATATGAGAGCGAATCAGACAGAGATGACTGGTTCAAACTGACCAAAAGAGATGAACTCAGGTCCATAAATCAGAATATCCTGTAATTTTGGCATCAGCCAGACTAAAAAATCAGCTAAGTAATGCAAAGACATTCCATGCTTGTAAGAGATGGTCCCAAATAAAGTAAGAATGTTGTCAACTGCAGTTAAACCAAGACAAATGGGACCAAAGAAGGAACATCTTGGCTATCACGGAGAAAATAATGAGTTAAGACCCAAAGGTGCGATAATTCCCAAGACAGAGACCTAAAACAGACCCTCTTTATGAGACTTCTTGGAGACCTCTTGGACGCAGGACTGAAATCCTCTTTAAAAACCACAGAGACTATCTTTAAATATCAAAATGCATCAGATTATCCCAAAATGATGCTAAGAGGACTTATTGTCAAAAATCATTGTGTCTGTACATAATGACAGACACAATAATGTCTGTAACCCACACATTTGACTATCATGTTGTAATCACTCACTGTTTTTGTCCTTTTTATTAACTTTGTGTTAATGGTTCATAAGAAGCATAGGGTGCTTGGAATCAGTGTTTTTAAATTTTTTTGTATGAATCAAATCTTAGTAAAATGTTTCATATTCGTATAGGTTCTTTTATTTGAAACAGTGGCTAAACTAACTAAAAAGAAAGCTTCAGGCCCACAAGTTTCCAAGCAACACAGCTTGAATGACTTTATGAACTTCTTCACTTATAAGATTGATAATATCAGGGACAAAATTATAACTATGCAACCGTCTACTACAGTATCACATCAGGGAGTGCATTGTAGTCTTTGATTAATTTGTTGCTATAGGAGAGGAAGAATTTTGCAAACTTGTTAATTCATCTAAATCGACAACTTGTATGTTAGACCCAATACCGACTAAGCTACTGAAAGAGATGCTTCCAGATGTCATAGATCCTCTTCTTAATCTCATTAATTCATCTTTGTCTCTAGGATATGTACCAAAAACCTTTAAGCTGGCTATGATAAAACCGCTTGCTAAAAAAACACAACTTGGTCATACAAATTTAGTCGATTACAGGCCAATCTCGAATCTGCCTTTTCTGTCAAAGATATTAAAAAAGCAGTATCCTCACAACTGTGTTCCTTTCTTGAAAGAAATGATATCTGCAAGGATTTTCAGTCCGGATTTTGACCGTACCATAACACTGAGACAGCTCTTATTAGAGTTAGAAATGATTTGCTCTTATCATCCGATCGCGGTTGTATCTCTCTATTAGTGTTACTCGATCTTAGTGCTGCATTTGACACCATTGACCACAACATTCTTTTAAATAGACTAGAAAACTATGTTGGCATTAGTGGAATTGCACTAGCATGGTTTAAATCATACTTATCTGACCGTTATCAGTTTGTAGCAGTAAATGAAGAGATCTCTCATCGATCGCAAGTTCAGTATGGCGGACCACAAGGCTCAGTACTGGGACCGCTGCTGTTCACTCTGTACATGCTACCATTAGGAGATATCAGTAGGAAACATGGCATTAGTTTTCACTGTTATGCCGATGATACTCAGCTTTATATTTCTTCAAAACCTAACGAACCTTACCAATTCACAAAAAAGGAGTGCCTAGCTGATATAAAAAATTGGATGACTAATAATTTCCTACAACTAAATTCTGAAAAAACAGAGATTCTAATTATTGGACAAAAAACTTCCACACATAACAACCTAGAATACTGTCTAACACTTGATGGCTGCTCTGTTAAGTCTTCATCGTCGGTTAGGAACCTGAGTGTGCTCTTTGATACTAATCTTTCATTTGAAAGTCAAGTACGTCTAGTATCTGTAAAACTGCATTTTTCCATCTTAAAAATATATCTAAATTACGCCATATGCTCTCATTGACAAATGTGGAACAATTAGTTCATGCGTTCATGACCTCAAGGCTAGATTATTGTAATGCTCTACTGGGTGGTTGCCCTGCACGCTTAATAAACAAACTACAGCTAGTTCAAAACGTAGCAGCTCGAGTTTTTACCAGAACCAGGAAGTATGACCATAGTAGCCCAGTTCTGTCAACACTGCATTGGCTGCCTATTAAACATTGTATACATTTTAAAATATTGCTGATTACTTACAAAGCACTAAATGGTTTAGCTCCGCAGTACTTGAGCGAGCTCTTAACGCATTATAGTGCTTCACGTCTATTGCGATCTAATTTGATGACAATGTAGTGCCAACTAGTGTCAACTAGCCTCTCCCTATGGAGGATCCCTTTACCACTCTACAGATAAAGCGTTGTGGGGAAATTCGTTTTGCGTACCTACCCCAAAGTAATAAAATAAAATTCTGTATCAAAATGTATAGGCAAGACAAGTAGATTGTTTAGGCATGGTTTGTAGGGAATTACAAACCTGCGCACATATATTCAAACGCACATAACTATAGAATAAATTCTTAATGTGCATGTGAACGCCATCAGCGTTTATCACAGGCTCGCGTTTAAAATCTGTTTAGAAAGAACGGCGTCGTCTTAGCGGCCCCTAATTTAATAACAAATGATCATTTTGACAGAAGTGAATCAATCACAGCTAACTTTAGCTGGAAAATAACATTATTTAAGAACCACTATGAAGCCAAAACAATCTCTGTTACCTTAAATTATGAGTGTGTCTCTGTAAAGCTGCTTTGAAACAATCTCCATTGTTAAAAGCGCTATTTAAATGAAGATGACTTGACTTGACTTGATTTCCTCCTGCACCTGGTGGGACACCACGTCTTGGTCCGGACGGACAACATGGCAGTGGTGTCATACATAAATCGTCAGGGTTGCCTAAGGTCGCACAACCTATACATCATGGCCAAACAGCTCCATGGCAGTGGTGTCATACGTAAATTTACACATTCCCTGCGGTCTCGATGCTCCCTCAAGTCATTGAGCGGATCAGGGAGAACAAGCGTGCAGTCCTCCTAATAGCCCCTCTCTGGCAGACCCAGATAGGGTTCCCCGAGTTGGTGCAGCTTCTCGATGCAGCTCTCTGGCTGATACCGCTGAGGAAGAACCTCCTCACGCAGGCGAAAGGGACAGTCTGGCACCCCCGCCCCTTCATGTATGGCCCCTCAACGGGCCGGAAAAAGTCCTAAGCACTATCACTGAGGCTAGAGCGCCGTCAACGAGACGCCTCCACGCCCTTAAATGGTCAGTGTTTACCGGTCTCGAGTTCGGGCCCAACTCCAAAGTCATCCTCAGACCAAGACATGGTTATGTACCCAAGGTGCTCTCTACTCCATTCAGAGCCCAGGTCATTTCTGTATAGGCGCTTCCCTTAATGGAAGATGATTGTTAGGGCTTCTCTGTTAGGGCTCTCAGAATCTATCCAGAGCGTTCTGCCACATTCAGACAGTTAGAACAACTCTTTGTATGCTTTGGTGACAGTACCAAAGGGCTTCCGGTCATGAAGCAGAGATTATCACGATGGATAGTGGACGCTATCTCTCTAGCCTACGCTTCTATAGGCCTTCAATGTCCCATAGGCATCAGGGCTCATTCCGCAAGGGGCATGGCCTCTTCATGGGCATGGTCCAGTGGTGTACCAATTGAAGACATTTGTGCGGCGGCCGGCTGGTCTTCATTTGTAGATTTTATAGAGCAAATTATATTTCAGAGCAAAGTCGTCAGTTAATAGCACAGCATTTAAAAATGGGCTCCCATAGAGTATAGCTACTCAATATGAAGTGAACGTTCTCGAAAGGGAACATACTCGGTTACTAACTTAACCTCAATTCCCTGAGAGTAAGGGAAAGAGTATTGTGTAGCCAGCCATGCAATTAAGCTTCACGTTCAGGTACTGTCGCTTCAGTCGATTTAACTTGATTCCTATGGCGAAATGGGCCGCTTAAATAGTCAGCAGCCACGCGATGCAGGAAGCGTCTTGATAGGATCGCACATCCTCGCTGCTTCGCCATAGGTGCGCGCAGTTCCCACAGCCCTGCGATATTCTGCTGCACTGCGTTTTAAAATAAAGGCTCCAATATTCGAGAAAAGGAGTTTTCCCATAGTGTATAGCTACACAATACTCGTTCCCTTACTTTCAGGGAACCGAGGTTAGGCCAGATGGTAAATGTTGCCATTCTTCTCATATACTGCTGTTCTTCAAAGAACAGAGTCATCAATCAAGTAACTAAGTTTTTGTTTGAATACCATTCAGTATAACTTTCCAAGTTATCCTGTATTTTATTTAGTTCCTGAAACGGCAAGAAAGCACTTTGACTTGCTTTGATTATTTCCATTATTGTTGCTGTCCTGATTAACACCTATTCCCTTTCGCTCGTATTACGTCTTTACTAGACGCTATGGGGAAAACGTCTCAGGTTACGACTGTAACCTTTGTTACAGTCGTATACAGGTTTTCACGCACTACAAATAAGTGGCTCCTGAAGACAATTACGCTGATTTTGTGTAACTCAGGCACCGTTTTATACACATGGGTGCTCTGTGTGTGACGTCATGGACTGCCATCTGCCAATAAATTTGGATTGTGTTTACACACGCTCAGATACTGGTCACTCCAAGGGCGTTCTCACATCGTCAACACCAAGACTCAGCTAATGTGCTAGACATGCTTTGGAATTTAGTGAAGTAAATGTTTCCCCAAAATAAAAATACTCTGATTACGTACAGGTACTTGAAATATATACTTAAGTACACCACTGCTTAAACAGCCCAAGCCGGCATTGCTAGCTATAAAGTGACGTTTTAGACCTGGGCGCATTTGTTGTTCTATCAATGGCAGATTTGAATCCATGGTGGAAGAAAGCAGTTTTCTGTTTCAGTATTGATTAACCAACATTGATGTAAATGAAGTAGCAAAATTATTGATCTATTTACTTATTTTAGCTTGGCTGACCTCTGCACTTCATCATTAGGCAATATAATGTTGACAGTGAATACATATATAAATAAATACATTACAAATATAGGTTTATGTGCAACTAAACTACTCTTTCCACACCCTACTGTAATTTAAAAACAATAAATTTGCTGTTCTATAGGGCCCTCAGGGGAGGTTTTTCTTCATGTAAGAGTGATATATTACGTCAAAGAGTTTAAGTGAATCTCAAGTGTGAGCATTTAAAAACCGAAGCCAAAGCAAACTTGTACCCATAACGTAACTGAGGACAATCTGACCTGTGCTGTAAGTATATTTATGTTATGTCTAGAAAAAGATCATGAGCCTGTGTTTTGTCTTATCCTTTGCCTCCCCCCTGCCCTCTTTCTCATCTCACCCATTTGTTAATACTGTGTTTGTAGACACACAAAAAAAATGTAAAAAAAATATAATCTAAGCTAAAAGTATTAATGTTTATGCTACAATCATAGAGCAATGTTCTAAAAATGTTTATCTTTATGTAGGCATACATATTGTACTCATGCAAGAGTTTGTGTATATAAAGAGTTTAATTGTGCTATTTTACTTTTTATTTCGCCAGATGGGGTCGGGCAGCAATGATGGAACCTACCAAAATACAAACAGCACAACAATGATCACTGAGTTTGTTCTACGAGGTTTTCCTGGCCTCCCTCCTGAGTATTACGGATGTGTAGGAGCTCTGTTTTTCATCTTATACCTTCTTCTTGCTACAGGGAATATTTTCATCATTGTCTTTGTGATGTGTGAGAAAAGCATTCAGAAACCAACATACCTAATCTTCTGTAACCTCGCAATGGCAGATCTTGCACTTGGAACGACAACCTACCCAAGAGTCATTGCAACGTACTGGATGTTTGACAAAATCATATCATTCAATGCCTGCTTGACGCAGATGTATTTTGTCCATTTTCTTGGGGCTACAAATTCATTTCTCATGGCACTGATGGCCCTTGATCGATTTATAGCTATTTGCAATCCTCTCAGATATCATACCCTGATTAAAAATTCAACTATTGCCATTATGTGTGCATGTGTTTGGACAGCAAACATGCTGCAGTTAGTTGGAGTCACTCTCCTGCTCCTCAGTGTGAATTTCTGTGGGTCAAATGTTATACCCCATTGCTACTGTGATCACGTCGCTTTAAGCAAACTGGCATGTGGAGATATAACTACCATGAAAGTCACATCTGTAGCCATTGCCATGTTTGTTCTGTGGGGTCCTTTTAGTTTTATCTTATTTTCTTACATCTCTATCATCATCACTGTGTTGAGAATTTCAAATTCAGAAGGTCGTTATAAAGCCCTTTCCACGTGCACTCCACAATTACTGATCATTTGTCTGTATTATCTACCCAGAACGTTTGTCTATATGACACATGTTGCTGGCTATGAATTTAGTACTGACATCCGCATTGTGGTCTCCATGATGTATAGTCTCATACCTGCTTTCATCAACCCGTTTATATATTGCTTCAAGACTAAAGAGATCAAAGAGGCAATAATTAAAAAATGTAAGATAAAACAGGTTGGAGTCAATGAAAAGTTCAATCTTGGGTAAAAATAATCTGGTCCAGTATTGTTGCTTACTATAAGAAATAATTATTCGCTTTGACGAATAATGGACGCGCTCAGCACTCGTCATTTATCACAACTGTTCAGTGTATTTTGATGTTTGTTTTAGGTTTCATACACTTTAAATTACATTACACAATAACAAAATACTTGTAAAAACTAAATACAGTTTGTTATTACACACTAATATCTATAACAGCAAGATAACCTTTTACACATTATATAATATAATTTTATTCAAGTCAAACACACAGTGTAGATAACTCTAAAGCTTACTCTGTTCTGCTCCCAGTTTGACACCAACTTACTGTCATATATTTCGGGAGACATGGATGATCTTGCATGTTGTAAATTCAATAGGTTTTGAGTCCGACTCCATCAGTGTTGTAAACAAGTAATGAAGCGAAGCGATGCGATTTGTGTAAGAAAAATATTTATATTTAAAACTTTATAAAGTAAAATAACTAGCTTCCGGCCAAACGAACATACGTATTTGACTTAAGTCTAAGCGCAACTTATGCGAGTAATGCGACATACTGCTGATATTTTCACTACGCCATGACGTACTACGCTACTTCCAACATCACAAGATGCGTAAGTAGACAGTGTATTGCCGTTTGGCCGGAAGCTAGATTTTAGAATAATGTCATAATTATTAATCTTTTTCTTACACAAGCTCATCACTTCGCTTCAGAAGGCCTTTATTATCCCCCTGGAGCCGTGTGGAGCACTTTTATGATGGATAGATGCACTTTTATGGACTTCACTGCCATTATAAAGCTTGGAAGAGCCAGGACACTTTTTAATAGAACTCCGATTGTATTCGCCTGAAAGAAGAATGTCATATACACCTAGGATGACTTGAGGGTGAGTAAATCATGGGCTAATTTTCATTTTTGGGTGAACTAACCCTTTAAAGGGGAAATTAAACGTCCATGTTTTTTTGCACTGGTAGTAGCTACATATTAGAAAAATCACGTTGCCTAAAATTTTATTTTAAAAAGTTGTTAAAACCACAGATATGACAAAATTATTTTCGTAATTTCTAGCTAGCTATCTAGATAGCGAGTCGCCATTTTGGAGTGACGTCACAGCCTACGTAACGGGGTTGTTTGGTTCCGTTGGTGAGTGAAGTGAGTGAAGCGTTACTGGACCGGAGTCACTGGACTGAATACGCACTTGATTTGAAACCGATTTGAAACCGAGCAGTGGTAACGTTACGTCGCTATGCCGAACAGCCGGTGGTGGTTTGGGGCGAAGAGCGTGTTGGCAACGCTACCTGGTGTCAGTGTGGTTTTTATACTGCGATGCCCACCGTGTCAGAGTCCATCTGCTGTCAAGAGGCTGATCATGGAACACTTTGTACTTACATCCTGAATATTGGTTTAAAGCATATAAAAGAATCTTATACTGAAACTGTTTCTTGGTGTGTTATTCTTACAATAACCATGTAATAATACTAATTTTTGGTTCAATGTCCATACCAGTTATGTGCTGTAGTGTGTGCACATGTGTAGTTATGTGCTGTAAAATTACTGTTATTTGGTGTTTTATTAACATAGGAGTAATATGTGTAACAGTAGGGATGTTTGTTACGCTTCTGAGGGATGTTAAAAAAAAATATATATTATTTTCTCACTAGTGCCCATTATTTCTCTCCTTGTTAGAGATAGTTACTTGTGATAATCAAATGTACAAAAGTGTGACGTTAATTTTAACATCTATGGACAATCATGCAACTTGATACATGAGTAATATCCATCTGACTTTAACTAATGTTATAGCATATTAACATTTAAAATTACACTGTCAAAGAGTATATTATAGTTATGTTTATATTGTCAGTACACGTATGTATGTATATATATATATATATATATATATATTGTACTAATATTAAACTATATATTTTATACACACAGAAAGGAGACGCATAAAAAGATTTCTCTAAGGACTAATATTCATCTTGTCAATGAAAAACATCAGCTTTGTAAAGGATTTTGTCATAGTCGGCTTTCCTGGACTTCAGCCTCAATACTATGGCCTTGTATCAGCTATTCTGTTTTTTGTTTATGCATTTACTTTGGTGGGAAATGCTGTATTTTTTACATTGTTTGTAAAGACTAAGAGCCTTCAGACGCCTGTATATTATTTCATTATAAATCTTGTTGTGTGTGATGTATTATTCAGCACTACAACATTACCAAAGATAATTAGCAGGTATTGGTTCCAAGATGGGACCATTTCATTCTTGGGTTGCTTTGTTCAAATGTTCTTTGTACATTATTTAGGTGGTGTCTGTTCACTTGTTCTGGCAATAATTGATATAGATCGCTATGTAGCAATATGTTACCCACTTCACTATCATAGTATTATGACAAACAGAAATGCGCTCTTTCTTTTTTTTGGCTCTTGGATTTTGGGCTCTTTAGGTCCGTTGGCAATGGTCATTCGAGCTTACCCTCTTCCTTATTGTACAGATAACACCATTATACACTGTTACTGTGATCATTTTTCCATCACAACACTGGCATGCACAGACAGAACACCATATAGTGTTCCAGCTCTCATCTATGCCTTTGCAATACTGTTGGGCCCTTTTCTCTAATAATTTTTTCATACTGTTCCATCTTTGCAGCAGTTATGCAAATTTCAGGTACTCAAGGAAAACTGAAGACGATCTCCACCTGTAGTCCTCAGCTCATCATAATTGCTCTCTTTTTCCTACCCAGGTTATTTAATTATTTGTCTGGCAATATCGGTATAAAATTCAGCACTGATTTACGATTAGTCATTATTATGATATATAGTCTGCTACCACCCATGATCAACCCCCTTATTTATTGTTTGAGAACAGAAGAGGTAAAACAGATATTTAGAAGTCATTTTCAAAAGAAACAAATTGGTTTTCCTTTACGGTTGCTCTGATGTGCTTTATTTAAATAGGTAGTTAAACTGTTGCCATTGTCTTAAGGTCCACAGATTTAGATAAAATCTCCATTTTACAAAACATACAACATATTCTAGTAGGTTTTGAACTGGACTGAATGCTAAAAACAGTAATGTAAGCCTTTTGAAGGTCTCCTGAAAATTGATTTTTAACTTTCAGCAATTAAGAAATTTTTGGTAACTTTGATTCCAACATTATTTACAGTGCTTATAATATATTGTGCTTACAGTTTACAGTGCTTAAATTATATACATTGAGTATGTTTGTCATGAGACGGAACATAACACTTTATTTTTATCTTAATTCCCTGTTAATATTGCAGAGGAACTTTACTTATGTTGTTGAACCTATTCTATTTGTTGTTTTTGTTTATATAGCCCAATATCAATAAACAAAATCTAAACAACATCCATCCATATTAGTTAAGCACTTGAAAATACAGCTTTATTTTCCTATAAATTATTAAAAAAAGGTCTAGGGTTTTATAATAAAATAGGGTTACACTTTATTTCGATTAGTGTAACATGTAGTTGACATGTAGTTGAAAAGTTACTTATAGTTAGTAGAATGTCTAAAGTGGACTATCGAAATAAAGTGTTACCTAAAATATTAATTTATTATGATAAAAATCTGTGATGGCAATTTCTTATTTTTTGTCAGGAAAGCTTAAGTATCTGTAATTGGTCCTAATCGAAGGTTTACGCGCACAGCTCTTGCTGGCCTATGTACGTTACACCCACCCCCCTAAACCATCCAGGTAAACGGCACCAAATGTAACCAGTCCTACTCGACCCGCTCCGAGCAGGATTTAAACAGAGGCCTCTGGTGTGTGGGAGGCAGGCCAAGGAACGTTAAAGACCGCAGCCACTAGCGTCAGTCGCTAGTACGCCTCTTGAGGCCAGGGGAGTGAAGTTTGCACGCACAGCTCTTACTGGCCTAGGTCTGTTACACATCCACTGAGAGGAAAAACTCCTGTACACTTCTCTACAACTGAGAAAAACTTATGGTTCTGCATTTGTTTCTTTCAAATTTCCTTAGAGGAAGTATGATTTTTTATTATTATTTTTTACTATTTTTACCCAAAATAGAGTGTTGTGAGCATCACTACACGTGATTTAATGTCTGTTTTATTCATATTCGTACCCAGAGGGTGCCTCAGAGCTGAAAGTACACAATTGAGACTATAGAAGTAATAAAACATCAAGGAAATCCCTTATATGGACAAAGACTGTTTTGATTGATAAAATATTAAGACAATAAACTTAAAACTGCGATTTTGGTTTATCTGTGTTTTTCTAGACATCTCTGATTTTTCATAAGAATAAAGTGCAATTATAAAGCAATGCTATTCGACATAGCCTTTATCACTGTATAGAATACTATAAAACTAGAATGTACATTTCCTGAAGAAAATGTGAGTGGTACTTGCAGTGGCAAAACTCGGCCCTAGATGCTAACATTTTGTGATACCATGATATACCAGGTTCTAACATGATTTACCATGATTTACCACATTATAACATGATTTACCATGTTTTTAGCATGATTTACTATGATTAGCATGTTGCTAGAAGTATGCTAGCACGATTAGCATATTGCTAGCTTGATTAACATGTTGTTAGCCCTACAACCTACTGCCACCTCAATGCTGCTGTGCCAATTCTTCGGCTGTATTTTGAAGATGGAGCTGACCTCTGCCCCAACCTCCAACTCATCCCAAAGTCTACTGTACACGACATTGTGCACAGAATGAGCAAGGCAATCATCGGCATTTTGAGGCAGCTCATCATGACCTGGAGGCAATGGAAGCAGGTTTTGCACAGCTGGCAGGGTCTCCAGCGTTCAGATGTTTTTCCTCCTTTCCCTCCATATCTCTCCTCCCTTTCAATGGCATCTCTTTCTCTTTCAGCTTTCCTCTCCTCCATCTCTCGGATCAGCTCCTCAAAATCTTTTCCTTTCCTCCCTACTTTTTCACGCTCTGATCTCACTGAGGATGGAGAGGTAACAGCAACATCTGGGCCAGATGAGTCAATAAGGGTGGGTGGTGTGATGGAGGGTCTGCCCCCTATTGCCTCATCCATGGCAGAATACCATTTCCATGATGCTGCTGTAACATCCCCATCCTCAGTGCTCACACCAGTCTGTGGACATTTCAGATCCTACAAATATTTGAAAACATAATATCAAGACGATTCGTTGATTCGTATGATTTGTTAAATCATTCCATTACAGGGCCAAACATGAGCATGATTAAATCATGACAGAATTCTCATTTTGGGGTGAACTACAACAATAAAATAAATAAAAAATCTTTTTGTTTAAGGTTTTCCCTTTTTTCTCTGAACAGCAGACATTTTGCCCTCTAGCCTCTGCTCTGTGATAAAAACTCTGTAATAAATGCACAGAAATCAAGTATAAAAGGAATGCAGTAAGAGCTTGAGTAGAAATCTTTAGAAATCTACAACTAACTTACCATTGAATCTACAGCACTTGAATAAATTACATATTACATTTGTCTTTTCTCAAAACCTTTTATTGCTGCATTTCTCTTTCCAGTGAAGAGGGCTTCATTAGCCACTCTCCACTTTATTTGAACACGGGTGAGTTCATCAGCCCCTGCAAAATCAACACAGAATGTTTCATGTGATGAGCCATGGTCAATCTATTAATGTTACATGGACAAGCTGAGGTACACTTGTTAACAGTAGCTTGCTATGTACAGTAGCCAACAAATATTTCATAATATCAACACTGGTAAAGGAGAAATAAAATCGTTTTAATTTACTGAAGTTTTGTTACTCTCATTAAACTGCTAAACAATGAATGTCTTTGTTTAAAGAAAACAGTGTTAGCTAGCTGATTTACATTAGCTCAGTCTATTCCGTAATACTAATGATAAAACTATAATTATTCTGAATTGTCTGGAAAAGTACACCCTCAATTTACTTTTAACAAGTCAATCGTTTACTTATAATGTTAAGGCTGCTAGGGAAACATTATTTTTCTAATTTGATAGCAAAGCATGCTCACAGCCCATGGATTATGTTTACAATGTACAATACATAATGTACTAAATCCGAATATGCTTTCATTCCCTGATGTTACATCTACAATCTGTAATAACTTTTTGAAGTTTTTTTGTTGATCAAATTAATACTATTCAATATTTTATCCCCAAATTTGATATTAACTCATCTGTTAATGACCCACGTTCAGTCTGCTTAACTGAGTTTGAGCCTATTTATTCTTTTCTTGTGGAGCTTTTCCATAAAAAGAAGCGTTCCTCTTGCTCCTTTTCTCTTGGATGTAGTGCCTCCTCATCTCCTTATGGAAGTGCTGGGTGTAGTTAAACCTTTGTTTTGACAATTATAAATAGTAGCCTATCTCAAGGCAATGTTCCATCAATACTGAAACATGCAGTAGAGAATCCACTTTGTAAAAAGGCCAATTAAGATCCTTAAGTTTTGGATAACTATCGAGTTGAGTAACTGCCTCTTATCAGCTCTAACTGGTCCGCCTCAAGGATCAGCTACCACAGATGGACGGGGCACTGTGGCATCCCTTTCCGGACAGGCTGAAGCTGTGAATATGGCCCTTGGGGTTGAGAGGTTGCTCTCTCAGTGTTCAACAGGAGTAAGGAATACGGTTATGAGTGCTGCCGTCACACTTACGACACTAAGTGGAAGCTGTTTGTCTCTTGGTGCTCAGATTGTGCTCTCAACCCAGTTGATTGCCCTATTAGTGAGGTCTTGGACTTCCTACAGTACTTGTTGGATGCTGTACGTTCTCCAGCCACGCTTAGTGTTTGTGGCTGCCCTGTCAGCTTATCGGCATCATATGGAGCAGGTGTCAATTGGTTCAAATAGGTTATTGGTAGCTTCTCTTAAGAAAATAACCTACGAACCAACCTCGGTTAAAGTCACATGTGACTGAATTGATACGAGATTCTCGATGTGATGCGTGAGACATGACCCCTTCCTCCATGTATTGACCATCTTGACGGTCTTGCACCATTCATAGAACCACGGTTACGTCAGTAACCAGCGTTCTTTTTGGAGCTTGATAAATGGCTTTACTGCTTTATGGTGTGTATTTTTGGAGCTTGATAGCTGTGGCCACCAATAACTGTTGTTATGGGAAAGAGTTGGGTGAAAATTCTTCAGGATTGTTCCCTAAAGCTCCATGTTTAAAATGGTAGAATATGGGTTTGAATTGACGTGCGTAAATGTCAGAATTTTCATTATTGGGTGAACCATTTTTTTAAGAGATGTAGCCTATTTGACATCCTCATTCACGTTAACTGTTGGGAGAGTAACGTATTTACAAAAGTAATTATATTACAGTAATATATTACTTTTTGCTATAACGCAGTAATATAACGCACTACTAATTAAATTTGGGTAATATTATACCTGTTACAATTTCAGTAGCGCACGTTACAATGCATTTTCACCCGAAATCAAGTGGTTATTTTGGGGTTTTTAAAAAAAATTTAACAACACCACGAGACGTTGCCATGCCTCCGGGCTGCCTGCACAGTCCCCTCAGACAAGAAGTGGATGACATGTTCTCTAGGCGCCCTTTATATACTTCCTGGTTGCACTATGATGTCAGGCTGTCGCTGCCCAATACGATTGCCATGATTTGACAGTTGCTTCAGACACCAGTCACGCTGAGACATTATTTTGGTGAAAGTAACTCAGAAGTAATGCAAAAGTAGTGTAATGCATTAAAATTTTGACACAGCATTAATGCATCTAATTACTTTCAAATGACTGTAACTAGTAATAATGTATTACAGTTTGGAAGTAACTTGCCCAACTCTGACCGTAATTGCTGAATTTGTTAATGCTCATCCATGTCATAACTGTGAGGGTCAGCTAGTAAAAAAAAAACTATAGCAAGGAAAATCAGGAAGTGTATAAACTAATCGATTTTTTAATCGACTAATTACATTTTAGTGGCTAAGAACTTCATGGTAATTGTGTTTCTGTCCCTGGAGCAACTGCATTAGGGTCAAACTACAGCAAGACTCAAGCATGTTAGTGTTGTCAAAGAAATCAAACTGTTTCCATGAAAAAAGAAAACCATGCGGCAATGAGACGGGAGAAACTCCAAACAACACGTCATCCTGTGGGGAGGTGTTTTATGTTTTGGAGAGGGATGATATATGTAACAGTGTCTTTGTCGTTGTCAGATGGATGCACAGACAGACAGACTTTTTTATTTAGGCCATACCTATGGCATATTCACATGACAGATTTTTTTGTTTTTGTTTGTGCATTAATACAATTGGTGATTCAGTGAAACTGGTTTGGTGGTCAAAGTCAATAAAAGTCAAATTAATGCAAATTTAATAGATTATGCTATTCACATCTAAATAGTTTCCACAAAGGTATGTACTGTATGTGAACTATACCTTATCAATATAATCTGTACTTTATAAAGTCAGTAATTGTTAAAAATGTTTGTATGTTGCTTTATTTTGCCTTGACAGTCAATTGGTGGTAACTGTGAAGCCGGATAGAGTCATGATCGACACCAATGTCACTGTCTTTACTGACTTCTACCTGCTGGGATTTCCAGGACTCCATCCACAGTATTATGGAGCTGTGGGAACCCTTTTGTTCTTTGTCTACTTGACACTGGCAGGAGGAAATATCTTTATTATTTCTTTTATTTCTTATGAGAGAAGCCTTCAGAAACCCACCTATTTAATCTTCTGTAATCTTGCTGTATGTGATCTTGCTTTTGGAACTGTCACGCTACCTAAAGCCATTGCAAAATACTTTTTTAATAGCAGTGAGATATCATTTTATAGTTGCTTAGTGCAGATGTTTTTTGTTCACTACTTAGGGAGTATTAACTCTTTCCTAATGCTATTAATGGCCATTGATCGGTTTGTTGCAGTGTGTAACCCACTGAGATACAGTGTCCTTATTACAAACATCTCTATTTTTATGGCATGCGCTGTGATTTGGGCAATCTGTATATCATGGATGTCAATCATTGTTTTTAATGCCTTCAATGAACCCTACTGCTCTTCTAATGTAATAACCCAAAATTACTGTGACCAAAATTCAATTATTAATCTGTCTTGTGGAGATGTAAGGCAGAAAAAGTTTTTTTCATTTGCAGGTGCTATGTTTGTTCTTTTGGGCCCTTTAATTTTCATTATATTTTCTTTTATTGCCATCATCATATCCGTTTTCAAAATGTCAGACATTCGGGCCCGATATAAAACATTCTCAACTTGCTCTCCTCAGCTTCTTATCATTTGTCTGTACTATGTGCCCAGATGTGTTGTTTATGTGCATGATGTGATAAATGCTAGAATCTCACCTGGCATCAAGGTTATGTTAATAATGTGGTACAGTCTGCTCCCACCTGTAGTCAATCCCATGATATACTGCTTCAGAACCAAGGATATCAAAGATGCATTAAAGAAAAAAATAAGAAATATGAAAGTGAGCATATGAAAAGAGCACATCCTATGAAAAAAAGAAGAGAAAAAAAAATTTAAATTGCTTTATTACAGTAATACTGTTATTTTGGCTGTGCTAGCCCTTACAATCCAACTCAATTACATATTTGTGAAATTAAAAACATATGCTAAATGTAATTTTAATTTTCCTAATGTATAAAGTAATTTATTCAATATGTATATTTTATTGCCCTCTAAATGAGGATCAACATACATCAAACTATTTTCTTTTTTGCATATAAGGTTTAGCAAATGTTAATTTAATAGACTGTACTGGTTTTTTATTATTATTTTATATCTGTTCACTTGTTTTAATTACGATATTCCAAACCATTTAGAATTGAATTGTATGGTTTTGTTATAATTTATATATATATATATATATATATATTCCAAATGTGAATTTACCTTTTTAAAAATAGTACAACCTTATATGAAATAACAGAAATGTTATCTTACATTTTAATAGTCCACATGGCTCAAGCCATTATCTGGTATTATACAGTACACTTTAGTAAAAGAGAAAGTCATTTTACTCATAGATGAGGATGAAAATATAGAAATTGAAAATATTCAAATATATTAATAACCGATAGGATTTCTAATTCTGCCTTGATGCATAAAAATAGTGTGGGCCTACTGATTCTGTCAATACAGTGCATTATTCTGTTATGTGACATGCATACTGTATATCCATTTAACAGAGACACGTCAAATGTACTCTAATAGGTTCAGTAGGTTTAATGAAAACAGTAGGATGACAAGAGGATTTTCTTAAACACAAGATATTATTGTTTACCATATGTACCATAATTTCCTCATATTGATTCATATTCAAACAATTCAGAAAGTGCTAAAATTTGTAGACGAGTGATACAGTTCCTCTGTGTCTTTGTTCATGAACTCTTAATTTGACAGTGCCTGCATTCAGTTCCTGTTTTCGTGGTTACCATAGTTATTCATTGTTTCATTGATTAGTGTCTTACCTGTTACTGATTTATACCCTCAGTTATCTTCTTTTCTTTGTCTTATGTTAACTTTTCATGCTGGTGTTTCTCGCTAATGTTCCTTGTGTTTATTAAATGTGATTTTATCATTCTTCTGTGTCAAGTCCTGTGAATCTGGATTATCATCATCTAGACAGCGCGTGACAACGAGATGGAGGTAAAACTGGAGGATTGAGAGAATGCTAAATCCTTCTCCAGTGAGAATGAACAATGATCAGTCATACATATTTGTACATTACTATACATGTACTTTACTTTGGAAAATTGGCACTCATGTACCCTACCAGTAACAGCCTTATCTCAGTAAGTCCTTCTGACATTTGTCCCTGGCTCTGATGTTTCCTTAGTGGTTAAACATGAGCTAATTAATTTGGGGTAGCCTATATCTAATTTGTTTCTGGACAAATTTGCCCTGTCTCAAAGTTAAGTATAATCACTTTATATTTTTATTTAACTTTAATGCTGTACTAGAGCATATAAGCCTTTGTAAATTTGATTGTGTGTGTATTTATGCTTGCATCATGGATATCATTGTTCATTAAACATTATTGAACAATAAATAATATTTTATATAAAAATTAAATGGTATTCGTGTACCTGGTATTGAGAAATAATAGTAAGAATTTTTCAGCAAAATTGTTGCGCCAGTAGCTGGCGGCAAGGGACTGTTTTATGAGCGAGTTAGCAGACAATTCATTCAGTCAAGTATTTCAAACATGCTGATTCATTCAGAACAAAACAAGGTTTTGAGAAAGGGATTTATTTGAACTTACCACACCACCTTTTAAGAGGCTCAATTGTAGGTATCAGTGATGCGCGGGTTGATCCAAAATGAGCGGTAGCCTGCGGTCACCCGTGGTTACAAGTCATCCAAAAATATTTTTAATGATATTCGGGTCGCGGTCGGTCGGGTCGTTTGAAATAAAGATGCCAATTAAACCTTTGTAATTTATAATGTACTAGACACAATTTTCTATGAAATACATAGGGCTACACTTTATTGGCTGAATAACGTCCCGGGTTACGTATGTAACCCTAGTTCCCCGAAGGGACGGACGCTGCGTGTAATCGCAGTGGGAACGCCCCCCAGCGTAGCGCGTCTGAATATATGAATGAAATCAGTCAATGGAGAGAATGAGCGTACGGCGAGTGACGTCATCGACCAGGAAGCTATAAATACCCCCTGAGCACACAAGCCGCCAGCTTAAAGTTACTGAAGCAAGCGACCCAAGGGGATGCCGAGAGTATGGCAGGACACGCAGCGTCCGTCCCTTCGGGGAACTAGGGTTACATACGTAACCCGGGACGTTCCCCTTCAGGGACTACCGCTGCGTGTAATCGCAGTGGGAACGCAATACCCACATCCCCATACGACCAAATCCCCGTCGTGTGTCATTAGGAGGCACAAACCGACGAGAGAACCTGAGCCCCGGGAGTGGAGCTAAGGTCAAGGGAATAAAACCTGACGAAAGTGTGCGGTGAGGACCAGCCTGCCGCATCACAAACGTCCTGAAGAGAAGCTCCTGAAAGAAGAGCTGTAGAGGCAGCCATACTCCTAGTGGAATGAGCCCTTACAGCCAAAGGTGAAGGCTGATGGGCCGAACCATAAGCGAGCGAGATGGCCTCGACCACCCACTTGCTCATCCTTTGCTTAGATGCAGGACACCCTTTCCTAGGTGACCCAAAGCAAACGAACAGTTGTTCCGATTTCCTCCACAGGGCAGCTCTGTGGACATAAGCATCTAAAGCCCTAACTGGGCACAGCAAATTAAGTTTCTCCTGGTCTGACGTCAAAAAAGGCAGAGGACAGAAAGCCTGCAGAACTATAGGTCTATCAAAAGTAGTTGGTACCTTAGGAACATAACCTGGTCTCGGACAGAGAAAGGCCTTAACCATACCAGGCGCAAATTCCAGGCACGAGGGAGCCACCGAAAGTGCTTGAATATCTCCAATTCTTTTTAGAGATGAGATAGCGAGAAGAAGGATAGTCTTTAGAGTAAGAAACTTTACCGAAACTTCCTCAAAGGGCTCGAAAGGAGCTAGGGAGAGACCTTCTAAGACGATGGCCAGGTCCCAAGCTGGTACCCTCGTGCGAACTGCAGGCCTCAGCCTCAAGGTGCCACGAAGGAAGCGAGATATAAGTGGGTGTCTCCCGAGGGAACCTCCACTTGAAGGAGCGTGGTAAGCAGCTAAGGCCGCCACATACACCTTCAGTGTAGAGTGGGATAACCCTGTGGAGAGACGGTCCTGCAGGAAATCCAGCACTGTACCAACCGGGCAGTTAACTGGGTCCTGCTGGCGCTCTCCACACCACGAGGTGAAAAGTTTCCACCTCGCGGCATATAACTTCCTCGTGGAGGGAGCTCTGGATTGGAGGATGGTCTCAACGACCTCAGTCGAGAGACCAGAATCTATGAGCTGGGCCCCCTCAGAGGCCAAGCCCACAGCCTCCATAGTTCTGGGCGGGGGTGAAGGATCGACCCACTCGCCTGAGAGAGTAGATCTCTCCTGATCGGTATCTCTAGAGGAGAGCCGTCGAGGAGAGACACTAAGTCCGCAAACCATACTCGTCCAGAACTCCCGGGAGCAGAGCGATCGGGGGAAATGCGTACAGACGTGACCTCGGCCACAGATGTACCATCGCATCCAACCCCAGCGGGGCTGGATGGCTGAGAGAGAACCACAGCGGGCATTGTGATGTTTCTCGAGAAGCAAATAGGTCTACCTCGGCACGACCGAAATGTTTCCATAGGAGTTCCACCACCTCGGGGTGAAAATCCATTCCCCGGGCCTCGGCCCCTGCCTCGACAGGATGTCTGCTCCCTGATTAAAATACCCCGGGAGATAAATAGCTCTCAGAGAAAGAATTTTCCCCTGGGACCATAGATTGAGGCTTCCGCCTGTAGTTCTGATTGAGATAGATAATTTTTCCTCAAGAACATGGTGGCCCCTTTAGGTCTGGGAGGAAGTGTTTCAGAGCCTGAAACACCGCCAACATCTCTAGGCAGTTTATGTGCCACAGACGATGGTGGTCCTCCCACGGACCCTGGGCCGGGCGACCATTCATGATAGCCCCCCCAACCCGTGAGAGAGGCATCTGTCGTTAGCATAAAGCGACGACAAGGAGCTCCTAACACAGGGCCTTGGGACAGAAAACAAGGATCTTTCCACATGATCAGGGCGCGATGACACTGTCGCGAGCTCACGATCATGCGAAGGGGATTTCCCCTCAGGGAGAATCCCTTGGTTCTGAGCTACCACTGTAACGGTCTCATGTGCAAGAGGCCAAAAGGTATCATGTTGGACGCAGGTGCCATGAGACCTACCAGTCTCTGGAACTGTTTTACAGTGGATGACTGGCCTAGCTTGACCTGATCTACTGTGGCAAGAATCGAAGCAATACGAGCAGGTGACAATAGTGCCTGCATCGTCGTCGAATCCCACACTACACCTAGAAAAGTGGTTCTCTGTAATGGAGAAAGAACACTCTTATTGGCGTTGAGCCTCAGCCCATTAAGCTAGAATTAACCAATCGTCTATATAATACAGAATACGGATGCCCTGCAGCCTAACGGGGCTATAGCAGCATCCATACACTTCGTGAATGTTCGGGGTGACAGTGCTAGGCCGAACGGAAGAACTCGATATTGGTACGCTTCGCCCCCGAAAGCGAAACCTCAGAAAGACCCGTTCTATATAGTATTCAGGACCCACTGAGAAACATTGGGGAGAATTTTCCATTCCGCCAGGAACTCTACTAAGGGAACCAGCCTCTCGAGGCTGGCCTCTGGATGAACATCCCGAGTGACAGACGCAGCGCCCTGTAACACACTGGCAGGGAACAGCTGGTCTGGGCACTCCACGACCCTCCTCGGAGGGGGCGAGCGTCCCTCGGGAAATCACTCGCCGAGTCTCTCTACGCCCTGTAAAGGCAGGGTTAGTAGAGCAGACCCCTGAGGGCATCGGGAAAGACAGGGCACCGTGTTCTTGTGCAGTGAACTCAAGTCTTTTACGATGGGGACCACCCTCAGAGTCCTGACGTTCAGCACGTCAGGATTTTTTCGACGCGGCCTTCTTGGCGATAATGACTGTCCTCAGATCAGCCCTACCGCGAGAAGGTCGCGCCGGAGAGCGCCCCGCCTCGTCCCTCCAGTTTCTCTGCGGGGGGGGGCACGAGACGCGATACTTCGTTTTTGCTGCGCTCTCTATGAGGTACTCGGCGACTGGGACTGCCCTTTTTGCTAGCTCAACAGCCCCAGCGACACGCAATATAAGGGGCATAAATTTCTGAAAAGCATTTAAAGGGAGAGTCTTATCTTTATCCTTCATAGAGGTCTGACTCAGCCACAAGTGTCTCTCTGTGGCCACCATAGCTGCCATAGACCAGGAGAGTGAGATCAGCAGACTGCCTGAGCTCATTAATCATTTCAACAGAAAATTCCCCCCCTTTACACGCATCTTTAAGCAGGTCAGCTGCATAATGACCCGCCGCCGAGTAAACCTTCCCCACTAACACAGAAGTATTCTTTAGTGGTTTTAGAGGGCAGAGCCGGTGCCTTACTTTTTTTAAATTTTTTTTTAATATATATATATTTTTTAGGCGATGAAGCTGGAGAGAGATAGCTGCAAGCGTCTCCTCCACCTTCGGCATCACATAACCAGCAGATTAGCACCAACAATGTTACCATAAGCATTGGAATGATTGTGTACTTTTATTCTGCTTGAAACCGGTCTAACCCAGGTCTTTGAAACCTCAGCATGAAGATCTGGGAAGAACGGTAAGCACCGGCGAGAAGGTTGAGGTAATGAAGACAGAAAACTATCATCTAGTTTACTTTTATCACTAGACTCCTGTCTATCACCATCAAACCTTCTTCATTTGCAGTATAATGTGACAATTTTTTACTAGTTGAAAACTCACGACATCCAGCCCCTCAGAACTGGATAATCTTAATTCAACATCATATGTGCCTCCACCCGGGCAGAAGTAACCGCCGCAGCGCGTGCTTCCGGAGCCGGGTGAGAGGCGCTAGATCTCGCTGGAGATAGCTGAGATAGGGCGGAGCCCGTCTCAACGTCGCCAGTGAGATCCGTCTGCGAGCCCCAAGACACGCGCCGCCGCTCTGCCTCAACAGAAGCGGGACCCGAGCCTCGGGGAGCTCGCAGCAAACCACTCTCCTCGAAGAGCGATCGCCGCGAGCGCAGAGTTCTCAAGGGAAACGCTCGCAATGCTGATAATCGACTCCCTCGAGAGCCGACTGGGCATGCTGCACTCCCAAACAAGCCACACATAGCTATACTGCTCGCTCATATTGGTTTTTTAATATATAATATATATATATAGTGATAAACTCCTGACTAAAACAGACAAACACAATCGAAAGATTCCAGACACACATAGAGCGCTTGCTGAAGTAAAAAAGCTGGCGGCTTGTGTGCTCAGGGGGTATTTATAGCTTCCTGGTCGATGACGTCACTCGCCGTACGCTCATTCTCTCCATTGACTGATTTCATTCATATATTCAGACGCGCTACGCTGGGGGGCGTTCCCACTGCGATTACACGCAGCGGTAGTCCCTGAAGGGGAACTGGCGCGAAGATGACGCACGACCTCAGACTGCAGGTAGAGATGGAGGCGACAAGAGAAAAGGTGAAGACTGGGGAGTGGAAGCTCCGCAAATACACAAATGTGTTTCAGTTTTCAGTTTTACTTTCATGGGTATTTGTGAACATATATTTATGGATATTGTAGCCTCAGTCTTTGGCTTAGCTGTTTTTGTTCGTCTAAAATGCGTTAATAAAGACTTTTTTAACATATTCTATGCCTGCATTTTGTACTTGTGAGAGCTTCAATTGGGGATCCACGTGGCGAAATAGCCCAAGCCTACTAATACAAGTGGGAAATCCTTATTTACCTTTTGAATGCGTTATTAACGCTTTATTAACTTTTGAATAAATGCTGACGGGGGACAAAATGCCCGATTTCCCAACACGTTGAACTGTTACTGATGGGGGGCGGCCACACAACTAGTTCCTACGTCTATGGCCTAATGACGCTACGATGAGCATTTACTACTTTTAAAAAATGCGGGTCAGGAAGCGGGTCGGGTACAATATTTTCTTCTTTTTTTTTTTTGGTCCGATTTGCGGGCGGGTTAGTTGAAAACGTTGGTCAGGTGTGGGTTGTTTATACATTGACCTGCGCATCACTGGTATATGAGAGCGAATCAGACAGAGATGACTGGTTGAAACTGACCACAAGAGATGACCTCAGGTCCATAAATCAATAATGAGTTAAGACCCAAAGGTGCGATAATTCCCAAGACAGAGACCTAAAACAGACCCTCTTTATGAGACTTCTTGGAGACCTCTTGGACGCAGGACTGAAATCCTCTTTAAAAACCACAGAGACCATCTTTAAATATCAAAATGCATCAGATTATCCCAAAATGATGCTAAGAGGACTTATTGTCAAAAATCATTGTGTCTGTACATAATGACAGACACAATAATGTCTGTAACCCACACATTTGACTATCATGTTGTAATCACTCACTGTTTTTGTCCTTTTTATTAACTTTGTATTAATGGTTCATAAGAAGCATAGGGTGCTTGGTATCAGTGTTTTTAAATTTTTTTGTATGAATCAAATCTTAGTAAAATGTTTCATATTCGTATAGGTTCTTTTATTTGAAACAGTGGCTAAACTAACTAAAAAGAAAGCTTCAGGCCCACAAGTTTCCAAGCAACACAGCTTGAATGACTTTATGAACTTCTTCACTTATAAGATTGATAATATCAGGGACAAAATTATAACTATGCAACCGTCTACTACAGTATCACATCAGGGAGTGCATTGTAGTCTTTGATTAATTTGTTGCTATAGGAGAGGAAGAATTTTGCAAACTTGTTAATTCATCTAAATCGACAACTTGTATGTTAGACCCAATACCGACTAAGCTACTGAAAGAGATGCTTCCAGATGTCATAGATCCTCTTCTTAATCTCATTAATTCATCTTTGTCTCTAGGATATGTACCAAAAACCTTTAAGCTGGCTATGATAAAACCGCTTGCTAAAAAAACGCAACTTGGTCATACAAATTTAGTCGATTACAGGCCAATCTCTAATCTGCCTTTTCTGTCAAAGATATTAAAAAAGCAGTATCCTCACAACTGTGTTCTTTTCTTGAAATAAATGATATCTGCAAGGATTTTCAGTCCGGATTTTGACCGTACCATAACATTGAGACAGCTCTTATTAGAGTTAGAAATGATTTGCTCTTATCATCCGATCGCGGTTGTATCTCTCTATAAGTGTTACTCGATCTTAGTGCTGCATTTGACACCATTGACCACAACATTCTTTTAAATAGACTAGAAAACTATGTTGGCATTAGTGGAATTGCACTGGCATGGTTTAAATCATACTTATCTGACCGTTATCAGTTTGTAGCAGTAAATGAAGAGATCTCTCATCGATCGCAAGTTCAGTATGGCGGACCACAAGGCTCAGTACTGGGACCGCTGCTGTTCACTCTGTACATGCTACCATTAGGAGATATCATTAGGAAACATGGCATTAGTTTTCACTGTTATGCCGATGATACTCTGTCACAGTGTCTGGTTGTGTTCCCTTGTTTATCACTAGAGGTCCTTGTTCTCACGGTGTCCTTCACATTGACTTCATTTCCCAGCATTCTGTCTGTCACTGTCACTCATCAGTTCATTGGACTCAGCTGTTCCCCGTCATTATTGTTCCCAGCTGTACTGTGTTACTCTTGTTAGTCATGTGCATATATTCCCTGTCTGTGTTAGTATGTGTATGGAGTCGTTATTTTATGTCACCACACTTCCATAGTTTGTATCTGCCTGTTTCTTGTTTTGGTTTGGTGTTTTGGATTGCCTTTGGAATTTGACCCCTGCCTGGATGACTACGAGTTTGGATTGCCCTTTAATTAAAACTACTGCGATTGGATTCTCTGCTTCCTGTGTGTGATTCGTGACAGAACGACTCCGTCAAACTGAATCCAGCGGTATGTTTTATAACATCTCTTCACCAGCCACCGAGCGGGAGAGAAGAGAGTTTTTTAAGGGGACCCGATTGGTTAAGTTTCGTGGGACCCGTGGAGGTCGCAGTGGAGGAGGTGGTCGAGAGACTGTTCACGTCACGTCTGCTCAGCCAGAGACTGTTCACGTCACGTCTCCTCAGCCAGAGACTATTCACGTCACGTCTGCCCAGCGAGAGACTGTTCACGTCACGTCTGCCCAGCCAGAGAGTGTTCACGTCATGTCTGCCCAGTCAGAGACTGTTCAGGTCCCGTCTGCCCAGCCAGAGACTGTTCAGGTCCTGTCTGCCCAGCCAGAGACTGTCCACGTCCCGTCTGCCCAGAGAGAGACTGTCCACGTCCCGTCTGCCCAGAGAGAGACTGTTCATGTCCCGTCTGCACAGCGAGAGAATGTTCACGTCCCGTCTGACCAGTCCGAGACCGTTGGCGCTCCGTCGGCCTTCCTGAGCTGGGACTATCTGGAGCGTCTGGCCCGGATTCTGGACATGCCGGTGTTCGGCGTTTCGGGGTTGGAGCCGGTGCCTGTTCCTGTTCCAGAGGCGGAGCCGGTGCCTGTTCCTGTTCCAGAGGCGGAGCCGGTGCCAGTGCCTGTTCCAGAGGCGGAGCCGGTGCCTGTTCCAGAGGCGGAGCCGGTGCCTGTTCCAGAGGCGGAGCCGGTACCTGTTCCAGAGGCGGAGCCGGAGGCAGAGCCAGTGCCTGTTCCAGAGCTGGAACTCATGTCGGTTCCGGACCCAGTGTTTGTGTCTGTGTTTGTATCTGTCCTTGTGACTGTGTCTGTCCTAGTGTCTGTTCCCGAGCCGGTGTCTGTTCCCGAGCCGGAGCCAGTTCCAGTGTCTGTTCCCAAGCTGGAGCCGGAGCCAGTGCCTGTTCCAGTGTCTGTTCCCGAGCCGGAGCCAGTGCCAGTGTCTGTTCCCGAGCCGGAGCCAGTGCCAGTGTCTGTTCCCGAGCCGGAGCCAGTGCCAGTGTCTGTTCCCGAGCCGGAGCCAGTGCCAGTGTCTGTTCCCGAGCCGGAGCCAGTGCCAGTGTCTGTTCCCGAGCCAGTGCCAGTGTCTGTTCCCGAGCCGGAGCCAGTGCCAGTGTCTGTTCCCGAGCCGGAGCCAGTGCCAGTGTCTGTTCCCGAGCCGGAGCCAGTGCCAGTGTCTGTTCCCGAGCCGGAGCCAGTTCCAGTGTCTGTTACCGAGCAGCCCGAGGGATCCTCTCCGCCGTGGCCGCCCGAGGGGTCCTCACCGCCGTGGCCGCCCGAGGGGTCCTCACCGCCGTGGCCGCCCGAGGGGTCCTCACCGCCGTGGCCGCCCGAGGGGTCCTCACCGCCGTGGCCGCCCGAGGGGTCCTCACCGCCCTGGCCGCCCGAGGGGTCGTCTCCGCCCTGGCCGCCCGAGGGGTCGTCTCCGCCCTGGCCGCCCGAGGGGTCGTCTCCGCCCTGGCCGCCCGAGGGGTCTTCACCGCCCTGGCCGCCCGATGGACCTTCTCCGCCCTGGCCACCCAAGGGGTCTTCACCGCCCTGGCCGCCCGATGGACCTTCACCGCCATGGCCGCCCGATGGACTCTGTGTTTTGCTCTGGTCCCCGGTTAAGCCCTCACCCCTTGTCCCTGTCTCCCTTTACGGACCTGGCCCACCATCCCTCCCCCTGATCCTCCACCGTTCCACCTCCCTCCTGAACTCTTGTGTCGTGTTTTTGTGTGTTGTCGTGGAGCGTCTGGTAGCCGTTCTCACATCGTCAACACCAAGACTCAGCTAATGTGCTAGACATGCTTTGGAATGTAGTGAAGTAAATGTTTCCCCAAAATAAAAATACTCTGATTACGTACAGGTACTTGAAAAATATACTTAAGTACACCACTGCTTAAACAGCCCAAGCCGGCATTGCTAGCTATAAAGTGACGTTTTAGACCTGGGCGCATTTGTTGTTCTATCAATGGCAGATTTGAATCCATGGTGGAAGAAAGCAGTTTTCTGTTTCAGTATTGATCAACCAACATTGATGTAAATGAAGTAGCAAAATTATTGATCTATTTATTTATTTTAGATTGGCTGACCTCTGCACTTCATCATTAGGCAATATAATGTTGACAGTGAATACATATATAAATAAATACATTACAAATATAGGTTTATGTGCAACTAAACTACTCTTTCCACACCCTACTGTAATTTTAAAACAATAACACAATAAATGTGCTGTTCTATAGGGCCCTCAGGGGAGGTTTTTCTACATGTAAGAGTGATATATTACGTCAAAGAGTTTAAGTGAATCTCAAGTGTGAGCATTTAAAAACCGAAGCCAAAGCAAACTTGTACCCATAACGTAACTGAGGACAATCTGACCTGTGCTGTAAGTATATTTATGTTATGTCTAGAAAAAGATCATGAGCCTGTGTTTTGTCTTATCCTTTGCCTCCCCCCTGCCCTCTTTCGCATCTCACCCATTTGTTAATATTGTGTTTGTAGACACACACAAAAAAAATGTAAACAAAATATAATCTAAGCTAAAAGTATTAATGTTTATGCTAAAATCATAGAGCAATGTTCAAAAAATTTTTATCTTTATGTAGGCATACATATTGTACTCATGCAAGAGTTTGTGTATATAAAGAGTTTTTTTACTTTTTATTTCGCCAGATGGGGTCGGGCAGCAATGATGGAACCTACCAAAATACAAACAGCACAACAATGATCACTGAGTTTGTTCTACGAGGTTTTCCTGGCCTCCCTCCTGAGTATTACGGATGTGTAGGAGCTCTGTTTTTCATCTTATACCTTCTTCTTGCTACAGGGAATATTTTCATCATTGTCTTTGTGATGTGTGAGAAAAGCATTCAGAAACCAACATACCTAATCTTCTGTAACCTCGCAATGGCAGATCTTGCACTTGGAACGACAACCTACCCAAGAGTCATTGCAACGTACTGGATGTTTGACAAAATCATATCATTCAATGCCTGCTTGACGCAGATGTATTTTGTCCATTTTCTTGGGGCTACAAATTCATTTCTCATGGCACTGATGGCCCTTGATCGATTTATAGCTATTTGCAATCCTCTCAGATATCATACCCTGATTAAAAATTCAACTATTGCCATTATGTGTGCATGTGTTTGGACAGCAAACATGCTGCAGTTAGTTGGAGTCACTCTCCTGCTCCTCAGTGTGAATTTCTGTGGGTCAAATGTTATACCCCATTGCTACTGTGATCACGTCGCTTTAAGCAAACTGGCATGTGGAGATATAACTACCATGAAAGTCACATCTGTAGCCATTGCCATGTTTGTTCTGTGGGGTCCTTTTAGTTTTATCTTATTTTCTTACATCTCTATCATCATCACTGTGTTGAGAATTTCAAATTCAGAAGGTCGTTATAAAGCCCTTTCCACGTGCACTCCACAATTACTGATCATTTGTCTGTATTATCTACCCAGAACGTTTGTCTATATGACACATGTTGCTGGCTATGAATTTAGTACTGACATCCGCATTGTGGTCTCCATGATGTATAGTCTCATACCTGCTTTCATCAACCCGTTTATATATTGCTTCAAGACTAAAGAGATCAAAGAGGCAATAATTAAAAAATGTAAGATAAAACAGGTTGGAGTCAATGAAAAGTTCAATCTTGGGTAAAAATAATCTGGTCCAGTATTGTTGCTTACTATAAGAAATAATTATTCGCTTTGACGAATAATGGACGCGCTCAGCACTCGTCATTTATCACAACTGTTCAGTGTATTTTGATGTTTGTTTTAGGTTTCATACACTTTAAATTACATTACACAATAACAAAAATACTTGTAAAAACTAAATACAGTTTGTTATTACACACTAATATCTATAACAGCAAGATAACCTTTTACACATTATATAATATAATTTTATTCAAGTCAAACACACAGTGTAGATAACTCTAAAGCTTACTCTGTTCTGCTCCCAGTTTGACACCAACTTACTGTCGTATATTTCGGGAGACATGGATGATCTTGCACGACTCCATCAGTGTTGTAAACAAATAATGAAGCGAAGCGATGCGATTTGAGTAAGAAAAATATCCATATTTAAAACTTAATAAAGTAAAATAACTAGCTTCCGGCCAAACGAACATACGTATGTGACTTAAGTCTAAGCGCAACTTATGCGAGTAATGCGACGTACTGCTGATATTTTCACTACGCCATGACGTACTACGCTACTTCCAACATCACAAGATGCGTAAGTAGACAGTGTATTGCCGTTTGGCCGGAAGCTAGATTTTAGAATAATGTCTTAATTATTAATCTTTTTCTTACACAAGCTCATCACTTCGCTTCAGAAGGCCTTTATTATCCCCCTGGAGCCGTGTGTAGAACTTTTATGATGGATAGATGCACTTTTATGGACTTCACTGCCATTATAAAGCTTGGAAGAGCCAGGACACTTTTTAACAGAACTCCGATTGTATTCGTCTGAAAGAAGAATGTCATATACACCTAGGATGACTTGAGGGTGAGTAAATCATGGGCTAAATTTCATTTTTGGGTGAACTAACCCTTTAAAGGGGAAATTAAACGTCCATGTTTTTTTGCACTGGTAGTAGCTACATATTAGAAAAATCACGTTGCCTAAAATTTTATTTTAAAAAGTTGTTAAAACCACAGATATGACAAAATTATTTTCGTAATTTCTAGCTAGCTATCTAGATAGCGAGTCGCCATTTTGGAGTGACGTCACTGCCTACGTAACGGGGTTGTTTGGTTCCGTTGGTGAGTGAAGTGAGTGAAGCGTTACTGGACCGGAGTCACTGGACTGAATACGCACTTGATTTGAAACCGATTTGAAACCGAGCAGTGGTAACGTTACGTCGCTATGCCGAACAGCCGGTGGTGGTTTGGGGCGAAGAGCGTGTTGGCAACGCTACCTGGTGTCAGTGTGGTTTTTTATACTGCGATGCCCACACGTGTCAGAGTCCATCTGCTGTCAAGAGGCTGATCATGGAACACTTTGTACTTACATCCTGAATATTGGTTTAACCCTCTGAGCCCGACGGCATCGTCGACGACGACGCCACACGTCACCTCCGACAAATATTTATATTATTCGAAGACAGATTTATCGATTTTCTTACCGTTTTTTTCCAGCAGAAAGCTAACGAGCTTGCCATCACGGGGGTGTCTTTGGTGTCTTTTCTAGCCTTTACAGAAGGTTTTCTATCCAGCCTGGAACTTGTGCATCCTTTCGGAGTTTTTTCAGCAATAAATCCAAATGTTTATATCCAACTTTGATACACTTGAAGTCCATAATTTATAAATATTCCGTCATTTTTGCCGCTAGCTCGATGCTAGCTGCCATTTTGGATATCACGTGATGTTTTCACGTGATGGTTTTTTGACCAATTACAGGCTGATCCGTCGTAAACATTGGTGTGCGTCATTGGGTCATTACGCACGAACCAAGATCTGATATACATATAGTAGAGAGAGAGAGACGCACGGAGACCGCAGGTTTCACGAACCAAGATCTGATATACATATAGTGGAGAGAGAGAGACGCACGGAGACGCAGGTTTCACAGAGAAACACAGAGAAATGGATGTAAATCGAGCGCTGGCCTTTTTTGATGCCATGCAGGATGATGTATTTTCAGGAGAACAGAGCTTTTTGACAGATGAGGAACTAGATTACCAGGATAGACCCAGCTGAAGTGCCATTTATTTTATTTACTGTAAAAAAGTATTATAGTAGTATAAATGTAGTATAAAAGTATAAAAAGAATAGAATAAATAAAATAATAAATAAAATAAATAAAATAGAAATGCAAAGCCTGTGATGTGGCCCTCTTTGTGATTGCTGATTTATTTATTTACTGTAAAAAAAGTATTATAGTAATATAAATGTAGTATAAAAGTATAAAAAGAATAGAATAAATAAAATAGAAATGCAAAGCCTGTGATGTGGCCCTCTTTGTGATTGCTGATAGGAACTGTTTTGAGGCTTGGCACCAGTGAATTTCATGAGGCCCAAAACGCCTGGACTTCTTTGGAAAAAAGTAAATTAGTTTTGGTTCTGTTCAAGTTATAATGTTTATTCCTGTGCTCCAGGACTCCAAAGACATGAACAAACTATGTTTTCCAGAGGAAATTTGATTAGCTTTTATTTATTTGTGTGTGATTTCAATAAATATTTGAGTGATTCAATTTCCGATTTATTTTTTCATTTGTCTTTATGGTCCCATAACTTATTTTACATTCAGGTGACATCAATGTAACACAAATATGCTGAAAGTTCAATTTGTCCTGAAAAAAAAAGAGGTGTGTCAATTGTCTGTGCACAAAAGGGTTGATGTTTTACAAGCTTTTTTAGTTAATAACACCAGACGGAAAATTTATTGTAAAAATGCCCTTAGGTCTCTGAGGGTTAAAGCATATAAAAGAATCTTATACTGAAACTGTTTCTTGGTGTGTTATTCTTACAATAACCATGTAATAATACTAATTTTTGGTTCAATGTCCATACCAGTTATGTGCTGTAGTGTGTGCACATGTGTAGTTATGTGCTGTAAAATTACTGTTATTTGGTGTTTTATTAACATAGGAGTAATATGTGTAACAGTAGGGATGTTTTGATATATATATATTATTTTCTCACTAGTGCCCATTATTTCTTTCCTTGTTAGAGATAGTTACTTGTGATAATCAAATGTACAAAAGTGTGACGTAATTTTAACATCTATGGACAATCATGCAACTTGCTACATGAGTAATATCCATCTGACTTTAATGTTATAGCATATTAACATTTAAAATTATACTGTCAAAGAGTATATTATAGTTATGTTTATATCGTCAGTGTGTGTGTGTATATATATATATATAATATATATGTGTGTGTGTGTGTCTGTGTGTGTGTGTGTATGGTAATGAGCTGGAACAGCGGACATCAGCCAATCAAAAAGGCTTATTTTGTTGCGAGCCAATTCAGGGGTGGTAAAACGTTTGGAGTCCAGAGTGAAGTGTAAGCCTGACTGTTATGGAAAGTTGGAGTCACGGTAAGAAATATTTCATCGAGGTTTTCCACCAACTGTGTTGACCTTCCTGAGTTTTAGGTGAATGCTTTCAGGCCCAGGTGTTTTTAATGGTTGTTTATTTTTGAGTCATTTCACTATCTCTGTCTTTCACTGCCCAGAGCCTATAAAGCCAACCAACCCCGTGACGTCACAGGTTAGATTACTGCACAATGGTGGCGCCCTGGCTGCGAAAGATATTACGTTTTTTCTTTTATATGTTTTATATTCTTTTTATGTGTTTCTTGTATAATTGTTGATTATAGTGGAAATCCATCTTGTAAATCATGTAAACTTGATTGACTGCTTCATTTCCCCTTTAAGAGCAGCCCATTATGTTGCTATACCCCTTAAGGAATGGCCTGTAGCATAATAACTAGGTAATGTCTGGCCAGCATATTTGTAGGCCATCTCGATCACTTCTACCACCCATTGGGAGAGATGTTGCTTAGAGAGTGGGAAATCCTCTTAACACACAAAGATCTAATAGTGCCTCAATGCCCTGACTGGGCATAACAGGTGCCGTCTATCATCACTGCTCTCACTCAGTGTATGCTGATAAGTCAATGCTGGTTTATGAACTCTGTTTTGAAGACCAAAAAGGTTGGGATAGGTCTTACCTTAACCTGTTAGCCAGCAACCCCACTTTTGAAAAATCCCCAGAAATGGCATACCCAAACTAAAACAGATACAGTTCATGAACCCTTTTGCACTAAAAGCACAAGTATGATCTCATTTGAAAACTGACACCTGGCATTTTAATGTAAATTTAGAATTAATTATTGTCATTATGAAACGTTTTTTTTATAAATAGCTCTAAGTTTTGTAAAGTTATTAGAAATGTATTTTTATTAAATATCTTCATGAAAATAAAATTGAAGTTGGCATTGTATAAATCTAGAAATTGCACTGCAGCTAAAGCCACGTCTGACCATTTTACATTTAAAATCTGAAAATTATAAATCTAAAACTCTGTATTTAGTTAAATGTTTTTACTGCTGTAGTGAAACTGCTGGGGTAAAACTGTGGCTCTGCAGACAGATATTCTTGATTTTGACCGGCCAGTTGTTATCTGATAATATTCCACAGAGCCGAGTAATAAGCAGATGTAATGTTAGAGATCTGACAACAGATGGCGCTAATGTAACAAGATTATTACATTCCTTAAGCACTGTGATACTAAGCCTGTTGTAAGGGGGGTATTGGTAATTGGTATTGGCTATTGGTAAATTACAATACGTTTAAATAATACATTTACAAATTTATAAATGTTCTTAATGAATAAATGATTCACCAGTATTTCACTGGTCAGGCACATTAAGTACATGTACAAGTACTGACTAAATAATAAAGGATGTTGTGAATGTTGTTTTAACATACTTTCAAATGATTTCCTCTTGATCACTTTGAAAATCACAATCAGCTGGCTGAATGTTCGGTAAACTGGCTATGTCCTCGAACACATCTGCATAGGTGTTAAAGTGAACACCAAGATTTAGGAGATTCTCTAGCTGCTGGATCCCGCCGGAGACAGAGGTGTTGGGCAGACTGTGGACGGAGGGGGATGTGACCAGGTCTCTGAAGGGTGAAGGGGCTGTTAGTATAAACTGTCCTCTGGACCAATCTGCAGCTGAAACAGTCAAACAAGAGTAAAATAAAAACCAAACCCAGTAGTGGTTCAATAATTGTCATAATCAAACAATGCTGTGCATTTACATTTGATATTTATCAAATTAAATCTGTGTCTTAATATTTAGTTTGAATATTCAACAATATTAAAAGGTAAAAAACAAACAAAAAAAAGGTCTTTCTTGTTTCCTAAAGCACAGTGTAAAATGTAGAAGTGGTGGTGAACGGATGTTACATGGCCACTAGATAGAGCCAGATCTTCAGAATGCCTCTGACAGATGTTGTTCTAAAAAAAATGAGGATTAATCATTCAAATTAAAATCGCATATCAACATTTTTTTTATTTTTTTTTTAATTCAAAATAAACGCTCATTTCGTTTTTTTTTTTTTTTTTGGGGGGGGAATCAACACATTTAATCCTTCTGACCCATATTAATTTACATATGGATCAGGGGGCATTATTAAGTGTTTTATTTATATATTTTTTTAACCAAATTAACTAAATTAACTATTTTAGAAAACCTTATTTGAATATTTTTTATATATTTAGGTTTAATTAAAAAAATCTATTTAAAACACACATTAATTTAATAAATATTAATGTATGTTAATTATATTAATTAAAAATCGTGTTAAAAATAACACATTTATCCTTCTGACCCACGTGTAAATCCTGTTTTTTCTTCAGCCTTAAATGGCAACAATTCCTTTGTACCAAGACACAAATGTCTCTCTTTGCTTGTTTGTGTCACACACATCATGTATATTATTTTATTTCTGAATATTATAACTAAAGGGCCAAACCAATATACACCCCATTTTTATGAGCCTCTTTAATTTAGGTGTCATAATCGAAACTGCCAGTGTGTCCTTGCCTTCAGGCGGATGTTCATCTTTGTCATGTGAGCTGACAAGGGACAGTTCTCGCTCACAGTCAAACTCTGAGCCAGTGAAGGAGCAGTGACTTTCACTCTCTGACGACGTCTCTGTCGCCCCGCTTCTGCATGGCTTTATGGGACACTCTCTGAAATTGTGATGAGGGTATCCTTTGTGTTCCCGTGGGGTGTTCAGCTTCTCAACCTCATCTACTGAGAGATGCTGTGGAGGGCCTGTCAGATCAGGAGCCAGTTTTCTTTTGAAGAACAGGTGGGACTGACGTTGCCACTGGTGAAAATCGTCTCTAGATGTTTTCTGATGAAGTTTAGGAGATGGATCATGATTAGTTTGAGGTTGAGAAAATTTTGGATTACCATTCGCCTGATCTCCATGTGCATCCTCATTCTTCAGCTCTGGGGTCTTCAAATCGGAGTATGTGCTGTCAATCTCATAGTACTCCAGTTCACTCCCTCCAAAACCTGAGACATGACAAGAAGGCCCATTTTCAGTACAACTTTCCACTCCTTGCATCAAATCCCTTGGTTTTATCAAATCCGGTTGCTTGCTGGCCCCATTTGAGACGTTCCGATGAGACTCATCAGCAGGACCTAAACTAAATGCCAGGTTATCTGTTCCGTGCTGTTTGCTTGGTGGGATGAGGACGACATGAGTCCTCTTTTCACCCTCACAAAGTTTTCCTTGTCTCCTGAGGAAAATACATAGAACCAGAATCAGCAGAATGAGGATGATGGGAAGAACGATGGCCACTATCCATAAGGGGATGCTGTTTTGTGTTTGAGAACAGGCCTCGCTGTGGACGACATCAGATGAACAGGATCCACACAGAGACCCGGACACGTTGTATAGACAAATGCACCAGTAGTCTTCTTTGGAAGAAGATCCACAGTCACTATCATTCCAGCAGGGCTCAGATAGACAGGAATCCTTGAGGCATGGAGTCAGAATACAGCGGTTTGGAGAAACGCAGAAGGTTTGGAAGACAGACGGGCTGGAGCTGGCCTGGACTATCTCATTATAGCCGCTGAAGGATAGGAGGTGGCCGTTGAATTTGATGTATTCCACACACCCTCTAAAACCTGAAAAGACAAGAAAAGCAACATAAGCAGCGAAATAAAGGGGTTGGACAAAATAATGTAAACACCAATTATTATAGGGGTTAATATAATTTGCGTAAGGAAAACTAAACATTGCGATTATATTTTATTTATCTTTTTGTTTATATTCTCTATATGTCACATGTCTGTCCTGTCATATGTAGCACATGTGGTGTTTTGTGTTCCTGTCTCTGTCTTGACCCCTCCTTCCTTGTTATCTGATTATTGATTAATTTTCCCACCTGCTTTCCTCGTCACCCTCCTTGTTTGCTCCCCCTATTTAATCTCCTTGTGTTTGTAGTCCTGTGCTGGTTCGTTGTTATCATGTTCCTCGTGTTTCCTGCTGGACCTGATTTATTCTTTGTCTGCTTTTGTTTGTTAGTTTTTGTATTTATATTTACTTTATTAAATCCTCTTCCTGCACTTGAGTCCTCAATCCTTTCCACTATCCAGCTGTGACACTATATCAGAGCAGTATAAGTGGTTTTCAGACAATGCCATCAGCAAAGAAGAATAGAAGGCAAAAGCCGCGCGTTTCAAATTTCAAACTTTTATTTTCATGTGCACAGGAAACAGTCGTCACACAGTACAATTAAAATTTTATTCTGCGAATCCTCCCAGAAACATCAAACATCAATTAAACACCCTACAACATTACGCCTAGCAGCTGTCTTGAACGCATCCCACTCAGTCGTAATGGTTTCCATTACAGATTTGAGGGGAAAAAAAGCGTTTCCATTAACCGATGTTATGCAACAAATTAATTTTTTTCCTCTCGCGATAAGTCATTCCAAAAATCATGGCGACGGATGTTGGTAGGTTCACGTATATCCCAGCCACTGCACTGGCCATTATTATTAATCGAAGGAGACGTGTGTGTATTATCCAAGTATTAATAGTAAGTAAAGACCCTTATACTATATGCAGCTGGTGTTTCTGGGTGTTTCTCCCTCATATCTGGTTCGAGGTCTTGATTGTGGCATTTCTTTGAGGTTTAGAATCCAGTATTCCTGTAATTCTTTTGCCTTTTATGAATTTAATAAAGAACTCTGTCTCGTATTCTTTCCAAACATACCGCGTCATCTACATCAGGTGACCTGTAAATGCGCAAAAACTGTTTCCATTGCAGTTTTGCTAAATATTTCTTTTTCAAATTGCCTGTCAAACCACCTAATGCGTAAAAAAACACGTAAAAACGTTTTTGCGCTAAATAGTAGTTTTTGTGAAATTGACGTGTTTCCATTGGGCGTATTTTCAATTCGCAATTTCAATTTGGGCAACTTGAAGGGTAATGGAAACGCGGCTAATGATAGGGATCATCGAACGCTAAGAAGGATTGTGTCCAAACAACACAAAACAACTGCAGCAAAGAGACAGCAAACCTCAATATTTCCCCTAGAGACTATGTTTCCACAAAAACTGACCACAGAAAACTAGGGGTGGACCGAAATTTCGGCAGCTGAAAATGGCATTATCGGTTTCGGGCCGAAATAAAAAAAAACTGCCAAAAACATAAACCGAAAATTAATGTCACCCGCTCCTCCCATCCGTGCGCAAGCGGTTAGGTTTCACTTACGGTTGAGCTGTTATCACGCGTCTGCCTATCAAAGATGTCAGCGGTATGGAAGTATTTTAAAGTTTCAGATGAGGACACCAAAGTTGCAATATGTAACATTTGTTCTGCAAAAATCTCAAGAGGGGGCGCGGTGCCAAAGACCTTTTCGACAACAGGTTTGATACACCACCTGAAATCACGACATCCAATTGAACATGAGGAGTACCGCAAAACAACATTGGTTAAAAGTACCTCAACGACATCACAAACACCCTCGGTGGCCACACTCTTTAAAAAGGCTAAGAAATTTGCAGATGATAGTGCCAAAGCACGTGGCATTACTGAGAAAGTAATGGAATTCATTGCTTTAGATGATCAACCGTTTTCTGTCATGGAGGACATTGGATTTCGTAGGCTCATACAACATATTGAGCCGTACTATACACTGCCAAGCAGACGCTATTTTGCAGAAACATGTCTACCTGCAATGTATGACCGAGTTGCAAAACACGTTCATGAGCTCATGTCCACAGACATAGAAACTCTAAGTTTTACCACAGACATTTGGAGCTCAGACGTCAGCCCAACTAGCATGCTTAGCTTAACAGCGCAGTGGATTGACCCCGGTTTTAAATTGCAAAACATTTTGCTTCACTCACGGGAGTTTGTTGGGTCACACACTGCAGCAGCGATATCTGATGCTTTGTCTTCAATGCTTGACACTTGGCACATTGAGAAGTCTAATGTGCACGTGATTGTCCAAGATAATGCACGGAACATGATAAAGGCTATGGAGGACAGTGGACTGAACAGCATACCATGCATGGCACACACGCTTCAGTTGGCTGTGAATGAGGGAGTGCTGCTGAGTCAGCGCAGCATTTTGGAAATAACAGCAATCGGGAGAAAAATCGTGGGACACTTTAAACATTCTCCGCTTGCTTATTCCCGACTGCAAGATTTTCAAATACAGTTTGGGATGTCACCCAAACGACTCCAGCAAGATGTAGCTACTCGCTGGAACAGTACATACTATATGTTGCAAAGTCTACTTGAGCAGAAGCTGGTCATAGCTGCCTATATGACAGATTACGATCTGCCCGCTACTTTGAGTGCACACCAGTGGATGCTAATGGAAAACATAGTGTCTCTTCTCGCCCCATTCGAACAGATGACCATGGAAATAAGCTCGGCTAAAGCCTCGGTTGCAGAGGTTATTCCTTTGATAGCAGCACTGAAGCGTCTGCTTGGAAAAGAGGTGGAAACAGATCACGGTGTAAAAACAGCTAAAAAGACTCTATTGGAGGCTTTTAACAAGCGCTTTCAAGACACTGAGTCCAACCCTCTCTACTGTATTGCAACTATACTAGACCCGCGCTTTAAAGAACATTACTTTGACGAAGAGAAAAAGCAGCGAGTGCGTGAAATGACATAAAAAGAGCTGACGGAGATTGAAACATCTGATGAAGGAAGAGACTCAACGGGGAGCGCACCGCAAACTGTGCCTGCACGGTTACGTACAAGTGAGGAGGCATACAGTACACTCCCTCACTTTCTGAGATTTTTGATGAAATTCTACAGGAAAGCACCCCGATTCGTAGCGGTGTTGGAACAAGCGCAGCCGCACAACAAATAGAGATGTATCTAGCTGAACTACCCATTGCCAGAAGCGACAATCCCCTTGACTACTGGCGCGCGAACAAAGGGTTTCCATTGCTTGCGTGGATTGCACGCAGGTATTTATCTGCCCCAAGCACCAGCACAGACAGTGAGAGACTATTCAGTGCAGCATCTCATGTTCTTAATGAGAAGAGGAACCGTCTTTCCTATCAGAAAGCTGAGCAACTTTTGTTCTTAAAGAGAAACCTGCCACGTTTTCGTAAATAAACAGCAGTCCATTTTTCTGTGTATAGCAGTTACATTAAAATTAGCTGAATAAAACTGTTTCCTAAGGCTACATAGTTTTCTAAGGCTTAAATGTTGTTTACAGTTTGAGTTTGGATTAAGTTCTATTGCTGTTTTTGCACTGTTGTTTTGCACAGCAATTTAAAATGTACACTCTAAAAAATAATTCAGGGGCTTAGTAAATATCACAGTAATAATTAACTGTATTAACTTAATAAAATCTCTGAATATCATTTACTTGATTGTTTGAGTTGAACATACCAAAATAATTGACTAAAAATCCAACAGTTAATTTTGTCTAGAATTTACAGTTATATATAAGTTTTTTTCACTAAAAGAATTTAGTATTTGACTAACCAATTGTTTCTTTTAAATAAACTTAATATATTTGTGAAATTTCTATCAAAATATTTGAGAATTGAGAATTAAACAGATCTGTTTCAAGAACCACAAAAATTACTTAATTTAAGTCAATATTATTAATATATTTAACACACTTAAGAAATTGAGTAAGTTTACTCAATTAAAACAATGCACCCCTCCCCCACCCTCTAAAGCGACGACAGTTCAACGGTCGAGTGAGCGCGGGCTGTTTGAACTCCAGTCTCCAGAAGAACAGTTCTCCTCTTTTCTTCTCAGAGTCGCCAAAACTTCCCAGTCTCTGTGAAATTCAGGTTTGTGTATGTTTTATTTTATCTATAAAATCATTACTGTGCTTTAAATCATTGTATTTAATGCAAAACAACATTACAAAGGCGTAATGTGACACCTAAACGACTGTTTTTTCGCGTGATTGAAACGCCTTGCATAAAACACACGAGTTTATTCATCATAATGATAATGAATATAATTAATTTGGATGATGAAATGTTTTCAGAACTGTGCACTGTTTGTTTATTGGCAGGTTATGGAGTCAGTCGTCGCAGCATCTTTCGGCTATGAGTGAAACGCAAGACGGCGGTCTGGAGTCCGAAGTTCACCCGCAGAGCGCGAGTCCATCTCCGGCACAAGGACCAGCGCTGATACGGTGGATATTGGATAACAGGCCTGTTGATCACTCTTGAATTAGGCTACCTAAATGTTTAATGTTTCATTTTTACTTCTAAAATGTTTGTTAAATGAGTTTAAATGTAGGCAATATTGTATGTTAAAACAGTGTAAAATATGCTGTATATTGCTGTACTCTTTGACAATAAAGGCCAATGTCATGTATACAGGTGGTTGTATGGAATATTATTTTACAAAGGTTTAGAGGAAATAAAAAAGTTAATATTACTCATAAATAAAAACAGCTAATATTACTCATAAATATTGGTTTTTAAATGTTTAAATGTTAAATAATTTCTACTCAATTTTATTTGTTGATATACCAGATGCATTTACTCAGATTTACTTAATATTTTTACTTGCATTTACTCAATTCATACAGTATATTTAATTGATTTCACAGCTTTAAAATTTACTCAATTTTTTTAAGTGTAAAAATGTTTCACCAAAAAAATTTAGTAAATCATGGTTAGACTTTTTAGAGTGTAAGTAAACAATTGTTAACATGCAGCATCAGAATAGAGGCCCACTGCCATTCTGTGATTTTGTGTACAGTTATTCAGATAATTGTGGATCTTTTTTTGCACAACTGTTAAAAAACTATTTTATTTGATGGAACATAAAACTTGAAGAATAATATTATTTGGTATTATTATTTATATTTATTTATTGTTACAACTATTTTAGGTTTTGTTATGTAACTGTTAATAAAAGTTTGATTATTCTATTGGTTTGTGATTATTCATTTCAGATCCATTAAATTCAAGCAATTTAAATATAAATATATACGTTTTTTACAGAAGCCATTTTCGGCTTCAGTTTCGGTTTTCGGCCAAGTGCATCCTAAATTTTCGGTTTCGGTTTCGGCCCAGAAATTTCATTTCGGTGCACCACTACAGAAAACTTCATAAAGCCATCATCAATGAAAGAGCTGCAATTGCTTAACATTTAATCTCAGACAATACTGCTAAAATGTGAAAAAGATAGTGGTAAAAACCTGGACTGCGTTTCTTAAAAGCATTGTAGGCCTAAATAGAACGTAGAACCGGCTCTTTATTGCTGAGCGATAGAGCGAGAAGTAGTCTTCTGTCAAACGAGAATAGCCTAATCAAAGGTTAGCCAAACACGAAATTTTCTTCTACTCAAATACTGGGCTATATACACTCACCGGCCACTTTATTAGGTACACCTGTCCAACTGCTCGTTAACACTTAATTTCTAAGCAGCCAATCACATGGCGGCAACTCAGTGCATTTAGGCATGTAGACATGGTCAAGACAATCTCCTGCAGTTCAAACCGAGCATCAGTATGGGGAAGAAAGGTGATTTGAGTGACTTTGAACGTGGCATGATTGTTGGTGCCAGAAGGGCTGGTCTGAGTATTTCAGAAACTGCTAATCTACTGGGATTTTCACGCACAACCACCTCTAGGGTTTACAGAGAATGGTCCGAAAAAGAAAAAACATCCAGTGAGCGGCAGTTCTGTGGGCGGAAATGCCTTGTTGATGCCAGAGGTCAGAGGAGAATGGCCAGACTGGTTCGAGCTGATAGAAGGGCAACAGTGACTCAAATAACCACCCGTTACAACCAAGGTGGGCAGAAGAGCATCTCTGAACGCACAGTACGTCGAACTTTGAGGCAGATGGGCTACAGCAGCAGAAGACCACACCGGGTGCCACTCCTTTCAGCTAAGAACAGGAAACTGAGGCTACAATTTGCACAAGCTCATCGAAATTGGACAATAGAAGATTGGAAAAACGTTGCCTGGTCTGATGAGTCTCGATTTCTGCTGCGACATTCGGATGGTAGGGTCAGAATTTGGCGTCTACAACATGAAAGCATGGATCCATCCTGCCTTGTATCAACGGTTCAGGCTGGTGGTGGTGGTGTCATGGTGTGGGGAATATTTTCTTGGCACTCTTTGGGCCCCTTGGTACCAATTGAGCATCGTTGCAACGCCACTGAGTATTGTTGCTGACCATGTCCATCCCTTTATGACCACAATGTACCCAACTTCTGATGGCTACTTTCAGCAGGATAATGCGCCATGTCATAAAGTTGGAATCATCTCAGACTGGTTTCTTGAACATGACAATGAGTTCGCTGTACTCAAATGGCCTCCACAGTCACCAGATCTCAATCCAATAGAGCATCTTTGGGATGTGGTGGAACGGGAGATTCGCATCATGGATGTGCAGCCGACAAATCTGCGGCAACTGTGTGATGCCATCATGTCAATATGGACCAAACTCCCTGAGGAATGCTTCCAGCACCTTGTTGAATCTATGCCAAAAAGAATTGAGGTAGTTCTGAAGGCAAAAGGGGGTCCAACCCGTTACTAGCATGGGGTACCTAATAAAGTGGCCGGTGAGTGTATATATATATATATATATATATATATATATATATATATATATATATTAGGGCTGTCAGTTAAACACGTTCACGCAAACCCATTTTAACGCGATTAATTTTTTTATCGCGAGATTAACGGCCTTTTTGGCCTAGCAAACGTTGCAGTTTTTTTCCCATGCTTTTGCAACAGGACGCGGCATGCGCGGCGCTGCGCTATGAAACCCATTCATTTCATTTCATTAATTTGACCGCACACACCGCGAAAATTCAATACAAATTCAAAATAGTTCAACTTTTGCAGCTGTGACGATTACCAGCGCGGCATGCAAAAAGTTTTGAAAACTGGCATTCCGCATCCTCTGTGAAAGCACTGGATCTAGCTAGACCGGAAATTATGTTTTTAAATCTCAATGGAATTCCTCAAAACTTTGCAAAAGTCATTTTTATGTTAATTGGAAAAAAATGCAATGCTAGCCAAACTGATATTTTGAAATTAAAAATTCCCATTCAAATTTGATGCACCCTAATATAAATATATAAATAAAATGTTGTTGTCATATAGATACTTTTATGTGTGGGCTGGGGAGGAGGGTGCATGTCCTTCCTGTATTCCACTCTGAGAAATCTGGTCACCCTAATATTATTGAACTACTGTGGCCAGTTTTGGAGAGAAGAATGAGAAGCAGATTTCCTCCTTCAACATCCCTGAAACAACTGCCAGATGTTCTCATAGACGACATTCAACTGGAGACTATTCAAAAGTTTGATTCATCTAATCTAATAAGGCTGGAAGCTGTATTAAAGGCAATTTTTGGTAAAACACCTTAATAAAGATATATTGCCTATTTCCCAGGTGTTCACATTATTTTGTCCAACCCCTGTATAAGGGCTTTATGATCAAACTAAAAAACAAATAAACACTATTAAAATATCATGAAGAAATTAATTGAAAGAAGAAATTAAACAAAACTAAACAAAATTTAAAATACAACTGAAAATAAAATATAAATAAAAACTGTTTAAATTCTATAATATAAAATAAACTAATTATAAATAAAATAAATAAAAATAAGCAGCAAAAAAACTAAGTATTGTAAAGGATGTTTAAGTACAGTACTTTATAATCAACAAACCAGTGGCAATCTAACCTATGTCCTGGATCATCTCTGGGAAACCTCTGGATTCTCCCAATGAAGCAGTTCCCAGAAAAATGGTCTCCACTAAGAATGCAGAGTGAGTTATGGTGCCATTGGTGGTGTTGACAACAGGCCGTTCATCCACAAACAGAGAGATGTATGCACCCTTTCTGCGTAGCTGAAGAACATGCCACTGTCCATCTGACACATCTCCCTCTGTTGAGAGCTCCAGCTGCTGACCAGATGTGACATTGGTGAACACATACAGAGGTTTTCCATCTGATATCTGAGGAGGTAGGAGAAAACATGTTATCAACTGAATTTAGAGATACAGTGGGGGAAATACAGTGGTATGAAAAAGTTTGGGCACCCCTGTAAATTTTCATGATTTTCTTTTATAAATCATTGGTTGTCTGGATAAGAAATTTCAATTAAATATATCATATAGAAGACAAACACAGTGATATTTGAGAAGTAAAATAAAGTTTATATGATTTATGGAAAGTATGCAAGAATTATTTATACTAAATTAGGCATGTGCATAAATTTAGGCACCACAAAATAATAATTAACTCAATATTTTGTGCATCCTCCTTTTGCATAAATAACAGCCTCTAAACGCTTTCTATAGCTTCCAATTAGAGTCTGGATTGTATTTTGGACCATTCTTCTTTATAAAACATCTCCAGTTCAGTCAGGTTTGATGGTTTACGAGCATGGACAGCCCGCTTTAAATCATACCACACATTTTCAATAATATTCAGGTCTGGGGACTGAGATGGCCATTCCAGAATGTTGTACTTGTTCCTCTGCATGAATGCCTTAGTAGATTTTGAGCAGTGTTTTGGGTCGTTATCTTGTTGAAAGATCCAGCCCCGGCGCAACTTCAACTTTGTCACTGATTCCTGGACATTGTTCTCCAGAATCTGCTGATATTGAATGGAATCCATGCGACCCTCAACTTTAACCAGATTCCCAGTCCCTGCACTGGCTACACAGCCCCACAGCATGATGGAACCGCCACCAAATTTTACTGTAGGAAGCAAGTGTTTTTCTTGGAATGCTGTGTTCTTTTTCCGCCATGCATAACGCCCCTTGTTTTGCCCAAATAACTCTATTTGAGTTTCATCAGTCCAAGGCACCTTATTCCAAAATGAAGCTGGCTTGTCCAAATGTTCTTGAGCATACCTCAAGCGACACTGTTTGTGGCGTGTGCTGAGAAAAGGCTTTTTCCGCATTACTCGTCCATACAGCATCTCCTTGTGTAAAGTGCGCTGAATAGTTGAACGATGCACAGTGACACCATCTGCTGCAAGATGATGTTGTAGGTCTTTGGAGCTGGTCTGTGGGTGGACTGTGACTGTTCTCACCATCCTGTGCCTCTGCTTATCTGAGATCCTTCTTGGTCTGCCACTTCTGGCCTTAACTAGAACTGTGCCTCTGGTCTTCCAATTCCTCACAATGTTCCTCACAGTTGAAACTGAGAGCTTAAATCTCTGAGACAGCTTTCTGTATCCTTCCCCTAAACCATGATGTTGAACAATCTTTGTTTTCAGGTCATTTGAGAGTTGTTTTGAGGCTCCCATGTTGCCACTCTTCAGAGAAGATGCAAAGAGAAGAAATACTTACAATTGGACTCATTAAATACCCTTTCTCATGATTGGATTCACCTGTGTATGGAGGTCAAGGGTCACTGAGGTTACCAAACCAATTTTGAGTTCTAATAATTAGTGCTAAAGGTATTGAAATCAATAAAATGACAAGGGTGCCTAAATTTATGCACATGACTAATTTAGTTTAAATAATTCTTGCACACTTTCCATAAATCATATAAACTTTATTTCACTTCTCAAATATCACTGTGTTTGTCTCCTATTTGATATATTTATCTGGACAACCAATGATTTATAAAAGAAAATCATGAAAATTTACAGGGGTGCCCAAACTTTTTCATACCACTGTAATTATTTGATCCCCTGCTGATTTTGTAAGTTCGCCCACTTACAAATTAATTAAGGGTCTATCATTTTTATGGTAGGTTTATTTGAATGGAGACAGAATATCAACCAAAAAATCCAGAAGAACACATTATATAGAGGTTGTAAATTGATTAGCATTTGTTTGAGTGAAATATGTATTTGATTCCCCAACCAACCAGCAAGAATTCTGCCTCCCACAGATTGGTTATGTGCCCATGTGGAACACAGATTAGTCCTGTCACTTTACGAAAGTACTCCTAATGTCCGTGGACACCTGTCCACATAATCTGTATCTTCCATTCCAACCTCTCCCCCACCATGGGCAATACCAAAGAGCTGTCAAACGTCAGGGACCAGATTGTAACCTGCACAAGGCTGGAATGGGCTTGGAGCAAGAAGCAAGAAGCTTGGAGAGAAGGAGACTTGTTGGTGTGATTATTCGGAAATAGAAGAAATACAAAATGAAAAATCAATCGCTCTCGGTCTGTAGCTCCATGCAAGATCATGGTGAGGTGGTGAGATCATGGTGAGAAAGGTGAGGGATCAGCCCAGAACTACACAGGAGGAGCTTGTTAAAGGGATAGTTCACCCAAAAATGAAAATTAAGTCATTAATTACTCACCCCCATGCTGTACCAACTCCGTAAGACCTTCTTTTTATCTTCGGAACACAAATGAAGATATTTTTTATTAAATTTGAGAGTATTCTCGTCGCTTGATAAACTTATAGTTGAGCCACTGCACTCACATGGAATATTTAAACATTTTCTTCAATGACTTTCTGGGCTATCAAGTTTCAATCCCTTAGGAAGCCTATGGAGGAGTGATACAGCTCTCAAATTTAATAAAAAATATCTTCATTTGTGTTCCGAAGATGAACGAAGGTCTTACGGGGTTGGTACAGCATGGGGGTGAGTAATTAATGACTTAATTTTCATTTTTGGGTGAACTATCCCTTTAATGATCTCGAGGCAGTTGGGACCACAGTCACCAAGCAAACAATTGGTAACACACTACGCCGCAATGGATTGAAATCCTGCAGCACCCACAAGGTGCCCCTGCTCAATAAGGCACATGTACAAGCCCGTCTGAAGTTTGCCAATGAACATCTAATGTCTCATTCAGCAACATGACATCATGACTTTGCGTAAACATACACGCCACTTTCAAGTCAAGTGGCGTGTTATCTTTTTATGTTATCTATTTTGAGCTATCCGCGTGTATGTCCACGCGCGTGTATGTCTACGCCGTTAAATGTCCAAGTGATTCCGCGTGTATGTGTACGCCGTTAAATGTCCGAGCGAAACGAAGCAAATTGTATATCTACATCTGGCGAGCGATATTTTTTTCCCTAGGATGGTAGGGGAAGACTCATAAATGGTATTAACCCCAGTGACGGGTAGGTTTAGGGACGGGGTTGGGGTAGGTCATATATTTATATACAGTAACGTAACGTTAAGTCAACGGCGTTGATAAACACGCTGAAAAGCGATTATGCGTGTTGATAGCACGCCAAAAATGGAAATACGAATTGGCGTGTCATACATACGCTATTTCATGAGATCAGTCTGCATTCAGAGAAGGCTTGGGAGGAAGTGCTGTGATCAGATGAGACCAAAATCAGACTCAACTTGATGACTATGCTGACTATGACCCTAAGAACACCATCCCTACAGTCAAGTACAGAGGTGGAAACATGTTTTTGGTCTATTTCTCTGATAAGGATACAGGATGACTTCACTGTATTGAGGGGCTGATGGACGGGGCCATGTACTGTCAAATCTTGGACAAGAACCTTCTTCCTTCAGCCAGAAAACTGAAGATGGGTCATAGATGGGTCTTCCAGCATGACAATAACCCAAAAGGAAACAAAGGAGTGGCTAATGAGGAAGCACATTAAGGTCTTGGAGTGGCCTAGCCAGTCTCCAGACCTTAATCCTACTGAAAATTTGTACCGAAACTTTGAGTTGCCAAGCGACAGACAAGATTTAGAGAGTATCTGTAAAGAGGAGTGGACCAAAATCCCTCCAGAAATTTGTGCAAACCTGGTGACCAACTACAAGAAACGTCTTACCTCTGTGCTTGCCAACAAGGTTTCTCCACAAGTACTAAGGCATGTTTTGCTTGGGGATCAAATACTTATTTCACTCACTAAAATGTAAATCAATTTATAACCTTTATATAATGTTTTTTTTCTGGATTTTTTTGGTTGATATTCTGTCTCTATCCATTCAAATAAACCTACCAAAAAAATTGTAGACCCTTCATTTCTTTGTAAGAGGGCGAACTTAAAAAATCAGCAGGGGATCAAATAATTATTTTCCCCACTGTATAGTTAAGATACAGCAGATTCAAGTTTACTGTTAAAAACAAGTGTAACAAAGAAACAGCAATAATAATTTATATTAAAATATTTAATAACGGTTCAATAAAAGTTAAGCAGTTAAACTCAACAGAATGTGGCATAATGTAGATTACCACACGTCCTTTAGTTTTCTTTTAAATATTGTTCAGCACAATGGTCCACCACTGTTGTTTTTATTTGTGCTTTAATAATAAATTGATTGAAATTGATTGATAATCTTCACATGTCTTCTTCTACTTCCATTGCAAGTGCCTCATTGTAACCTTGAGACTTTTTTTTTTTAAATAAAAGAGAAACAGTTGAAAGACATTTTTGTGGTCAACGTTAACAGCAAACGCTATCAGCTTAACTTGTATTGAACATTCCCTTAAAAATCTTTCCGAGCTCACCTTAAGTTTAAGATGTGCTGTTTGACACCAGCACACAAGCAAAACACCATTTCTTCTGACAGTCCTCATCTTGATCTCAACACTGTCAAACCCATGAGAGTCACCTTCCTTCCCATCCAGAATGGCTTGTAGAAGCTGATTTCTTCTGTAGCTTTCCTTGATGTCAAACTCAATGTAGGCCTCTCCGTTGAGAAACAATACATGCTGCTCAGCCAAATCTATCAGGAAGCGAATTACATTTACTTTAAGGCTTTAAACTTTGAACTATCATAGAAAAAAAATAGACAAACAACAGATATGTATGGATGAAATTACTCATGGCACAGTTGGGTCCTGTAAAATGGTCTCTACACTGGCAGTGGTGGTGAGACCATCGGTCTTGACAAACCCCTTCATTCAAACACTCTGCGGTTTGGCAAGGAGGAATATTTGCTCGCGGACATCTGATCATCAAAAAGAAATCAACTTAAACATGGTATTTTAATAGAACTTTTACAGTTACAAAGTTTCTTTTGAAACTGACCGATCAAGAACATTCTGGGATGCCAGAGATTTTAAGGAATCTGGACCAATGTTGTTCACTTGCACGTTTCTCATACAGCCAACAAAGTCGTGAGTCCTGATTTGCCTTTGCAAAATGACATCAATGGACTTTACGCCACCAAACGTCATGTTATTTGAGCTCACTTCCAGAGTCCTGTGTGTAAACATGATTTAGAGGAATGAGTTCAGATAAACAAACAAGTAATAAGATTATGTAAAATTGTGATTCATAAGCATGAAGATAATACTGAAATTATTATGTGTAAGTAGTGTTAACATACACCATGTGTCACTTTTTGATTGATTTATGGCCCCCTGTCACTCATGACTGACAGTATTCTTGTATCATGAAACCAGCGCTTCTGATTTATGATGGGTCACTGACAGGCTCCGGTATGTCTAGGCTGCGTGCGCCGTGTGACATCCTCCTGCGGTGACATCCTGGGTTGGATGTGTGAAAGAAAGGTGTCTGCCCATGGCCTTCCTGTTTATTGACCGTCTACCTGCGCGAGATAGGTGTTATGTCCGTGTGTATTCTGTCTGCTGGGGAGCCCCGAGTTCACACTTCGCCAAAAGCTGCGTGTATAAATTAATGTAGAGCGCGAACGCAGTTACTGAAGCATACTAGTGTCTCGTGTCTCGTGTCAAGCGCGTCCGTTGTTTTTTCAAACTATTTTCCGAGCCAGATTGTGTTGTTTTGAAACGTGAGTGCAAGAAGATGGAAGCCTGTCTTAACAGTAAGTGTGTTTTATTATTTAGTAATATTATTAAGAAGCTTTATCTGTTTATATGATAGTCACTGTTCTATTGTGTTACTTAAATAGGTTATCTGCGCTTCAGGTGAGGCTAGTTTTGAGGAACTTAAATTCCTGAATCACGCGACTGGTATGTAATTACGCTTTATGTTTAAATATTGCATAGAGTGTGTGTGTGTGTGTGTGTGTGTGTGTGTGTGTGTGTGTGTGTGTGTGTGTGTGTGTGCGTGTGTGTGTGTGTGCGTGTGTGTGTGTGTGTGTGTGTGTGTGTGTGCCACAGTAGGACGTAGTACCTGAACTATAGGTTTGTGTTAATACCTAAGACAAAGAATCAAATCGTTTATCTAACTCACTGTGAAGGTGTTTACAAGTGGAACTGGCGTGGGAAGAGTGCACCCTCAATGGGGTTTGTTAATGGTTTTGCGACAGTTGCTTAGGCTAGCCTAGATGTTTAAAGAATGACACTTCATCAAAAGCTTTCTGGCGATTCTCTGGGACCTCACACACAAAAACATCATATTAGTGTATATCAATTTGGTCGTTACTTTTGTTATTAAAAGAAACATTTTTAAAGAAAATGTTTTAGTTTTTAACCCATCCCATTTTGTGTGTGTGTGTGTGTGTGTTGCAAAACAACAGAATTACATATTTTACTTAAAAATTCACAGTAAATAAGACCCATAGGGATTTCAAGCATTTATACATTTGTTTGCCATAAAAAGCAAGGAAAGTTGTCTATTTTCTTTAAATAAAACTTTTACTTTATTTTATTCTTTAAAACAGATTGATGACCAGCAACTTTTATTAGTACTGTAGCCAAGCAGGGTCCTCACATGATTAAAACACAATTTTCACTTGTACTTGTACTAAACTTGTACTAGAAAATGAATGACTGAACCTTTTTTCTTTTGAAAAACCTACATTTCAAAGTATACCTGAGATGTGTAACAACCACAAGGGATACATGTTGATTCCTAAGTTTCGGGTACAGTGCAAACATGCAATACTCAAGAAATCTAATCTTAGTGTTATCTTTGTGAGGTCAGAACACAAAACTTTGTGTTGAGTGATCCAGACAAAGCTTCATGCTAGAAAATAGTTTTGTTTTAGGTGAACACCATTGGTGTTAGTTCATGTTATTCCACACATGGGTAGATGTGTGTGATGAACGCAGGCCTTTCATTTAAGAGGCTTTTTAAATATATGACTGAACTATCTCTTTTTGACAAACCAGTATTTCATATTATATTATACTTAATATTATATTAAGTTATTTAACGTCCAGAATAGTTTTTCAAAAGCCCCGGGTAATATCAAGGTTCTATCAAAGCGTCACAATAATTAGTTAGGTGTGAGTGTGTGTGTGTGTGTGTGTGTTAATAGTTGGGGTAAACTCTTTGTGCGTATTTTTACACGCCAACATATTCTGTCAGGTATGTCACACCGCTGTGAGGTAAAGTTTTACACTCTTGAATAACTTTCAAACATAATCTTTATAAACGAGTTATTGTGTGTCCAAAACAAATGTACAATTCAAAAGACCAAATCAGTAAGAAAAGAGGGCATAGCATACATTGAAAAGTAACATTTATAATAAATACACAAACTCCATCTGTGAGCCTTTGTGAAAGTTTGGAAATTTTTGATTTGCATGTGATGTTTTCATCACACAACTCAACCGCACTATTTAGTTTGTCGGACTCTTCTTTGAGAACTCAACATTCAGTGATTAGGAATAAATGCAGATTAAGAATTTAAGTGATAGTCTTTCTGCATGAGAGTGTTTGACTAAATTTATATTTCTTTTAGGGCAACTGTACAGATATCTGTGATTTCAGATTACAGAAAGCATCAACAACACAAAAAGTAAGTTATGCTGTTTTACACTTAATCTGATACAACTGAATCGCATCTGACTATTGCACTGAGAGCTGCACATTCATTAAAGTTTGAGGCTGGTAAACAAAGTTCCACACTCTGGTAAAACCAGCAGATAAAAAATAAAAAAAGGAAGTGCCCTGAAAGCACCATGTAAATTCAAGACCCCAAATCACTAAGAAAACAAGTTACGCCAAACAAACATTGTTTATGGTGCATACAGAATATAGAAAACTCAAATGATGAGCAATTTGTAAATTTGTTACACGTTTGTAAATATGGTTTTGCAAACGACTTTGTATTACTCCACTAGATTAGTCGTCTGGTTGAGATGGCACTGTCCCCATTTCTTTGTTTGTTGGTCTGTTTTGTTTTAGGTGAAGACAATACGATGTAAGCTCATGCTATTCCTCACATGGGAAACCGTGTGTTTTGAACGCAGGTCTTTCATTTAAGAGGCTTTTTAAATATATGTCTGAACTTTCTCTTTTTGACAAACCAGTATTTCATATTATATTATATTATACTTAATATTATAGTAAGTTGCTTAACGTCCGCAGAATAGTTTATGTCAACGTACCGCTTAGCATTAAAGATTAGTTTAGTTTTTAATTGGTATCATCATCTTTGACTCAAATAAAGTTACTATATGTGCTATAAATCTTCGTACATTTTTTTTTTTGCTCTTCTGTCAGATTTGGTTAGAGGAACGATGCCACAGTATTGTAATGCAAACACATTAAGAACAATAAAGTTACATGTCCTTGTAAAGACTATGAGTAAAATTCAAACAATCGTTATACAGGATTTATGTTTGTACAAAAGTAAATACAAGAGGTAAATTTACTACACCAGTGTGTACGGGGTATAAGAGGGTTGAAAAGCTCTGTTTATAATAAACACACAAAAGTGTGCAAATGACGGTTCTGTTACGCCAATAGATTTAGTCATCTTGTTCAGACAGCAGATGATACTGTTTCACATTATGTATGTAGGACTGTATGTTTTTAGGTGAAGACTTTTTCTTAAAGAGCTGTCAACATTCTGCGTTTTATAGGAATAAATGACAATTCATTTAAGTAATAGTCTTTCTGTTTGAGAATATTTGACTAAGCTGATACTTTGTTTAGGTCAACTTCCCCTCTATCTATGATGTTGTCTATATATGGTGTTTTACACTTAAAACTATACGGCAGAGTCACATTTGACTATTGCCCTGAGAGATGCGTATTCATTAAAGCATGAGGTTGTTAAACAAAGTTCCACACTTCGGTAAATCCTGCAGATAAAATTGCACAAAAGCAAATTCTAGAGGTCAAACTGCACACAAAAAAAAGTAAATACAACATGAGCCATTTAAAACAGATACAGAAACCCTCTCTTCCGATCTATTGCTAAAGTTTAAGAATAAAATTGCTGTTTAAGACCAGCATAAGAAAATTACACAAATTTAAACTGATATTATTTTAGGTCTGTCTACGAAGAGGTCACAAGACATATAATAGGATCAACATGAAAAGTGAGACTTGATGTTTTTCTGTTACACACATACAACTGTTACACTTAAAACAAAACCTTTCGATTAGCTATACACATTATCAAGGTGTCAAGGTGTCGCAGACACACAATTCGTCATGTTTGTTTTCACAATCTGGGGTTCTTTAAGAAAAACAGTATGTGTCCATCATCAGTGAATACCAAATTTGTTTAATACATCTTAATTTTCCACAATTATAAATATTGATTAGCAACAGCTCAATTGTTACCAAATGCTAGTGAAGAGATTATCTACAGAATGTCACTGGCACATTAGTTTGCTATTAGTGATAGTGGCCCTGGTATTGTCACATCGCAGTGAGTACACATATAAACCACAAAGTTTTGACTATGAAGCCAGGCCAAAAACAGAAAACCGCAATTAGTTGTAGCAGTATGGAGATTGAGTTATGTTCTTTGATTTTGCTCAAATTTTTTTCTAAAACAGACTGTTTGAAACTGTTTACCACGGTTTTCATTCTTAACAGCAGCATTCTTATTGTAATGTCGGGTGTGATTGTAACGCTTGTGTGGTGTTTTCTTTGTACTTTCCCCATGGATGTCTGTTTCCCATGTCATGTTAGTGAACCTTATGTCTTCTCGCCTTCTATTTTGTCATAAGTGACAGTTTTCACATGAATTTGCTTGATTGATTTAATAACTTCGAATGCAGTGTATTATATCCATATCTGTGTTACACAACATCTTTTCAACAATAGACAAGCTGTTTATGTTGAGCGTAAGCATCGGTAAGTGTCAACATGTATGGAAAAGACCATTGTGTTACAGCAAAACCACTATCGGTGGAATGATATTGTAATGTATAAAGTTTTTGCATCTGTCTGTACTACTCGACATTATCTTCTTGTTTCTTAACATATGTTTATAACCGTGATCCAATTTTCACATCTCAAAGAATCTTACAGACGGAAAATGTTTATCCAGAATTTAGACTACTGTTAAAAAAGTCGACGTGTAGGGATATATACAATCGGTACATTGTATTTAATGTCACTATAGAGACAATTTAATGAATGCTTCAGGGACTGAACTTTAACATTTTAATCTTTGGTAAAAGTTAACTTAAAGTCTGCACAAAAAGAAAAAAGAAATTCCATCCTTTCTAAATGCATGTTATGGATTTATTGAGCACAATTCACCAGTGCATATGTTTTGACCTTGTAATGTTTAATCAAATTTTGTTGGAAAATCAAAAATACATGCAGGATTTACTCAACTTTTTTATGTCAACTGGTCTTACGTAGCCGGGCTATGCCGCATTTAATTAACATTGTTTATTTCAGTAAACTTAATTTTCTTACATAAGATTAATTCAATTTCATTTAGTGGAATCAGGTTAACATTCTTAATTTTGTCCAAAATTATTAAGTTCAATTATCCTAAACTGTTACATCCAAGACATGCCCCAAAGTAGTTGTTTTTATTATTATTAAAACCACTTTAATTATTGTTAGCATGTCCTCACGCCCGGTCTACACTTTACCACAATGGTAATCTCCAAAAAAAACACTAACACACCAGGAACTCTTTTAAATATAATCATAAAAGAACATTAAACATTGACAAGTACCAATTCTTTTTTTATCCTGATGAAAATGATGGGAAGGGGGAAATCCTCTTCCTAGTTTTCTATATTGCTATTTTAACACAGCTAAACTCATTTATGTAATCTCAACCCAAATTGGATTAAGTAAAATGGTTGAAAAGAATCGTGTTGGATTAACTCCATTTACTTAAGTATATTGAACAAGCATCAAATGTTATTTTGGGTATACTTAACTGAAACATGAAAATATAGAGTTAAGTCAAACGCAACTGTTTCATGTCAGATTAACGCAATGTATTGTGTTTGAATGAGAAAGCTAATACAGCGGTGTTAAATGAAAAAATATTTGGACTGAATTTCTCTCCGGTGAGATGCAGGACTTGTTGTTTATGCAGGACATAGTTATTTATGGCTTCCTGAAGACCACCCCCCGTACACGGTTTCAACGATCACCAAGGATCTCTGAAATATTTCATCTTTTAAATCATGTAGTATTTTCTAAAATGCAGCAAAAACAAAGAATGAAGATCATTAAAATATTACTCTACAAGAATCAATATGTATAATACAATTTTTAGCTTAGACACAGGCACAAACGAATGATGACTTAAGTGGATAAACCTTTTATTTCAACATAATTTTTTTTCGTTACAAAAAAAAAAATATATATGGTAGACCGTCATTACATATACATAAAGTAAAACAATAAGTCCATTTACAGGTGACCGAGCCAGAATAGGAAGTCGCGGCGTGCTACCATGTTTTGCTCCAGGATGAAGCTGACTAAAGTTTCAATAATTTCACCATCGTCACATAATTTCTCATTTTTTGAAAACAGTGACACACATAGATCTGTTACAAACGTACACATACAGAAAACTCCAAACTCGTTACAACAATCAAACACCACACCCAGAACTTTTCTGAGAATTACACAGATCGGCTCGTTGGCATTAAGACACACAATCATAACATCATGCCACGAATTTGTTAGGCCTCTTACAATCATTTCATTTTTGAGATTTGTTACACGTCTGGTATCTCCCGCACAGTCGTTATTCGAATCACACGCAGCATCGACGATCTTATGCATCAAGTCAACCATCTGGCCTCTAAAATAATCTTCAAACATACAGTCTATTGTATCTCTTAAACGACACTCTTTGCTCGTGGCGCACTCGTACACCGTAGGCTTGTGCGCTTCATCTTTAGAACTCAGAGGGCAGTTGCGCTCCATCAAGCCTTTAGTTAGAAATTTTTTTTATCTTTTTTTAGAACAAAACTTCATGGATGGTGTAAACTTTGTCCCCTATTCGATGTTGAAAGATTCGGATAGTTCCTGGAATGTCATGTGATTGAGTCCTTGCAGCACAATCGTCCAAGTCTTGTGCATTAACACTCTGAAGTTTGGGTTTATGGGTCTGATCCTCCAAAGTGTTATTAGTCGAAGAAGAGCAATTCGTGTCATGCTCTGGTATACAGGAATGTTGAAGCGGTCTTTGGCAGTCCATGTAACAACCAAATGTTCCCTCAACTCCTGATCAATAAGATGTTGTAGTAGCACAGCAGTCCGCGTTTTTTCCAATTTTGAATCCAACGGCGCTGAAGCAACCGTCTGTAGCGTCAAAACTAGGTTTAGCAGCGGAATCGTCACCACCACACACACAACAGTTAGGAGAAGATGGCTTGCGTCCGATAACTGAGGCTGAGCTCTAGAGTTTATCAGGACTGCGATTGGGGTCCGCCCTCGCCCCCCTGTTGTGTACGGGGGGTGGTCTTCAGGAAGCCATAAATAACTATGTCCTGCATAAACAACAAGTCCTGCATCTCACCGGAGAGAAATTCAGTCCAAATATTTTTTCATTTAACACCGCTGTATTAGCTTTCTCATTCAAACACAATACATTGCGTTAATCTGACATGAAACAGTTGCGTTTGACTTAACTCTATATTTTCATGTTTCAGTTAAGTATACCCAAAATAACATTTGATGCTTGTTCAATATACTTAAGTAAATGGAGTTAATCCAACACGATTCTTTTCAACCATTTTACTTAATCCAATTTGGGTTGAGATTACATAAATGAGTTTAGCTGTGTTAAAATAGCAATATAGAAAACTAGGAAGAGGATTTCCCCCTTCCCATCATTTTCATCAGGATAAAAAAAGAATTGGTACTTGTCAATGTTTAATGTTCTTTTATGATTATATTTAAAAGAGTTCCTGGTGTGTTAGTGTTTTTTTTGGAGATTACCATTGTGGTAAAGTGTAGACCGGGCGTGAGGACATGCTAACAATAATTAAAGTGGTTTTAATAATAATAAAAACAACTACTTTGGGGCATGTCTTGGATGTAACAGTTTAGGATAATTGAACTTAATAATTTTGGACAAAATTAAGAATGTTAACCTGATTCCACTAAATGAAATTGAATTAATCTTATGTAAGAAAATTAAGTTTACTGAAATAAACAATGTTAATTAAATGCGGCATAGCCCGGCTACGTAAGACCAGTTGACATAAAAAAGTTGAGTAAATCCTGCATGTATTTTTGATTTTCCAACAAAATTTGATTAAACATTACAAGGTCAAAACATATGCACTGGTGAATTGTGCTCAATAAATCCATAACATGCATTTAGAAAGGATGGAATTTCTTTTTTCTTTTTGTGCAGACTTTAAGTTAACTTTTACCAAAGATTAAAATGTTAAAGTTCAGTCCCTGAAGCATTCATTAAATTGTCTCTATAGTGACATTAAATACAATGTACCGATTGTATATATCCCTACACGTCGACTTTTTTAACAGTAGTCTAAATTCTGGATAAACATTTTCCGTCTGTAAGATTCTTTGAGATGTGAAAATTGGATCACGGTTATAAACATATGTTAAGAAACAAGAAGATAATGTCGAGTAGTACAGACAGATGCAAAAACTTTATACATTACAATATCATTCCACCGATAGTGGTTTTGCTGTAACACAATGGTCTTTTCCATACATGTTGACACTTACCGATGCTTACGCTCAACATAAACAGCTTGTCTATTGTTGAAAAGATGTTGTGTAACACAGATATGGATATAATACACTGCATTCGAAGTTATTAAATCAATCAAGCAAATTCATGTGAAAACTGTCACTTATGACAAAATAGAAGGCGAGAAGACATAAGGTTCACTAACATGACATGGGAAACAGACATCCATGGGGAAAGTACAAAGAAAACACCACACAAGCGTTACAATCACACCCGACATTACAATAAGAATGCTGCTGTTAAGAATGAAAACCGTGGTAAACAGTTTCAAACAGTCTGTTTTAGAAAAAAATTTGAGCAAAATCAAAGAACATAACTCAATCTCCATACTGCTACAACTAATTGCGGTTTTCTGTTTTTGGCCTGGCTTCATAGTCAAAACTTTGTGGTTTATATGTGTACTCACTGCGATGTGACAATACCAGGGCCACTATCACTAATAGCAAACTAATGTGCCAGTGACATTCTGTAGATAATCTCTTCACTAGCATTTGGTAACAATTGAGCTGTTGCTAATCAATATTTATAATTGTGGAAAATTAAGATATATTAAACAAATTTGGTATTCACTGATGATGGACACATACTGTTTTTCTTAAAGAACCCCAGATTATGAAAACAAACATGACGAATTGTGTGTCTGCGACACCTTGACACCTTGATAATGTGTATAGCTAATCGAAAGGTTTTGTTTTAAGTGTAACAGTTGTATGTGTGTAACAGAAAAACATCAAGTCTCACTTTTCATGTTGATCCTATTATATGTCTTGTGACCTCTTCGTAGACAGACCTAAAATAATATCAGTTTAAATTTGTGTAATTTTCTTATGCTGGTCTTAAACAGCAATTTTATTCTTAAACTTTAGCAATAGATCGGAAGAGAGGGTTTCTGTATCTGTTTTAAATGGCTCATGTTGTATTTACTTTTTTTTGTGTGCAGTTTGACCTCTAGAATTTGCTTTTGTGCAATTTTATCTGCAGGATTTACCGAAGTGTGGAACTTTGTTTAACAACCTCATGCTTTAATGAATACGCATCTCTCAGGGCAATAGTCAAATGTGACTCTGCCGTATAGTTTTAAGTGTAAAACACCATATATAGACAACATCATAGATAGAGGGGAAGTTGACCTAAACAAAGTATCAGCTTAGTCAAATATTCTCAAACAGAAAGACTATTACTTAAATGAATTGTCATTTATTCCTATAAAACGCAGAATGTTGACAGCTCTTTAAGAAAAAGTCTTCACCTAAAAACATACAGTCCTACATACATAATGTGAAACAGTATCATCTGCTGTCTGAACAAGATGACTAAATCTATTGGCGTAACAGAACCGTCATTTGCACACTTTTGTGTGTTTATTATAAACAGAGCTTTTCAACCCTCTTATACCCCGTACACACTGGTGTAGTAAATTTACCTCTTGTATTTACTTTTGTACAAACATAAATCCTGTATAACGATTGTTTGAATTTTACTCATAGTCTTTACAAGGACATGTAACTTTATTGTTCTTAATGTGTTTGCATTACAATACTGTGGCATCGTTCCTCTAACCAAATCTGACAGAAGAGCAAAAAAAAAATGTACGAAGATTTATAGCACATATAGTAACTTTATTTGAGTCAAAGATGATGATACCAATTAAAAACTAAACTAATCTTTAATGCTAAGCGGTACGTTGACATAAACTATTCTGCGGACGTTAAGCAACTTACTATAATATTAAGTATAATATAATATAATATGAAATACTGGTTTGTCAAAAAGAGAAAGTTCAGACATATATTTAAAAAGCCTCTTAAATGAAAGACCTGCGTTCAAAACACACGGTTTCCCATGTGAGGAATAGCATGAGCTTACATCATATTGTCTTCACCTAAAACAAAACAGACCAACAAACAAAGAAATGGGGACAGTGTCATCTCAACCAGACGACTAATCTAGTGCAGTAATAAAAAGTCGTTTGCAAAACCATATTTACAAACGTGTAACAAATTTACAAATTGCTCATCATTTGAGTTTTCTATATTCTGCATGCACCATAAACAATGTTTGTTTGGCGTAACTTGTTTTCTTAGTGATTTGGGGTCTTGAATTTACATGGTGCTTTCAGTGCACGTCCTTTTTTTTTTTTTATCTGCAGGTTTTACCAGAGTGTGGAACTTTGTTTACCAGCCTCAAACTTTAATGAATGTGCAGCTCTCAGTGCAATAGTCAGATGCGATTCAGTTGTATCAGATTAAGTGTAAAACAGCACAACTTACTTTTTGTGTTGTTGATGCTTTCTGTAATCTGAAATCACAGATATCTGTACAGTTGCCCTAAAAGAAATATAAATTTAGTCAAACACTCTCATGCAGAAAGTCTATCACTTAAATTCTTAATCTGCATTTATTCCTAATCACTGAATGTTGAGTTCTCAAAGAAGAGTCTGACAAACTAAATAGTGCGGTTGAGTTGTGTGATGAAAACATCACATGCAAATCAAAAATTTCCAAACTTTCACAAAGGCTCACAGATGGAGTTTGTGTATTTATTATAAATGTTACTTTTCAATGTATGCTATGCCCTCTTTTCTTACTGATTTGGTCTTTTGAATTGTACATTTGTTTTGGACACACAGTAACTCGTTTATAAAGATTATGTTTGAAAGTTATTCAAGAGTGTAAAACTTTACCTCACAGCGGTGTGACATACCTGACAGAATATGTTGGCGTGTAAAAATACGCACAAAGAGTTTACCCCAACTATTAACACACACACACACACACACACACACTCACACCTAACTAATTATTGTGACGCTTTGATAGAACCTTGATATTACCCGGGGCTTTTGAAAAACTATTCTGGACGTTAAATAACTTAATATAATATTAAGTATAATATAATATGAAATACTGGTTTGTCAAAAAGAGATAGTTCAGTCATATATTTAAAAAGCCTCTTAAATGAAAGGTCTGCGTTCATCACACACATCTACCCATGTGTGGAATAACATGAACTAACACCAATGGTGTTCACCTAAAACAAAACTATTTTCTAGCATGAAGCTTTGTCTGGATCACTCAACACAAAGTTTTGTGTTCTGACCTCACAAAGATAACACTAAGATTAGATTTCTTGAGTATTGCATGTTTGCACTGTACCCGAAACTTAGGAATCAACATGTATCCCTTGTGGTTGTTACACATCTCAGGTATACTTTGAAATGTAGGTTTTTCAAAAGAAAAAAGGTTCAGTCATTCATTTTCTAGTACAAGTTTTCTAAGTGAAAATTGTGTTTTAATCATGTGAGGACCCTGCTTGGCTACAGTACTAATAAAAGTTGCTGGTCATCAATCTGTTTTAAAGAATAAATAAAGTAAAAGTTTTATTTAAAGAAAATAGACAACTTTCCTTGCTTTTTATGGCAAACAAATGTATAAATGCTTGAAATCCCTATGGGTCTTATTTACTGTGAATTTTTAAGTAAAATATGTAATTCTGTTGTTTTGCAACACACACACACACACACACAAAATGGGATGGGTTAAAAACTAAAACATTTTCTTTAAAAATGTTTCTTTTAATAACAAAAGTAACGACCAAATTGATATACACTAATATGATGTTTTTGTGTGTGAGGTCCCAGAGAATCGCCAGAAAGCTTTTGATGAAGTGTCATTCTTTAAACATCTAGGCTAGCCTATGCAACTGTCGTAAAACCATTAACAAACCCCATTTAGGGTGCACTCTTCCCACGCCAGTTCCACTTGTAAACACCTTCACAGTGAGTTAGATAAACGATTTGATTCTTTGTCTTAGGTATTAACACAAACCTATAGTTCAGGTACTACATCCTACTGTGGCACACACACACACACACACACACACACACACACACACACACACACACACACACACACACACACACACTCTATGCAATATTTAAACATAAAGCGTAATTACATACCAGTCGCGTGATTCAGGAATTTAAGTTCCTCAAAACTAGCCTCACCTGAAGCGCAGATAACCTATTTAAGTAACACAATAGAACAGTGACTATCATATAAACAGATAAAGCTTCTTAATAATATTACTAAATAATAAAACACACTTACTGTTAAGACAGGCTTCCATCTTCTTGCACTCACGTTTCAAAACAACACAATCTGGCTCGGAAAATAGTTTGAAAAAACAACGGACGCGCTTGACACGAGACACGAGACACTAGTATGCTTCAGTAACTGCGTTCGCGCTCTACATTAATTTATACACGCAGCTTTTGGCGAAGTGTGAACTCGGGGCTCCCCAGCAGACAGAATACACACGGACATAACACCTATCTCGCGCAGGTAGACGGTCAATAAACAGGAAGGCCATGGGCAGACACCTTTCTTTCACACATCCAACCCAGGATGTCACAGCAGGAGGATGTCACACGGCGCCACGCAGCCTAGACATACCGGAGCCTGTCAGTGACCCATCATAAATCAGAAGCGCTGGTTTCATGATACAAGAATTCTGTCAGTCATGAGCGACAGGGCCATAAATCAGTCAAAAAGTGACACATGGTGTATGTTAACACTACTTGTGTACAAGTAAGTTTAATCTTGGACAAAATGGCAAGATTAAATGTAATGCTATACCTTTGGGTTCCAGTGCCACCATTCTGCGATAAGCAAAACCCTTGCGGTTCATTGGCAGAGCAGTTGTCTATTTCTAGAGAGGCTATCTGAGAGACACAAAAGGAAGTATAGCTGCAGAATATCTGACAAATGTTTAAAAAAAACGACTTGATTGATTGCTAAGTTTGAAAATTACCATGTATAGGAAAATCACTTACATTTCCAGTTCTTCTTGCAGTGATGTTGTGAAAACTTCCATCAGCCACTATCTTTCCTGTTTCCAATCTTATCACTCCAGATCCAAGATCATAAGACAGCCACAGCCTTCCACTCACAATTTCAAGGGCTATGAAGTCTGAAGTTGATGGGTCACCATGGTTGTACAAAAGCAACGCGTTTTGCTGCACAGTCGCAAATTCCAGATAAATGAAGTTATATTGTGGATCCAATGGAGGAAATTCTATAAAAGAAAGTTCCTGAAAGCCATAACTGTGTTCTTCACAATTGATTCCGCTCACACCTAAAAAAAAAAATCGGAATGTCAGAAATATCTCCATTCAGAAATGCATATCTATAGCTAATGTATCTATTCAAATATAATAATTTAAAAAAATTATTAAATGATGAATAAATACATTATTCATACTTTTATCATTAAAAATAATATAAAATGTAATGAAATGTATATATTGTATTTAATAACAATAGAATTTATTAATCATATAAAATAATATACAACAAATACTATATTTAGTTTAATACATTATTCATTTTATCATTAAAATAATCTAATATTTAACATGAATATAAAAAATAATACATTGAATCTAATCAAACAATAAATGTTATTACTCTTTAACATTTAAAGTAATATAATACATTTAATTTATTAATACATTAATCATTTTACAATGAAAAAAAATAGTATAAAATATAATAATATTATTTAATATAATAAATTATATTAAATAATAAAGGAGTTGAATTTAACTATAAATAATATTCAACTAAAAAGGAATAAAATGTTTCAAATATGTCTACACTGCCTACACTGTAAAAAAAGTTTCTGCCTTAAATTCTGAAGTACAATCAACTTAAATTACATTAGACGGACTTAATAATTAGTTGAATCTTGTATAACTTATAAATAAAGTTGAAAATTGCTTAACTTATTTTGATGAGTTTGAAGCAATGTAAAAACATATGTTGTCATAACTTATTGATCATAAAAATGTTTACATTGAGCAATATCACAAAATTATGTCAGAAATGTAATCAAAATATACAGATAAAATCATTTCCTCTTACCAAATGGACACTGGCAAGAGTAACCAGTTAAAAAACTGAAGCAGTTGCCAAACACACAAGGGGAGGAAGCACAGTGGTCAACAATACGATCGCAAAATCTTCCTGCAACAAAAATAAGTTGTTAATTTATGTACAACAAATCAATTATATAAAATTATATAGACCAAACACACAATAAAAAAACTGATTCAGTGCATAAACCATACCTTCATACCCTGGGCTGCAATCACATATGAACCCTCCCTGTCTGTTCCAACATGTTCCTCCATTTAAACATATTACCGTTTGACATTCATTATCAACTGTATTGCAGTGCGGTCCTGAGAACCCCTCTTTGCATTGACAAAAATAAGTTCCTGGATTGTTATAGCAGTTTCCCCCATTTTCACAAGGTTCCTTGGTGCATTCATCAAAGTCTAGTTCACATGCGTCACCTGTAAAGCCTGTTGGGCAAGAGCAGTTAAAGATCTCCACAAAATAGGGAGAAACAAATATAAGACTAGAGCTTTCCAACACAGCAACTTCCTGACTGATGTGAATGTTTCTGTTGCAGGTGGCACCATTATGGCAGGGACGGAGCATACATGGGTCGCTGGTTATTTGGGATATCGTCACATTACTTTGCACTTCCAGTAACTTTTTATGCATGTTTGATATTCCGCTTGCCGCCTCTCCAGTTAGATACTGACCATTGTAGCTTTTCACTGCAGCCAAAAGCAGCATTTTATCTCCTTGCAACTTCATTCCAAATACATGCGTTTTGGATGCTTGTAGGTTAAAGAGGCTATCCAATGCTTTGACAAATTTTAAATACTTCAAAGACAGAAATTCCTCAAGAGTAGATATAGAGACGTAGAACAACACACAGTTGTCCAGAGAGACGTTGGTAAAGCCTTTGTAATTGACGTAGATGCTGTTGTTGACTGAAGGGTGGAGCTGGTCACTCGCTTCAACAGAAATATTATATGTTGCCTCTCCTTGGTATGGGGAGGACCACAAATTACACATCCCAAATGGGAAACTAAACATCCTAAGTGGCCCGTTTCTGATTGTACAATTGAACACATCCAGTTCGTCCTGATCGGTCGGTCTCACATTTCCAATTAGTCCTCCTGGGAAAGAACTTCCATAATATTTCACCAATATATTGATGTTTCTCTGAAGTGGTGCATTGTCATTTTCATCAAGAACTTTAATATTAAACAAAGTGGTGGAGGACATAGGCGGCTTACCAGCATCTTGAACCACAATATGTATGTGAAAAAGAGGGTTGCGCTCCCGATCAAAAGGTCTTGAGGTAAGGAGAACTCCATCAGATGCAAGCGAAAAACCCTCAGCAGGTTGCATCATCCAGTATGTGAAAGGACCTTGATTTGGAGGAAGATCATCATCTGTGGCAGTTAAAGTAGAGACGAGAGTGCCAGCAGGTTGGTTTTCTCGTACAAACCCTTCTGTGTTCAACAATTTGGGAGAATTGTCATTGACATCAGTGATGGTGATAGCTACCTTTGTGCTTCCGGTTACAGCAGGTGAGCCCTCATCAATAGCAATGACCGTCAGGTTATAGATGGCCCACATCTCTCTATCCAGGTGACTGTTAACTAAAATGACGCCACTGGCGGGATCTATAATAAAGGAACTATTGATATTTCCATGTTCAATGCTATAAGAGAACCTACTCCATTCTGGGATCACATCCCGGTCCACCGCTTTGACTTTAGTTATGGAGGTCCCAATCGAGATGCCCTCCGGCACTGCTACGGTGTAGAGCATTGAATCAAACTCAGGGGGATCGTTTTCATCTAATATGTGTAGATGTATCAATGCCTCATCAACATTAAATCCAGTAATGGCTCCTCTGTTTTTTGCCAACACTCGTAGGATGTCTTTATTTTGAAGGCGATTTTTCAAATCTTTGCAGATGTATATTATTCCTGTATGCTCGTCCACCACAAAATTAGCTTTTTTACTTTGCCCTGCAAGTACATAAAACACTTTTCCATCAGGCCCTAGGTCATAGTCTATGGCGATGACCCTTCCTATTTCAGTTTGTGGCGGCAAAGCCTCTGACACAGAGAAGTTGTATAGGTGTCTTTGAAAAGCAGGTATGAATTCATTGAGGCCAGCAACCTGGATGTGTATATGGGCAACATTAAACAAATATGGAAAGACAATGTTGGTGGCCTTGACTGTAAGTTCAAAATGCTGATTTTGCTCATAGTCAAATATCTCTGAAGTGGTGATAGTGCCATTTTTAGTGTGCAAATAGAAGAGATGTATGTCTCCTGCAATAAGCGAATACGTGATTTGAGAGTGAATTCCTGTGTCAGCGTCCTTCGCCCAAACTTGCAAAACTGAGGTACCAATTAAAGCATTTTCTGAAATAGTGGCAATGTAATCTCTAGATGTAAATACAGGAGGGTTATCGTTTAAATCTGTAACATATACTGTGATATTGAGTAGCCCCATCTTAGGATGCCAGCCTCCATCCTTGGCAATGACGTTTAGATGGTGAGTTTCTGATTCCTCAAAGTCAAGCGCTTTAACAAGCATGATCAATCCTGACGAGTGTCCAATGGAAAACAATCCATTTTCATTCCCACCATCAAAAGAATAGGAAATAACACCATTGATGCCAACATCTTTATCTTTGCCTTGGATCTTTCCAATAACTGAACCAATGGGCAAATCTTCTGGAACAAAAAACTCAACTTTGCTGTTAAGAAAATGTGGTGCGAACAGGTTCTCTTGTGTGACTTCAAAACTGATTTCAGTTTGTGCAGAAAGAGGAGGGAGGCCTTTATCTTTCACAGTGATTTGAAGTGTTAGGATGATGTTAAGGCTATTTGCTAAAGTTTTATTCAACAGCACTTTTCCACTGTTACTTTCTACCTCAAAATAAAGAGATCCATTGCCACCACTATTAAAGTACTCAACATTGTTGTTCATTTCAAGAGAATCTTGATCTACTGCAGATATCTGGATCACTTCTGTTCCCACAACCAGGGTTAAAGGGACTGGTACCAAAGGCCTGAAGGGTAAAAACGAGGGTGGGAAATTATTATATTGTACTATTGTCACTGAAACAATGCTGGAGCTGTTCAAAGAAACACTGCCGCAGTCAGACGCCACAACTGTAAAAGCAAAATGTACAGATTCAGATTTACGGAGAACGATGGGCTGTTTGTTTGAAATTTCCCCAGTTGATACATTTACCAAAAAAAGTTCATTTGGAGGGTCGATGAAGTAGAGGATACGTGCATTCTCACCAAGATCTCTATCAATAGCACAAACTTGAAGGAGTGAAACTTCTTGCATCTTCATCTCAGGGACAGTGACAGAGTAAAGTGGTTGATAGAAGATTGGTGTATTGTCGTTGATATCTGTAATGTGTATGGTGATGTCTGTGCTAACGCTCCAAGCAGAATCGTTGGCATTAACCTTCACTATGTAATGATCCTGGTCTTCTCGGTCCAAAGGAAGCATTACCAGTAAAGTCCCAGTGGTTTTATCAATACTGAATGGGAACTCACTATAATGGCTGATAATTGTATATTCAATGACAGCATTTAAACCAACATCTTCATCTGTAGCAGTTATCTGAATGACTGAAAAGCCAACAGGGGCGTCCTCAGGAACCTCTGTGATGAAAATCTGTGAAAAGCGGGGCGCATGATCATTTGTGTCGAGAACTACAATGATAACTGCTGCAATAGCCGAAAGACTGTTGTTTTCTTTATCAATGGCCTTGAGGGTGAGATTATAATATGGTAATTTTTCTCGATCTAAATGCTTTGTTGTGGAAATACTACCCTGATTTTTGTCTATTTTAAATGCGCCTCCGATGTTACCCGCTAAAACGAAGTACTCCACCTCTGCATACACTCCAGAGTCTGCATCGGTTGCTAACACATTACACACCCTACTTGAAGCCAAGTTCTCATACACGTCACATCTGTAGATGGTTTGCGAGAACACCGGTGGATTATCATTCACGTCACTGATATTCAAATGAAGTTCGGCATATGATGAAAATGGCGGTATTCCTGAGTCCCTGGCTTCAACTATGAGATGAAAATGCATGTTGGTTTCAAAATCTAAGGGATCCTTGACAGTCAGTTCTCCAGTGCTGTGGTGAAGCTCAAAAACGTCCCCAAAGTTTCCAGAGGCCAGATAGAAAGACACTGATATGTTTCTCCATGTTTCTGCAGTCACAGTTGCTACAAGGGTCCCAGTAGCTGCATCCTCAGAGAGGACGTCTTTATATACTTGGACTGCAATTCTAGGAAAGTAGGAGTCATTCTGGAATCTGACAGTCAAGGTTGTTGTGTCCATTTTTGGCATATCTGCTCCATCCTGCATATGAACTTCAACTGTGATGTCATTTCTTCTCTTCACAGAATCTGTAGTGAACACTGTTCCTGTGCTGGGGTTAATTGAGAAGAGATGGGCCTGTTGGCCATGTAGAGAAAAATTTAGTTTTGCATTCAATCCAGCATCTGCATCCTTTGCCATCACTGTGCCGACAACTGATCCTGTAAAATACACAACGAGAACAGGTTGTTGTTGTTTTTTTTAAAGGCAGTTGTCTAAGAACACTGGATACATAAATCACTATAATAGTGTGTACATTCACCTTTGGTTATCCCAGCTGGAACATTGGCCACATATGGTCCATAAAGAAAGGACGGAAAGTTATCATTCACATCCTGAACTTTTACTGAAACAGCAGCAGAGCTTGAAAGAGGCTTCGTGGGATGTCCGTCAGTAGCAGTCACAAAAAATCTGTACAAAGCCACTGCCTCTCTGTCCAAGGAACTTATGGTAAATAAATCTCCAGATGTTTCATTGATGGAAAAAGGAACATCTAGGCCTTCTAAAGAGTATCTGCAAGTGAAATAAGTTAAATATCTACAGTCAATTATATTATACTACACAGGCTCATATCAGTGTTGTTGTTGCTAACTAAAATGATTAAAAATGGCTTTTGGTAATTGAAATAAAACTGAAATAAATTAAAATGAAAATATAAATATTAAATGAAAAACAAAAATCCAGTACTAAATCTAAATACTAAAACTGAAATAAAAATCAATTAAAGCTTTATAGAAATATGTCAAAATAAATAATAATAAGAAATGACAAAAGCGCATAACAAAAATACTAAGGCTAAAATTAAAATATACAAAATATAAAAATAAGAGCTTAATCAAAATATAAATAAATTCTATAAAAGTATATAAATTATACTAAAATAACACTTGCTCATATAAGACAAAACTTTAAAAAATGTATAAAAAGAATTAATCAAAAAATTCTAATATTATGACCATATTATAGTAGGCTTATCAAATTACCTTAGTTGTCCATTTGTCCCCTCATCTAAGTCTGAAGCTGTAATTCTCCAAAAAACCATCCCAACAGGAGAATCCTCTGATATGAGAGTACTGAACGTGTCATTGTCAAATACTGGAACATTGTCATTGACATCATCAACAACAATAACCATGGTGCCTGTGCTTGTCAGTGATGGGAATCCTAGAATGGAAAGATAAAGAAATTGAAGTAATAATACACTGAATTATGTAAAGAATAAATTAGGGATGCACCGATTAAAATTCAGGCTAATACCAATGAATATTTTCATGTTATGGCTGATACTTTTAAATTAAAAACAAAACACTAGCAACATAAAATAAATAGTTTTAAATGCTACTAGTGAATATAGGCATCACAACATCAGAATGTACACTATAAGAAAATGGATATTCATTTTAAGGATTTCGCTAAATACTACATTTGACTTAATAAATTATTAGTGTTTTTGAAGATTAACATTATGAATATGAAATGTAAAAACAAGGATAATAAGCATGCACAATTAAATATCCAATATACACAGTTAATATTAAAGATTTGTTTTAATCTATCAAATAACCAATATGGCACAGAAATATCGTGCAAAGCTAGAATAACAAACCCAGAAACAAGCAAATAAGTGGTTAAATTTTTTGAGACTGAGGTGAATGAAGCAAATGATTACCTGAATCAACCGCAATAACTTTCAACATGTGATGGCTTTTCACTTCCCTATCAAGATGTTCTAAGATTTGGAACGTTCCATTGGAATGAAGTGAGAAGATGCTCTCATTATTTTCTGATTCTAAAGAATATGTCAGCTGACCGTTAACTCCCAAGTCCTCATCAGAGGCATATATCTACAAAATACATATATCTTCATGAATCACTGAAAAATAAATTAAAACGTAGTGTATCATTTCCATTTTATATTAAGTACCTGGTGGGTGTGCTGAGAAGAGTCTTCCCCATTTTCGAAGACATGTAATGTAAGGGATTCGGATGAAAAAATAGGCACGCAGTCATTAACGTCTAGGACTGTGATGTTGATGGTTGCAGTGGCAGACCTTTGAACATCTCCCTGGTCTTCTGCTAGGACTGAAAAACTATAGAAAGGCTTCTTCTCACGGTCCATCTTTTCTAGCACTGAGACAACGCCTAGAACAGAGTCTACCATGAACCCACTCTCTGAGACAAAGAACCGCACCTGACCGTTCAACCCAATGTCTTGATCACTTGCGTTAACTTTGAGCAGGCTTGTTCCACGAGGTACATCCTCATATACTGAAAGGCTGTAAGAGCTTTGAATGAACTCTGGATTGTGGTCATTCACATCCTCAATGAGCACTGTGAGGTTCATTGACCTGAACAACGAAGGTACACCTTTGTCTTTGACTTTCAATATGACTGTGATAACATCCTCGGTTTCCCTGTCCAATGGCTTCTGCAGGTTCACAACCCCAGTTGAACTATTTATACTGAACGGTTCTTCTTCTGCACTCTCAAAAATGAAAACAACTTCACCATTTGATCCAGCATCAGCATCTATGGCCTGTATGACCGTAACAACAGAATGAAGAGGGGCGTTCTCTGGAAAACGAACTGTACTGGGTGATGTGATGACTGGGGAGTTGTCATTGACATCCAGAAGATAGACGGTAACATGCACTGAGGTTGTGAGTCGAGCCTCTGTGGGTAGAGCAAGATCATTGGCCTGGACAATGAGATTATATATTGTGTTTGTCTCTCTGTCTAACTCCCCTTGGAGACACAGAGCTCCCTGCTGGTTTATAGAGAACTTACTCTCAATATTTCCAGATGTCACCACTAAATACACTTCTCCATTTATACCTGTTGGACACAAGAAAAAGAAATCCTAAATTACAATAGCCAACATAAAATATAGTTTTGATTCAATGACTGAGCAGGTTATATTAATAACTCACCAGATTTACATACAAAAGTAACTAAGAATAAGTAACAGTAATATATAACAATTATAGACCATCATCAATTGTTTTGATATAAAGTCTGTGCCTGTGCGTAATGGGAATCCTAAGAAGGAAGGCAAAAGAAACTTAAATAATAATGCACTTAGTATGTACAGAATAAATTAGTGATGTGCCAATTCAAGTTTTGGCTGATATCAACAAATTAATAAATATTTTCATGTTATGGCTGATTACATATAAATGGCTGTAATTAAATTCAGTCACACTTTAGATTAGGGTACAATTCTCACTATTAACTCCGACTTTTGCCTCAATAAACTCCTAATTACTGCTTATTAATATAGTTATTAAGGTAGCTGTTAATTTTAGGTATTGGGTAGGATTATGGGATGTAAAATATGGTCATGCAGAATAAGGCATTACTATGTGCTTTATAAGTACTAATAAACAGCCAATAATATCCTAATAATATAATATGCATGCTAATAAGCAACTAGTTAAATTGCACCCAAAACTAAAGTAAGTGAATTTAGGCATCACATCATTATAATGTACAGTATGAAAAATTTGTATTCATTTTAATATTTAACAGCATTACTAAATATTTATGTTTTAAAGATTAACTGAATGTTAGGTGATGGCGAAGGTTACGTTAATAATCATCAGATCTGCATACAAAAAGTTTGGTAATTTAGTAAAAGGCTTGTTAAAAGGACATAACTTTAATCCCTGAGGCGGAAAGCAATTGTTTTGGTGTAACATCTCCAATAAAGAGCATGTCTTTCTCTTTCCAGAACAAATGGAAGTGTCTTTTTAACCATCTCAATAATATTGGTCACTCTTGTTGCTGTTAAAGCTTGTGTGTAATCCTGAACAACTTCCTAAATGGGTTTAAAGGAACAAAATGTGAATTTCATTGTGCACTTGTATGTGGAATACATAATATGCTTCAACCTGAACCTGAAATAAGAGAAGGCGAGAAAGGGTGTTCTCCATTATTAGCAGTAGCCAGCATCCCCGAGAGAGGACCATTCATCGTCTCAGGACGCTTACAAAGGAGAAATGACGTAAGATTTAATGAGACCACTTTAGCCTGTTTGGTATTTCCCGAAGCTTTTCAAACGTGTGAACCTGGAGGTTTTGTGCTTAAAGAAAAATAAAAGCTGACCGGTACCATCCATTGTGCTAATTCTATCTACTAGATTTAAGTATTGTAATACATCCTCATTTTGCTTGAATGTCTCAATTTGGGTAATGAAGAAGATGTAAAAAACAAAATATTTTTTTTTATATTTTCAAAGACTAGACTTAAACAATAATCTTATGAATATTTTTTTATGTTTTTAAAAGTAGTCTCTTATGCTCACCAAGGTTGCGTTTATTTGATAAAAAATACAGTAAAAACATGAAATATTATTACAATTTACAATAACGGTTTTCTATTTTATTGCATTTTAAAATATATTTTACTTTAAAGGACTTCATTCATGCAATGGCAAAGCTGAATTTTCAGCATCAATACTGTCTTCAGTGTCACATGATTCTTCAGAAATATGAAGAATTTGATTTGATGCTCAAATAACCATCATCAATGTTTATTATGTATTTTTATTGAATTCACAGTGCATTGTTTTCAGGATTCTTTGATGAATAGAAAAACAGCATTTAATTTAAATAAAAATAGTTTGTAACATAAATGTTTTACTGTCACCTTTGATCAGTTTAATACATCCCTCCTGAATAAAAGTATTCCTTTCTTTGAAAAATAAACAGTAGTGTAGTGCAATGTTACCCTCATCTGGATCTGAAACATTCAGACTTAGGAAGCACATTCCAACAGGTGAGTCTTCTGGTACAGAGGCAGAAAAGGCATTCTGGTTGAACACTGGTGGGTTGTCATTGACATCGATCACATTGAAGTACACCCTGACCCTGCTGAGCTCACTGTCTCCCTGCTGAACTGCAGCAGTCAGGATGTAGTAGCGTTCCAACTCAAAATCCAGAGCACGGGACAGGAGGAATTCACCGGAATGTGGATTGAGAAGAAAGAGGCCATCACCATCATCCTCCTGAACAGAGTACACTGAGGTTTCATTCTCTTCACTATGTACTGCCTTCAAATGTCCCACAATTGTCCCTATGAAGGTGACAGACAAGGCTGAATTTAAGTAATATTATAGAAACATAGAAAACAAATTATGTTTGAAATGTGCTCACAAACAGATTAGACAATATATATATAATCCTGGTCAGAATTGTTGGCACCCTTGGTAAATATGAGCAAAACATCCTGTGAAAAGTTATCTGCACTTGCATTGTTAAGCCTTTTTTAATTTATTTCATTATTCACAAAAGTCTAACCTTTCATTGAAGTAAAACAATAACTCTCTGAGTTTTCTCCTATAATGCCTGATGAGTTTGGAGAACACCTGATAAGAGATCAGAAATCATTCCTTCATACAGAATCTCTCTCAAATCTCTCAAATTCCCAAGTCCATGTTGATACTCTTCAGTTTTCCACAGGATTCAGGTCAGGGGACAGGGACGGCCATGGCAGAACCTTCATTTTGTGCTCAGTTACCCATGTTTGTGTTGATGTTTGTTTTGGATCATTGTCCTGATTATATGATTTCTAGCAGAGGTGGTCAAGTTTACATTTTTTTTCTCTGTTGGTATCTGAACAAGATGTCCAGGACCTCCAGCAGAAAAATTTAGTATGTGCGGTATAATGTAAGCACCAATGCACCTGTGAGCACCAAATCCATCTGGTGGGTTTTCTGCCAAAAAAAGCTATTTTTTTGTTTATTTCATCTGACCATAGAAACCGGGTCCCTTTGAAAGTTCAATAAGTGTCTGAACACTAAATATGCTGGAGTTTATGGAGTTGTTTTTTGTTGTTCTTTATTAGATTCCGCAGATTTGTAACATTTCCTGTTGACTGGAACTTTGCCCTGATGGTGGCTGGCAGTAAACCTGGCATACAAAAAATGCTAAATATGAAGTGGAATATACTTTAGATATATTACTTGAATTTCTAGGAGTGCTAATAATTGTGGCCAACGTGTATTAGAGAATAACATTTCCCCCCCACATTCATTAGTTTTACTTCAATGAAAGGTACATTTTTTGTGATTTTTTTTTTAATGAAAGATCAAAAGGATCAACAATGCATCTATATTATTTTCACAGCCTTCTTTGATCATATTTACCAAGGGTGCCAATAAATCTGACCATGACTGCATATATAGAAAAGCAATGCTCACCAGGGGGTGTGTCTTCCATCACTTCAAAGGAATATACAGATTTGGAAAAGGATAGCTGTGAGAAGCTTCTACTACGAATTGAAGCTAAGCCTGATTTGCTCATAGATGGCCGAGCTGATATGTTGAACCACTTCTTCTCATTACTAGTACCCAGCTCTGTCCTTGTTGAACTGGTACAGCAAGCACCATAAGCAGTAAACCTGAAGAAAATCTGTGGGATAAAAGAAGAAAACATTAACTTATAAATTAGCCACTGCGGAGAAAAACATCATATCAAAGGTGTGGAGCAAGAAACATGGAACAGTTTCAGCCATTAAATCCCATGACATAAACTTTGGAAAAGGCTCTTTGTAAGAGACCTTTTCTAAAAGCGGCAACAGTATACCTTGATTTGTGTAAGGTCTGTGCTTTGAGAGCTCTTGTGGTTCTCCCCTTACCACAGTATCCCACGCCAACCTGAATATGTTTCTTTATTTGGGTTCCCAAGGTACCTGCCTTTGTTACACTCTAAAATGTCAATTTAGATCTGGACAATCTGGTATCCAATAAGTGGCTCAGTGAATAAAAAGGAATGTTCTAATCCTGTTTAGCTGAATGCAATATAAATTTAAAGCATCACTTCATTTCTTATTTTTAACTTATTCATATTTGTTTTATAGATACATTAACTTATACACATTATTATATCAATTATATATATATATATAATATATATATATATAAATAATTTACTATGCAATTAATTATATACATTTAAATACATTATATAAATATTTAATTAAATACATGGATATATCAACAGATGTATGCATGTATGTTCATATATAATTAATAATATATTTAATTAAATATTAATATTATTATATAATTAAGGTGTATTTCATTAAAAATGGCAAAAAATGAATCTAAATCAATGTGTTCACAAATTGTATCAAGGACATGCAGACCATGATATTCAGGAAACTGTATCTTGAGAACTTTCGCAAAACTTTTCACAGAAATACAAGTTTTTTAATTGTACAAAAAAAAATACTCACCGTCGTGATAATGAGAAATATACAGAGATACATTAATCCAAACTTGTTCATCTTTGCTCGTATCCATTTACTACCAAAATATGAACATTTCTCAGACATAACACTTTGTGTGCACCATCTCTCTCTCCACTGTGCAGTGGTGGGCAGTGTGCGTGGTCCTGTGACGATTTTTATTGGCGCTGCCGCGCTTCCAGTCCAAATGCACCTCCTCCAACTGTAAAGCCAAAACGCGCAGGTGACGTGTCTAAACTAAATTTTAATAGTTACTTATATCAAACAAAAAGTCCTAAAGTTTTTAATAAGTTTCCCTGGTACATGATAATAATATTGTCTCTATTATCTAGCTTGCGTAACAAAGATTTAAATGTAAGTTTTGAGTGACGCCAGTTGTTTACAAGTCGGTTGGTCTTCCAGTGGCTTGATGCCATATCTGTCTACCCACTTTTAAAGTGAACTGACATGATATATTTAAATGTTCCCCCTCTCATGCGGCAGCAAAGAGATTATGTGCACTGTTTCTGTCTCCATTTGAATTCAGAGGATGCCAGCATGGCACTCGCCCAAAAGGTGAATGAATGGAGTGCCGCTCTAAAAGGAGCCACCAGACAACCATTAAACAGTAGCCTACAACAAAAGACAACTAAAATTTTGGGAATATTATTCTTGGAGCAATTCTGAATGCAATACTACCAGTAGTGAAGACGAGCGCTTTCGAAACGCTGTGAAGCTTCGAACCCTTTGCGAATTTTGCTTCGAACCAGTGATTCGGAACTGCCAAAGTCACGTGATTTCAGTAAACGAGGCTGAGCCAGAGAATGTCTGAGCACCAAATACACGGGTTTCTTGTATACAAACAACACCGGATGCGCGCGCATCCAGGGGGCAAAAAATCTGTTATGCTGAGTTCTGTAAAAGAACATTGTAATTAACGTATATTTCGCATTGTTTGTAATTTCTTGTTGACTCAATAATAAACTGCAATTTCAGAGTTGGATCTGTTTGTTTGTGTTTCATATTAATATAACATTATGTAAAACGTCCAACTGTTTACGAATCAAAATCCGGACATACTGTGATGCATGTATGAATTATCATGTTAGACTAAGTTAGTTTAACAAAGATTAATAAATACTGTAACAAATGTTTTGTTCATTGTTAGTTAATGCATTAACTAATGAACCTTATTGTAAAAAAGTGTTACCAGTGTAGGCTTAATAACTCATATGAAACAATTTGTACCCCCTGTTCATAGTCTTATTTTTAGTAACATTTAATACTGGTGCAATTTATACATTAAATATTAGTTTGAATTATAAAACATCAATTATTAAAAATAATTATATTGAATAATTCTCACTATTTTTTGAAAGCTTTAAAATTATGTTAAACGACAAAAACGGGGGGGGGGGGGGGGTTATGTATTTAGTACATAAAAGTTGGACTGAGCCTATCACGTGCCGTTTGAGCTTAAGCACTACAGAGGTCTACACCAAAAACTGTATTTATTGTTTGAATCTCGTAAAAATATTGACAGAATATGAGAGCAGAGAATTTGTTCCATATCAAAAGTAGCCTATAACTTTCTCTGTCTTGTCTGTCAGTGTCAGTGTCCTCTTTGACTCGCGATTTTTCTCTGCTTGAGAAAGCTGTGTGCCGTGAGCGCGTGTGAAAAGGGTAAATTACGGTCACGGACGTCACTGACGTAACGACGACAAATGTTTCCAGCGAATCGACAATCAGAGAAAGGCATTAGACACAGCAGTGGTCCAATCTATAGTTAAGAGCCTGAACTTGTTTAGTAATTCGGAAATTAGCGCACATGAGGAAAAAAAAATACAGCACAGAAGAATGTCTCATTTAGCGTGAGATTTCTTTGTCGAGCGTGAGATTGAGGCTGAATGCGTGACTGTCACGCCAGATGCGTGAGAGTTGGCAACCCTGCACATGATGGATTTAAACAATGGATTTGCATTCTCATTGGATGTTTTAAAAAAAAAGAAAAGAAAAAAAAGGTAAGCTGCGATCTAAGTTATCTGCTGGGTTGGTTTGTGTTAGTGGAACAAAGCTAAAAGACTGTAACTCGAGGCTTCTTTGCTTTCTCTCTGCTTTTGGAAGTTATGGCAAAAACAACATCATATTTTTAGCAGAAAAGAACTATATTGACGCAAGATATTTCTCCATATGATAAAACGGATGTCCGTTGTTCAAAATATGGCAATAACTCATTTTGGACAAAATTGAAGGTAAGGTCTTTTGCCTTTGCACGGCAGTATGCTACACCTAAACCCTTTACTCCGGTAGGAGGACCGCGGCCCAATCCCAAATGGCACACTTCGGCCCTGTCCCAAATGGAACCCTAAGCACTCGCGGTCTTCCTCTGAGTCCGCACTTTCGCGACGTAACGCCGCTTTGAATGTCGGGAAGAAGTCTGCTGTGGAGTCCGCATCAGCGCGGGCTCGGCAAAAGTGCGCATCAAGGGCGCAAATCGACCGCAGAGGGGGCGCTCGCGAGCACCCTTCTGAGATCTAAAAATGACAAATGGGACACACTGCGGTCTCACGGACTTAACGGACATGCGCACACGGCAGCCATTGTAAGTCCACAAGACCGAAAGTGCACATGAAGTGTGCCATTTGGGATTGGGCCTTCATGTGCACTTTCGGTCTTGTGGACTTACAATGGCTGCCGCGTGCGCGTGTCCGTTAAGTTCGTGAGACCGCAGTGTGTCCCATTTGTCATTTTTAGATCTCAAAGGGTCCTCGCGAGCGCCCCCTCTGCGGTCGATTTGCGCCCTTGATGCGCACTTTTGCCGAGCCCACGCTCATGCGGACTCCACAGCAGACTTCTTCCCGACATTCAAAGCGGCGTTACGTCGCGAAAGTGCGGACTCAGAGGAAGACCGCGAGTGCTTAGGGTTCCATTTGGGACAGGGCCCGCGGGTCTTTTGCCCCCCGGGTTGCGTGCGCAAGCAGTGATGACGTCGCAGTGATTGACCCAATATTTCCAGTAAAGCTCAACACATTCGACACATGCGTATTAGTCGTGACTCGTGTCAGCATACGGGACATCTGCTGAAGCACAAAGAAAATGGGTTTGTGTTTGTCTTTTTGATCGTGAATTTTGCTTCAATGAGAAATTGTGATTTGAGGTTATTATACACATTATGTTGCACTAAAGTGAAAATCACAATTGTAAAACAAATATACACACAAATATATATATATATATATATATATATATATATATATATATATATATATTGCCTTTTGTTCAGTTTAATTTATTAAAATTAGCTAAAGTAACACAATTTAACATTTTGTCCCAACTTAATTGAATTGTTCAATCAGCCTAATATATTTAAAAGGAAGTTTACTTAATTCATTTGTGTTAAAACTACATGAATAATTTTTATTAACATTAAACGGGCAGTAGATCTGTAATTCCCAGCATGCTTTGCAAGGGATTAAGTGTTATGTGCTTTTCAGTAAAGGGAAATATGTTGTAGTTTATGTTCAGTTATGTTGGACATTTAGAGTTGTTTTTGTTATTTAACCAGTGGTGGAAAGTAACTAATTACAAATACTTTCGTTACAGTACTTGAGTAGATTTTTCGATTTTTTCTACTTTCTTGAGTATAATTAAATTGTGGTACTTTTACTCTTACTTGAGTAAAATAAAAATAAAGTATTCAACTTCTCTACATTTATTTTTTATAAAAAGTACAAAGTACTTTGACAAAGGTGCCGACAGAGCAACAGGGTAAGCTGTCATTTGACAGACGCTTTTCAAACTACTGCGGTGGAGCCCTGCGCTTCAGCCAATAACAGACATATCTGAAGCAGTTCAGCCAATAACAGACAGGTCTGACTCGGGTGCAAAACCAATCAAAACTTCCAGTTCGGCTGGGGGGCGGGGCGTTCAAACCGCGCTTTGACATTAATTCACTGGCGCTCGTGTTTTGAATCAGTAGCGCTAACGTTTCAATATTTCAGTGAATGTAACAAGTGAGTATTCTGCTCATATTTAATTATGGCAACTACTGAAATGGGTCATCCCATTGATAATACCAGAGCACCGAGCAGTTAAAGGCTGAAGTAAATAAAAAAGCTCAGCTCATAACATGGATGCAGTTATAGACGGAGCAAGAACAATGTAAGTGTCTAAAATACATGCACACAATTCAATTAATGGTAAAGCTTGGTAACAATTAGGTAACAATACAGTAAAACTAAATATACGAAGCAAACTTAGTACAAAGCAGAAAAAACATTGAAATAAGATCGCATGATTTATCTGTCAATCAGATGCATGTAAAAGTGTAGTTCGTTTCTATAGCAACAGTGGGCTCCCAGCACATTTTCGGTACAACGAAAAAAAGATAATTTAATTTAACATGTTAACCATACCCCACTTAATTTTTTATTAAACTGTTTTATTCACAAATCTCACCTTTTTTTATACCGGACCTCTCACTTAACCTTCTTTGCTTTCAATTATGAAATGATTCAAATCAAATGATCTTACCTGGACTTACTTTTCAAAATGAGTGATAAAAAATTGCTCTTGATAACAGAGAAAGCTATTAGGCTAGTCTATGACTAAGCATATACCCAGATAGCAAGTATGTTTGGGCCACATGTGGGTATTATCTGGCACATATGGCCTAGATGTGTCATGGCAGAACAGATATGGACCAAATTGTGACCATATTTGTTTTGACATAACGTTAAAATCTGCGGGGAATGCTCTCTTGGTTCACAACTCATTTTGAGGTATATGGCCCAGATAACAATGAACACATGAGAACCATATGTGGTTGAGCTATGGCACACAGTGAGAAACACCGACTTGTGGTAAACATTTGGCTTATACATGGAAAAACACAGGAATCCTGAAATCAAGAGCGGCGGACATCCGCCGTTCCACACCTCAGGTTGCTATGCATCTTCCCTACTATTGGTGGAGTGAGACTACGGCGCGAATTTGACTTCGACGCGGGCTGACAGCAAGCGGACAGCGGGCACCAACTCTGCTTTCCTCACGACTGTGTACATTCAGGTAAGTGATGTTTTGGCACTATAAAGTCATATAATTGAAATATGCAGCATTGTGTGTCAATTTTGCATGTTATTAAGCGTTATTATACTTTCCTCATCTTAACAATACAGCGGTCCGCTGGTTTGCCATTTTAAATTCTGATGGTTTTGGCTATAAATCAACAGTATAAGTTACTGTCGTACACAAAGTATCGTATGTCATGTGTAATATCATATATTTGTGAATTAAGGCGACGCGGTCCGACGTCGGTCGGTGTTAACTTAACGTTACTGTTCGTCAAAAAACCTAACGTTAGGCCTAACGTTAAATCCTAATTTGTGTACTCAATCATTTAGCCTTACTAATCATAATAATAATAATAAAATGCCAACAAGATTAAACACATACGTGTTCATTATTGTATCCTTTTATTTAACTCTGAAATGAAATTCGACCAATACTTTTTCTCATGACTTTTCCCTCTTTAAAATTAAGTTGTAACGTAACGTTATAGGCTATTAGTGTTGTCACAATACCAAACTTATGACTTTCGATACAATGCCTGATTTAAATACCTTGTTAACATGACCTAATAATGAACTGCACTTCTACAGCATATTAATATGTGTTAATGTTAATTTCAACATTTGCTAATACATTCAAATCAGAAAGTGTACTTGTTAACGTTAGTATGCACTGTGAACTAACATGAACAAACAATGAACTGCTTTATTTCTATTAACTTAACTAATGTTATCAAAGATTACCAAATACAGTAAGAAATGTAGGCTATCACTCATGGTTTGTTCATGTTAGTTAATACATTAACTAATGTTTGTTAACAAATAAAACCTTATTGTAAAGTGTTATCAATTGTAAATTAATTTGAAAGCTTCACTTGACTGCTTGTTCATGCCTTGCTTTTTACCATTCTCTCCCATTTATTTAAAATAAATAAATAAGTACATGCCACAGTGTGATCGTGCAGAAATGTTTGCAACAATCACATTATGTTAACATTCTCTAACCTTTCACAAATACGAACCCCAACCTGTCGTAACCTGTGGGTGCTACCGAATTGTTATTTCATGATTTGAATAATTTAATAGTTTTTTTAAATTAAATTGTATGAGCACAATATAGTTTATAGTTTTTAATCTTTGTTATTAAAATAAGCAAAGATGCAAATAAGCAATATGACAAATACTATAATAAGAAAGATACAAATTAAATACAGTGCTTCAAATTTTTCATACTTTCATGTTCCCACAAGTTAGTGTTGTAGCCATGACAAAACCAAGTGAACTAAACCTGTCCCTTCACTGTACATGTTATATGATGTGCTTATAATTTATATTATTTTAACTAAAACTCTGCACTTATATTAATATCTGAAATTATGCCTGATGTCATTATGTAGCCTTCTTTTAACCCAGCTTCCTTTTTTACAACAGATTTTGTTTTTGTTTTTCTTACAGATTTATTCGGTGAGACATTTCCCTTCAAATTATCATCATGGACATTGGAAGTAAATGTAAACCAAATAACCTTAGAAGGAGGGCTGTTAAAAGAGTAAATGACTTATTTGACTCCCTTGGTTGCGTTCAAGATAGTGAGGAGGAATTACACTCAGATCATTTATCTACCACGCATGTGTCAGATTCTGAGGAGCCATGTGCCGAGTCGTCATCAGAGGGGGTTTCTGATGATGACCAATCTGATGAGGGGAATTTAGCGAGTGATGATTTGGTTGCTTCACTGGCAGGCTGGGCTGTAAATTTTGGAATCTCTCTGATTGCTTTGTCTGCCCTTTTGACCATACTTAGGGTGCATCTCCCTTTCCTTCCTAAAGATGGTAGAACTCTGCTTAGAACAAAAACCTCTTACAAGACTCAAATGATAGCTGGTGGAGATTTTCATTACTTCGGTATACTAAATTCACTAAAGACAGCATTTGAAAACATGTGGTCCAAAGTTCCAGACCAACACATTTTTAGACTGCAGTTAAACTTTGATGGCATTCCACTGTTTAATAGCAACTCTGTACAGTTTTGGCCAATACTTGGTATTCTTCAAGACTGTAAAGTAAAGAGGCCCTTTGTAATCGGACTGTTCTGTGGTAGCTCTAAACCAAAATCTTTGAACGAATATTTGAAAGATCTTGTAAGTGAATTGAAAACACTGAGCTGTGGGTTTGGCATTAAAGGTAAATGGTTCTTTTTAAAAGTTAGTTCTGTTGTATGTGATGCACCTGCTAGGGCTTTTATCAAAGCCATCAAGAGTCACACTGGCCACTCTGGCTGTGGTAAATGTACTCAAACTGGCCTGTATCTCAAACACCGAATGACCTTTCCTGAAATGAATGCCCCACTTAGGACAGACCTCTCTTTCCGGCAGATGATAGATGAAGACCATCATGTTGCCAAGTCTCCTCTAATAGAAACAAACATTGACATGGTTGGTGGTTTTCCTCATGACTACATGCATCTTGTTTGTCTTGGGATGATGCGGAGACTTTTAGATCTTTGGCTGAGTTCAGGGCCACTCCGTGTTCGTTTACCTTCCCGGCTGAGTCAAGTCATTTCAGATTCTCTTGTAGGGTTGAGATTTTACATACCTTCTGATTTTGCACGTAAACCAAGACCACTAACACATAGACTAAGGTGGAAAGCTACAGAACTCAGGCAGTTCTTGTTATACACTGGTCCAGTGGTCCTTTGTAATGTCCTGCCCTCACCAGTGTACAGCCATTTTATGCTTTTGTCAGTTTCTGTTTATATTCTTCTCAGTCGGAAATTTTGCTTTCTGTTAAATGACTTTGCTCATACATGTCTGGTGTCTTTTGTTGAACATTTCGGCGTGTTATATGGTCAGGAATTTCTTTGTTACAATGTGCATGGATTAGTGCACCTCTGTGAGGACGTAAAGCAGCATGGTAATTTAGATGAATTTTCTGCTTTTCCTTTTGAAAATTTCTTGGGCACTCTTAAAAAGCTTGTCAGAAGACCTAGCAATCCTTTGGCCCAAGTCATTCGCAGGCTATCCGAAATAAATGCCCAGAGCAATGCACGTGATGAGACCATCAATAGGACCCTTAGACGTGAACACAGCAATGGCCCTGTTCCTTTGATATTTTCAAAAGCAGTTCATCAGTTTCAAGAGGCTTTCCTTGGTGGTTTAGTCATTAAAATAACTGAAGGAGACAATTGTGTGAAAATACAGAATAGTATTGCCACTGTTGTGAACATCATTTTGAGCGAAGGAAAGGTATTTCTTGTGTACAAAGAGTATAAACATAAAAGCTCTTTCTTTGAATATCCAATGAATTCGTGTGATTTGGGAATTTTTGTTGTGAGGGAACTATCTGAAGACGTGCAGATCTCAGAGTTTGATGGCAGTATTGAGAAGTATGTTAGGTTACCTCTTAGAGAAAATGTTGTTGTTTTACCATTACTACATTCTGCACAAGTTCATGAAACAGAAAATTAAATATGGGATGTGTGGCGATAAACCAGTACAAAAGCCACAGTTGGTAAGTATTTATCTAATTGTTATTTTTGTTTTAATTCATAATGTCTGACTCCCTAGTCGATAAAACCTGTTGTTATTGCAAGATAAGGTGCTATGAAGTTAGGAGGACATTTTAAAGAGCCAAAATTAAGTTCAAGCTACAAGGTCTTACTGTTAGGTAGGAGTGTACGATATGTATCGTCAATAATAATATAGTAATTGTTGTTTTAACAATGTGGAAGCTGACATCGCAAAAAAAAAATATATACTTGAGAGTGCATGTTTCACTGTGTGACATAGCCTAATAGAATGACATCCAAATTTCAATATTATGTAAGGGAGCAAAAAATGCTCCATAGGAGTTTTTGTAGGCTATTTTTATTTGATATATTTAAGAATTATTAGACGAGCAAGTAATATGTTTTTATGCTTTGTATATCTTTCAGAAGGTTTTAACTCTCCTGACAGGCGGTTGTTGAAAATAAGAATGTGTTCTTAAAAGAATAGTTCACTTAAAAATGAAAGTTCTGTCATTGTTTACCCACCCTCAAGTTGTTCCAAACCTGTATGACCCTTCTGGTCCCACTTTATATTAAGTGGCTTTAAGTACTATGTACTTACATCGAAAAATAATTACAATATGCTTATTGTGTTCGTTGTATTGTAAAACACTTTTGCTGCTATTGAGGTGTGATACGGGTAAGGTTAGGGTCAGGTGTGGAGGTATGGGTCGGTATAAGAGTGGGTTAAGGTGTAAGGAAAGGGCCAACAGTGTAATTACATGCTGGTATTTTTTAAATATAAGTACAATGTAAAAACATGTATCTACACAATAAGTCCATTGTATCTAATTATTAATTTCAATGTAAGTACATAGTACTTAAAGCCACTTAATATAAAGTGGGACCGAACTTCTTTCTTCTGCTGAACACAAAATAAGTTATTTTGAAGAATGTCGGTAACTAAACAGTTGATGGACCCCATTGACTTCCATAGTATTTTTTTTTCCTTCTATGGAAGTGAATGGTGCCCATCAACTGTTTAGTTACCGACATTCTTCAAAATAACTTATTTTGTGTTCAGCAGAAGAAAGAAGTTCATACAGGTTTGAAACAACTTGAGGGTGGGTAAACAATGACATAACTTTCATTTTGTGACTTGCCTAGTTAAAGGTTAATAATAATGTTTTTCCTCGATTCATGATTGCAAATTTAGTACAATCAATATCAAAAGAAGTTATATTTTATACATTTTATTTACTTTCATTGTGTGAAAATTCAAATACAAGTCATACAGGTTTGAAATGAAATGAGGATGAGTAAATGATGACAGAAATTTCATATTTCAATTTGTATTAAGCATTTAATGAATTGTTGATAAAAATATAAATAACAGTGGTTCTCAATTGGTTTGGCCACGGGACCCCCCTTTTCCTGTGATAACTAAGCCTTGACTTTAAAAAAAGAATATATATATATTTATATAGATAGGAGTACCAAAATTATAAAATATATTTTAATTATACAATAAATCTCTTATTTACATAATTTACACTTGTGTTTATAATGAAAGGATTAGCAGTGTTAAGCGTATTCTGACTTTCTGAGCAGCACCTCCGATTGTTCCAAACCTGTATGATGTACTTCTGTGGAACTCAAATGAATGTGTTTTGGAGTATGTGAACAATATTTTCAGTTTTGAGACTCATGTTCTTTTTCTTTTTTTGTTCAATAGGCATGTTCCATATCGTTTCTTTTTTGGAAACAAATGAGGTGGAAGTGGTGCCCAGCGGTTGGGTAGATGGTGACCAATGTGTCTGGCCACGCCTAAGAGGGGAGAGCCTCACAAAGGCTGTGAAACTTGCAATGAAACCCAAGAAAGATTGGAAAATTTTTAAAGTAAAGCTTCTCTACACAACAGGTAGTTCTTTAATGTTTAACCCCAATAAATATATGTGATGCATAATATTTAATGTCTCACTATAAGTTGTGCGCTTTATCAACATATTTAAGAAAAACAGATTTTATTGCAAAAGAAAAATATTTGATCGTGCTTAGAATATCTGGATTCTATCAACTTTTCTATTTTTATAAAAATGTATAAATGTTTTATAAATTATGCTCATGTTTTTTCTGTTTATGTTCCTTTCACACAGTAAGCCCGGTAAATTACTGTAAAATTACAAGTACAACTTTTCCACTAAACACAGAAAGTTGCTGTTAAAACACGCAATAGCGTTCTGTCTTTTTACCAGTAAGATGCCATTCACACATCAGTACCAGAATACTAGTAACCTCTGATGTCAATCGTTCGAAATGACTGATGTCAAGTGTTAGTTCACCCAAAAATTTAAATGATGTCATTGATTCCTCATGTCGTTCTGAACCCGTAAGACCTTTGTTAATTTTTGGAACACAAATGAGGATAATTTTTATGAAATCCGAGAGGTTTCTGAACCATCCATATGCAGCAACGTCATTGCAACTTTCAAGGCCCAGAAAGGTAGTAAAGAATTTGTTAAAATAGTCCATGGGACTACAGTGGTTCAACTTTAATGTTATGAAGCGACGAGAATACTTTTTGTGTGCAATTTTGGGGTTATTGACATAGTAGTCTACAGGTGGTCAGAAATCTCTAGGATTTTATCAAACATATCTTCATTTGTGATGAAAGATGAATGAAGGTCTTACAGGTTTGGAACAACATAAGAGTGAGTAATCAATGACAGAATTTACATTTTTGGGTGAACTATCCCTTTAAATGCTGAACCGTTTTCTTCATCCACCTGGATGAGAAGTGCTTTAGTTTCATCTGTCCAAGTTGACAACATTATTTTAATGTTAACGTTAATTTACCGGTAGTTTACCAGTAAAGAATGTATGTGTGAAAGGGACTATTTAGACTATGTGGTTGTCATTTAGTCTTGCATGTGTTTTAGACAACTATGACGATGCCAGGAAAAAACTCCCAGAAGCAGAAATCTTCTCTGACATTCAGTCTGATACAGAGAGTGGGGCTAAAAAACCTAGACGAATTATGTAAGCATACATTTCTCTTTTCCAACATGAGTTTTTTATTGTTATGAGTTTTACTTTATTGTTATTATTATTATTATGTTTTTTTCAATTGAGCAAATATCTCTTTCAGTATATGGCAGTAGTAACCTTGTGTCAATTTCTATTTTTCTATGAAAGGAAAAGCTTTAGACTTCAAAACTTTAAACTTTTGAGTGACAGTGATAATGAAGATAATGAAGGGCACAATTTGAAAGGCCTGGAACCACCGCCTCGTATTAAGCCACCATCATTTCAAACATTTAGTCAGTCAACTCAAAGCCCCTCTTCAGCAAGACAGCAGCCTCCTCTTTGCCAGCCAGCTAGTCAGCCATCAGCTAGTGACCAATCATCTTTCTACCAGCCAGCAAGTCAGCCACCAGTGTAGGGATGCGCGGTATACCGGTACTGCAAAAATACCGGTATATATTATATTTCAAACGGTACAATATCATCATTTTGTTCAATTCGGTATTTGATGCGCTGCTGTTTCGAAGGTCACCGCTAGGCGGCAGTGCGCTATCTAAACTGACGCGGGTCATGCGAATCCGGCAAACGGTGACAACAGAGGAACACGATGGATCACGATGAATCAAACGAAGCTCATTCGAATTTCTACACGCCCGAAATTAATAAATAGAGAGAGCAGTGTGAGTGAAATAAGGCATTAACGTTACTTTGCCTACAAAAGTCATGAGAAAAGTAAAGAAACAGATCTCAATGCACCGCTCTGCAAACATCAAATCTGCCGAAGCACTTGACTTGTCAGTTGCTCATCTTGACTTGTTCAAAGAGTTCAGAGATCAACAGGTTAGTCCATCATTCAAATGATTTAATTTAGACTTTTATTGAACACTGAACAGCGCACATACATAAGAGCTTATCAATTATATGATACGGTAAACACGAAAGCTCAAATCTGCTTGCATGACACGGTAGAACCAATTCAGTGTAGGTCTCATCATTGTTATACTTTCAAACAAACATATATTAATTGAATTTGAATGAATAAAGAATAAAAATTTGAATAATATTACTTTTAGTATTAGTGATAGTAAAATGAATGGCATAGTAGTGCCGCTGTGGCGCACGCGAGAGAGAGAGAGAGAGAGAGAGAGAGAGAGAGAAATAGTAGTAATATGAATATTACTAATGTTACAATTAAGCTATTTGTCAACATTCATTAGGTAACCTGACCTAACAGTATTATAGCATTTATTAATCTATATCAATCAATAATTAAATGACCTAAAAAATTAAATATACTAATACATGTTTAGCATGTTAACATTACTTTATGCAATGCAATAAAATAATATGAACCCAAACAGTAACCAAACCAAGATGAATAATGTGATTGTTGATGCATGACAGCTATGGTTTATATGTCATTTCATTATTCTATTATTATTATTAGCCTATATGTGAATCTATTATGATAGATATTAACCTATTTTAATTGTATAATTTCAGGGGGGGGGGGGGGTTGATGATAATTAACTTTCGCGAGGGTTTAACACATTTTTTTTTTACTTACTGTATGTTCCCTGACTGATTATTATTTTTTTTATGTACATTTTGATACCTTTTCTTTGCGCATTTGGTAGTGGAGAGTTTCAAGCAGTGTTTTTTAAGTGTCACTTAAAATGAGACTTTTTTTTATTTTTTTTTTTTTACCTGTGGTATCGATTTAGTATCGATACCGAGGTATTAGATTCTGGTATCGTACCGAAGCCAAAATTGTGGTATCGAGCCATCCCTACACCAGTGATTCAACAACCCTCTCTCTACCAGCCAGCAAGTAAACAGCCAGCAAGTGACCAATCCCCTTTCTACCAGCCAGCTAGTCAGCGACCAGCATGGAGCCAACCACCTCTCCAACAGCCAGCAAGTCAGCCACCAGCAAATCCACAACCACCTCTCTACCAGCCAGCTAGTCAGCCATCAGCTAGTGACCAATCACCTTTCTACCAGCCAGCAAGTAAACATCCAACATGTGACCTATCACCTCTTTACCAGCCAGCTAGTCAGCCACCAGCAAGTGACCAATCCCCTTTCTACCAACCAGCTAGTCAGCAGCCAGCATGGAGCCAACCACCTCTCCAACAGCTAGCTAGTCAGCAGCCAGCAAATCAACAACCACCTCTCTACCAGCCAGCTAGTCTGCAACAAACAAGTTACCAACCATCTCTCTTTCAGCCAAATAGCCAGCCAAGTTTAGATAACTTACCAAAAAGTCACCCTCCAACAGAGTTGGACTACTTACAGCCAGAAGGGTCAGAATCTGTCTTAAGGAGAAACCAACCACTACAAAGTATGTTATAGAATTGTGCAACTTTAAAGTTAACACAGGTTTAATACTCTTGATTAATATCTACGATGAATGGTTGTAGAGAATAATGTTCTTTGAACATATGGCATTTAGAAAATAATCTATTAAATGATCTAAACTGTTCTGGAGAATATATTAAGTCTTAATTCAACACATTGACTTGATTGATGTGTCAGTCAGCTAATATGCATGTTAATTTCTTTCAGTTTTGCTGAGGGAGATATTGACAAAACAAGAAATGCTTCTTGACCAGCAAAATACAATTATGAGAATTCTACAGTCAACACATCGCCCAAGGCCTGATGTCCACGATGGGGCCAAGTTCAGAGATCGTCTTCCTGTAAAAGATGTAGAGTCTCTTCAGTGCCTGGAGGCTGAGCTGAAGATGAACCCTGATGCTAAATCAGAATTGGTAAGAAATAAAATGTAGCCTAGTAGTTAGAAACCGTAAAGAAATTAATTCATCAAATGTAAAAAATAAAATACTTCATAGTCTTCCCTGTATGACCTAAATGTAAATCTGCATTCACACGGGGCATAGCGCTAAAGGTTATTTTTTTTCATTTACTTTGAATGGCTGATGTCATGCGTTGCCGAACTGAATTTTGGTTTCCGTTGTGCCGCTTCACTGGCGTTGTTTGCGGCAGAAGTTGAAACATTTTCAACTTTTCAAGCGCCAACGAAGGCGTCAGCCAATCAGATCGCCTTTATGCAAATATCCTAGCGCGTTGCAGTCCAAGCTGGAAGTAATGTGATTGGCTGTTGTCACTATGACAATTGTCAACACCAAGCTTCAGACACGTCCTCCATCAAGCATGGATGCTGACGCTTTGCGTGAATGCGGTGTAATAGTTACTCAGTCAAGAGCAGTAAGTTATTTTCTCTTTTGTTTGATTAGCATTAATGGCACAGAGAGCAATAAGTATATTAGGCTGCTAATTATACTGATCATACTAATAAATATCTAGTTTTTACACCCAACTGTTATGTTCACTTGAGACATAACCAACTGTTTACATGAATACTCATTTTGACAAAAGAAAGAATTGGTTTTCTGTGTATGCCCTTTAGCTGTGTCAGCATGTGCACCACATTAAGTTATTTTTCTTGACTTATTGTGCTTAAAGGGATAGTTCACCCAAAAATGAAAATTATCCCATGATTTACTCACCCTCAAGTCATCCTAGGTGTATATGACATTCTTCTTTCAGACAAATACAATCGAAGTTATATTGAAAAATGTCCTGTCTCTTCCAAGCTTTATAACGGCAGTGAATGGCTGTTTTTGTCCATATATTCTGTCCAGTGCATCCATCCATGATTAAAGTAATCCTCACAGCTCTGGGGGGTTAATAAAAGCCTTCTGAAGCGAAACCATGAGTTGACTAACTTATTTTAAACTTATTTTAAAACTTTGACTAAAATAACTAGCTTCTGGCAGATGGCCTACGCAAGTCGACTTGCGCCACAAGAGCAACACTTGACAATGTATGACGTAGGATGTAGGAGTAGTGTAAGCTTTGACGCCTCTCGCGGTTCAAACAAACAGGGCTGGGCAACAAACTCAAGCTCCTCCGACATTTCTCTTTAAAAATTCTAATTCGTGACTGGTGTTTTGTTTTGCTCTATCCTCTGCGCTTCCACGTTTGTCAATACATCATACATCAAATGTTACTCTTTCGCCGTAAATCTGCCGGATGCAAGTTATTTTAAGTTGATAAAGTTTTTAAAAATGTATCTTTTTCTTACACAAACGCATCGCTTCGCTTCAGAAGGCCTTTATTAACCCACCAGAGCCATATGGAGCACTTTAATCATGGATGGATGCACTTTGATGGACTTCAAAACAGAAACCGGCCATTCACTGCCATTATAAAGAAATTTTTTTTATAACTCAGATTGTGTTCGTCTGAAAGAAGAATGTCATATACACCTAGGATGACTTGAGGGTGAGTAAATCATGGGCTAATTGATTTTTGGGTGAACTATCCCTTTAACTCTTTTTAACATCAAATATGTCCTGCACATTATTCTCTCGTACATGCGTTTCATCGCTAAAGTTTCAATATTGCTGTGCTACACGTATACGTTTAACATGATATAGCAACATTTCTAATGATATAGATTATATACTATTTCTATTATTATACTACTAGTGCAAAGTAGGGATGGGCATTTTTGTCAATTTCTTATTTCGATCATTGATAGGTCTCAAAAAACGAGTACTCGATTACTCGGGGGGGCTTGTTCGGGTGCGGGGCTTGTTCTGGGAAGGTGGCGGGGCGTGTCCTTCATGGAGACAATGATATCAATTTAATATTTTAGCAATACTTTGGATTACATTAGCACTTTCTGATAGAACAAAATGTTATTTTACAGTATATTGGCTAAAATTACACTTAAGTCAGAGTAAAACTGACTTAAATTACTGAAAATCAGATGATTGATGAATTCTGAATACAATTTAAAGGATATGTTCATCATCATAAAAATGAATACACATGATACTTTTAGGCTACTTTATTCAACAGTAAATAAAACGTTCTCTTCAGTGTCAGGCTACTTCAGCAGCATATTTCAACTGTGCTTATGAAACAAAAACAAAAATGAACAGCTTAGTTTTCATTTAACAAGTGTAACAAACGACTTCTGTGTGTAAATAAAACAGACGGAATCATTTATTAAAACAAACACAAAAAAAACATCCTGTATAGGCCTATTTGCCATGACTGATGAAACTTAACTATAGGCTACAGCCTACATATTTTTGTTCAAAAAGATTAGTTTTTTACGCATGTCCGCGCTATTCTCCGACATGCCCGCTCGCGGTGTGTAGCGCGTCCACGCTATTCTCCGACTCCGACATGCCCGTTTGCGGTGTTTTTTACGTGTGTCCGCGCACGGTGTTCTTTATCAACCAAAGCCAGTCTCGGGGGCGACGCACTCGCCATCTTTCCATTCACTAATTTAACCAGAGCGAATGAGACGATTGCGTCACGTGTGGTGTTTGTCAACGCGCCTTTGGAGAGAAGTGAAAGTGACAGCTCGGCTAGTAGCCTATCGGTGTATCGATACTTCGGGAAATTAGTATTGGTACCGTTCAGATATTTCAGTATCGATATTTATCGAAATATCGATATTTTTGACAACACTAGGCTTTTACCAATATATTTAATGATATATTTTGCATTTCTAATCCAAACAACATCAAACTTGGCACTGCCTTTACTCGTGCCCGTAGCAAGACACCTGTCAAGTTTGAAATCCATCGGACTAACGGTTCGAGAGATATGCGAATAACAGACACACAGACAGACAGACGTTCCTGTAATTTATAGATAGATAGATGGTATTGTCATACCGCCCAGCCCTAATGTGCGGTATGGGTTGGGCAATGACAAGAATTTCCATGTTACAAACCTAGAAAATGTTTTCAGAAGGAGTAAGTGATAGTTTATAGTTAATTTTTGAATATAAAAGCATTTTCATTTTAGGGTGGTCTATATAAAGAGCAACATGCAGGTTGGACACCCCTATATAGCATAGTGTATGTTGATGATAAAACAACTAGATTTTCTGAACTGGAGTAATATATATTTAGCCATTAAAGATAAATTGTGATAAATTAACTTTCGCGTCTATACCGGAAGTGACGATGGGCGAGGGAGTCTGGTCAAGTTCAAGCTCAGGTTACAATGGATGTGAATGAAGAAACCGAGTTCTCCGATGTTGACGAGCATGCCTATGATGGCTCACAGGTAGGGATGGGGCCGATCCGATCCGATCCAGTATCGGTATCGGGACAGATACCAGTGTAATTCATGTAACGGATTTTCCTGATCCAACCTGCGGAGATATCCGATATCCTGCTGAAATGACTCCAAAAGTGATTCCCGCCGGCCAGTCTGCTAGCTGGCTGCAAACTGTGGAATGGATTTCCTGAACGGAGGCGCGGCTCAATGAGACACAGAGACCCCCCTCAGGAAATCCATTCCGCAGTTTGCAGCCAGCAAGCAGGATAGCGTTGAGCTGTGTGTAAATACTTCACACTGGAAACACCGCAGAGCAAGACAGCAAAATGCAATGTTTGCAAAGCCGTATTAATTAAACCATCTGTCTGTGATGCAAAAAATATCCAGGTCTATAATTCTCCAGAGTGAAATGTGCATTACAAACGACCGAGTGTGTGGTGACAGACGCGGCAGTGAAGTCTACTCTCTTCACCAGCACAAAACACACCAAAGAACGAAAAGCCTTGTTTTTCCTAGAAGGAAAATGATGGACACAATGTCCTGACAGGCTGGAATTCCCCAGCAAACAAATTTAGGTTCTGGGAACGTTAGTTTTTGGTTCCCAAAACGTTCCTAGAACTTTCCCTTAAGGTTAGGGGAACGTTCCCGGAACGTTCTCCTTACGTTATAAAAATGGAACCTAAAAATAACCTACATGGAACGTTCCTATAACGTTCTTGTTTGGTTCCCAAAAAAATAACCACATGGGAACATTAGGGGAACGTTCTGTGTTTGCTGGGTCGTGCAACAAGCACAAACACAACAATTTACCATTATGGCATCTCTAAAACTCGATCTTAAACTTTCTCTGTCTCTCACTACCGCTCTAACTACAGCTGAACGCTAGCTCTTATTTGCCTCGGCCTACGTCATATGACGTGTTGCTAGCGGGAAAGGCGTATTCCAGAGCCTAGCACATTTTTCATCAAAATCTCTACATCAAATGAGATTTCATTAGTAATTTCTACATATGTGTTTTTAAAAGACTTCAGACAATATCAAGTATTAATTCAATTATAAATTCAACCTGCACGTTGCTCTTTAAATGCATATTTCAACCACTTACACAATGTTTTTTTTTCCTATCAGATCACCTATCTGGGTCTGGTTGGTGGCTTTGACCTCAAAGACACTGTGTGGAGAGTGCTGAAAGCCACTTTTACAACTGCTGTGGCACGTGCTATGAATTGGAGAGGAGTCAATGGGAAGATTGGTGTCCAACGCCTGGTCCTAAAGGAAGTTGTCATTGGTAAGAACCTTTTTTAGAAGTCTTTTTTTTTTTTAATTTTTAAACCGGTTTACAGAACATCGTATTGTAATTTCTGTTATCTCAGTAATAATAATAGTCACAAATTCATGGTTTGGAGCTTAAATTTCCTAAACAGCTTTTCTCTTAAATGGATTCATTTTCTGCCATGTGTTTTACTTGATCTGTGCAATCTGGCAACCCTGTGCATGGTAGTGTTAGTTTTGGTAATGAAATCAACATTTTTCAAACGTCATTCCAATTTGACAAAAAATTCATTTTCTTGTCCCTAATATCAACATAATGCATGAGAAACTGTAAAATGAACCCCAACAGTAATAACCTGTTCACTCCATCATCTAATTAACAACAATGTATAATGTATGAGTCAAACTCACTAAGACTGCTGAATTTATTTTCCAAGCATCATTTTATTATATCCATGTAGGGCTGCCCTTGACTAAATATTTTTCAAGTTGCGCTGGATCACAGTAAATGCTTCTTCAGTGAAATGAAAGTCTCAAAATCCAAATGAATCAAATGAGATCGACTCAGAAAAGAACTCAATGAATGCACGCGTGTCACCTGATCCACACATGCACATCTTCTTTGTTGCATGCACAAATTATGATATACTAATACAAAAGAAAACATTTGTATTCACAAAAATGTCTCTATTTGTACAAATTGCTACACATTCATTAAATTTTAATTTTGCACACGCAAATTGAAAGGCATGGATAAAACATTTCTGCAACATGCATCAAGTTCATTGATAAGTGTGCTTGCACGTGTTAATCATTTTGATACTATAATCATCCCATAGTTTAGGCCCTCTAAAAAGCGATTCTTATTAGAGAAGAAGAAGAAGAAGAAGAAGAATAAACGGAGCAAAAACAATAGGGTCCTCTCACCATCGGTGCTCGGGCCCTAATTAAAGGAAATAATGTACATTTAATGATTTTTTTTTCCATTTTTTTTTTTTCATTGTCCTGCAGCTCTAGCTTCCAGGTTGTATTGCTGCTAACATTATTTAAATTCATCTGTATTGCAGGTGCTGTCAGGCAGAATCCCCTTACTGGAAAAGCCTCAAATAGAGATGTTGAATTTAACATCATTAAATGGTTGCACCTGGCTGGAGACCGAGAAGGGGGGAGGAGGGAGCGACTGAAGAAACGCGAGGCCCAACAACACATTGCCGACCCTCATTAGAGGCTTCCCTGCACACTCTTTACCTTTCAAGTTTTCTTTAACTTTCTCAATTTCTCTTTAAAGTTCTCTTTACCAAGTTAGTTTTTTTTTTTTTTTTTTTTTTGGGTGTGATTTTTATTACTCTCATTAGAGTTGAACATAACACATGCTTTAAAACATGAATTTTGGTGTAAAAAATTAAATAGTCTAAGACTCTTTGAATGTTATTTATTTTAATTATATTTATTCTTAAAAATGTTTTCAACTAAATTCTACTTAAATTATTAAGTACAACTGAGTAGCTGTAATTATATTTATTCTTAAATGCTTTCAACTGAATAATTATTAATTCAACTGTGTTGCTGTAATTATTTTTTATGACATGTTTTCAACTGAATAGTTATTAATTCAACTGTGTTGCTGTAATTATTTTTTATGACATGTTTTCAACTGAATACTACTGTAATTATTAAATTCAACTGTGTTGCTGTAATTATTTTTATGAAATGGTTTCAACTGAATACTACTGTAATTATTAAATTCAACTGTGTTGCTGTAATTATTTTTATGAAATGGTTTCAACTGAATACTACTGTAATTATTAAGTAGAACCGTTTAGCTGTAATTATTTAAACAATTGTCAAAAGTAAATTGTTTTGAGTACATTTGTTGTTGAGTGTTTCATTTACCTTTGAGTTAATAAGACTTGTACATACTGTCAGCTGTATGCGGGCCACATAGGGCCTGTTAGATTTGAACAGAACTCAACCATACTAAAATTGCATACAAGGCTCACATATGGGCCACATGAAATTGTATTATTTGGCTCATGCTTGGTGGAGTTATGGCACTCCTTTGGTTCAGTTCTGGCAAAGAAGTGTGCCATAATTGGGCCACATAAAATTATATTTGGCTCATGCTTGGTGGACTTATGGCACTGCTTTGGTTTCGTTCTGGCAAAGGAGATGTGGGCCATATCTGGGCCGGCAAACACAATCTAATCTGGGCCACAGCTCAGCTGTTTATCTGGACCAAATCTGTGCCAAAGGAAATTTGCTGACTGGGTAGCGTATACATATAGGTATACGTTTACATGCAGCCAATAACCCGTTCAAAACCGGAATATTAGCAATAACCCGGTCGCGCACGGCCATGTAAACACCGGCAATAACCCGAATATGCTCATATACCGGTTTTTAAAAACCCGAATATTATACCTGGGGTACCCCTTTTCTAACCCGAATATTTGGTCATGTAAACGCGTATCGGCATATCCCCATCAAAAGGAACATTGATTTGTGTTCTGCGCATGTTCTATTCGCAAGGAATCTTGGTCTTTTGAGTAGAGGAACTTCCGTCTGGCGCATACAAAAACCCGCGTGCAGTATACCGGAAGTAAACAAGAAGTAGAGGTAAACATGGCGAGACGCAGCACAGCACCATACTTTTGGAGCGAGGAGGAAATTAATTTCGATCTATTTCAAAGGCAATCGCTATCTGCCCCGAACTATCCATTATCCGCGTGCTGCTGCTGTTGTTGTTGTCTTTGGATACAGGAAGAAGAATCGGAACTGACGCATATTGCGTCTTAAAGCTGCCGTCGGCAACTCTGGCTGATTGAGTGGACTTAGGAAAAATGTTGAATGTTTACAACTCTCATGCCCCTCCCCCACTATCAACGAATACCCTCCCACCGAGTTCGTGCTAGTTATTGCGCCATCACTATTCGCTACTGCGCGAACTTCAGGCACACGCATGTGATTGACGAGTGCATGCACGACTTGTGATTGACAGTCATATCTCACACCCCCCTGCGCTGATTGGACACAATGAACCGGGAGCGGTGGATCTTTGCAAAACAAATAACACGCTCCAGGTGGAGTTAGAAGCTCGGGTTTTTTTCTTAAACCACTTTATTTATGTTGTTCTGTCAGAATATAGTGTCGAATTCGCTGAATATGATCAAAAAAAAGTTGCCGACGGCAGCTTTAAGGTTGTCCGTACGTCCAGATGCTAACCGTGCGTCGCCGTTTACGTCGGGATATTGCCAATCGATTACAAATTCCATGTATACAGGAGTAGCTCTCTCTGCTCAGTGCTCACCCATGTAAACGGGTTATTCAAAATGTTTCAGAAACCCGAATAGTGTCCTTAACCCGACCATAACACGAATATTGACAGCTTGTAAACGTAGTCTATATGTGGAGCACTTTTATCATGGATGGATGCACTTTTTTGGGCTTCAAATTTTCTCCAGTCATTCACTGCCATTATAAAGTTTGGAAGAGCCAGGCCATTTTTTAATATAACTCTGATTGTATTCGACTGAAAGAAGAAAGTCATATTCTAGGATGACTTGAGGGAGAGTAAATCATGGGCTAATTTTCATTTTTGAGTGAACTATCCCTTTAAAGACATACATCATTCTTTTGAAAATACCTGAGATAGTTTGATGAACACAGATATATTATAGCTATAATGTGTTTGTCTTCATGTTTCATCAGTTAAAACATCACTATTTGCATGTTATTATATCCATATAAGGCATCTCCTGAAATGTCAAAAGTTTAATAGGCTTCTATGCATCAGTACTGGGCTTCCAGTATGAATGAAACAGATGACATGAGAGTGTTTAGTGCTCCATTTCGCTATCATCTCCCCATTTTGGGTAAAAATAGAAAAATACTAAAGTACTTTGTAACGTAGTTACTTGAGTAGTTTTTAAGCAAGCTACTTATTTACTCTTACTTGAGTCATATTTTATTTCAGTACTTCTACTTGTACTTAAGTAAATTATTACTTAAGTAGCAATACTTTTACTTAAGTACAATTTGTCAGTACTCTTTCCACCACTGTATTTAACTTTGTGGTTGCATTGTGCTGAAGAGTAGTGCTTCTGCTTACGCTGTGGGCACTCAGTTTTATACTCAGTACTAACACTTGTCCTTGCTTAGGGGTTCATTAGATTCATTGTGTATATTGATGCATTGCATTTCATTTAATTTCACTTGATTGATAAGTAAACCCTAATAAATAAATAAATAAAATAGATTGGACCAACATAAATGTAAAAAAAGTTAAGTAAAACATACTAGAGTGAATTAAGTTGACATAAAACAACTAATTTGTGTTGACCCGATTAAACTGATTTATTTTGAATGAACTAAATTAAATTGTGTTTTTGTTGAAATGAAATCAATTATTTAAGATTACTGATTATAACTTAATTCATCCAACCTGAAAAAAACAAGGTTTTACTGAAGCATAACTGTCAGTAGATATAACCTGATTTTCACCAGCAAGGTAAAATTACTTAATGATGACAATCCTTTTCCAACTTGATTTTTTTGAGTGTATTTACATCAAGTTGGAAAAGGATTGTCATCATTAAGTAATTTTACCTTGCTGGTGAAAATCAGGTTATATCTACTGACAGTTATGCTTCAGTAAAACCTTGTTTTTTTCAGGTTGGATGAATTAAGTTATAATCAGTAATCTTAAATAATTGATTTCATTTCAACAAAACCACTTTTTGCTTCAAAGCTTTGTCAACTACAATCAAAATGCTCCATTAACCCAGGGTTCCTCAATCTCGGTCCTGGAGGGGCCGGTGTCCTGCACAGTTTAGCTCCAACCCTGATCAAACACACCTGAGCAAGCTAATCAAGGTCTTCAGGATCACTAGAAACTCACAGGTAGGTGTGTTTGATCAGGGTTGGAGCTAAACTGTGCAGGACACCGGCCCTCCAGGACCGAGATTGAGGAACCCTGCATTAACCACATTATTTAAACTGATTGGGGTTGCAATTAACTGTCAACGGCACCCCTAAAGCGCCCTCTGGCGGAATGAAATAGAGTCTGCGTTGTTTTTTTATAGCCTTGCGTTGTTTGTTATTGTCTTTTTCCATCTTCCAGATATTTGCCTTCAGGTCAAGTAATTAATAGTCAATTATGTCAACAAGTACTGTTTGGTTTACAAATGTCATCTTCCCTTTATCTTGAGTAATCATTATCGCAACAGATAAATTCACTTACAAACAGAAATATCAGACGTTATTTAACCCCCCAAAATGTAGATACAATGCTTTAAATATGTGCTTTAGCATATACTGTTATTTTGTCCTTCCTTGCAGTATTGGACCTGGTAAAAGACGTCAAGGTGAAACCTGAATAAGATGACATCATCTGTAGTATAACAGTAAACAAAGCAGTTACACATCACGGCCACAGGGCGTCGCGTATTCCTTAACATAGTCAATGCTCTTGTTCAGTCACATAGCTTATTTCAAGTCATTAACCAAAACATTAAGATTTTTAGGTTACCTTTATGCTGTCTAATAAGAGTGAGTGTCTAAATTTCCATTTCCATTAAAGTCTTCTCTTCATTTTTGATTGCACGCTCCAACACACTGCATTATTCATATGCCAGAGCACGACTTCATGCAACACTGGGTAAGCCTTTGTGTGAAGCAACATTCTGAAATTAATTTATATTGTACATAACTGAAAATTATGTCTTAAATGTGCTGCAATGTTTAATTGGCTGATGCAGATAATTTATTTGTTGATTTTGCAATATTAATGAACCAGTTTATAATACAATGCATGCATGGACCAATAACTTCAGATATTGAGTATAATATCCTAGAACTATGTCACTGCAGTAGCTAAGGAAAGAAAAAAACAGGACAGTTTTCTAAAAAAAGAAATGTTTACTTCAGACACATTCTTGAATGTCAAACAAAGCTGCATTCTTGTAATTAGAGTGGTATTCAAAGTACAGTTAAAGGACCTTATGACGGCAAATACGAAAAATATTTGTAAAAACTAATATGATAGTGCACTACAGATCTACATGAACCAGATACTTGTGCTATGCACCTTCAGAGAAACAGTTCAAATCATATTCAACCTTACGCTGTTCCTGGCAAGAACTACCACTAACGAAAAACAAATATAAAAAAGAAAAATGTAAAGACTGAAGACACATAGTGTTAACTTTACAAAAGGAGAATAACACTGTACATCTTAAAAACGTCGCATATACACAGCCTAACAATTCTTGTTTCTGCTGTATTACGTTTGAAGATGTGAATCGTGTACAATTGGGTTTATGGCATGAACAAGAACTTAGGCTATATCAGGAGCTAATCTACTCATCATCATCCTCATCTTCCTCCTCCTCCTCCTCCTCTTCGTCTTCGTTCTCATCATCATCCTCCCCGCCATCTTTTTTGGACAAGCCTGCAATTCCCTTTGTGCGGTATAGGGCAATATCCTACAGAAGATTCAAAAAGTTAACAAATTTTCATTCAAATTTTGCATTTTCAAGTTTGAGAATATTAAAGAGTACTCAGGGAGAAAAGAAAAAAGCAACTATACACTACCTTGTCGTACTTCTCCTTAAGCTTCGCAGCTTTCTTTTCATAGGGCTGCTTCACCTCAGCCGCTGAGCCGTTCCACATTTCTCCAAGCTTCTTGGCAATGTCTCCAATGGAAAGACCTGGGTTCTCACCTTTAATCTTAGGACGGTAGTCACCACAGAAAATAAAGAATGCCGACCTTGGTGGGGGAGAATATGCATTCAAACCAAACCATCTTGAAAAATGCTTTATTTTCAATAGCAGTGCAAAGCTTGAACATACGGTGGTCTCTTGGGTGCGTTGGGATCCTTAAATCGCCTCTTCTTCTCTCCCTTCGGTGGGATGTAGTTCTTCATTTCTCTCTCATAGCGAACCTTATCTTGCTTGGCCATATCCTCAAACTTACCCTTCTCTTTGGCAGACATTGTCTGTTCAGAACGAGAAAAGGCTGTATCAAAAAGTGCAAGTTACATTACAAAACAGATTTTTGCAAAGATTTTTCTAAGTAAGCCTACTAAAAGCACAACAAATATAATTTATGCAATATAACAGCATAATTTGCATCCACGTTTTTCAGAAAAGTACCTTCCATCGCTCTGAACACTTCTTGGAGAATTCAGAAAAGTTAACGCTGGCTTCAGGGTGCTTCTTTTTGTGTTCTTCACGACAGGTTTGCACAAAATAAGCATAAGAGGACATCTTTCCCCTGGGCTTCCTTGGATCTTTACCCATCTTTACTCTCTGGGAAAAAAGATATTCTTAACTAAAATGAAGGTGACACAAGCTATGCTAATTTTATAATTTGTAATCTTGTACAATTATATATTATATAATTATTTTTATATATTAAATTATATTATTATATAGTGCAATTATATATTATACACACATCATTACAACACATACAAAATTGGCATGCAAAACATTTTTTAGTTCATATATATAAATATATATATATATATATATATATGGATTGATGTATTTGCTTCCTGTAAATGCTTCCTAAATGTAGTAGATGTACTTCTAAAATGTATTTGTTCACTACAATTTTTAATTATTTATATATATATATATATTGTCATTATTATGTACCGTGAGGGGCATATTTGCTCTAACTAAAAAAATATTAATGATGAAATGTTCAGTGAAATCATATTGAGATGGTGAGATGCACAAAGACCCCCTCAGGTTCAGGGTGAAAGACAAGGACATCCTCCATTTCGTGAATAAAATAACATATTTAATGATTTAATATTCATTCCCACTTTTTTTTCCATTATGTGTAATTCTCATTAACGAAACATTGATAGCAGCATCGACCATGAGCGGGCAGATAGATTACATAGGGCCCGCCTTAAAATGCCTAAATGCTGCAACAATAATATTTCTTCTTCCATTTTGAAAAAGCCGTCTTCATGAGAGAAAGTCCCCCTCAATTGTCTCCTCCCACATTCCTGGGTAATTTCTAGGACCTAAAATCATCGCACTTTGTCCGTTTTTCGCCCCTGTCCCGCCGCCTTCCAATATTTTGCCTCCCCTATGGAAGAAGTCGGTCGGTATGGACACAGTGTCTGTAACTATAAGCGCAATGCAATGGGAGTTTCGCTCTCGTAAGGCCGCCGTTCAACTGGAGCCACATGAGCACAGCTAGCAGAGCCAACATGGCTTCCTCTCGCTCTCTCCCTTTATGTCTGCTAGCCAGAGCCGCATTCACACACACACACACACACACACACACAACACTGGCGGTGGGAAACAGTATATATTTGTATCCCCTCTTTCTCGCTTAAGTTCTCTTGGAAAACACCGGCGTTCATTGAAATAGACACTCGGGCTTTTGTGCGAGTTGGAAAAGCAATGCAAACGAGCTTGGATGAATTTGATTTTATTAGTTAAGTTGAATGTCGCTTAACGTTACACCACGTCCGTCTCCATCCCCCGCCTCTCACAGGCAAAACGCGGAGTAGCCTATATCCTCCGCAAGCCAACCATATTATATTACAGAACACGGCCTCACATGTCCCGTTTAGAGAGAAAAATGCACAAAATGACAAGTACATTCCTTCGGGACTGGTAAATCTATCCGAGGTGTTATTTTAGTGTTTTTGTGTCAATGCCAAGCACGTCACTGACTGACACAATAACACCCCAAAAAGACCTAAAAAGCTAACTGCTTTAGCTGGGATGGCTACATGACAAATATTACATCCCACCATAATAAAGAGTCTTTAAAAAGACTGTTCTAATACTGTCATTTCACAAGAAAAATTCAATATTTTTTATCTTCAGACGATTTTTCCATTCAGGACATTTCGCTATGACTGAATGACTGGCGAATAGATTCTGACAAAGATTGCTCGTCCTGCGTTCACAAAATTACCACGGTAAATGTGTTGTAATATACGACGCAATTTAAAAAATAGTTTATTAAGGCCTTGACAAGCATATTTTGACAAAACTCACCAGTCTTCTCTATTTGCAGCTTCTGTGGATGCCTAGATAATGGGCTTTGAAGTACAATAACACCGATGCGCGCTCTTCCAAGTGCTTGCAGAACCCTCCGCTCACGAGAGACACGGTATACAGTCACGAATCCTATTGGCTACCGCCAAGTCCTGAGCGCCCGTGATTGGCTGTTGGCGCACTATAGTCCCAACGAGAGCTGAGGTGTGGTTGGCTGTTCATCGGCGAAACGTCACATTTTTTCAACGGCGCGTGAATATGAAAAACCATACATTGGTGCAGTGCAATAGTTTCAGACACCGTTTTTTACTGCTGTGAACATACTGTAGTACATGTAAGCACACCGTTGTCGTTGAAGTAAAGGTTTTAAATTATATTATGAATATTTGCTTTAAAAACATATTTCAAAGATTTCACAGCACAACTGCATGCTGATAACTGTCGGAAGTCCCAAGAGTTTAGCCTATACTTTCTACCAGGGTGCGAATTACGGGAGTTTGGAGGGGACCCCTAATGACTGTTTTAATCCCCCTAGATAATTAACACAAATTGTTTTTGTGAATTATTTGCTACCAAAAGATATGCCATGAAATTTCTGTATAAGGATTATCCGTGAATAGTACAGAAATGTACTGTTAATATACAGAATTTTCTGTTTTAGAGTTGAAGGAACTGTCCGTAATTTAACAGAAAATGTACTGGTAATTTTCTGCCAGTACATTATCTGTTTTTTTACGGAATACTTTTTTACAGTGTAGGCTACGCTGCACCAAATTTTCTGATGAGAACGCAAAGCTGACATTAATGTCAATATTTATCACTCAATTCCATATGTATTTATTCGCTTGACTGTTTTGAAATCGTGCAAATGCAAAAGCTGATTTAGATCCCAGCTGCACGAATTTTACATTCAATAAGAATAATTTAATTACAATCATTGATCATGTAGGCCTATTAATTAATTAATTAGTTGTTTTCTTTCAGAATTTTTTTTATAACACGCGGATTTAATAAACGTGACATAGATGAATCATAGGCAGTGTTTTAGGACTTTATATTTGAATGATTTCATCGATGTTGGTTCTGAGTTTGTAATTGTAATCTTTAACGTTTCTGTAACATAAATAAAACAAAAAAGGACTGAGCCTACTTTATTATCAATCTTCCATTGCTCCTTGACAAATCTTACAATCATCGTAAACTCTCCAAGAACTCAAGACGGTAAACCTGTGCTGCCTTTTTAATTTCATTTTGATAAAGGATGCAATATATTTTGTCGAGAATTTATTTTATTTTATTATTGTTATTATTAGGCCTACTAGTATTTATAATTTGTGCTTTTTTATTATTTTTATTCCTCACATGTAGCCTACTATTTTATTATTACATTTCCATTCCTTATTCGTGTATGTTTTTGTGATCCTTGGCAGTAATAATAGGCTAATAAAAAAAAAATGGAAATCTTGAAGTGCACTATATCATGTTTTCCACTGAGCGGCGCTACGCCCAAATTAAATCGAACTGGCTCGATTCTTAAGGAATTTACTGATTCTGTTTCTTTAACGGTAACGATATTTTAAGAAACGTGATCAAATAAATAGCCTGCAGCTTGTAGACTATTATAATCTTAATGCATGTTTTAATATTTTGTTTTGCATAGGCTATAGGGCAATTATTTAAGTCAAAATTTAATCATATAGGCTTAAGGCCTACATGGAATAGAGAATATTCAGTGTGCTGTCTACAACCTCTTTGGACTCTTGACACTGTCAGCTAGTTTTTGGGTTTTCCTCGTACGTGGAGAAAGACCCCCGCGGAGCGTCAGTTTGCTCTCGCTCACCCGTTGTTGTGTGTTTCCTATAACAACGCCATCTTACAGCATCCGATTAGAAGGGCATTGATGCACATTAACAGGCTAAAAAGTTTATCTCTCTCTGCAAAACGACGGAGATACTAATGAACAGCACAGAAAAAATAAGTTAGGCTACTGACACTTTGCACGGTTGGACAACAGCGTCAGATATTTCATAGGCTATCTTTCAAGACAACCATGGCAAATTATGGTTAGACAAGATTTTAATAGGCTGTTTTAATTTTAAATTTAATTTTTTTAGGTCATTTTCAGTGTTTTCTATTCGTGTTTTTTCACTGTGCATTTTAATCTAGATGTTACCAAAAATGGGATGTATGAAACGTCTCATAAAAGAGATTTCAGATTTCATCTATTTAATCTATTCCAACTCTAATATGGTGAGTTTCATAGAAGTGATGCAAAATGTCTGAGTTTAGAATCATCTCTTTTTTGTATCTGTTTCAAACACAAGGCTGAAAACATCTGGCAAGATCTATAGAAATTCATATGCATTGGATAATCCAATGGGAGCAACTGCATAGTGAAGACTTCTGCTGGAAGCCTGTGACAAAGACTGGCTGTATAAGGTCGCCACAGTATCAGGAAACAGAAGGAAAAACCCACACCCAAGCCAGGATTTACTTAATCAAATCATTGTAACAATTTGCTTAGTAAATTTTACTGCTGTGATATCAAGTACAACTTGCCAGTATCAAATAAAACGTACTTAACTCTAAATCTAACATTTGTGAAGACATTAAGTAAATGTTACTTAATTATATTTAACTTAGCAGGTTGTATTTATTAAAAGTAATTAAGTAAATTTAATTTTAAAAGGAACATCACTGTTGTGAAAATATCAAGTACAGTTTATAAATCTGTATTTAGTATACTGTTATGAAGTAATTAAGTATTTTATAATGATGTCTGTCCATTTCACATTCTGAATTACTTAGTTTAATGAATTTATATTACTCACTATTATTATGTAAATGTTGCTTTTTTAAGTGTTACCAATAATTTTCAGCTAATAATTAGTCAGCTATATTCACTGTTAGGTTAGATAGATTACACTAACTTAGACTAGTTAGATTCACTGTTCTAGAAGAACATCTTAATCTGAAGAAACTTTTTCCAGTTTAAAGAACATTGGAAAGAGTACCATAATTTTATTTCTTTTATCTCAAAGGCATTCATGGTGTGGAGACATATGCAGATCAAATTAAACACTTTGATGGTAGTTCCTCTCTTCAACTTCCTTTGACTGAGAAGGAAATCCAAAAGGCTCTGAGTGCCCATACAGTTCAACCTACCTGACTGACTTTATTGGATTACCTCAAGGTGAGTTCTAAGAATTACATTATGGCTGTTGAAAGACATTTGAATCTTATTTAATTTCAATGTCTCATGGTTCCAAAGATATCTTATTATGACTGAAACACCTCAATGTCTTTGTTATATTCTGTCCGAATCACAGGGATTATGAAGGACCATGCAACCTTTGCTCCTTTTAACCACAGTCATGCTGTCCACTACTATACCCAGACTGAAATTAGACACAACTACCACCCACCTCAATCAAAACTTGAGCTTATGGGGAACAACTCTCACTATGGGTGCAATAAGCTCCATGGTATAGCAGCAAGGGGTATTGGTAAGCTTCGGCAAACCTGCAACACTTTTCAACTAGGCTAAAATACCAAACTACATTGTTAGAAATTTAAGACAACCAACCCTGTCAGTAGCCAAGACACAGTGCAAACACAAACAAGTAGACTGCAAGTTAATGGACTTAATCCATCAGTTAGTTGACAATTACAAAGTACACTTTATAATCATTCAATTATTGTTAAATACATTTTTTTAACAAACTGCTCTGAGACACGAAGGTTGAGGATCCAAATGCAGTATTTAATGAAAGGGTTATCCACAATCGTAATCCAAATCCAGGCAAGGGTCATACACAAACAAACAGTCCAAACAATAACAGATAAGGGCTGAGGCAAAGAGAGAAGTCCGAGGGGACAGGCTGACAATCAAGAAAACCAGGACACGGGAGAAACAGGTTACAAACACGCTCAGAAATGCAGTGAGACACATACAAGACTTCGCAGGGAATGAATGAGTGTATGTTTTAAATATGCTGAAACAAGGTAATGAGACACAGGTGGATGCAATCAGGGATGATGAGTCCGGACAGTGAGTTATGGAAAATGTAGGCCTAGTATGGCCCAGTCCCAAATCGCACACTTCATGAGCACTTTCGGTCTTGTGGACTTAAAATGGCTGCCGCGTGCGCGTGTCCGTTAAGTCCGTGAGACCGCAGTGTGTCCCATTTGTCATTTTTAGATCTCAGAAGGGTGCTCGCGAGCGCCCCCAAGTGGTCGATTTGCGCCCTTGATGCGCACTTTTGCTGAGTCCGCACTGACACGGGCTCCGCAGCAGACTTCTTCCCGACAGTCAAAGCGCCATTACGTCACGAAAGTGCGGACTCAGAGGTAGACCGCGAGTGCTTAGGGTTCCATTTGGGACAGGGCCTTTGTGATTGAATGACAATAGTCTGATGTGGAGTGCCCTCTGGTGGCTCTCAAGGGCACTCCAGCTGGTGACCGTTATAGCCTTATTATGCCCTTTTACAAAGTCTTGAGGGTCTTAAAAGGGTCTACTAGAATAGGTTTTCATGGTCAAAAAATGAATTATTTTTCACATATTTTACATTGTTGTTGCACCTCTCTTCCCAGTCTGTCAGTAACGCTCTATTTACTTCCTGTCTCTATAAGTGCAATGTGCTCTGATTGGTTAGCTGGACCAGTGTGTTGTGATTGGTCAACCGCTTTGAGCATGTTTCAGAAATATCACATCCCTTACTATAACTGCAAGTTTCAACACACTATTACTCAACCAAATCAACCATGCAGGCCAAAGTCCCTGTCAGGAAAAGTCTGTTCACTTGGCGGCCATATTTCGGGCATCCAAGACCTATCTATTTGAATGGGGTAATCCTGAAATATCAAAACATTTTTGAATATCAATCAAATGTTTAAAAAAAAAGTGATGAAACCGGTTTTGCGACTGAACACTGTAACACCACCGACTATTGCAAACCTAGAGTTAACTGTCTTTCTATATCTATAGTCTTTGACCAGGACTTTTTTATTTTTATGTAAAACCTTGGGTGGGAACTATTAAAATGAGGAACATTGTGACGTGGACATTCCTGGGAGAAAGCTCAACAATATTTTCGAGATGTTTCAGGAGGGAGTTCAGCTTTCTGATATAGAGAATAACTCCCTTGTGGACTTAGTGCTTTGTAGCTTTGCAGACCTTTTTCATACTCAAACAGCAACATTTACACATTAAAGAAAGCTGAAAATGTCAAAAAAAAGAATGACAAATGAATGAAAAGAATGACACACTTTTCTTTTACATTTTAGTCCCAACAGTGATTCAGAACCACATCAATTATCAGGTAAACAGCAAACTGCAGACCAGCTACAATAAGCATTTTGGAAGCGAACATACAGATGTCTCCTCAGTGCTCAAATCAATCCCACCTCAGACGTTTCGACAGATTTGTAAGAAATTATCTGATAAAGGTGATAAAGAGTGATGCTGTGTGTTCTTACTGAATCTTTAGAATACTAAAGTTCAACTAAATTATTAAATTACATTTTTACTGTTAGAAATGTATAATTTTTCCCCCTGATTTTAAGATCACACTAAAATCAAACAAATTAGATCAGTCGTAGCAAAAGTTGTTATACTTCATTATAACTGTAACGTCACCAGCTGGACGGCCAACGGTTCAAGGTCCAAATGACAGTTTCAGTGCAGCTTTAAACTTTAAACGATACCAGACGAGAAATAAGGGTCTTATCCAGCGAAACGATCGATCATTTAAAAAATAAATCAAATATTTTAAGTTTTATAAGCACAAATGCTCGCCTTGCTATGTTCTGTGATGCACGTTTGTGACGTCACGTAATACGCAATTATGTTGACCATTACGTATCCATTGGGTTTTCACCTTACTGCACATAAGCAGTAAGGTGAAGAATACTGGTGTGTTCATACAAGCCCCTTCCACACTGGAGAGGATGTCTGCCTGGCCTGGGGCTTTATAAACATGAGATTTTGAATCATGAAAGGCTATATGAATATTTGTGCAGTATTTTTTAGGGTTCTGTTTTGCAGGAGTCAGAACACTCCTAATATAATGATATGCCTTTGATGATGTGCTTAATAAAACTCTCAAAATAAACAGACAACAGACATAAATCATTTTTTACTATACAGAGTTATTTTTTGTTGTTGTTGAGATTTTAACTACGATGAAAATACATGGAAAAAAATATCATTAATCATTTGTCTCTTGAGAATAATACTTCTTGAGATTTTGTACTGGAGAATAATGCCTAGTCCTGAGATAGATATTTTATGTATTTTGATTTTATAAAATAATAGTAAAGGTATAAATCAATAACATCAGGTGAACTGATTTATTATTCAGAGCGTAATAAAGAGGTAGGGATGTGCACAGAAAGCTGTAGAAAAGACAAACCATTTTTTTTCCTTCACTTTAATCTATATACCACAGTTATCTTTCTCATTAAGTTTAAAACCGAAAAACAAAGTGTGAAAAGTTTTAATCCCCCTGAAAATTAAGAAAATTAGTTTATGGTGTCTGCTTAAAAGGTATTTTTAACATTATGAAATTTAAAAGTGGTTTTAAATGTGGCTTTCATCACAATGCATGCGTAGCCAGTCCACTCAGTAACCTGAGACTCAGGTGTGCGGTGTCTCTAAGCTCCTTTGCAAAACAAGCAAGCAGTCTCTAAAGAGAACGAAAGCCAGGCCGAAAAAGACGAGACACTCTCAGATCTCTTCCGTTATGCCGCTAGGCAGGAAAATTCGGGCCTCATCTGCTGGAGCCCAACTTGAGACCCATAAGCCGAGGTATTCTGCTTTATGCTTTTCATTTATCTATATCTTGACATGGCTTCCAGTTCCCATATTTAAGCATTTAATTTGCTCAGCACCACTTTGAAACAGCTCCTGATATAATTTGTTCCGCTTCATGACTTTCATTTCAGTATGAGGACTATGTTTCGTACCACATTGGTATTCGGTTATTTTCCAGCTCCTGACTTTTGAGTGTCACTCCTCCTGTTGTTCATAGTGTTTACTGTTGCCAGGGAATATGGATAATGTTGCCATGCTGGAACCAGTTTGTGTCCTTGAAGATTAATTCATTTATGTTTTGACAGACAAATTTGAAGATATTACTTGACTCTAATTTGATTTGACCTAACATACTCTTGGCTTTCGCTTTGCAAAATGAAATTTAGCAGGTGTAACGTTCTCCCTATAAAAACAACAACAAAAAAACTGACAGCTGTGGTTGACAAAATAATGATGTAAAAATACAGTAACATGTACAACTACAATTTTATTATTTAAATCTGTAATTTACACACACATCCGTTGGGTTTTCATGTTTTATTGGGACATCCATTACTTTTTGTACTGTGCAAACTGTATATTCCCTAATCCAACACACATGTGTGTGTTTGTGTGTGTGTGTGTGTGTGGTTACTCATGACACATAGCAAGATGCTAAAAGTATTGCTAACATGTTAGATCTTTTATTGAAAGTAGCCTACTTTTACCTGTTGAGACATGCCGGCACAAGCACCTGGCTGTAAGAGGTATATGTGTTTGAGTTTGCCGTTGGGCGATGCGTGACGCGCGAAAGGAGGATTTCCAAGGTTGTTTCTCGATAACTTCAATGAAAAATAAATGATAAACAAAATATTTAATGCAACACTCTTATGCAGTATATCAACAGATTTTGGTCCAGTGGATGGAGCTGCTGGACTGAACCAGAAGCAGGGCATGCGGTACAGACAGCAGGCTGAAGGGGTTCTGCCTTCTACGGGGTCCATATTAGACCCTACTGAGAGGAGCCAACAGCTTCCTGCTTGGCTAGAGAGAGAGCTTTTGAGGCAAGAACCCAGACGACACACTCTTGCCCTGGGAGACGATGTTAAACTTAGCATGCGAAAACGCTACAGAGCAGATCCTGCTGGGACCCTCTATGAGCTCATGGTAAAAGTCAAAGGGTCACACTTGTGCAGCATCTGCTGCTTGGCTGCATTTCCCAACAATTATATTCTACCTAGATTGAATGGCAGCTTGCCCCAGCATCATATCTCACTGGTCAGGTATACAAATGGAAATGTTGTAATGATAAATAAGAGAGTTGGGCAGCTGGAAATATGCACTTTGTAGATCATTATATTGCATATGACATTAGAGTCTAATATAATGTTTACTGTTTAATATATTAGGTTATATTTAATGTTTAACCCCGCCCCCTCCAGCACAGAGCCCGCCTTCATGTCGTTCTAATCTTGTTTTGCATTTTTTAAACTGATCTGTTCTAACCGACCAGTAAACAGACCACTGAATTCAGTTTTTACATCAACTTTAGGTATGTACAGAATTTGTTTCTTTTCATATCTTTTGTCTGCTCTAAATCACATCATATTTAATTCTTCAAAAAGCTATTTATTATGTCCCAGGTTTTGATGTAGAAGTAACCAACCATATTGTAACTGTCATTTTAACTTTCTTTCAGTCTTAAAACCTAAAGGTGTCAGTGTAGAATAATAGGTCACTCTTCTCATACCAAAGCTTCATTAAATATGCCAAAACCAAATATGCCAATACCAAATTAACTTTCTACAGGACAAAATGACATTTTGAATCAAGTAACGTTACATCATCCATTCATTCATTAGCTGGATGACCTTTTGATGGGCAACCAATGCAGGGCAATCTGTCATGACTCATGACTAGCGATTGAATGAAATGACACAGTGGACATGCATTATTTATTTCAACAGAGTGCTTGAACTTGCTCCTCAGAAAGCAAATCAATTATGTTTTCCTTATCAAGACCAAATTTGTTTGTGCTGGAGGTAATTTGCCATCTGACTGCACAGTGAAATAGGAATGAAAGTTATAATCTGTATTTATCAGTAGGAGAGCAAATAACTACAAGTAGGGACACCCCTAACTACATTTTTCAGTAGTGTAACTGTTGCTCAGCTGTTCCCAGTGTTCATTTTGCTGTTTAATGCTGTCACCCTAATTGAAATCCTAATTGGGTTTGTGCCAGATGCAGTACTTATTATCAATTCCTAGGCCAACCGGGAAGGCTAATTTACCTCGGGTTCCCTCTGCAATTTCCTATGGATTTTTAGTGCCGATTTTCAATTCGTGAGTAAATTGAGGCCTGCTGTTAGTCTAAAGAGACTGGTGTATATTACAAAATACAGTCTCGAACATGAATTTTGAAACCTTAAGTTGCTAAAAATTTGCAGAGATCTTTTTATTTATAATTGCTGAGGGAACCCAAGGTAAATTAGCCTTTATAAATAAAAAATACTAATCTAAAATCCTATTAAAAATTGTAAAAGAAACCCCTATATCTTATATCTTTTATCAATTCATCATATCATTCCTTCATGGTAGATGGTTTGACTGATTTGACTGGCATGTTGATCTATTGATTGTCTGCAGACTAATGAAGCATGTGGGTTTTTGATCCACAACCAAATTAAAATTGCATCACGTTGCAACGAAGCCATTTCAATTTCAAGTGAATTTATTATTGTAAGGAGGAGCAGAACATGTGACTGCAACCAGTCGAAATCTAGCAACTGTTTCATTTTTTGACATGCTAAAAAAGATCATCCAACAAATGTCAAACAACACTTGTCGATTTATACTATGTTGAAATAGCATCCGTCACGGGGTGACTTTATGATGTTAATCTCTGTTAATCTTCTTTCTTACAAACCTCTCTGTAGAGACTTGCACATTTAATACATGCTCCCTCCATGTTACATGTTCTGTGAGATTTTTGCCATGTTTCATTTATTTTTGCTGTCCAACATAGATTGAGAAGATGGTGTCCATTGATGATCTAAAACAAATTAAACTGGCCTATGATGTAAGTTTTCAAAATGTGTAGATTATTTGGAAATCTAATTTAAATGATTAATTAGACACAATATGATTTTGCTAATTCTGTTCTCTTGAGCAGGAGTTTGCAAAGGCTGACATCCATATGTTGGATTATTCACAATTCAAATCTGTTGTGAAAAACTGCCCAGGTTTGAAAGGAGTTGTAAGTACTGTAAAAGTACTGTAATGAGAGGTTTATGTATTCAATTATATCCTGTTGCTTGTGTAAATGGATTAACGGAGACCCAATACCTAAAATCTTTATGTATGATGTACAATCTTCTCTCTCTCACTGTCTTCCCACCCATTACTTTGGACTAACACTTTTTGAAATGTCACAGAAAGAATCTCACATTCACCAGCTATTCATGAAGATTGATTACACTTGTGATGGCAAAATCGAATGGGTATGAATTATTCACTGTTTCCTCTTTAAATCTCAAACTTGCTCTCTTAGATGAACTGACAATTTGTTAAATGCACAGTTGCATCTGTTTTTGAGTCGAGTTTTTGCATATAAAAAACCTTTGTGGGCAAGTGGTCAAAATGGGTCTCATTCAGTAACTTTGAATGCACATATTTGTGCAGGAAATTGCTTGCAAACTTTTTCAAATAGAAGTCATGATTGAAATCAAATCTTGTATGCAATAATCAAACTCCTGGTGGATCTGATATTGTTGTATTACGTAATGAATACATATTATACAAATTGTATTATGTTATATATTATATGTGTTCATAATATAATATGGATATCAAAATAATATAATATAATAATGATATTATTAATGCAAAAATGTGTATTTGTAATATTTCACCTTTACCATGAAATATTATACACACTTCCATAACAAATTCTATTAATTCTATTCCTCTCTACCTTTTAGCATGAGTTCTGCACATACATATACCTGGAGTACGAAGCGAAGGAAGAGACTGTGCGTCGCAGTAAAATGGCAGCCTTTATATTGCCGGCTAACATTAAGTTTCTAAAACGTGGGAAGCCTGTTGTGAGAATCCACTTGCCTTCTAATGGAACCGTTGTGACTCTAAGAGAAGATGGGGTTGTTAACTTCTGGACCCCCAAGCTTTATTTGAAGAGCAAGAAGAATGTGTTTGTGGGTTACATACATTTACATTTTATTTGTTTACCGTACTTCTGTATTCCTGTTCCTGATCCATTTTTTAATTAGCCAATATTTAATTTGAGTCATTTCTCTGTTTCTATATCCAGCCCGAGAGATCCATCAATCGAAAACAAAAATGGGCTACTGATGTTATGCCTATGTCAGAATACAACAAGCTGATTATTGGAACTGGGTAAACTGCTTTTAAAATACATTTATTTTTACATAACAGTCTTTATAATACACTGTAGTGTATAGAACTTTCTAATGAAGATTTTTCCCTATGGCATGCTGTTTCAAATAAAGATGAAGTAGTCAATTTTCAGATGCTTTTATCCAAAGCAATTTACATTTATTACTGTGATGATTCCCTTGGAGCAGCCTGGGGACTGCTCTGTTATTCTTCTCAAGTATACCTTGTAACTTTGTAGTGTTCTTGGGAAAAAAACTGATATATATATATATATATATATATATATATATATATATATATAACATTTGTATACATAAAACAGCCACATCTGATCTCTGCTTTTCATTCAGTCAATCCAAACAACATATTTTCTCCCACTTTACAGATCCAGAGAGATCCAGTTTTATGAGCTTTCCTCTTTGGAGCCTTGCTGTCAGTTGAGTGCACTAGAAACTGTGCCTTTAAACCTGGATTACTGGTGAGCAGACCTGATCCATGTCAGACATGTTGATGTGATTGCTGTTTTGTGAAGTTTTATTCGCGTTCAATGTTTTCAGATATGATTTTATGATTTTAGTTTAAAAAAACAACTTAATTTGCTCTGCATTTACAATGTAGCATGATATTAGAAAACAGATCAAATAAAATAATAAGGGTATGTTATGTTGGCTCTTGCATTTTTATTTTGTTTATTTAAGAACAATAAAAAAATGTTCTTGTGCTCTTTGTTGATATCTCAATGTTTGCTTTTCTTGTAATTAACAAATATACTCTGGTTTTGTTAGCTCTACTGGCCCAGATGAATGTATCATTGTATATGGCGATTCTCAGGTAAGTAAACGAAGGCAGTCCTACACATATGAATTTCATGAAATACAATATGTTTAACTAATCACAAAGCTTTTGGCACTCTAGGGCTGTGTGAACATCCTGTTAATATCATCGATCAGGGAGAAACTGAGGTAAACAAGGTTTCTTAATAGTACAAATTTTCCATGTGCAGTTTGGTAAAACAAAATTACAATAGCGTGTCATGCAGGCATGTTCTAATTTTCATAAATTAATGAATAAATTAATTAGGAAACATTGATTCTGTTCTCTGGAGAGATGTGAAAGATAACTGGCATGTTAAGAATATTACATTACCTTGCTCACTGACACTGCATGAAATTCATCTTATTTCTAATAACATAAGCAAAAAAACAAGGCTTAAAACAGGCATAGGAACAGTACTTTTTATATATTTTGTGCATGGTTTGTAAGCTTTTTTCAGAATGCATTTATGCCCTAGATTGTGGAAAAGATTGCCGCAGGTTGACAACGTGCCAAACATAAGCCTCGACCGTGCAGTTCAGTCTCCAGAAATAACATTTATCAGATGGGAAGTCCACCAAGACTGGGTGTCAAAGGTTAAATATTTATTATTATTATTATCATTATTATTTTTTTCTTCTTCTCATCCTATGTTGTTCTATTACTGCAATGCACATGAATATACATTGCAATCAATTGTGAGGCAAAAGATACTGACAGTGAAATATTTGACTAAATTATTTTTTTATAATCATCAAATTTTTTACAAAAGAAAAATAAAGTGTCTAAAATGTAACAATATTTTATTATCAATTCAGGTGAAATATTTTCCAAGCATACCTGCCATTGTATCCTCATCAGGGCATGAAGAGACTGCCCTTGTTATAGGTAACATTTAAAAATGACTTCTGTTGGTTTACTTTTTGCAGTATAGTGGGATCATTTATATTTTCTCTCATTTAATAGGATTATATGTCAACCCAAAATCGAAAGGAAACATTAGAAATCATATTTTGCCTGAATAAAATTAAGACTATTTTTAAGACTATTCAGTTTGTTTTTGTTTTTACATTATTTCATGGCAGTTAAGCACATTGTCTTCCTCATTATTGTATTACAGTAATGAGAATCATAATTAAAAATAATTAGAAATACAAGCAAGAGGGAAACATACAGACACAATAAGATAATGAGAATAGGGGTTGAAATGGGCTCAGTTGAATGAAAAATGTCACAGAGCAAAAGATCTTATTGATCCTAAAGATTGCATTTTATTTTATTTATGCGAGGTATAAGTTAAGATCATTTTACTATTGATTTTAGGATGTAATCTGACCTAATCATTCATATAAACCCATGTGTAGAAAATAGTGTGTCGTCCTTTCTCACTTCTTTCTCAGTGATGTCTGTTTAACATTGCAGAAGGGAGAAAATAGCAACTCTGGCGTCTTGCATGTTTAATGCCAGATGAGAGATATGTCAAAACTCTCAGTGCAATGAAGCTCCAGTTAAACTCATTTGAATAACACACCATGACTCAGAAAGAGGGGAAAAGGGCTCTGAATCTGTCAGCTGTGATCTGTTTGAGTGGATATGCGTGTATGAAGGTTTGACAATCTGTTTTTAATTAGGATGCATTCAACCATCAACCTACATGCAAGAGCAGATGACAGAGATGACAGAAGTGAGCGAAAAGGGAAAGTCTACGAAAGTCACACAGAGGGCAACCAGCAACCAAACAATCTTCACCGTTCCTAAAGGAGTCATGACCTTTGATTTCTGTGAGAAGCGTAATCTTTTGGTCACCGGCGGGATGGACAGGCTGTTGCGCATGTGGAATCCTTATGTGCCTAAGTATGCCTTATATCTTTAGGGTATCTTCTTCATAAGTGGCATCTCTCTAATTTTAATTATTTTGGACAATTTCTTCTCTGATCTATATAGGTGTCAGAAAATATGAAATATACATTGATAATACTGTTATCAAATACTGATGTTAAATGCCAGGCTAGTAATTTTACATTTCGAAATGGCAGAACACCAACAGGGATTTTGAAAGGTCACGATGCCCCTGTTTCCTACCTCTGTATCTCCTCAGAAGATGGGCACATTTACTCAGTCTCCACAGACAAGACTGCTAAGGTGAGGAATTGATTCATTACTTAAAATCCAAAGTCAAATCTGGATTTATTATATCTAAAAGGTGTTTAAAATCTTCTCAATATGAAGCTAAAGCTAAACTGAATGTTCATAATTAATAAAACCAAACGACTGCACCACTTGTTTATTAAGGGATCGTTCAACCAAAGATTAAAATAAATGTACTCATCCTCAAGTTATTGTGAACTCGTATGACTTTCTTTCATCTATATCCTGAACACAAGAACACAAGATTTTTTAAGCAAATGCATGTCACTCTTGTCAGTATAATGAAGGTAAATAAGGACAAGGCTGTCAAGCTCCAAACATGACAAAAAGATGCACTGTATTCAAAGTCTTCTAAAGTCAGAAATAGTTAAATCCACCCAGTCTCTCCCTGATGCATTTATGAGAAAAGTAATGTCCAGTAATGTTCTGAATAGCAAAACTATTCAGAAGACTTGCAATGTGGTGTGTAATTCACAAGGACCACTTTTATGATAATATTACCTTTGAATCCTTTTTGAAGCTTGACAGCCCCAGTCCACATTTACTTTCATTATTTTGACAACAGTGGGCAGAATATTGTTTAAAATGCTCCATTTGTGTTTTGCACGTTAGAAATAAGGTCATGTGGGTTTGGAACAACATGAGAGTGAGTAAATGATGACACAATTTTAATTTTCTGTGAAATATTCCTAGTTATGTGCAACATAAATATGAAAACGTATAATTTTTTTTATGATGACATTTTATTTATTAATTGTTTTTTTTTATAGATATGGCACATTCAGGATGAGACATGTCTGTTTACCGCCGATCCAGAGGCAAGTAATATCCAGGGAGAATTGTCTGCGTGCCTCTACTCTTCAGCTGTGAAGGGGCTCTACATCGCCTCAGATTCTCTCGCCTTACTATCCCTTCAGACAAAGTATGTATCTTAGATGTTATATAACAAAGATTTCAAAGCCTATTATGAGTATCAATTGGCTATAAGGCATTATAGGTTGTATGTGTATTTAGCTACAAATTTCTCGTCATTTAGTTGTCATGCATGCATTTTGCTTCCTTTCTCCTTTCATATGCCATCTGTTGTAGACCACAGCCTAAGGGCAATCAGATTATGTCCCATGAAGAGCCAGTGTTGTGCTGCGGATACAGTGAGGAGTTTAGGCAGGTGGTGAGCTGTTCTGAGGGCTCGGTGAGTGCTTTTGAGAGGTATCTGTATGAAATACATTGAGGAAATATGCAGATACTCTGTTCCTCAAGCTCAGATCGGTTTTTGAAAGAAGTCTCTTGTACTCACCAGGGCATTTAAACGATTCCATTTTGAAAAATTATTGTAATTGAAAATCACTTTTTTCTCTTTTAATATATTTTCAAATGTAACTTGCTCCTTTGATGGCAAAGCAAAATTTTCAGCAATCTTCAGTGTCGAAAATCATTCTAATTGTGCTGATTTGGTGCTCAAGAAACATTCCTTATTGTTCTCAATGTTGAAAACAGCTGTGCTGCTTAATATTTTTGTGGAAGACATGATACTTTTTTTTCAGGATTCTTTGATTATAAAGTCCAAAAGAAAACCATTTATTAGAAATAGAAATATCTTGTAACAATGTAAAAGATTTGACTGTCTCTTTTGATCAATTTAATGTGTCCTTGCTGAATGAAAGTAATTAATGTCTTTAAAAAAACAAAAAAGCTTACTGACTCCAAACCATACATAAAGACATACAAGTACTTAATACGTCTTGTGTGCTATATTCCAGTTCATATGATAGCTTTGTGTGAGTAACAAATATAAACTTATGGGTACAGGTTTGTTTGTCTTTAGTAGGGTTTTTGGTTGAAGTTAGCAAAATTGTGACTAAAATCACTTATTATTGTGAGTATTCAAGGTTCCTTTAAAGGGGTCATGACATGAGAAACCAAATTTGCCTTGATCTTTTGGTATTTAAGAGATCTTTGTACCATTAAAACCTCCTGCAAGTTTCATAGCTTAAGATGTCCTTCCCATTATAAACGACCCATTTATTTAATCAAGCTCTAAATACAGCTCGTTGTGGATCCTTTGTACGAAGTGACGTACCAGTCGTTTGCATATGACCACCTCCAGCGCAGGACAACTACGCCTCATTTCGCATCATTGCATCGTTGTCACGCGCACATGTGTTCAGTCGACGTGCAGCGAGTGGGTCTGTTTACAAGGTTGCGATGCCACGCAGATGTGCTGTTCCTGGCTGTGGACAAACAACATGTTTGAATACACTGCCTAAAGATTCAGACATCAGGGAAAAATGGATGCAATTTATTTTTTGCGGACATCCCATTCACGGCAGTGATTATTTAAGCATGTGTTCTCTGCATTTCATGGATGACTGTTTTGAGAACAAAACGCAGTACGATGCTGGAAAACTTTTGCTTACGGATCAGGCCGTGCCGACTATTCTGGGCCCAACAACGACGACGCAAACTGTAAGTAATGTATTTAATCTTAAAACTTTTTAAAACATTAATTCCAGTTTCATTCATTCTCACCGTCGTATAATCGAATTTTGAAAATATGTCGCCTTTCTAGTAGGCCTACATGAGATACAAAATTACAAATTTTGCCAGATCAATGCTGCATCTTCAAATATGGCCTGTGCATGCATTTTGTCCGTGGTACACCTTATCATTTCATTGAAATTAGTTGTTAACAAATTATAGGATAATTACGCAACAATAACCCGTTTTCAAGTGTCTCGGCCCTCGGGTTACAAAAGACATATTCATTCAAAATAGTTTCAAACTTTCCACGTGGACACGGGCTGATCCATTGTTGTGGTGATGGTTCATTTCCTTCTGATTCCTCATCTGATTCTGGCTCAAACATATAGGGTTGTATCATTGCAAGAGCCATCGCCTCACACGCAGCAATCTAGCCTGGTTAAAACCAGACCATTCTCAGTTGTAACTGAGTTAGGGTCTGGCAAAGCGTCATAGACAATTAATTTCCAGAGGGGCGTCACCAACGGACGTCGTGGATAGACCTAAAACCAAACAGAGCGATGAAGGAGATGACGTATGCAGAGCAACGGAGACACATCTCCGAGTGTTGTTCTTTGCTCGGTTTTTAACAAAAAGGAAACGTTCAAATGTCCATCGCTTAAAACAGACGTGATAGCTGATTCGAACAAGTGATGTTCGACAGCGGCATCCATCTTTGTAATGTAGGCTACAAAATCTGCTTCAAAATCCCAGCGCTGTCGTCATCGTGTAAAGCCCGCCCCAATGTTTCTGATTGGTGCCTCGATTTCGAAGGACTGGAAATGGGCTTGAATGAGCTCTTTGCCAGACTAACTTTCAGAGCAAATCTAAATTTGCCGGAAGTTGTCTGGGTTTTCCCAGGCTAGCAGCAATCGGCAGCACCCGCTACTATTGTAAACAGTTCTGTAGAATCCGCACATGTTCTGACTAGAGGGTGTTAATAATTTATGCATAATCACTGACATTAGCCAATCATAACAGTGGGCGTTAAAACTGAACTCTTAAAGGGGAAACACCTCCAAAACAGACTGTTTGAATGAGAGGATGAGAACAGGGTGGGAAAAGGTCATAAATCACTAAACTTTAAAAGTTTTTTTTTCAAAAGAAAAATAGCAATTGTTGCACCTAAGAGAACATAATAAAAACATTTAAAAACATGTCATGACCCCTTTAACATTCCAAATAATAGATATAAATTTTTATCCAGAAGTGTTTTAAAAGTAATTTCTATCATTTCAACTCATACAAGCTGAGCTGTTTTTAGTAAGGCAACAGTCCCTCTTTTCTAAATGTAGTACTTTAACGTATTTACTTGAATTCAGGTTATCAAAGTCTGGGATGTGGAAACTGGAGTTCAGATGTTTGAGGTTGGAGGTGCTCATGGAGAGTCTGCAATTACCTGCATGACTTTTGACTCTAGCGGAAGGAGGTTGTTAAAGCTAATTTAAATATATGACATTGTATAACATTACTGTTTTTTGCAGTGTTTTTTCTTTCGTTTTTTTCCCCATCAGGCTAGTGACTGGTGGAAGAGATGGCTGCCTTAAGATGTGGAACTTCAACAATGGCCAGTGCGTGAAGATATTCAAGAGAGGTCAGTAATTCCTTATAGTTCTTAATGTGCATTTGAGTGATTTGCTTTGCTCCTGAGTATGGCTGATTATTCAGAGTAAATTATATCCCACATTCCCTATAAAGCTGTTGTGAAGCAAAGCCCTGCATTATGTTTTTTTCCCAGATGGAAAATGTGCAGAGATTTGTGACTGCCTCTACCTGACACTGCACAGGAACGCGTGAGTCTCTGCTGACTGCAAGCGCCATACTCTTCATGGATATTATTATCCTCATTTTTTGGCTGATTCACTTTTTTATTTCTTTTGGCAGATTTGTGATTTCTGTTGGTTGGGACCACATGATTGACATTTACTTGGTGGGTATAAAGTGACCAGCCTGCTTCCCTTACGACTTTTTTTATATCAGCGTAATTCCCCAGATGGCTCTCATAAAATGGTTGACTGCCATGACCTGTTTCTTCCCCCTGGTACTCACGCCTTTATTGCTGTTCACTCCATTTCCATATTTCATTTACTTCGATGTTTCTCCCTCCTCAAAAGTGCTTGAGTGCTGTTTGGTGTGGTTTATTCCTCCATTCCCTTCTGACAGTCCATTATTCCATCTATTACAAGAGCTTTTGTTCACTTTAGAAAAGAGAATCCGAGCTTCGTGAAAAAAGATACCCTAAATGGTGCATGATTTTGACACCGCTGGAGAATACGTATCTCATTTGACTAAAAATGTTCCCTCCCCATCTATTGTCAATTCTAGGATAACAAATTAAAGTAACCTGTGACATATTATACCCGAAATGTCTTCATACAGTGGACTATCAGTCAAATTTGGGACCAAAATGTATTCAGACACTTTGACCTGACCAAGCATTACTTGGTAATACTTGACCTAAATGGATATTATCTAATTGTGTAATTACATTTAACAGCTGACAGCTATTCAACTTAATTAATTGGTGAGACAGTTTAACAGAAGGATGGCCAAAAGCAGTGAAATATCAACTGATTTGATAACCCTGAGGTCTTGTCATTGTCTTTTAATTTTCTAAACTGTAGCAAATAAACTGTGATAATGTGAGAAATGTTGAAGGTGTCTGTATAAATCTACACACACACACACACACACATTATAACTTTATTATAATTAAACACAATTAATAAATAAATGATTTTCACATAAAATTTTATCTGACTAATTAAAATTGTGGGGTAAAGCAGCGCTGTTTTACTTGGTCAAAACAATCATACTAAAAATACATTTGCGTGTGTTGAAAGTTTTTATAGAGTGTTTGCTTGGTGTCTGGTATGAGACACTTGTTGCACATTGCAGGAAGCTTGATCGATATTAGAATATAATATTAATAAAAGCTGGATGATTTTCTTGCTAAATGGCATGTAATTAATTTCAAAATATTGTATGGTTGTCACAGTTATGAAATATATAACATTGTTCTAGTGGTTTTGAGATATTTTACTCCAAAAATCATTATTGCGCCTTTAAATTAATGAATTAAAATTCTTCCTCAAATGAAAAATGAATTAGATTAATCCCGTAACCAACAAAATACATTTATGTACTTGCTGAGGGACACAGCTGTCGAGTTTATGACCAAAAAATCTTTTAAAAATGTTCAAATATTTTCTGAACTATCTTTTTCTCACCATCAAATTACATAAAATCAAGGATGTGTAATTAGTACTCTTGGTCAGGTTGCCTTATATCTGAATGGACAATTCTTTGCCAGATTAAGCCACAATATGCACCGAATTGAATGCCAGTGATTTCATTTAATTCAAGAGACTGTGAACAGAATAGTGCAGAATTGCCAGTGATTACTTTTGAAGCTAAACGCGTTATTTATTTCTTTCTTTTTTTGACAGGACTCCAAAGAGGAAACTCCGTACAATGAGAGACCAAAACCTTCTTGGCAGGACGATGTGGTATTAGTATCCTCCAAGACTCACACCCATATCTACACACATGTACTTTGAATCCCCTTCAAATAAGCAGGGGCACTGGGAAATGTGTTGAATATTTCACACACAGAGGAATGGGCACAAAGTGGATATTCTGTGCATTGCTCAATGCACACCACACCTCCTGGCCACTGGCAGCTACGATGGGGAGATCATCGTATGGAATGTAGTGTCTGAACGCATACTGTCTCGCTTCAAGACTCCTCAACCGACCCCTCAACAGAGCAGCAGTTATCCTGGTATGCCAATCTTCCCTTGAATTTTCAGTGAATAATTATTTCAGATTTGCTGTTCCTCAATCAAATCTGTTATATGAAAACTTGGTATATTATGCACAACTCACATGGACTACTTTTATTTTTTTTTATTGATAGTTCAATGCACAAATGTGCTGAGCCTCATCTTCTTAAAGACCCGAGCATTTGTTCCTGAATTGTCATCTTCTGCTTGGCTTGTATCTTCAGATACTGAAGGTAAACTGGTCCTTGCGATGAATAAAAATGATAGATATCAGTTCAAAGACAATTTGCAGAATGTATTACATCTCTTTCAAAGGTTATGTTCATTTCTGGAGTGTTCTGAATGGCGGGAAGTTCATCACATCTTTTCAGGCTGTAATTAGTATATCATATTTTTCCTCAAATTTAATTATAAATACAATGTCAATAGAATGAGACAAAGGTTCTAATTCAAATCTTATGTTTAAGTCTCAGCATCAGCAGGCGATTATGAAACTGGCTTTAACGCAGGATGACAGCATGCTTTTTACAGCCGATCAAGTCGGCTTCATCTACGTTTATGATGTCAAGCAATATGCCCTGGGGCCTGAAAAAAACCCTCCTGAAAGTAAGGACAGTCCTCATTTTATTATTTTTTATGTTTATGTTGAGTCTTGATGTGGTGTTATTCATTTCTAGAGGTGAACTTCTGGCGTGCACACATCAGCAGCATCACTAGGTACGTTCAATAAGTCGGGGGAAAAAGCAAACAAAAATATATTTATTATATTTATTAAATATTCTTAGTTTTATTTACTATTATTTTATGTATTTTCCTTTAATTTTGTGTTTCGTATTTGTTATTTAAAAAAAAAAGACATCTTATTAACACTATTACCATAATTTCCTCTCCTCAAGCTTGAAGATAATTGACAAGGACCAGTTTCTGCTTACCTCCTCATTGGACTTCTCAGTGCGGTTGTGGAGTATCCATGGGGAGTTTATAGGTACATCTATAAAAGTTGCTTAGATGATTTCCAGCAATACTTATTCAGCAGTTCAACAACGGCGCTTCTAATTATATGTAACCAGTGTAGTCTGATTCCGGAATGGAATAAGGACTCTTGAGTTGGTTCTTTTTAAGTGAATCAAAAACTTTCAGGTCAACCAGTGTATTCTAACACCCGAACAAATTATCCTAATTTCTCTATTTCAAGCTGCGATCTGTGGGGTTAAAATCAGTGGTGGTCGAATCAAGTACTTGAGTAAATGTACAGTGTAACAAATTATCTCAAAAGGGAAATAGGAATAATGAATCATAACTTGTTATAATTGATTATAAATATTTGGATCAGCAATAAAATATCAAAAAATCACTTGCACAGTGTGATATATTTCCTGCAGTTGTGTACTTACAATATCCCAAAAGTCTCCAAAGATTTTTTTTTTCAGAGAAATTCCAATTTTAAATAAGTGGCCGTCCCGGAAAAAAATGTCGCCTGTCAATGACGCAATATCCGCGCCATTCTCGGTTTCCGCTCGCACTGCCGTAGCCATGATGACGTAACCATGGCGACAGACGTGGACAACTGCATAGTGCGTAACGTTTAGCGGCACGCTGTTCTTGTTTCGTTCAAACATTATAGACCATGGCAAGCAGACTTTGGGACAAAAAAGAGAACTAAAATGAGGATCAATATCGGCGTGGCGTTTTCGAGATGTCGAGAGCTCCACGTCCGCGACTAAATTGGAGCAACACCGCTCTTGCACGTTCTTTATTAGACAGGTGAGAAAATTTACATAAAACAAATCAATGTTATATAGTTCACATGATGAAATGAATATGATCAGTATGTTGTTCTAATGTTGATCTAGCTTACTGCTAGTTTCATATAGCAAATGAACTAACACATTGAATAACATAACTTTCAACACACTCAAATGCTGTTTTGTATGATAGTGTAACGTTAGACCAAGTGAAATGGCGCTGTGTTACCTCACAAGTTTAATTCGTCTAATAAACTGACCTGTGTGAGTAATTCAGCACTTGAGGGTAGTTCTGTAGAATGAAATGTCCTTATTCCTTTATATCTGCGGGACTCGCGTGTGATATCTGTCTCTTATTAGCAATCGCGATCTGCTTCATACCACTATAATGTTAAAAAACATGAATGTTTTCACTCATCCATAAACATTATTAGATCCATCAGCTTGACGGCAAGTCCCATCATTCAGCTTATCACTGCGTCATAAACCTACGCCTTTGTTATTGTAAGAGGTTAGCGACACCTAGCGGCGAAAGAAAATTACATATTGTACCTTTAATCGTATTAACTTAATGTAGCTGAATTAATATTACAATCAATTAATCTGTTCATCCAGCAAACACTCAGTATTGATAGTCTATCAATTCTCAGAAAGGATTTTTTTCGTGGCCACAGAAAAATAACTCTTTCTTATCGTGCATTCACACCGCCGCCGGCGAGAGAGGCACAATTCGTCCTTGCCGCCCTACCAACAACGCCGTAGAAAGATTCGTGGACGCTCTGACTCCGACGTAGATCGAATGCTTGGTCTTTTTTTAAAACTTTATTTAAAGGGGCCGCAGAGCAAACAAGCATGTCGATCGTTTTTTTGTGCAGACTGACCAAGTAGGGTATAAGTTAACCTCCATGGAATCATTTAAATGTGAAAGTAAAAAATAGATCGATGGAAATAACTTAAAAATTATAGTGACATGTTTGCTAACGAAATAAACCAATTGAAAGCCATTTGTGTGGTTTTTGTGTTCATGATTAAGTGCTAATCTAATTTACATTCCCGCTGAAAAACAAGTGTTCTAGCACGAAAATCTTGCCTATAAATAGTGTTGCGTGCAAAAAAAAAAAAAAATCTCAGATAAAGTAGATACTTGTCAAAATGTAATTGTCAAAATCAATTTACAAAATGTGTCCTTTGACCATTGCTACAATACTGACAATCTTTTTTTTGTCTGCAAAATTTTGCAAATGTGACCGCACCTTTAATAGACCCACAGACTATTACTTGAAATGATAAAATCAAAATGTTCAATTTGTAGGTTCACAAGACACAAGCTATATGTGTTTGATTCACTGAAAAGAACCAAATAATTAGTCATTTGTTCAGGAATCAAATGTATGACAACCTTAACTACATTGATTGAACTCTACAGGTACATTTGGACAATGCGAGATTTGGAGCATCGACACACCATCTTCTTGGAAGCACCCGGCTGTTCCCTCGGAAATTCTCATAGATCCTTTAAGCATGCCTTCTCAACCCTTACTGGATAAAGAGACCGATCTGTCAGATGTCTTGGACTCTGTGGAAACTAAAAATAAAAAGAGTGAGGTAAGATATTTGGATGAAGCCTGGTGTGGTTTGGGGTTGTTTTATAAAGCTCTATTTTCCCCACGAATGGATCAGGTGTTGTTTCTGAGATTGAAATCTGGCTTCTAAAACAATCCTAATGTGCTTTAATTGCAGCTGGATGTCCTCATCGATGAAAGTGACCCTTCATCAATCCTCAAAGATAACGAATCTGCACAGAGCAATTCCAGGTGTGTCTGAGCCTGGCAAGAGGTTGGTGTATATTTTCATTCAGACCAAGCACACATCTAAATGTTAACCAAGTCTCCGTATTAAAGAGTAACAAATTGGATTTTCTCCAAATTTTTGGATCGCAGGCAGTGTCATGCAATATTTTAACATATCAGAACTTCAGACAGAATGGGTCTCAAGGACTACCACACTTTTGAGGACTCAGACATTGTTGTTAACCTTACAACAATTTAAAAAAAAAACAGATCTCTCCAAATTCCAATCCAACGATGCAGATGACCAGTCACGTCAAAGTCAGCGTGCTAAGATATGGACACTAGGATGAGGACAAATAAATGACATAACAGTACTACAGTATCAATGGAGTGAAGAGTTGTTTTTTCTTTCATCTCAGGATTTAAAGACATGCTTTCATGTTTATTTTCATGAGTTTCATTTTTTTCTAACCATTTTGAAAGCCTTAAAGTGATAGTACAAACCTAAAGAATACCATTTCAATTCTGAAGAATGTTTAAACTCTTTTTGTCCATACAATGGATGTCAATGGGGTCCAAAACAACATTTTACATCATATATTTTGTTCCAAAGAGAAACTTCATTAAGGTTTGGAACGACATGAGGGTGAGTAAATGATGACCAAATTAAAAACATTTGGGTAACCTATACTTATAAGAGATTTGCAGAATAACATGGATTAGAATTTTTAGAAGTGTTTCAGGTACAACACAAAGGAACAAACAACAATTCACTGTTTCAACACACTTCACAAGGACAGCTGGTGCATTTCCACCTGCACAGATTGTCAGTATGCGCCATAAATAAATTGCGAATTTAACATGACATATCCTATTGACTGCACAGCGAAAATAAAGCGAAACACTCAAGCGAATAGCAGCAGCCGTTGTACATCAATTTCTGAAATTGCAAGCTTTCACTTTAGTGCCATAGTTTCAGCATGAGCTTTCTTTTAGTCACTGCTAGGCAATGACAGTTTCAGTTCCTTTTTCTGTTCTCTTAATATTGTTGTTAACTGCTATTACATCTACATCTATTAATTTCTTCATCCAAAACAGCAATCTCATTATTTTCTTTTTCATTATAGTTTTTGCATTCATAATCAGCCAATGGTCTGAGTCAAAATTTTAGAAACCAGACTGAAACTGTGGAGAGAAACAGTGGGAGCTTTAAAGATTTCAAACTAGAGATGCTACATGAAGATGATCTAAAAGTTATCATATGACTTATTTCAAAAAAGTTTCATTTACCTCTGTTTGCATGACTGAATGACCAGCAACCATTATATTGCATGCAATCCAGCTATATTGATTTTCCAATATCATAAGCTGCTAAATATTGACATGGTTGTTTTTTGCTTCATTTTGAACAAAATCAGTGTATTCCATCGTCACATCTTCTGGACTTTTCTCGTTTTGTGGCCGCTCTGGTTGAATGTTGTCGTCCATAGGAGAGTCAACCCAGGGCTTGGGTTTGTTGTTGTGTGCCTGGAGAATTCGCACGAATTGCGAGAATCGCAAACATATGCAAATATTATTTAATTAATTATATTAGGTTTAATAACATGCTCACTAATTTAATAACATGCTCACTATGACTTTTGAAGTCCTGTTTTCTGATAACTTCTATATTAAAAAAGAAATAATAAAAGTAAAACTAAAGTGAGAAATTCCTGATGAAATGCTTCAGTAAAATATATATATATTTTTTTTTAAAGACTATTTAAAAAAAACCTTTTGAATGTTGAAGGATGACAGAGAAAAGACAGCTAACACCACCCCTGTGTGGGTGTTCGGACATAGTAATCAATACTTGTTACATATTCTTGGTTATTCTTAGATCTGTCTCCCCCAATGAAATGCTTTCATGATGCTTTTAGTTTTTCCTCACCTGTAATTTCGCCTGGATCTGAGTACTGTGTATGGCAGGATCATGATTATCCTGAGAATCCTGTATGTTTGTCATCCACACCTAAGTATCTTCAACACACACTCTGACCTTGTCCATGTCTATGGCGTCAATATGACAGTAACTGTCACTCTGGGAGACAAAAGTTTGCAATATATAATAAATGCACAGGGTTTCTGCACATTTTTAAAGTCAAATGTAATGCTTTTTAATACCTCAAGAAATAAAAATGAATACTGTACATTAGAAGTGTGCAAAAAACCCCACATTTATCTCGATTCTCGATATTTTCAAAGATTTTATTGATAATAATTAGATGGTATTTAGAGTGTGTTTTTGTGCTTGTACCATGGCTGGTTTAGACAGCTGACTTATAAAGCCATTCATATTATTCATATTCTATGCGGTGGCCAGTTCACAGCAGTGACAGAAATTAACTTTATTTTTATTAAGGGGCATTATTTTCCACCTTAAATAAATTTCCAGGGGCATTTTTACCTATATAAGGGCATCTAAACTTATTAGATATATGCATCACTTTTTATGTCAAATTCTTTAGGTCATTCAAATTCAATTCAATTACAATAATAACATAGTATAGGGCTTTTACCAATTAAATGAAATCATTATCAACAAAATCCATCTTTGCAGTGCAGAAGTGGCATTAATATATTTACAATGCATTTTCAATTACATAAATAATGCTATGAGATTTTTTTTTTTTTTTTTTTTTTTTTGTTAAGTTTAAGTTTGATTGAGTTATTAAACTGGTTTTAAAACTACCTTAGATTTTAAGGTGGGTTAAAGGTGCAGTAAGCGATTTTTGAGAAGCACTGGTGATATTTGAAATCAATCCAAACAGATTGATTCTATTTTTTTTATTCTGCTTTTCTAATATCAACGTGGGTCCTAAAGCTCTTGCGTGATCATAACCCACTTTTTCCATAGATATTCCTTTGACCTTTTCTCTTTTGTAATGCCTCTCAGCCATCTCTCTTTCTACACTCTCTTCAAATTTTCCTTTTGCTCACTCTCTCTCCTCCCCCATCATAAGTGTTTACGCCCCCTACTGCTGATTGGCTACAAGTGTGTTGTTGCGTTCGGTCCACTTTCAACAGCGTTTCCCAGAAATCCCTGTAAGATATTGGAGACAATAAAGACAGCAAGCTCTAGCGGCAACACAATACATTACAATCGCTACTTTAAAACAGTGCGGTTTTTGATAGGGATGTAATTATTTTAAAATGAAGATATTAAAATTCTATATATTTGTCTAAATTAATTAAAACATTAATAACTAAAATTAGTAGTTTTAAATGCTACACGTAAATTTAGGCATCACAACATAATATACAGTAAGAAAAATGAATTTACATTTTGAGATTTGCTAAAGATTAACAGTGTTTCTAAATATCTCTTTAAATATTTACTGTGAGCATTAGATGATGGCAAAAATAGAGGAAATAAGTATAACAGTATACAGTTAAATAAGACTTAAAAAAACCTCTAAAATTGGCCGGTAACCGATATGGCAACAATAGGCCTATATTTTGTATATACATTAATTGACTTTAAAAAAAAAAAATTATCTTAGAATTTTTATTGAATATCAAATTCAAACTTTTCATATACCTGTTATTATTATTATCATCAGTATTATTTTTTTGTAGAGATAATATTATTAAATAATTTAGAATGATTGTATACAATTAATTGAAATATTATTACGATTATTTTAAATTGTGTTACTTTCGAGTTTGCCATGAAAAAGCTTTTTGATGCTGATATGGCATTAAATGATAAATAAATATCATGCATCCCTAGTTATTGACAAATTATTGAATTTATTATAATATTGTGTTAACTACCATTGATGCCTTGCTATACAACTCTAGTGTTTCACTAGCTTGTAATTTTCTAGTCAGTTTAGAAACTTAAATGTATTGCTGCATTTCTGATATTACTGTCTCCTTAGGATGACTTGCGGTGTTGTTGCATCCCTCATTTGTAAGGTGCTTTGGATAAAAGCATCTGCTAAATGAATAAATGGAAAAGCAGACACTATTTATAGTCAGTGATGTCACTGATGACTGAAATCTGACTGCATAACAGCATGAGATCCATTTTAATGTAAAAAATAAATTAGCATAATGCCTCCCGATGCTATAATGTTCCTTGCAGAGCATGATTGTTCTAAATAAGATATAAAATATGACAAAGTAAATGAGAGCGAAAACTTACTCCATTCTTGTACTCCTCCACAATAGTCATATAACTGTATTTTGTCTGACAGCTCCTCAAACATTTTGGGTCTTCTTATGGACTCCTGGTATCCGGTTTGCACAGGCAAACCCAGTTTCTGTTGAATAAAACAAAAGGCTTTAATACATCACTGTTTGCAAGCATGAATGCTTTTGTTTGGTTTGCTGTACACAGCATCCAATTAGTGCTTTTCCTAAAGTGCATTTGAGGGGTTTTGAAAGCTACACAAATGACTCGCCCAGCCTTTAAGCGAAGCACATGCCACCGCAAACGCTGCGAGCTGTCAAGACAGCGCAAGTCAATTAAACCACAAAACTGTGGTTGCATATCAAGCAGAGTGTAATGTTAAACCTATTGCAGTGTACAAGTCCGGCTATCTCTGAGAGAACACGAAATCAATTTGTCACAGCACACAAAGGCCAACCTATGATCAAATGTGTTTGTTCATAAAAAAGGACAAACGACTCATGTATTTCTGCCAGCTTGTTAATGTACGTCTGCTTATCTTGGTCTGCTCCCTCATCATACAGCCAGTTCTCTGTGCCATTCAAAAGCTAACAGAATGTCTGATGGTCCTAGAGAAAAGCAAAAACCAAGCGCTTGTTTAGTAGTATTTTATGCCACATTTACAGTCGTGGCCCATTCAACAACATTTCACCAAAGAGCTCGTATGAACTACAAACTAATTTGAATGAGAGTTCGTTTCATTTATGCATGAGCTGAAAATGGCCTTCAGAGATTCAGCAATCAGGAACAGGCTTCTGAAACATGAAAACATTAAACGGGCGCTATGAATAAATCACAATCTGTTGATAACAGTTCCTGTGAGCTAAATAGATTACATGTCACTCTACAGGTAACAGCGTGTTATCTGGGAAAAGCTGCACGGAAGATACATTAGTTGAGCATTCAGAAACGTCTGAAAGGGGCCCTCCAGGTTGTGTCTGTAGTAATAGACATTCTCCTCGACTGCGTTATTAGCATTGTTACGCTCTTTCTTCTGGCAGTCTAGCTGTATCATTTCACTCTGTCAGAAAAAAAAAAGAAGAGGAATTTAAGAGAGCGCCAGATGGTGAGAATGACTGATGGATTTTTGAATAGCTTTGATACTCAAAAATCTACCAGAATGTCTTTATTTATGTTTATGGCTTCATACATTGTCAAGATACAAAAATTACACTTCTTAGGCTAACAAAATATTTATCACAGCTTTTGAAACATCTTTTGAGCTTTACTGAAATAATCTCATACAAAAAAGAGAGCTATATTTGTTTTGCTTTCATCACTTAAAAACTATTACATGTACAGTGGGGTCTAAAACCTATTTAATATGGCTTCGTTATATAACTATGCATTTTATTATTAGCATTACAATTGGACTGAAATTGTATTTTTATTTTTAAATTGTATTTTTATTAAAATGAATTTCCGAATGTCTTAGTGTGACCCTCTTTTCAAATATCACATGACCAATATACTAACTTTCAAAAATGTGGGGTCAGTAAGATTTTTTAAACTTGTTTTAAATGTTTCAACATCCTAAAAGTTTATTGTAGCGTGTAGCAGGGTCACGCGCCGGTCTTGAGTTCCATGGAGGAGCTCCGGACGGAAAGAAGGAGCGATGACAATGGAAGACAAGAAAAGGCCTGGGCTGGGACTTTGCGTTGATGTTTTATAATGTTTATATGCGACCGTAGTCCGTGAGGGGCTATTGCTTACCTTCGTTTGGTTGTTTATTTTGTTGTTAAAGTTACGCTCGCTGGTTCCCGCCTCCTTCCCTTATCAATTAACTTTGTTACTTTTAGACACTTTAAACAAACATTTAGTCAACAGTACCTCCTGCTCTATGTAGGTTCTGAGGCGATCCTTTGGCAACAGTTGGGTAAATGTCTCCTCAATAGGCAGAACAACATGCTTGACCTTCATCTTGCCTTTTTTTGCATCAGGGGGGTGATTGTTTACTTCTCCATTCAACTGTAAATAACAGACATTGTCTATTTGCATAATGGTGTGGAAGTCAGTCAAACTGACAGAAAATGTCCATATTAAGATATTTCACAAGACATGCTGTGAATAACGATTGTTTTATATAAACTAGACACACATCAACATGTCCATTTGATATGCACATACAGTCTAAAGCTAAATGTACTGGCCAAGCAGTAAGTGAGAGATGTAGCTCACTTAGGCTCAGTGCATCTCTTTGATGCTGCTTTTCCATGGGGTGAAACTGTGCTATTGGCATGTTTTCTTTGCCTATACCAAGAGCTGAATATTTGGCTCCAGTATCTTGTCCTAGAAATCACAGTACCAGGGTTACTTTAGATAGTTACAGTACATTTCTACACAACAATGTTACTGCATCACACAACAAGGAGCCAATCTCTCACTATCACCCTCATAGAAACCCAATCAGTCAATGTTATTGATCATATAAATCATAACAATGAGAACCACATATGTTAGCTAAGCTACTGTAACTACTACTGTAACTACTAAAGCTTGAGTTGTTTAGTCATGATGATGTCAATTTGTAGACCATCCTGGAAGGCTAATTTGCTTGGGTTCCCTCTGGAATTTAAATGTAAAGTAAATTAAAGTACGTGGTTACATAATTTGAAGAGACTTTCTTGGTTTGCTACATATATTAGACTCTTGCCTTTAACTCAACCAGGGGTTGTCAATAATTGTATCCCTTAAAACTGATCACCAAAATGACATATTTAAATATTTTTTCCTTGGAAAAATAAATATTCCTGCCTTAAAATAGCTTGATTGTAACTCTACACCCTTGCTTCGTTAAGTATACAAGGATCCATGAATATGCAAATGAGCCCCACTTCCACTCACTCATAGAGGGTCGTCTATAAGTCAATGTATCAGAATGGTTATATGCGTTTTATATGTATCGCTCTCTACAACGTCAGACACATAACCGAAATTAATATGATTAGTCTTTTGATTGACTAAACTATCAACAGCTAATAATGTTGCTAATTTTACACAAACCATGTTCCTGTTCGCCATCTCAGTCAGCCTTCTAAAAATCTGCATCCTAGAAACGCTTTGAACATCTCAAAACGTCAGTGGAGAAAGGTATATAGTTCATCATAATAGTAACACCATATACATAATTCACCTGCTATATTGCTAAATGCATTTGAAATAATGCAATTTTTCATATCAACAGAAAAATATACCGGGATATCCTGGCTTCTCTTGAGTCCCCCCTGCTTCACAGTTAAAGAGATGCTTGTGACGTAAGAAACAGCAGTTTTAAGGAGAAAATTACCCAGCAATGGTGTTGACTTATGAATTTGCACATGGTTTGTCTAAAAGCATATTAGAAACACCACATAGACATATAAACAAAATTAAAAACTTGATTTTCACCACAGGTGGTCTGACAAAACAAGCATGACAAGCTAAAACAACTAAAAATCATTATATTCCTTATTATTTGGTTAGTTTTATAACAAACATACATCTTTCTATTTATGCAAAGCTCTAAAATATTTAATCAGGTAGAAAGTTGTGAGTGAGGAGGTGCCTTCAAATATTGTTATGGACAATTGAGGAGCTTGAAGTCAAAAAGGTTGTCTAACTAGCACACAACAGCTCAAAATTCATTATAGTCATTTTATAGCAGTCTTTATATTTAAAAAAATAGGTATGATTGTGTATAAAACTAAGCTCTATTGATTTTGCCTTGACATGTACAACCTTTTTTACACAAAAGAAAAACATCAATATAATCAATTTTGTAACATCATTTTGTTTATAATTAATAACATCTGAGAAAGAAAAGTATCTATAACAAAAACATGGTTTGCAACAATACGTATGCCTTGAATTTGGAGCTGTTGAGGGCTTGTTATAGTGCTTATATAGCAGTAATTATTCTAATTAGGTATGAATGTGTGTAAAAGCACTATTGACTGTTTTTCTTGACATTAGCTCTTGTACATCAATTTTACATTAAAAAAAATCAAATGACTATATTATACAACATCCCCTTGTTAAAGGGAAAATTTACTCTAATATGAATATTAGTCATTTATTCGCCCTGGTGTTGTTCTAATGTCATATGCCCTTCTGTCTTTTTTCAGACAACAAAATGAGAATAAAAAAGAAAGTAGGCTACCACTCACGCTCGTCCATATAATGCCAGTGATTAGGAGACAAGCATCAAGCTTTTTTTCTTTAAAAAAACAAAATTTTGACAGATTGATCGTGTGACACGTGACGTATATTCCAAGTGTTCTGGGGTATATGATAGGGTTTGGCGAAAAACAAATGGAATTTTAAAGTATTATATGTCATTAGAACACCAGGCTGAGTAAATGTAGGGTAAAATATAACTTCAATGATTGAATAACATCTGAGAAAGTAAAAAATATCTATGGCAAATCAGATGGCAAATAAATATAGCTTTTGCTGTTAGTGCACCCACACTGTAAAAATGAATTTTGATGATTTTGTCAAATCAACTTAGATAAATAATGTAGTTCAGATAGCATAATATTTTGAGTTTCTATTTATTAAACCAATCTCCTTTGTTGTATTAACTCAAATTTTTTATTTCAATGAACTCAAAATTTGAAGGCAACCAGGCAATACAATACAATACAATTAAGGCAAATACATGAAAAAATTATATTTTAACCATTACTTTTTTAAGTTAATCCAACTATTTTTTTTACAGTGCATGGAACATCAGCCTTTTCTCCTGAGGTTGAATGTTCTGCACTTTATATTCACCTGTGGAAGCATTCCACACATGAATAGCATTAATTCACTTTCAAAATATGATTTCAGTTACATCTATATGCTGCAATATAAACACTATTATGGCCTGAAGGAGAAACTTTTTGATTCTCACCAATATTCGCCTCAGGAGAGGGCAGTGATGTCAGATCTGAACAAAAAGCTTCCAGAATCAAATTGTTTATGTAAAACTTTTTTATTTTTTATTATCATTTTGGTTGATGGACAGGGATGATTTTGCCAAATATCTCATGACAGCTGAAAGGTAAGGACAAAGAACGCAAGGCTATGTGAGATGCAGAGTACAGCTTATGAAAACAACATGCTTGGTTCTGATAAGTGAGGTAGCTAACTGAGAGGCTTACGTTTTGCCTTCCTCTGCTTCACTTGTCCAGGAAAGAGAAACAGGGAATGGTATTACATCTGTGATGGCGGACTCTGAATGTAGAGAGCATGGCGCTAGGGTTGCCAACTTTCTGAAACGGCCGGTTTGGGGTGGACATGCCCACACGGAAGAAAATGTAAAAAATAACCCCTGAAGTGATGACTTCTGGTGAATATTGTATGCTATCATACATTATAGCATTTTATAATACAATTTAGGCCTATATATTTATAGAATAGCAAAGTAGGCCTAATCAATATACAAGACTGAACCACATAGATAGCCTATATAGAGGCTATCATGATCATTTTGCCAACAATGAACCATGGATTTGTTTAGTTTACAACACGTTTTGTTTTTAACTTAAACAAATACAACATATAACATTCAAAACTCATCATTTTTACAATTCCCGCTGTTTTCACTTGTTGTTGTCATCGTTGCTACGATACTTGACTGTGACTCACAATGATTAACGACCAATTAAAAGGGCATTCTCTGATGATGTTCCAAGATGTTAAAAACGCTACGCGGCTGATCATAGACAAACAAGGAGAAATTTGTATCTACCGCAGCGTAGTTTTTTTTCTTCTTATCATAGCCTACAAATGTCTTCGTTTATAGTCTGTCTGACATATATTAGAAGCTATGTGTCTGTCATGGATTTGCACTGAATTGAGTCTCAAAAATACGGAACAAAGTGCGTTCCGTATCAGTTCAATACGGTACAAGACTTTTATGTATCAAATATGGGACGGTTGGCAACCCTACATGGCGCACTATGGAAAAACCATTATACAACAGATTCAGTTTTCATTCCATCAATGTCATTATTTTTCTATAGATTCACACTCATTTCAAATTCTGTATGAAATATACTGTGCAACATGCCTTAAAACACACTACCGGTCAAAAGTTTAGGGTCAGTCAGATTTTTTATTAAAGAAATTACAATGTTACAAAATCTTCTTATTTGAAATAAATGCTTTTGTTTTGAACCTTCTTTTCACTAAAGAATCCTTAAATAAATAATCACGGTTTCCATTCAAAAAGGCTCACATCATATTTTTAAAGTTGATAAGTTGATCATTTCTTGAAATCAGCATATTACAATGATTTCTGAAGGATCATGTCTTCAAGACTGGAGTAATGATGCTGCAAATTCAGCTTTTCCATCACAGGAATAAATTAAAATAGCCTAGTAATTTACAGTATTAAAAATATTTTTATAGTAAATTGTGATGAAATAAATTCATATTTAGTGAGAATAAGAGAGAAAAAAAATCTTACTGACACCAACATTATTAATGGTAATGTATACACTCTTGCTGTTTTTCTAAATCGATTCCATTTTAGGATTCCTTCCTATTCATCTACTTTTTAAGAATTTCTGGTTCTTAAATCTGAAGTGTGTAATCTCTGTGCTACTAGCATCAAATTATAAAAAACTTGTAGTTGTCTCTGCATATTCAACTAGGCAAGGAGATAGCATTTTAACATAATTTTATGTGCTTTAGCTTTAGATGAACCACATTATGCTATCTGTTACGTATTATAAAACTCACTTACTGTGTAATGCACAGCCCCATGGCCACTACATCATCTGCATTTAATGTAGTTCTCACATCCCCCTTGAAGAACTTACTGATCTGGGCCTTTACAGCAGGGATCCGTGTGGCTCCTCCTACAATCTCCACAGAACTGATGTCCTGAAGCCACACTTGAGTCTGTTCTAGAGCCGCCATCAATGGAACCACCATTCTCTCGATCAAGTCCTCAAATTTGGCCCTGTATGGAAGAGGAAGGCATTTACTTCTCTTGGCTTCTCCATCGAAGCCCAATTGCAGTTCTGCAATAACATTATTGGTGCTTTGTAGACATACATTTAGTAGCAAATAAGCACAATTAGATATGACACGTGTAAACAGACACCCGATTAAGATGTGAATTTAAGCATGTTACAAAACACATGCGGGGGACTCTTAAATTACAAAATTAGGGGGTTGGGAAAACCATACAGTCACTTAAAACTTGCATCAAATTGTCATTGATGTGCATCATCACTTAATAAGACTGCTCCCAATATAACATGCATCTTATGCAATACGTATTTGATTATTTATTAAATAATAGAATCGTTTTGAATGTACTTTCAAAGTAAAGGTACCAATATGCAGATAAATATGTTATGCTTTATATATTATGCCTGATAACTGATGAACAGCCAATATTAAGATTCTATACTATTTTGTTTAAATAGGTCAAAATAAAATTAATCATTTAAAAAAATGCTAAAAGTGAATTTAAGCATCACAACATCATAATGTACAGTACAAAGATTTCACTTAAAAATTCATTCTGATACAGATAAGCTGATAAATATGTCCATGTTTGTCAGGAATATCAAAGGTAAATTAACCCAAGCGCAGACAGTATGCGATACACAAAGTTTATTGTGGACAGAAAACAGGAAAACAAAACCCACGAGGGGGCAAACAACACTAGTAGGGAAAACAAAGACTCACAATATAGACTAAGACTGAACAGTTAACTGGACTCTAAACACACAGCAGATAAAAGGCTAAATAGCTTCTTGACAAAACTCTTAACAGGGTACTCACGAGGGTGATTACAAAATGAACCAGCTCAAGACAGCAAACACAAGGGGATAAAATAGGAGAGAAAATGATAAGGACAGCAGGTGATCCTATAACAATGAAGACTTAACGAGGAGAACAAGGGGTTGGGATTACGTGACAAGACAACATAAGCACACAAAACATGGATCTGTCATGATCCTGCCTCAAAACTAGAGAAAATCAAGGACATGAGGACAGAATCATGACAATGGTAACCAATAAATAGCTGATATTAAAATTCTACACTATTTTGTTTAAATAAATTACAAATAAAACACTAAAAACTCAACAACAACAAAAATCAATATAATACAAGTAAATTTAAGCATCACGACATTAAAATGTACAGTATGAAAAAATTCATGTTCATTTTGAACTTTGATAAAGACTACATATAAAGTGTTAATAAATTATTAGTGTAGGAGGAGTGAGGAAATGTAAATGTAAAAATTGAGGAAACTGAGCATATATTAAATATCAATTATCGACCAATAACAATGAAAAAAAAACATCTCTAATTTTGGACAATAAACTAAATAGAACAGATATAGCGTGCAACCCAAAGGTATAACAGTTCTGAGCTCTAAGTGATACTAAACAGTCACGTACCAGTTAATTTTCCCACATACGTCTTTATCATCCATAAAGCACTCGATATTGAGGGAAAGGTCCATAGCGTTGCTGCTCATCAGTTTCTTGAGTTTCTGGCACTCTTGTGTCAGTCGCAACAAAGCTCAAGCCTTGGACTTTACATCCATCTTGTACCTGGACTTCTATTCAGCACAGAAATATTCCATCAGCCTCTGATCAAAGTCATTCCCTCCCAAATAAGGATCAAAGGCGGTAGACAGCACCTGCAAAGTACAGAGCATGCACTGATGTGTGTGAAAATGCAAAGTTGGGAATCTACACAAGCGTCTTACTTTGACTGAGACTCACCTTAAGTTTGCCTTTGTTGAATGCACAAACAGAGACCTGGAGGTCTGAGTGGCCCATGTCCACAAACACCACAATCTTTGGATTCTCATCACAGCCTGGGAGATCTTCTTTATATATGCTGTAGGTTAAAGCCACTGGAATGATACATGATACTGTGGACATTGCTTTAGACAAGGCAAAGGCAGTTGTAGAGAGTGTCATTAATTCAAAGGATACCTGCAGTGTTGTCATTCATTAGCTTTAGGCAGTTCAAGCCAGCAATCTTGGCAGCATCCAGAACAGACCTCCTTTCTGAATCAGTGAAGAATGAGGGGATCTATGCGTGCAAAATCATTTGTATGGCCAAAGAAATAACACGAACAAACAAAGCATCGGATTGGTGGCTTGCACATTAGTGGTTTACATACAAATTAAAAAAAGGCCTGGCTAAAATTTCCTGCTGTATGAAAGCGAAGCAAGGCCATTTCTTTAATATATCATGATGACAAGCCTATAAATGACTGAGAATTTCTAATGAACTAAAACCTCTATGGTACATGCCTCTGGTGTATATTAAATATATATAATATTTCTCTTCAAGGCTCTAGTGCAAAAACATAGAGATGACACACTCCACCACTTTCTTCTGCAGTTTGCCTCTGCGATGTATTTCATTTTGGTCAGCAACATAGCTGTGATCTGCTCAATGCTGAAATAGTGGTCCTGATCAAGGTAAGTTACATGACCTATCAAGACATTAAAAGTCAATATTTTACTCTTTCCTCTAATGACAACCTGTCTTCACAACTTATGCCGCTAATAAACAGAGTGTTTACATTGACTAACCTTCCCATCATATAGTGGTACCAGTTCATAGCCTTTTCTGATTTCACAACATGATCCTGAAACAATCTGCCGTGAGGAGAGACAGTGCTTGCAGGATTGGTTATCATCTAGAACAAGTGAAAAAAAGACTATGGTGTTACATGACGCTAGATCATTTTCAATTCATAATCATCAGATGAGAACAGGGATGCCGACCTTGTTTCTTGCAGCATTACCAGATAGCAAGGTGCCATTGATTAAATGTTGAAATTCCATCAGAATCATCATTTTGGTTGAGGTTGAAAATACAATGCTACATAATATTGGATCAATGTTGAATTTTATTTTTTATTTTTTACTAAGGCACGTTTATAAAAGCTACTTAAATGTCCTAATTGCCTAATCCTGTTTTAATCTAAGTCCTGTCTGTGAAACCAGGCCATAATGTTTTATTTGTATAAAATGTTTATGGGTTTTAGTCACCATTAGAGCCACTTGTTTTTCCTAAGTGTGATATTAATTTCTGTTCAAACAGTGTGGGTCATAAATAAAAACATTTGCATGTAAACTGAAGGTTTAAAGTTGTTTACTTTGAGAGACTTTTTGATTCAAAACCATATTAATTACATCCATTTTTGATTGAAAGGAGTAAAAACAGAATCTTAACTGGCATAGAATCCTGCTGTACATAAAGCAAGATTGATTTGATAGTTTCTGTTGATTCAATGTTAAATAAGTGATTTAATTAAGGTTGAAATAATGTTGATTTTATGTCCATCTTGATTGATTTTTGATTGATTTTTCATCGTTGAAATAACATTATTTCAGGGTGCAAACCTGATGAAAAATCAATGTTAAATTTCAACATTGATTCAATGATCTTTTGGTTAATGCATTAACATTGATTCAATGTTGATTCAGTGTTGGTCTGCTATCTGGGATTACCAATGGTCCTGTTCTTTAACCAAAATGATACAACAGCTCAAAAAAAAAAAAAAAGTTAAATATTACATTTTGAGGGGCCTAAATTGACTAAGCTTATAACAGGTTTCAGATGTTTGACATTGACAGGTGTATGATATGAGGACCATCAGTTTTGATATTTTGTTATTCTATTAAGACTACAAAAACAGCGTATCAATTAGACTTTAGATCCTAAAGTGTGACTTATGCTTGACTTTCAGCCTGGGTGGATACCAAATGTACAGTAGTCAACATTCATCTGATACACTGACGATTCATGCAACGCAAGCTCTGTGTATTTTTTATGCATTCAGCAAGCACAGAATCAGCATCCACTTAAAATGTCTGAAAATTCATTTGGATTCGGTCTCGATGCCCCCGCTGTTGACCACATCTATACAGCAGTTTTGAAAACCCACATCAATCATCCCGGACCCTTCTCGGTAAGCGAGCGGTGTGTTAAGATCAGATAAACAAACGAACAAACCCGCCTGTGCTTCTCAGTACGCTCAATGAGCGGAGGTAATCCAAAACGCGCCCTCACTATTTTAGCACGCGCGACCCGTGTCTCTTTTCGGCGAACTTTCCAGAAACTTCCAAACACAGCAGCGCTGCAGCTCGGTCCAGTCCGCGCAGTGGAATTGCGTTGACATTTTCAGAGCTTTCGGCGCAGAACTCAACGCGGAGCGTCCGAAGGGTTGCTGTGGTAACCGTGCGAGAGTATTCAGCGCTACAGCTAAATATAGCACACATCTATTGATTTCTTGTCGTGATCTTAATGTTACAGAGCGGTACGGCTGATTATAATAATAATAATAATCTACATAACAACATTTGTAGTTCAATCGGTCAGTGCGCATATTAGGCTAAGCGTGAAAAGACTGCATAAATGTTATTGGAGGTGATATGACTCGTGACTGTTAAATATGTTTTAGCCAGACATGGGTGTGTTTTTAGTCATGTAATTTATTGGGTTTGTGATCAAAATACGCAGGTTAACATTTTATGTGATTTTATAACTGAAGCCAAATTATGACGTGATTGTTCACATGTTCTGTCATCATTTGCCATCTTTCAATGAGCGTGAATGGTGAATGAAACGGTCGTTCTGCCTTTCACGGAAGAAATTAAGTTAATCAACGTAGATGATGACTGTTACATGTGTTGTCAGTTTCATCTGGCAATTCTGTCCAACTATCCCTTTAATAAACATTTGAATCGCACTTGTTATGTTAGTGACAAGCACTGCCCCTTTTGTTGTAGTTAGCGATGTGGCCACTAGAGGCCGCAGCCGAGGCGCGCGTTCAACAGGAAATGTCCACGCAAAACAAAGCTGTGTAATGATCGGCGCGCGCTGTAGTGAGTGTTGGATAGAAGATCAGTGCAAACATTCTGCTACAGCGAGCTGGCTGCCTGCGCTATCCGCGCTTCGTATTACTATGCTTCCCATAAACTCTCAATACGGATACAGTGTTTCCCAATATTTCTTGCTTTTGTCGCTTGGTAAGTATTTCCCTACTCTCATAGCCTACCAAAATGAAGTTTTTCAGCTCGAGAATCTTACATGTATTTCTTTTGCTGTTTGTTTGAGAAAGGCAGCAGTCTAAAATGATGTTTACTTCTTTTACTTATGGAAAAGCACATGCTGAGTATAACCGTTATTAGTAACAAGGGTGTAGCTATTTTAAATAAGCTGCCAAAAATGACACTTCCTTCTTATTTTTTTTGGTAACAGCTTTGCTTTGCTGCTCTCTATCAAGTTATGAGGAATGCTTGGGACTGATCTTTACAACTCCATTGTAAAGTTGAATGAATTAAACTCCCAAATATTTGAAGGATACGTGCCTTTTCAAACTTATTTGTCTAATAGATTGAATGAATGGCTGAGCTGCCTACCTAGGCAACATTTTTGGCCATCATATGTATGTAATTGGCCGTTTCAGAACCTAGTGAGCTGCATGTATACAGCATATTTGTCTCTCGAAAACCTTATGAGATATCATATTAGGCATCATAGGTGTGATGATAATCTGTCTCAAAACCTAGTGTGCTGCTTGTCTTGACATCATTTTTGGGCAACATGAGTGTAATTTACTGCGAGTAAGCTGTCTTAACCAGAGTATCTGGTTGTCATTGTTAGAAATTCATTGAACAGACTGACAACAGTTTGGAGTAGCCTAGATGTGTGTAAATGTGAAGTACTGTTTGTTAACTGAAACCTTTTTCTTCTCCCCCTTCCTAGTTAGTGCCAGGTAAATGAGTAATGTTACATACAGAGCACCAATGCAGATAGAGCCATTTTAATGTATTGATAATGATCAATGCCTATAAAGACAGTTTAATATGGACATTGTTGGATATTGGGGTCATAAATCAAGCCTACTACCACCCGATTGCATGAATTGTGTGTTTCTGATGCAGTAAGATTGTGTATGCCCTACATGCCAGTCACGTAAATGCAATTCAGGTTGTTGGACTGAGCATGCCATCCATTTGTATTGTATATAGAGAGCATGTGGGTCCTAATGGGTCTGAACACCTGAACCACAGGCAAATGTGCGCTGCACAATAAGAAGTATTGTCATTGCCCCTTATTTAGTCAGTGTCACCACAGAGGCATAATTTGCTAGCCTACTTCTCAAAGTGCCTCAATTTGTTTTGGCAATTTGGTGAGATATGTATAGAAAATAAACTCCTATTGAGGGGTTCTTTTACATTCAAGAAGTAGGCTATGCTGAAAGATCTCACATGTTCATGGAATTATTGATGTGCACTGCGCACATAAGATATACCTTGTTGTTCAAGAATGAGACTTGTGGTTGCTAATATCTTGAGGAACTGACCTAGTTTTAGTAGTACTCGCACCTGCAGAGTTCAGCAGTCAGGACAACCCCGCTGGTCTGGGGCACATGTGAGAGAGTTTCAGGTCAGTTGACAGAACCGCCACCTGCTATTTTGGGCTAGTGGTACGTTATCAATACATCTTACATTTTCCGGTCTTGCCCATATGATTTTAGATCTGGCGGATTTAAACATGTCATATCAGTCTAACTGGTTTTGTCAAAATTGCAAGAATTATTATGATAGTCTTGAAAGCATCATTTGGAATGTTAATTTTAAAGAAAATTACAAACCCATCAGAATTTTTTTTTTGCATTTGCATTTGCCATTGTTTATCAATATAGCCATCATGGAGTTACATTATCTCTATATTATTTCTGTTAGAAAAACAAAATAATAAATTCAACATTGGACATTTTGTGACAAAAACAAAAACAAAAAAACTAATGGAAGTCATTATCACAGTAAGATTTTTATGGAAAATGGGAAAAATACAAAAATAAATATAGAATGCAAATAAAATAATTAAAAAATAAATGTCATTATTGCAAATCAATAATGTGATGAAAATGTAAAATTTAAAAGAAACAAAAATACTATTTCTGTAATATTCTTATGATTTTTTTTTTTTTTTTAAGTTCAATAAAAAAAAAAAAAGAATAATTGTTGTTTTTTCAGCCAAATGAAAACATGGCAAGTGCAGATCTGAAGAACAACACAACCAGGCCCAACTGGGACTGTGGGAAAAAAATTACTGTTGATCTCAAAATATGTTGTATTTTTCCCTGTAAAGAACTTTTTGTGTAAGGGTTTTATGAAGATATGTTTGTCAAGATATCAGCGCTGTCCTGTTGTATTATTTATGATGTATAGAATAAAACTTTAAGAGAAAACATACCTTTTGTGTGAACCTGCAGGCAGAAACAATGATCAGTCAAATGCCACTGCGGTTTTGCTGTCAGTCACAGATTAAAAACAAAGCCATTTAAAATGCGCACCAAAGATGTTTTGTTAGTTGATGAGGTATACTGCAAGATTTAGAATAATTGCAGTCATTTTAAGTCTTTCCCACTGATGTTATTCTGTTCCCATAGAAGTTATTCCATTGCTTGAGTCAGGAGGCAGTTTAAGCTAGCAGTTTTGAAAGATAAAAGTGCTGTTTACACCTGACAGTTAAAAAGATAAACATACTCTGACTGTCTGGAAAAGTGACTGTCAAATACAAATCTTAAGGTATGCAGGAAGCGGAGGAATCCATGAATGGCATGAAATCACCTTGGCGGTGTGAATACTTGCGCTCTGTTCTGCTTATCAGTGAGAGGCAGTCTTAGGATTTGGCTTGGGATTGAAAGCCATGGGAGATGGAGACAAACTAGGCATTTATGATGAGCAAAGAAATGCCAATGCATGCTCGTTTCCTTTACTCCCAACTTTCTAACTTGCGTTAAAAGGACATCTCTTGCTGTGACATCCCTTCTCTTCTCTGATGACGCGTTTACTGGCGTGAGGGCGGGACAGCCTGTCATTCACATGAGGTTATAGACAAAATCAAGTCCTGCCCTACATTTTTTCTTGTTTGAGAAGCCGTTTCACTCACATATCTCAACAGGGAAGAAAAGACTATCGCAACTTGCGTTTCATGTCAACTTCGGCCATCCACATGACGCACGACTGTGCGTGAGACGCATCCTGATGCGGAAATTGAAGTAGCTTATACCTAGGACTTAAGAAGTACTAAAGTCCCCCTGTGGCTGAGAGAAGTCTGTCATTTCACTGGAAGGTTGAGTTATGACGTTCTAATTAAAAATTGAAACATGTATAGATGAATCGATCACAATAAGATAGATAATTGTTGAATTTTTATTTCATGGCCACTTTAAAAGCCATTCTCAGTTCAGTTTTGAAGAGTGCACAGCCAGAGACATCGTCACACAGTGGGAGATCTTTTTAATAATGTTGTAGTCTGCTCACAACTTGTTGTCATCTAACTGCACTTTCATCATGTTTCGATCTTTTGAGTGATCAATATTTGTCTGTTTAGAGAACTGAAGACCCGTCATATACATTTAACAACAAACTCTTGATGTGATTATCAGGCCTGCCGATCTCAGCCTAGTCGGTTTTGACAGCTTCTTCTCTAAAGTTTTCCTTTTTTTCTTAGACTGACAGGTCATCAGAAAATCATTTTCTCTAGCCACCCGCTTCCAAAGTGAGATTGTGAAGTGATGTGAAAGATGAGGAGAGGTACTTTTTATTCAAGAGATAAGTCATGCTCCTTTCAGGTCATATTAGTTTCATAGTGCCATGAAATTTTGTGTTTTAAAAGCATTCACGCATCCACTTTGAATGAAATGTCAAGAGAGAGTAGTTCAGGTTTAATACAACTTACAAGCAATAATTTAAAAGGGATCTCTGATTGACTCATCTTTTAGATTGGATTTGGATTTTGTGTAGTGCTCCTACTGTTTGTGGTACTAATCATTATCACTGCAGGGTCTAGTACTCAGCAAGAGAATTAATACACACCAACAGAATACAGAAGCAGAGAACAGTCTATAGCGTTCAATGTTATCATTTAATGGCAGCATATAATTCTCTCAGAACAGTTTTGAGGTCTCCTCTGAGTCCCTACTTGATAAATATCAGTGCGCCTTTGTGATTAATGGAAGGAGTAATGACTAATAACTTGCTTTGTTTGCTTCACACTTGTGAATTGCTGACTCTTTTTATACATTCTGTCTTTTGATTAACTCTTGTAGGTTCATTATCAGCTTGCAGAATATATGGTGTACAACAAATGACTTTTTGTACACTCTAAAAATGTAATTAATAAAATAAAAAAAAACTTATTAATATTATCATGTAATTTGTGCTGCTAACCACTGAGGCAGTGAGCATAATGTGCAGGAAAGGATGTGGAGACCTGGCAATGAAAAGAATTTCAGACACAAAACGGCACGCATGCATGAACAATAAATTTGGCTTCCGGAACCAAACCAAAGTGACTGCTCTCATTGTGACTCTGAGACTTTGGAATCCCATTTCCTTCATATAAAAGCCAATGCTGAGGACAATAGTTTTGTTTCAAGTGCCAGTTACAATTGTGATTCAGGCAAAAAGTGGCTAAATTTGGAAATGTTTGGAGGTGATGTTGATGGAATAAGGCAAATTAATGCATTCTTGATGAAATTCAAAACTCCATGTTCACCATCCAAAGCTAAGTAATGCAAATTCCTGTACTTTCAAAGTACAGTTGAGTTTGAGAGAGAACTTTCTTCTTGACTGTACGAAGTACGTTATGTAGGTATGCAGGTGTGTGTGAATACATTCCCGGATGTACAATGTTGGCATTGTCCTCTCACCCTTGTATTCTTTGATCTAAAACATACTAACTAGAGATGCACAAATATCATCATCATCATCAGCTGGTTATAAAAATGAGTTAATAAAAATACATTTTAACAGACAATATTGAATGTTTTTTGTACAGTTGTTTTTTTTACATTTTAGATTAACTCTTTTTCACAAGCTCTAATAACACTAAAAACACTGTTAAATGTAATTTTAGCAAATTTTAAAATGAATATCCATTTTTTATGATGTGATGCAATTACTTGTAGCATATGAAGGGGTTGTATGTAGAATTCAGAAACCCTTGTTATTAGCGACACCGGTGGCTGTGAAGTGAAATGCAGCCAGCAATCTATTGCTGAGACTGAATGGGATTCAAGGCCACAATATATTAGGTTTGAATATAAAGTATATGGGACATTCCGTGTCAAACCAAACAAATTTTGGAAACTTCCTTTTATCTACATTTCCTAACCGCCCGAGTCCTTAAAATTAAAAATCAGTTTACAACCTACGAAGTCGGGAAAGGTCTCATTTTTCGTTACAAGCTGTTCACACATTGCCAATACAAAAAGTGTAACATACATTAAAAACCAAAATCAACCGTTTAATGGGGCTATATGTACGAATTGTTGTGTTTTATTTTGATTTATTCTTAATCCATTTAACTGTAGGGGAATTACAGTTAGACCCCATAGAGAGACTGATATGCTCAATGAAGACCATGGGCCCTATCTTGCACCTGGCGCAAATGACTTTGTACACTGACTCTGTATCATTCGTATTTTGCACCCGCGCAAAGCAGACTTTTCCCTCCACAGACGCACGCCGGTAAACTAGAGAATGAACTTGCGCTCCCTGGGCGGTTCATCGCAAAAAAGGAGGAGTGTTCCGGCACAAACAATCCCTGGTGCTATTTTGCAGTTCCAGAAAACAATTGCGCCACTGACCAGAAAAAAACTAGTCTAAAGTCAGTGGCGCGTTGAGCGTACATTCAAATGCTATTTTAAGCGCGCATGCTTGGTCATAATACAGAGTGTGAACTACGCGCATACACTGTAGATGATTCTCTCATCTACACAGATGCATTTTCCTTTTTGCAAATGATACATTATTATAAGGAAAAATATTAAAACACGAGGGAAATCGTTGTGCATGACGATGGGAAAAATAGGCATAAAGCTTACATATTTACCCAAATTATTATATGTATGTATAACCGAAGCTAATTTGGGTGGGTTTGTCCCATCCCCGATGTCACTTTTCTTTCTTTTACGGCCCTGACGAGAACATCGATCTCCTCGGCTGTGAACCGATTCTGAAGCGCGCCTGGTAAATGCGCCGTTATAATAGTATTGCGCCATGGAACAAGCGCACCTCGTTCATCATGCTCTTAAAGGAGAACTCCGGTCAATTTTAACATTGAGCTAATTTTTTTGTAAATTTGGAGTGCTGTCAGTACAGAGAACAACGACAAAAATCGGTGTTGCCTACACCGTGTTATCTTCTTTTTAAAAATTGCACCCTGTTGACTTCAATGGGGCAAGTTTTAAACCTGCTTTTAGCCTCTTAACATCCTTGATATGTCATTACAAGTGCACAGCCATGTGAGTGGTGTTATTAAGAGTGAACACGGTCAATCTGACTCCAGTAGATGTGAAAGATATTAATAAAAATTGTTAATTCAGCCAGCTCACATACCTGTATTTTCTTCCTGTTTTCGGTCGAAGTCCAAAGTAGTCGATTATCGAGTTGGGAGAATGGGATCTCATACAGCCTGGTCGCACGCGCGAACTCAATAATCGACTACTTTGGACTTCGACCGAAAACAGGAAGAAAATACAGCTATGTGAGCTGGCTGAATTAACATCATTTTTATTAATATCTTTCACATCTACTCAGTCAGATTGACCGTGTTCACTCTTAATAACATCAGGCACATGGCTGTGCACTTGTAATGACATATCAAGGATGTTAAGAGGCTAAAATCAGGTTTAAAACTTGCCCCATTGAAGTCAACAGGGTGCAAATTTTAAAAAGAAGATAACACGGTGTAGGCAACACCGATTTTTGTCGTTGTTCTCTGTACTGACAGCACTCCAAATTTACCAAAAAATTAGCTCAATGTTAAAATTGACCGGAGTTCTCCTTTAAAGGGAATGTGAGATGACGCTCTGATTGGTTTATTTCACGTTACGCCCAAACCACACCTATGAATAATGAAGCTACTTCAGACCAACCCCTTTTAAACTTGCGTCGGGTGCAAGTCCCTCCGGTAAAATAGCAACAGCGCCCAAGACCCGCCCACAAAGTAACTTGCGCTTCGCGCTTGATACTTGCGTTTCAGATCGTTAAAATAGGGCCCCAGAAGTCAAAGTTGAAGTTCAATCAGTTTATTGAAGACAAAGTTCTCCACACTTCAAAAGGAAAATGAAAATGAGTTGGAAATAACTTATATATACAGAATAGTAAGAAAAGATGTATTATGTATTTATTAATTATTTATTTGTTATTAACTCATTAATTCCTCTAGCTGTATCAGCCTCAATTTTTAATAGGCCTAGTGCTTTTTATGGTAACATTGGTCTTTCAGTTATTGTTTTCTATTGTGTATATGATTAATAATACTGAGTATTCAGGCATGCTGCTGATTAGACAAACACATTTTTGCATACTGTGTAGCAGGGAAGTATTAATATTTGTTCATTGGAACTGTGCATCAATATTTCCTAGCAGACTTTGAACTACCTTTGATTACAAAAGTACAGCTTTCATCCAAAGCTTCTAATTTCACAAATTTGTTAATGTTGTTTTTCTTCATCTGAAGTAGCATCTGTTCTTTGCATTTGTCTACTCTAGAAGACATCTGAAAAAATTGTACACAGATGTCATCAGTTCAAGCAAATTATTTCCTTGCAGTATTTTATCAAGAATATAGCCACAGCAGTTGTTAAAAGCAACACTGGCAATAAAGAAGGGCACTTTATAGTGTAGTCGTCAGCGGCCATGGCAAGCAGAGCTTACAGAGCTGGTAAATGGCCCTCGTGTGTGTCTCTCCTGCCCTATAACATCCTCAGGGGACCGGCATGAATAGATTGAAAGTTTGCGACAGATGTCAAAAAATCAGGAGTGAACTTGGATGCGTTCCTGCAAGAAGCCAAGGTTTTCAAGCCAAATGCTGCATATTTAATCCACCCTGACAGACTCCAGTCCATTTGAGAATGTAGCCTGTCTTGCTGCTGAGAGAACCACTCTTTTCTTTGTTGAAACCCATTTTCTCAGTTTACGGTTGCTCTTATTTATGTGGAATTATTTATTTAGAATTCAAGATGGATCCAACTTTTTCTTGAATATGTTGGCTGAGTGAAACGGTGCTAGTGAATGCACTCGGCTCTTAATATTAAACACATATTTCTTGCATTTTACAATCGCTTTAATGACGCGCTCAGGGAGATGTAGTATTATGAGTCTCCCCTATTGCTTTTCTTTTGTGATCCTGTCAGAGCACTAATACAGAATATTAGATTTGAGGTGAAATTATGATCTAACTTTTGCCGCTATAAAAGCAGAGCACATTAGGGAAGCTATTCTTTCTGATGATAGGCAGTACCAATGTGCATTTTCAACCGTAAACAACTCAATGCTTGGGTGAAACTGTTGGGGGAATTATCTGACAGCAACAGCAGAAATATATAGGCTATATCAGCTCTGGCCTTGGCTCATCCTGCCCACTGATATGCTGAAAATGCCATGGTTCTTTATGATTCAGCCACAGTGGGAAAAGATAATGTTCAGGGCAGAGCAAATCCATCCACTCATGGGTTATTTATTATTAATGGCTTACATTTTGTAAGAAAAGGGGAAAGTGATGTCTTAAGGTGTGTTGGAAGATAATCTTAAACATTTGGAAATGTGTTTTGGAAGTTGTTTAACATGAATGAAATTGTGTGACCGTTGTGGTAAACACGCAATCTTAGACAGATAAGTAGGTTAGTTAGTAATGGTCAGAATGGTGTTGACCACTGAAATGTTTGTCAGTGACCGATGTGGATATAGAGATCATAGGCTAGAGCCAGATTAAACATAGGCCTAATATATGGGCATTTGGCCACATGCCTAGCACTTCCAAATTGACAATGCATTTATAAATGTTTTTATTAGTGGGAGAGGCTGTGCAATGGCAAAACATGTTGGTGTGGTATAATACTGAGATGTGTATGTTATGCACTACTGTTCAAATGTTTGAGGTTTGGCAAGATTTTAAAAGAAATCCCTGATGCTCACCACGGCTGCATTTATTTGATCAAGAGTACAGTAAAATTTGATTGCAATTTTATTACAAGGATCAGTGGCCTGGACCTGGGGGACCGTTGGAGGTTCAGAGAGTCAATTTTTGTGTTGTTCATTGTGAAGAAACCTTTGGGCAATTGTATGTGATCCCGTCTATGAAAAATCAATAAACAAAATTGATCAAAATAAAATAAATAAAAAATATTGTAAAATATTATTTCGATTTAAAATAAGTCTTCTACTTTAATACATTTTAAAATGCGATTTATTTCTGTGATGGCAAAGCTGAATTTTTAGCAGCCATTGCTACTTCAGTCTTCATTATTAGGCCTACATGATACAGTTCTTCATAAATAATTGTTGATTTGGTGCTCAAGAAATTCTCAATGTTTAAATAGTTATGCTGCTTAATATTTTTATGGACACAATTTGTTTCAGGATTTTTTTGATGAATAGAAAGTTTAATAGAACAGCATTTATTTGAAATGTATCATTTTTTTGTAACAATGTCAGTTTACTAGGCTTGTTGCAGTAGTGTGCCGGTCTTACACAGTGTTCGGCCGTACAGTGATTACATTACTTGCCCTGCATGGCACCACCTATACAGTCGTTTTGCTTTTTTATAGAAATAAAAAAAACATTTAGTTCAGGTAGACGACGGACACTACAATTATAAACTGAAATCATCTGCTCTGCTCCATAAAGCACAAGCTGCAAAGTTGCAGCACAGTGCAGCAGGAGTTAAATATCAGAGAGTAAAGCGAGATGACTGACAAGATGAAGGGTCGAAGACAGAGGATTTGGTCATTGACAAATAACTTGTAAAATGTGCGGTCAGTACCCCCATTCCTTATACTCGCATTATACTACAATGACGCATTATTATTTTTTTCTCTTTCGTGCTGTTGGTCGATCGATCGATCTGTCATGTTTTTAAAGACGAAGTGCTCTCCAAGCTAGTATGCTCTCCACAGAACATAAAATATTCATTTATTTTTCGTGTTCGCATTTATGAGGAACAAACAATGTTACGGACGTGAGCGCTCTGAAAGCGGCACTAAAAGACTGCTTTAAAACTTTCACAGAGACCTCAAACAGGAAGCACAAAACCTTTCTTTAAAGTGAATTTCGTTTTGTATTAATTGTATCTTAATTTTAATCAATGTTTCATCAACCATTTGCCTGGATTTAATCAATAAAGCAGAAAATAGATATCACGACACGGAGGCGCCGGCGAATGAACTAGAGCTCGCCCTCATAAATGAAACGAAACTCAGCATAGCATACTTCTTCACAGACCTGAGAAATATATCTATTATCTACAGAACGCTTGAAATCATATTTTTAAACAGAACAATTCAAAACAAAAGAAAACTATGTAATCCGAATGAAATGTGCATTTCTCTCTGCGCGTTCACTAGGCTACTGCAAAGATCGCGAGTCAGCATCGTCAAACTTCATATTTGCAGCCGACACAGAAAACACTTGTTTATTAATAAACAATTAAAATGTCTCCTTGCTATATTTCACATATTCATAATCATTACTTTCGCCGGTTCTTTGTGACAGCTTTTAGATACTTTATTGGCAGCGCAGCGCCACCCTTACATGTTACATGAACGCGTCACCGCTGCATCAGCACCGAAAACGGAAGCATTTGGTAGACCTGTTCAATTAGGAGAAGATGTACTGTACATTTTTCTATTTGAGAATTTATTTTTATTTATTTCATTCTGAAGGACTGAAGTTTGAAAACTTAAAAATAAAATGTGGCACTGACATATCATTTATTCTCCAAGTTAAATAATTTACCTATTTTTCAGGGGTGAATGTCTGTCTACATTTGTAAAATTATACATATATGGTAGAATCAAATGTTGTTTTGTTTGTCTTGTGTATTGCCTTATCTACAACACATGAGTGTAATATGGTAAAGGTAGTACAGGAGAGAGACTTGGATTTCTCTTCAGTAAAATTAAAGTGTAAATATATCAGGGGAAAAATGTGTGTGTGTATATATATATATATATATATATATATATATATATATCGGTATCGGCATCGGCCAAAATTAGTTTGCAAATAATATCGGCATATAGAATATCAGCCAAAATCCAATATCGTGCATCCCTAGTTGCCATGTCTAGATTTCTTTCCATTTTTCTCTATGGCTATGTTTACCAGTCATCATCTTTTTAACAAATGTCAGATGTTAGTTTTCATTGATGTCTACATTAATGAATTTTAAAGATGTTTTCCCTTAAGCAGCCAGCAGATATTTCTAGCATGGAGCCATTCATTTATGCCTATTTAATTTATTCAGCATAACACTAGGCCAAGAAACAAAACTATATTTTTGCCTATCACTTTTGGATCTTGCCACCATTTGTATGTTTATGAAATACTCAGAACGTAATTCATAGTGCTTGAATTTTTTCTGCAGGCTTCTCAACAGTTTTTTTTGGGCATCTACAGAGAACTGGACTACATAAATAATTGAGTTACAAGCATACAGGGCCAGAGATAAAGAAGCTAAATAAAATTCAAACCAACTATAGGAGGTGTAAACATCAGCCTCATTAAAGAGTTATATAAAAGAAGATTTCACAGGTTGCAAATGGACTTGTGAAGTAGCAACAAGCAAATGCCTTTTAACCCTCATATGAGTTAATCTGGAGTTTTAATGCACACTTTCATGGATCTGCTCTGATAATGTCACCTGAGAAGAGGATAAGTAAAAGGAGCAATTATGAACTGTTCCAAGGACAGCTTAATGGCCAGAAACCTGTGGTATTCTCTGAAGCCGAAACTCACTCGCAATGATTTCACTGGCACGGAAAGTCATCTCTGCATCTGCCGTTTTGACGCTCAATATCGATTTTGAGGCTCCTCTCAAAGCGACTCTCTTCTCGGGATCAATGGAAATGTAATTTTGAGAGAAGCTTCTCCTGCTCTAATGAAAAACTTTGCAAAATACATGTGGTGCAGAAGTCCCTAAAGGCTGGTACAGATTAAAGGGGAAAATATTCTCTTCTAATCAGCTGGCTTTTAACCCCCTCTTCTAGATCTTAAAGGAGCAGCACTTAACATTTACATTAGAAAGTCATGGGCTTTTAGACCATTGCTTATGTGTAGCAGTTTTGCCAACATGTTAAATGGATTGATGATGGAGCCCTCATTGTTGTGGACTGATGTTTTCTGTTTGATTTTATTCCAGTGCCCCTCGTCACTGTAAAAGGAGATGATGTGGAGAGTCACGAAAAGGTAAGAGTTGAAGCATATTTACTTTTGTGTAACGGTATATGACAGCAGTTTGATTTTAAATGGCAGATCTGTAATCTCCTGTTCTTTTGTTTGTTTGCTTCTCATACTGTACATGGCTCACGATTTGTATCTCCAGCACCATAAATGCAAGCTACAGCTACAATATTTTTCTGCTGAAAGTGCACCAATTAAAGCCAAGCATATACACTCACCTAAAGGATTATTAGAAACACCATACTAATACTGTGTTTGACCCCCTTTCGCCTTCAGAACTGCCTTGATTCTATGTGGCATTGATCAACAAGGTGCTGAAAGCATTCTTTAGAAATGGTGGCCCATATTGATAGGATAGCATCTTGCAGTTGATGGAGATTTGTGGGATGCACATCCAGGGCACAAAGCTCCCGTTCCACCACATCCCAAAGATGCTCAATTGGGTTGAGATCTGGTGACTGTGGGGGCCATTTTAGTACAGTGAACTCATTGTCATGTTCAAGAAACCAATTTGAAATGATTCGAGCTTTGTGACATGGTGCATTATCCTGCTGGAAGTAGCCATCAGAGGTTGGGTACATGGTGGCCATAAAGGGATGGGCATGGTCAGAAACAATGCTCAGGTAGGCTGTGGCATTTAAACGATGCCCAATTGGCACAAAGGGGCCTAAAGTGTGCCAAGAAAACATCCCCCACACCATTACACCACCACCACCAGCCTGCACAGTGGTAACAAGGCATGATGGATCCATGTTCTCATTCTGTTTACGCCAAAATCTGACTCTACCATCTGAATCACTCAACAGAAATCGAGACTCATCAGACCAGGCAACATTTTTCCAGTCTTCAACTGTCCAATTTTGGTGAGCTCTTGCAAATTGTAGCCTCTTTTTCCTATTTGTAGTGGAGATGAGTGGTACCCGGTGGGGTCTTCTGCTGTTGTAGCCCATCCGCCTCAAGGTTGTGCGTGTTGTGGCTTCACAAATGCTTTGCTGCATACCTCGGTTGTAACGAGTAGTTATTTCAGTCAAAGTTGCTCTTCTATCAGCTTGAATCAGTCGGCCCATTCTCCTCTGACCTCTAGCATCAACAAGGCATTTTCGCCCACAGGGCTGCCGCATACTGGATGTTTTTCCCTTTTCACACCATTCTTTGTAAACCCTAGAAATGGTTGTGCGTGAAAATCCCAGTAACTGAGCAGATTGTGAAATACTCAGACCGGCCCGTCTGGCACCAACAACCATGCCACGCTCAAAATTTCTTAAATCACCACCTTTCCCATTCTGACATTCAGTTTCGAGTTCAGGAGATTGTCTTGACCAGGACCACACCCCTAAATGCATTGAAGCAACTGCCAAGTGATTGGTTGATTAGATAATTGCATTAATGAGAAATTGAACAAGTGTTCCTAATAATTCTTTAGGTGAGTGTGTGTATATACACATACATACAGTGTATGTATATATATCAGTTTTCTACAGCATGCATGATGATTTTTTTTTAATGTTCTTTGTAAGCTTGATTTTGAAGTGGCCTGTCAATATTATACTAGTGTTACTGTTTTTACATTAATAATTGCATTTTGCGACAATTAGGGTTGCACAATATTGGAAAAAAAAAAACTAACAATGCAATAGGCTATTGTGTTTTTCTGCGATATGGAAAAAGTACAAGAAGTTTCACCACATGAATTGAATAACTCCATTTGAAAATTATGAATTCTAAAATGAGTGCATCGGCATAGAAAAAAGAGCCGAAAAATAACTTTTTACTCTAAAGACTGACTGGATCATTGGACGATTAATTTGAGAATCATTGAAAAATGTGGTGATGTGCAATGTATATTATGAGAAAATTTAACTTCCAAAACGACTTACATTGCATTCAAGTCCAAATATATTTAATCAGTCTATGAACTTGGTGTTGCTACTGTAGCTCTTTGCTCTACTGGAACGGAGGCAAATTATGAAACATACCAGCAAGATGTCAGTAAATTAAAGTAAAACTACTACATGCAGTAGTTATGCATTGTTCAAATCACATTGTAATGTCCATATTCTAGAGTTGAAAGGGTTGCAAAAAAAAAAAAAGTACATTTATCAGGTATCTGCCACAACATTATTATTATCGGTTATTATTGGTGCATCCCTGAGGTAATTTAATCTCTGCATTTTAATCAATAGGCCTACGTGTTTCTTATTTGGTTCCAGATCCATCTTCCACTTGTCAGGCTGTGTCGTTGTCTTGCAATAAGCATTACATTGAGTTAGTCTAACTCTAAGGGACTTTGACAGGGGCCTTCACAGCTGAAATTCTGAGCATATGATCCTTGCTGCAAGTAACATTTTTCTCTTTTATTGCGTCAGCGGTTTCTGCTTTCTGCCGATAGGTTTCACGGTTAATGCATTAATTTTCTTGTGTAGCTTTTGTTGAGTTTTAAGCAGAGAGGCCACTGACATTCTGGGTCAGGAGAGGGAACAAAGGACAAAGAGAAAGAGGAAGCGAATACAATGCATAAGAACGCTGTAATATGCTTGTGTTAAGACCTTGGCAAGGGTTCAGATGTGCTTGTACATCTGTTTTTTTTTTTTATAGCAATTTTCCTTTTCTTTGTTGATATTTCCTTCTCCTTTTTTTCAATCGATGAAATTAAAAGTGAAATAGTACAGTTTGTTAATGTTACCCTCACTATAGTCGAAGGTTCACATGGTTGATTGAGTGTAAAAGTGGACATTTCATGAATAGATCTCTCTAGGTCCTTTCAGAATAAATAGACATGAAGTAGTGGAGATGCCTCTCTTGATTTGCACAGCAGGATGACAGGATGGACAATTGTTCAGGCCCTCCTACTCTTAAATCAATGCTCTTCAAAGACCGCACATCCTTGTGCTCCTGGGGTGAGAGGATTGACTGGTTCCAATCAAGGATCCAAAAATGAATGTTGCTGTCATTGAAGTTTATATTTTTCTGCCATTTCTTTTTGTGCATTTAGTAGGACTGTCATTAGCCTACTGGTACCTAGTACTGGTTAAATATTTGGAAACATTAGGCTAATCTTTTGTTTTTGAAAGAAGTCTCTTATGCTCATCAAGGCTGCATTTATTTAATAAAAAAAAAATATACAGAATACAGAAAAAACATTAATATTGTGAAATATTATTACAATTTGGAATAAAGATTTGTGATGGTAAAGCTTTCAGCATTTTACTCCAATTTTCAGTCAATCCTTCAGAAATCATTCTAATGATTTGATACAATTAAATAATCATATATATATATATATATATATATATATATATATATGTATATATATATATATATAAAAAAAAAAAAAAAATATATATATATATATATATATATATATATATATATATATATATATATATTAGTAACAAAAGTTATTTTTCGCAGATTATATGTCTTTAACGGTCAAAAACACGATGTCTTGATGTAAAAACTCTGGTCTTGGTGAGTAACCTCATAAAGACAGTCGGTTATATCTAAAATAAGCATAAAACGAGTGTGACAGACAGTATAATGAAACAGTAATGTATCTAGTAATGTGCACTAGTTCTTAAAGTGAACGCAACCATATGTGTCTGCCATTAATTTAGTTGTCAAAACAACATAATATTGATTTAATTGTAAGGAATCAGGATTAATACCCTATGTAAATTACGGTTTCCAATGAGGCAGTGTTACTGTACTTTGAGCCTACTGTTAGTACTAGTGTTAAAGTGTTAGTTTTATGTAAAAGTGCCATTAATGAATGTATTCATCATGTATGAATTTCTTTCTACTGTTGAACACAAGAGGTGACTTCCATAGTATTTGGTTACCCATATTCTTTAAAATATCTTCATTTTTTGTTCAACAGAAAACATTTTTTATATATATACGTGATAAATACATACATAAATGATGACATCATTTTTTTTTGGGTGAACAATCACCAGTAAGCCAGTATTAGTTGTCCTACATTGTTCATCAGCCTCCATTTTACAGCTAATGTTGTACGATTTTATGATTATTTTATTTTAAAAACAAAATAACCTGATCCTGTTTGATCAAGGAATGGGACTGTTCTGACTTTTTTTCAGCATAAATTTTTCATCTTGCATCAAAATAAAATAAAAAGCTTAATATACAGGTTTGTGGCTCTTAATTTCTTTTTATTAATTATCCAGTGAAATTATACAGTGAAACTTATGTTCACTGTTCTTTTTTATTAATATAGTATTTGTATTAAATCTATTTTCATTGAGTTGAATCGGAAATCGAATCGATTTGAGAGCTTGCGAATCGAAATCGAATCGAATTGGATCATCTGAATCGATACCCAGCCCTAGTGTAACAGGCTCTGTAATCTCATTCTGTGCAGAATATTCTCAATCTCAGTCAGAAGATATGATTAAATACATTAGGTCATTTTAAAGGAGCCTTATGTAAGATTGTGGCCAAAACTGTTACTGCAATCACTTTCAAATGACTGTAGAGCGGTGTATCCCCTCCCCCTGACTCGAGGTTGCCAGATAGGCTGCAGGATCCAACATTTTTTTTGTCCGACACGTTTGTATCTGCAGCTGTGGTAACTAGAGCAGAGCTGGCAACCCTGACACCGCAACACTACTGACTCCGTGATTGGTAGATCGGTGGAGGGTGGGGCATCAGCCCAAAACACAACATGACAACATCAACATCAGTTGAGGGCTGCAACTTCACTTTTTAAATGACAATATCCTGGCTGGACTACTGTTGTCAGTGATATAAGTGTTTGAAATGAACATGATTTCTTAATGTCTAGTGAATTATCGGCCATTTTATGATTAATTGAAATACATTTCTTACATACAGCTCCTTTAACATATATAATATATAATTAGAATAGAATTAATTGTACTAAATTAAATGACATCATATAGGCCTACAGAAAAATGGTGTCACATTTGTTTAACAAAACAGTAACAGAATACAATAACAATTATTATATTAATTACTATTATTGTTTAAACATTTTTTTTTTTATTTGTTAAACATCACATAGTTGTTTTTTTAGTCTGTATTTAAGTGCCTGCAACAGAAAGTTGTATCTGAAGAGGGCTTGTTGAGGTTCCAACTGCAGCTAAGGCCTGATAAATGATTGATGATCGCATTATAAAAGAATGAGATATTTCAGATTTGGCATGTCATCATCACAACACTGTTGTAAAGCATGTTGTATAAAGAACATGAGAAGTCCGGCTAAAAGAGAAATTGTTGTCTTGTACAGCTTCTTTCAAGGTGTTAGGAGGTTTTAATAATAAAGTTACAGGTTAGTTGCTTTACAAAATCAGATTACTTTATGGAAGTTTTCGCGAAAAATGCCTCTTTTTTTTTTTTGTCAGTGGGAACCAATTTTGTAAATTTGTACCCTATTAACTTTCATTATATGGACAGAAACAGTTCTCATTGTATTGGTGTATTCTTCTTCAGAATGTCATTTTTTTTGTGTTCCGAATGTAGTTTAGGGGAATTTTTTTGTAAACTCCCTTTAAAGACCCATAAGTCTTGGGAGACCCTAAAGACTCCCTACATTTTCATTTATTTACTAGCAAGGTCACTATGCGGTACACATGACACCATGTTTGTAAAGGACAGTGGTTGCATGCAAATTATGTTGTTGGGCTTTACAGTTGTCCTTGATCTTGGATACAGGACAGGATTACAGTTTGGCTGGAAATATGAAAAATAATCTACAACCTACAAGTCATGTGATTTACAATACATCCAACATACATATCATAAAAGATACACCAAGGTGCCGTTTTCATCTTCAGCTTTTTAGTCTTGCCTGACCTTTGCTGTCGACCTTTTTCTCAATAACCGGCCACATTGGTCATGCAGCTCGAGGAGAGGCGCTGGACTCGGAATCTCAATGGCTCGGGGAACAGAGGCAGGCCAAATGAGACTCAACAGGTCAATGGTGTGTGCTGGAATACTCTACTACCATATATCACAAGGACAGAGAGAGCGAACCAACCTTTGTCTGTGTATGGAAAAAATGAAAGGCGGGTACAATCAAGGATTTCCTTGATTGAATTGCTCTGGAAGGCGAGCACACACATTAAACCCAACTCCAATTAAGCTTGGCCCTGTAATTTCAAGCAGCTTTTCCCATGTGAATTGATTGGTGAATCGTTTTTACCTCTTCAAACAGGTTCAGTCCTGTCAGTGCTAGTTTAGCTAAAGGATATCGAGAGCCAGCTGGCAAATGTCACTCAAGCTACTTGCAATCTCGGCACGCTTGATTGGCAGTTCTAGACTTTGCCATTTGTGCCAAACTGTCCTTTCTGAAGATTTCACAGAATCCTGCAAAAGAGTTTTTAAGCATTTGGTAGCATTGGGAATAGTGAAGACAGCACTTTTCTGGACTTACATGGTTCCTTCTCTTGCAGGACGATGAGAAACGGCTATCATGAGGGATTATCATTAGACTCGTTCCTCAGATCAGGGACAAACAGGCTCCTCCAATGAGTTTTTTTTGTGACAACAATTCCTTAAGCTACACGATATATATGAGACAGGATGGGAAGTTAAATCTTTCTCTGCCATTGGCCATTGAATATTAATTGGTTCATTGACAGATGTACCACTGGCGAAAGAGGCTCCCGGCAACCCTGAGATGCCACAGTGTGTAGAGTTTTTTATGTTCTCGGATGACCTTGAGAAGCAAGAGATTTTATGAGTCCCACATGTGTCTTGTGCTTTTTATTTGATATTCTTAGCAATGCCCACATGCAGCCATTCTCTTCTGGGTGCATTGTTTTTGTCTCTGATATCCCCCGTGTACCGCATGTTGGTGGGTTGAGTTTGTCCTTCATTCTCTTTCGGTTTTGTCTGTTGACTATAATTTTCTCTATTTTGTGTTTGGAGGTATCCCCCCCAAAGAAGAACAAACCTTCCTTAGGGTTCTTTTAGGGACGTCCTTATTGGTAAAAAAAAGAAATGGTAAATAAATAGAATTTATATACTAATAAGTAGTATTTATTCATAATTTGAATTATTTTAGCATTTTCAGCTTTCATTTTAGTTTAGTTTTAGTATTTTTATGTGCTTTTTTTTATTTCTATTTTTTTTTAAACATTTAACTTTATATTCGCTTTAATTTAACTTTTAAATTAAATTTTTAGTAATTTTAATAAATTAGTTTCTTAAAGGTGGGGTATGTGATTTGCAAAACGGCCGGCAGAATGGTCCTACCTTCTTTCCTCCAACGCTGGCCCTGATTCGCGTGAGGGGTATGGGGGGAGGGGGGTATGGTACAACCGTTTGATTGACGGACTTACTGTCCAATGATTCTAGGTGGTCTTGGAAATGATTGGCTAGAGTTTTTCGAGTCCTGCCCATTCCACAGATGATCAAATTGCTTAATTTTCATTTCAGTGCTTGTAACTCAGTGGCTGTAAGTGGGTTATGAATAGGATTTCAAGTGATTTTGAAATAATTGACAAAAAAGAGAATCACATAGCCTACCTTTAAACTTAACATCCCTAAGGCAGCATTTTTTATTAGGGCCCAAGCCTTGAAAAGGCGAAGGCCCTATTGTTTTCCTAAGGATTATTATTTATTATTATTATTATTATTATTTTACTACCTTTTGGGCACTTTTGGGGGCCTTAACGTGCTCGAAAACTCTTGAAACTTTGCACACATCTCAGAACCCGCGGCCATCAGGGTCGGGCTGAAGATGGTACCCGGGCGTGGCAGGGGGGCTCGACAGCGCCCCCTGGAACGGGGTTTGAACACTTGGTCCATAAATCAAACACGCTTGCATGTAATAATATGAAACTCAGTACACATATAGATCTCATCGATTCATATATACTTCATGCTCTTACTTTTTACCCCAGCCCAACAGGAAGTCGGCTATTAAGGGTTGTTTGGAAAACGCATGCAATGGAATGTGAAATACTCCTCCTAGAGAATTCAAACACACGGCACGAAACTCGGTCAGCATGAAGTCAAGACACTGAGGATGAAAAATTGCCAGGGGATTTTTGATATCTCGAACGGTTTGGCCGTGGCGAGTAAACGAAATTATGGCGAGAAACGTGAAACAGGAAGTGTGTTATAACTAGGGCTGCAACTAACGATTATTTTAATAATCGATTAATCTGTCGATTATTTTTTCGATTAATCGATGAATCGGATTAAAAAAAACTGAAAATAAAAAAACATTCATTTCTAAGCCTTTATTCAAAAACAGAACTGACAGTGTAAATTCACAGTGCACAAATCTTTCAAATAATCAGAAAGTGCACTAACGGGCTGCTCCTTGAACATCCCTGAGCTGTTAAAGTAATGATTAAAAAAAAAAAAAAAATGGACTACAACAAAAAACATGTATGCTTTACATAGGCTTTTTTAAAATAAAGTGCTCAAAAAGATGGATATTTTTGTTTAAAGGGACCTGAGCTGTCAGAACAAAAAATAATTTATACAAAATAAAGAAAAATACAAATCAAAAAACTTAGGATTTGTTTGAAGGTCAGAAATTGTTCTCTATACTACACTCACAGACGCACACACTCACAGACGCACAAACACTCACAAATGCAGACACTCACAAACTTGTGTTTTTTTTTTGTCAAATGTGTTATCTTTAACAAAATGTTTGACATTTGAGTAATTTGACAAGCACATGCACACAAAAGACAAGTTTCGTGCTGTCGGATAATAGGTGCGCAGTAATAATAATAGCAATAATAATAATTATAACAGAAGATAATAGCTCTAGTCTATCCTAATATTAATTATAAATATAATGTATATGAAATATAAATACAATATAAATTATATAAAAAAACAAATACAATGGATTGACTACCTCATATGGTGTGTAAGGTAGGCATATTTTGCACCTCATCCTTTCCGAGGATATAGTGAAGTTTCCCATTCAGTCATTTAGAGTTAAGAATGAAAAATAAAGTGCTGCAAATTTTGGAAAAAATATTTCCCTTGTAGTGGAACTTGGGACAGACAAGAAAGTGTTTTCATCTTCTAATTCAAATCACAGTCTGCTAATTCAGTGGTAAGAATTTAATTGTTGTTTTTTATTTATATTGTTGTCCATTTATTGAACTTCCATGCCTCTTATATAATAATTATATATTACTATGTATCAATTTACTAATGCTTGGACACACACCGTCGCTCGCGCGCTGACCATGAGGCGCTGACACACTCGGTCTCTTTCGTGCACTGTCGCTCGCGCGCTGACCATGGCGCTGACACACTCGGTCTCTTTCGTGCACTGTCGCTCGGGCGCTGACCATGGCGCTGACACGTTCGGTCTCTTTCGTGCACTGTCGCTCGGGCGCTGACCATGGCGCTGACACATTCGGTCTCTTTCGTGCACTGTCGCTCGGGCGCTGACCATGGCGCTGACACACTCGGTCTCTCTCGCGTACAACGGTGTCTCTCGCGCGCAAACACACTCGGTACGTCTCTCTTGCGCACTGTTGCTCGCGCGCAGACACACTCTGTCGCTCGCGGCTGACACACGCGGTCTCTCTCGCGCGCATTGTCCAGTCCGGCACCTCATAGCTCTGCTCCGCTCCGCGCTCAACTCAACTTTTTTTTTTTATACAAAAATTATTGATACTCGCGCGACGCAACGAATCGATTATGAAATTCGTTGCCAACTTTTTTAATAATCGATTTTAATCGATTTAATCGATTCGTTGTTGCAGCCCTAGTTATAACTACTGCATACATTAACTAATCTTGATGAAACTTCAGCAGTGTGTTCGTTGTAAGAGCCCGATCACATGGATGTGACTATTGTGAGTCAAAGTTATAGCGCCACCAACTGGCAGCAGGAAGTGTGTCACTTTCAAAATGCTTTTAAATCACCCTCTTATTTTTACCCGATTTGCTTCAAACTTCATGTGCATAATGTAGACACACGCCAGATGTAGACCTGTGAAAGGATTATTGATATCTTAGATACTGTTGCCATGGCAATGCATCAAACATTAATGTTCCTTTTTTTAAGCTTTTTCATGCTTTTTTATGCTTTCGAGCACTTTTGGGGTTCTTAACGTGCTCGAAAACTCTTGAAACTTTGCACACGGGACAAAACCCGCGGCCATCAGGGCCGGGCTGAAGCTGGTACCCGGGCGTGGCAGGGGGGCTCGACAGCGCCCCCTTGAACGGGTCAGACAATTTGGTCCATATATCCAACACGCTTTAACCTATTTGCTTCAAACTTGATGTGTATAATGTAGACACAAGCCAGATGTAGACCTGTGAAAGGATTGTTGATATCTTAGATGCTGTTGCCGTGACAACGCATCAAACTTTAATATTCTTTTTGGATACTTTTGAGATTCTTAGCGCACTTTTGGGGCCCTTAACATGCTCAAAAACTCTTGAAACTTTGCACACGGGTCAGAAACCGCGGCCATCAGGGCCGCGCTGAAGCTGGTACCCGGGCGTGGCAGGGGGGCTCGACAGCGCCCCCTGGAACGGGGTCCGAAAACTTGGTCCATAAATCAAACAGGCTTTACCCGATTTGCTTCAAACTTGATGTGTATAATGTAGACACACGCCAGATGTAGACCTGTAAAAGGATTGTTGATATCTTAGATGCTGTTGCCGTGACAACGCATCAAACTTTAATATTCCTTTTGGATACTTTTGAGACTCTCAGCGCACTTTTGGGGCCCTTAACATGCTCAAAAACTCTTGAAACTTTGCACACGGGTCAGAACCCGCGGCCATCAGGGCCGGGCTGAAGCCAGCCCAACAGGAAGTCGGCTATTATGGTTTGTTTGGAAGCATATGCCCCTGGAATTCGATATACTCCTCCTAGAGAATTCAACCAATCGCCACGAAACTCGGTCAGCATGAAGTCAAGAGATTGACGATGAAAAGTTGCCAGGGGATTTTTGATATCTTGAACGGTTTGGCCGTGGCGAGGAAACGAATTTATGGCGAATAATGGAAACAGGAAGTGTGTTATAACTTCTGCATACATTAACTGATCTTGATGAAACTTCAGCAGTGTGTTCGTTGTAAGAGTCCGATCACATGGATGTGACTATTGTGAGTCAATGTTATAGCGCCACCAACTGGCAGCAGGAAGTGTGTCACTTTCAAAATGCTTTGAAATCACCCTCTTATTTTTACCCCATTTGCTTCAAACTTTATGTGTATAATGTAAACACACGCCAGATGTAGACTTGTGAAAGGATTATTGATATCTAAGATACTGTTGCCGTGACAACGCATCAAACGCATTAAACTTTAATATTCTTTTTGGATGCTTTTGAGACTCTTAGCATGCCTGAAATTGCTTAAAATTGCATGAAACTCGACAGACAGATCACATTTATTAGCCAGTAGACATGTGCAAAGTTTCAGAAACGGGCGTGGTGCAGGGGCTCAGTAGCGCCACCTTTTGACAAAAGTGGGGGTGTTAGTTATATAGTTTTACCTACAATCATAAAACTCGGTACGCATATTGTTCAGATCAAGCCGGACAACTTTCTAATTAACTGTCATTAGCTCCAAACAACAGCAAGTCAGATATTTAAGTTTGAATGTGGATGTATCTGAGAATTTTCTCTCCCTCTCTCTCTGTCTCTGTGTGTGAGGGATTTGTCTATTGCTTTTAATGGATTTCAAGGTTTCAGGGGCTTTTGGGGTTCTTAACGTGCTCAAAAACTCTTGAAATTTTGCACACAGGTCAGAACCCACGGCCATCAGGGCCGGGCTGAAGCTGGTACCCGGGCGTGGCAGGGGGGATCAACAGCGCCCCCTGGAATGGGATTCGAACACTTGTCCATATATCAAACACGCTTGCATGTAATAATATGAAACTCGGTACACTTATAGATCTCATCGGGCCGAACAACTTTCGTGCTCTAAGTTTTACGTGAGCCCAACAGGAAGTCAGTTATTATGGGTTGTTTGGAAACTCATCCTCTGAAAATCGAAGTACTCCTCCTAGGTAATTCATTCGATAGCTATCAAACTCGTTGTGCGTGAAGTCAAGACATTGAGGATGCTAAATTGCGAACGGATTTTTGAAATCTCGAACGGTTTGGCCGTGGCGATGAAACGAATTTATGACTAAAAAAGGACACAGAAAGTGTGTTATAACTTAGTTCGTTTGACCTACAGTCACAAAACTCTGTATTTATATTCTTCTCCTCGAGCCGAACAACTTTCTAATTTACAGTCATTAGCTTCGACCAAGAGAAAGTCAGATATTGTGGTTTGAATGTGGATTCTAAGAATTTTTTCTCCCTCTCTCTCCCTCTCCCTCCTTGTCTGTCTGTATGTATGTGTGTGTGTGTGTGTGTGTGAGGGGGAGTGGAGGGCTCTGTGGGTGATAGTTTAGTTTAAACACTGAATCATACATAGGGCTATACTGCCCTCTTGTGTCCAAAATTATATTTATGAATGAAATCGCCGTGTACGCGCATCGTTATGAATGCACGTGCAGCCGTTAGTTTCATTTTAAAATGAGCGCCTTTTCTGGCGGCGATTGCTTGAATTGTGAGTTCAATAGCCTATTATTCTTCATGGAAAACACAACAAAACAGTATAATGACAGATTCTCTTAAATAGGTGCTTTTACACAAAATATTCCTTCATCTATTCAGTCAGCTCTTCACTCTCGTGTTTTATGAAATTTAGAAGAGTTTATAGTTTGACAAAAGCACTTTGTTGTGTTTTATTGCGAGTGTACACAAATATAAGTAAACACTTTGCAGTTTGAATGATGTCCTCTTAGAAAACAAGGACGGAGTATGTTTTTATGTGTAACACTGTTCAATCGCCCTCGCACCACACCCACACACACCCACACACACAACATATTCCATCATTGCAATCTTGACATCGCAGCCTGTTCATTATAGCCGTAATAAAATATAATAATAAAATAGTCAACCTAACATATACAAATTACACTGCTCTGTTGAAATAGTCAGTAGTACAATTCGTATCATTCAGCGTAAGCACCGCTCCACTGTGATGTTTCCAAGCACATTTTTGCACAAGTGAAGAGGATGATTTTTTCCATCGATATTGGAACGTGAGTGAAGTACAAAGCCTATAATAAAGAATAGTTTAGCATCCAAATACATTGTAAATGTTGAAACAGTTTGATTCTAATGTGAGAGTTAAGTGAGCCCAACACTGCTCACTTTCACTTTAAATTATTTCGGTTATTTCGATCTTGTTTATATATTTTTTAAATTCTTGTTCTGTTCTGAATATCATTCAATTTAAAGGATTTGTTGTAGAATATTTTCAGTGTATCATCAAATCAGAATAATTCTCTCAGTTTATGGATTCCCTAGATTTTTTTTTTCATTGTTCTAATCAGGTAAGGCAATTGATATTATTCTCTGTGTCTTTATATATATATATATATATATATATTTGTTATATTAGCAGGGTGAACAATGGCAAACAGGGCAGAACAGAAAAGGCAGAGACAAACCAGGTTGACAGGTGCTGCAAAACATATTGACCTATGACATCCTATGACATTAAAAACAATTCTAAATTAATAATTTTCTCATATATGTGCCTATTGTGGTTCACGATCATAGGCCCTGTCCCAGATGGCACACTTCATATGAATTTTCGGTCTTGTGTACTTATTTCATGTGTCCGTTAAATCCATGAGACCGTAGGGTATCTCATTTTTCATTTTAGGTTTCAGAAGGTTGCTCACGCATACTTTGTGGTTGATATGTGCCCTCGATGCACACTTTTGCAGAGCCCACACTGATGCAAGCTCTACAGCACACTTCTTTTCGAGAGTCAAAGCGGAGTTACGTTTTTGCACGTCATGCACAATAACCCTAAAGGCACCAGGGTGGCGGTGCCACCGGCTTTATATATATATATATATATATATATATATATATATATATATATATATATATATATATATATAAATATAGCTGCGAGCAGCGATGAAGGGCCAAAGCCGGTGGTACCGCCACCCCGGTGCCTTTAGGTAACTAAAGGCTCCGGGGTTGCGGTGCCACCGGCTTGGGCCCGTAATCGCTGCTCGCAGCTATATTTTTTTCTTAGTTTTCTCTATTTCTATTTGATCTAATATTAATATTTTATTTCAGCTTTATTTCAGTTAACAAAAATGATTTTTTAACAATTTTCTTTTCGGTGCAGAAAGTAATTAAATTCCATTTAAACTTGTATTAGCCTACTTCATTTTATCATGACCTCGAATTCAGGCTGGAATGCCAATTGATTTTGTCATTTAAATAATAATTTATGTAGACATTGGATTATTCTATTTAACTTCACAGCATGATATGCTAAATACCGCCCTCACATTGATGTGATTGGTTACAACTTACAAGGTAGTTTGTGATGTCAGAAACGCTGTCAATTTCAAACCGCATTTGAGTCCTGTCTTTTTTTCACTACAGTTTTAAGGAGAAAATACTCAGAAATGGTGTTTATTTATGAATTTGCACGTGATTTGTCTTAAAGCATATTTAAAACATGATTTAAAAACTTGTTTTTTCACCACAGGGGGTGTAGGCTGCCCATGCTTGCCATTAATTAAATAGTAGTTCCATAATCAGAGGTTATTATGGCTATAACTATAAAGTAATGCCGCCCCATGCTTGCTAGTACCTCAATAGTATTTTTGTCTGGCAATACAAAATAATATATATAAAAGACACTCTGCATTACTGGATAATCTGGCTACAGAATCGCCCTGAGCCTTTTGCAACATTTAAATACCCAGACCAAGACAAAACATCCTCCAAATGGAGGCATGAACTAACAATTGAAATCTGCATTAATCAAGACCCCAGACCTGGGTCAGAGCATGTGAGTGGAGTGGAGTAATATTTCCTTTCTGAAGATTCCTCTCCACTCCTTCAGTCCGCTCAGGGCCGCTTACTCAAACCAGAAAGCTCTTTGATATGCTAGTTTGAGAATATGTGAAATAAGCATAGGTCTAAGGTTATGGAGTTAAAAACTGTTTTAATGAAGTTCTGAACCTTATACATAGCCTAAATGCACAGTAAACATCAAAATTAAAAACGAAGAATGAGCAGAAATTGTGAAGGAACTGAGTTTGCAAAGATTAATTTTGTGATATACTAACAGCGAAGTTCATCATCGTTTTTCGCTTATGGATAAAATTAAGTTTGAAATACCTTCTCAGCACTACTGTTAACAATCATCCCGCAGCCACACTGATGAGAGCTGTTACTGTAATTGAGACATTTATGCAAGCGTTACAAACAGAAAGACGTATAGTTAAGAGAAATGTAATGAACGGGATTTGAGCGAATATCATTTTACCGGTGAGCGTGAGCGGTGCATGAGTGGAGCGTGAGCTCGGGCCGTGAATGATTGAGAAAAACGCTTTGGCATAGAGCTGAATATTGCGCAGACTGTCACACCACTTCCTTCATATTCTCTGAACTTGGTAGTTTACACCTTTTTGGGGACAGAAGGTAATTTGCATGGAAGACCCTGGGAAATGGCACGCCCTTCACAGTAAGCAAAACATCTCAAAACTCTCTAACTTGTATTATCTTTTGGTCTATTTCTCTGGACATGAGACCATTGTACCAGTGACACTGAGACATTTCAAATGATACCGAACATGCCTGTTAATTCAATTGAATTGACATAGAACACTAAATATAGAAAATATTTTTGAATATAATCATTCTGAGTGAACTGAGTAAAGGGAAGAATGGGTAAAGGAAAGAAAGTGGGGGAGAAGGAACCAATGTTGAAGGAAGGACAAGAGGGAAAGAAGCTTTTCCACATCTTCACTCTGTTGGGTGTGGCGAAAGATGCATGTATGTGTCCATCTGTATTATCTCAGGAGATCAAAAGCATCTGATGTAACCTTACAACACTGGGAATGAACAGCACTTTTTAGATTTCAGAACTAATTATAAAAGCCCTGATATACAGGTGAAACTCGAAAAATTTGAATATCGTGGAAAAGTTATTTTGATGATTATGGCTTACAGCTTATGAAAACCCCAAATTCAAAATCTCAGAAAATTAGAATATTACATGAAATCAATAATAAAAAGGATTTTAAATAGAGAAATGTCAGCCCTCTGAAAAGTATAATCATGCATATGTATAAAGTTGTATATACTAAATATATTAGTTTCACCTTTTAATTTGAATTACTGAAATACATGAACTTTTGCACGATATTCAGATTTTTCGAGTTTCACCTGTACTTCAAGCGAAATTGAAGGTTGACCTGATGCGACATTATTTCGAACAAAATTAGGCCAAACAGCTTGCCAAAATGAATTCCTCCTCCCTTGATGTGGAAATCTTCTCTGGTTCATTTCTTCTGTTCAGTCTGTTGAGGTCGGACATCTTTGACTGAAAACATGAACACACTGGAGAGCCGCTTTATAGAAGAAAATGAAGTTGTAATTCTGATTAAATGAGACACTGGCACTGTTTTTAATGTTTAATACTGTAAAGCTGCTTGCTTTAAAGCAATCTATTGTATAAATAAATAAACGTCACATGATGTGACTTTACTAGAGTGCCGAAATAAAGAGATCGTGCAAACACATCACAATGCTATGATCAGATTCTTATGCTTTATTTAAAAAAATGCTTGCTGTTCTCTGATTTTTGTTGTGTGTTTATTTTGTTATTGAGAGGAAAGCGTGCAACACATATTTATATATTCATCTAAACTCCGCTCTTAGCAGTGTGGGCAGCTTCGGGATGTTTGCTAACAGTATATCGCTGCTATGTAACTTCTTTTTACCCCTAGGCGAAGAACGTAAAAGAACTTACTGTGAGTATTTCAGGGTCTTAACTGAAGCCTATCCCCAAAAGAAAACATCTTTATTAAGTTGATTAATAGTAAATTAAATGAATTAATAAACAATTATTAGACAATTTATTACACAATTAAAAGTCCCCATTTAGACATGTGAGTGTAAAAAAAAAGAGAGCTAGTAGATGATATGGTGGGAATGTGAACGTTATAATTTTCCAGCTCAGAAGTAGAATTTGGATAAATATATCTCATGCTTACAAAAACACACTCTCAGCAAACTGCTGTTGTGGGGTTGACCAGGAAGAGCAGGTAGTGTCATTTTAATGTTTTTTGTTTTGTTTCGTTTATGCTGTAGACATTGCAAGATCATGGTTGTGTAAACCACAAGTAGCAGGATAAAGCCACCTCCACTTAATTGTATTTAATCTGTTATCCAGACGACAACAGTTGCAATGGCCCATTTTCTCCAGTTTAGTCCGCTTCAGAAAGTATGTGACGAGGAGAAACCCTTGAGCTTGATAAACCACAGAGCCTAATTAAGTCAGTGCCTTCTACCCACCCCTGGCACTGATTTAAATCAGTTCTGATGTGGTCCTTTCTGCCCATGCATAAATTTTCCTCTCACTGAAATCAGATAAAAAATTCTGACTAACCATGCAGACGTTTTGCCTGGCATCCTGTTATCCACTTTCTTCAAACAGATTTATATTCGTCCCCTGTCGATGATATGATGAAAATGAGAAAGCATGTGTGTAAATCAGAACTTTCTGTGTGTGGATATATTGGTGTTCTGTTGCACAATATAAGGTGATGCAAGTCTATGGTGGGGGGCAGAAGATGTGTACAGTTTGATTAGCGGTGACATGCCTCATGACACACTTTCATTTTAAATGAATATGCAAAAATAGGAAATTGAGATGTGTTTTTTTTTGTGATGGATCTCTACGGGGGTTGAATTTAGATGCATAACCTCTCATAAAGGCTTTTAGCATGCTGGCAGTCAGTTAACCCTCTCCAGGAAGTTGCGTGACTAAATTCATATCCATTAAACCATCACCTCTTCAGCCTTCAAAGCAGTGTTTTTGTTTTCTTGTACTCGGTACATTTCAAGAAAATTACTTTCAGATGTCAAATGTGTGAGCAGATTTTTATTATGCATGGTCTCTAGGAGTTTTTTTGTTTTTTGTGAGGACTATGGTTATAATTAATAAAAGTTATAGTTAATAAATTGTTATTCAATATCTGTCAGTTGAAGTCTGCACTTAGCATCCATTTATCCACATCTGATGGTGTCTGCTGGTGCTGGACATTAACCAGCCTAATTATACAGGGCTTTCGGAGTCGATTTTGAAGATATGTAATTTTAAATATCTTTTGTGAGGAAGGAAGCAGGTTTTTCTGGCCAGAACCCACTTACTTAAAGAGGTCATGCATAATTATTTTATTTTATAATGTTCTCTGAGGGCCACTTATAATGTTATCAGGATTTTTACATCAAAAAACATCCTAATTTACAAGTAATAAGCTTTTTTCTCTCCTGTTTTTTGACCCTCTCTTTGAAACACTGTTTTGATGGGCATGCCACATTCAATACTTATGCCCACTGCTATGATTGGGTAACATTTTTACATTTTAAAATAATTTTCAATGGCCTGCCATTACATCTCATAACCTTCCTATGTTGAAAAATGTATATTGTTATATATTGTTAATAATATTATATTGTTACAATTATATATGTGTATATATATGTGTATGTATGTATGTGTGTGTACATTTCACATCTATTCACAGTTTGACTGCGGCACTGCAGTATATATACTCAAATATCAAATGATCTGTAACAGATAAAGCAATAGTGATTGACACATGGTAAAAACAATATTTACTCACATTTGTGTGTTGCGACATTGCTGTCGGATCCAATATAGTCGGAACTGCATCATCTTTAATGTTCATTCTGTCTGAAAAGCCTGCGGCGAACTTTGAATCTGCAGTAAAAAGAAGCGAACAAATGAACAGTCTTACTGACGCAATCTGACTGGAACTTCAGTTCATCCAAGCTTTCTTAAAGGGGTCATCAGACACCCATTTTCCACAAGTTGGTATGATTCTTTAGGGTCTTCATGTAAAGTTTGTAACATACTTTGGTTAAAATTCCTCAATGGTTGTGTAAAACAACACCCTTTTTACATCCTTAAAAACAGCTCTGTTCACAGCGACCAGTTTCGGTGCATGTCTCTTTAAACCTGGAGGGCAGGACCGAGGGTCCTGCAGAGTTTAGCTCCAACCCTGATCAAACACACTTACCTGTGAGCTTCTAGTGATCCTGAAGACCTTGATTAGACCTTGATCAGGTGTCTTTGATCAGGGTTGGAGCTAAACTCTGCAGGACAGTGGCCCTCCAGGACCGAGTTTGAGTAACCCTGCTTTAAATGATAATGAGCAACTGCTCACCCCACCCCTCTCTTCCGTGGGGGGTGTCACACACGACACATAAAGTGCTGCATTGGCAGACAGTATACAAATGGCTGAGGGCAGAAATATGCTAATACGGGACAGTCCGTCCAGTCGTGGGCGGAGCAAAATCCAAACTGCTTGATTATTGAGACTGTTTAGGCCTTTTGAGGATAAAAAAAAAAGGAGTGAATGGATTTTTTTCATTGTATGGTGGTTGTCCACACACTGCAAAGACGCATTTATATGCAAACACCATATATAAAAGTGACTTTTGCATCCAATGACCCCTTTAATGTTAGGATCACAAGGAAAGCAATGCAAAGACTGTTTTTCCGCAACTTGGCACTTCAAATTGTCTTGTAATCATCAGAGGCATCTCTATGGTTTTGTTGCTGGAGTAATCCTGTGTTTGCGTCTGTCTCATATTTACTACTACATGACGTGTGAATCGGTGGGTGGGGCGAAAGAGGCAGTGATGTAGAAGTAGGCGTTGGCCATCTTCTGCAGAGGCATTCTTTTGTCGCACTATAACGTAATAATGTGACACAATCCGGAACAAGTCATTTTTTGATCATGGTTTCAAGTAAAGCTGGTTTTGGACTAACAAGGAAGTTTTGAGTTCTGAAAGGATATTTTTACAGTACAATGACCTCTTATATGTCAAAAGTTTTAAACACTATTATATAACTTATTATATAACTATAAATATTTATTATTATATAACTATAAATAATTTTTTCAAAGAAAAACATTTATTTGTATGTATTTATTTATTTACTTTGGAATTCCATATCACCAGACCTCTAACCACAGCACTTCTTTTAGTTGCACACTTCCATTGTGTATTTGCTTCAGGGTCAATTATACAACTGGAGGTGACTCTGCCGTCTCAACAAGTCCCTGCCTTTGAGTTTCCTGTTCCTTTGGGGTTTCAGAATCAATGTTTTTCTTCTCTTCGGGTTGCTGTGGATTGAACCTCTAACCGTGCAATGATTCACAACGTCACCTTGATGGTTCAGCCTCTCCCTCTCACTGTAATGATGTGCCACACTCTGCCCGGGGTAAAGATATATGACTTGTTTCTCGAAGGGCTGGTTCGAGCTCAGGCCTAGAGTAATTGTTAGCAGAGTGGTAGCAATAAATCAAAAGCCATCTCTTTTTTTCCTCGTTATCCTCTAATATACCACAATATGAGTAGGGAGAGCATCAAATATTGCTCGAATTTGCTCCCTTTTCTCTTCATGTCGCTGAGGACGTGAGATTTGGTTTGAGCGGGGAAGGCTCGTTCAAAGTTCGCAACAGGAACTGTGATCAATTCGCTCTTTCCTCCACAGTCGGCTGGTAGCACTGACAGCTCTGGTGGTAGAATGAGCTTCCTAATACCCTAATAGGCTACGTGCACAAGCGTCGTGACGAACTTCCGCTATTGTCAGAAGCCGGCATAACAGTTTCCGGTTAACTTGCGCGTCGCCCAAAATGTCTGTTTATACTCGATTGTATACCACAATATATCCGCGGCTGTACCACAAACACATACTTACTATTTTTATTTAAAATCCAGAAGTTATGCTGCAACTTTTATTTAAAAAAAAGTGGTCAGCATTGCGATTCTCTTTGTACACACTCTTTAATGGACGCATGCAAGTTTAAACATAATTTAAACAACGTAGGTTAGGGCTATTATTCCATGCATTACTTATATTTTTATTTATAAGTTGCTCAATCAAGTGGTCAAATTTACTATATTAAAATGCCAAATATTTTAAATTAGAACTTAAAATTGGCAAAAACAGCCGACTCACATGCCTTTTCTTTTTGCATTTAAATTGTAAGCCAACAATAGATCTTGCATGTCACAAATAACTTTTTTCAGTCTTCAGATGACTGTGAAAAATAGTAGTACCGGTATATTAAATGCATTTATGGTGAGATTACTACATTTTCAGGACAATCTTTGTGCATTTTGACCACGAAACATGCGGTGTCACTTTAATGCAGCACAGCAGAAATAGATTCGGTGCAGTAACGATCGCTGCACTGCTGTTATAGCTACGTGCCGCATCTGGAACGGTGTGAAAAGTGAAAGCCCTAACCTGTTAACATGGTGCGTTAGGAGCACTGTGTGCCACTTTGCTCTGCTTCAAGTCACTAACAGCCATTTGAGCTTCCACCGCTTCCCGAAAAACACCAACCTTCGTGCGCAGTGGCTGCACAAAATAGACATTTTGGGCGACGCGCAAAAAAAAAAAGTAAAAATAGTAAGTATGTGTTTGTGGTACAGCCGCGGATCAGTTATTCACTGCAAACGCATCATATGTGAAAGCACTGCACGCGCTGCTCCTGCACCGCAACACGCACTGCAAACGGGGTATGTGTGAAACAGACGTTAGATGATAGATCCACCTACAGTTCTTAGAAACTTAGATGTGTTTAACAACTATTTTTTTCGTACAATAGCAGCACTCATCTTGTTTGTTTATAGCGGATGCGGATGAACAGTCGTAAACCGGAAACTGTTATGCCGGCTTCTGACAATAGCGGAAGTTCGTCACGACGCTTGTGCACGTAGCCTATTGAGCTGAGTATTCAGGGTTAGAACAGCATCAGCTTCAGGCACCGAAACCACACAATTTGCAGTGAACTAATGACATGGTGAATCATGATTGATTAGTTCAAATAACCCAAAGTATACTCTCAACATTTTGATGTTCTTTTAGAAATTTAATTGAACGACTAATTTATGCATGCAGGAAGACTAATTCTGGCTTCATGTCGGAATGATCATGTTTAGGGGATTTGCATGAACGAATCCGGAATCCTGCTCCTGCCAATCGACTGTCCTGCACAGTTCATCTCCAACCCTAATCAAACACACCTGCCTTTCATTTTCAAGTGATCCTAAAGACCTTAATTGGTTGCTTCAGGTGTGTTTGATTAGTGTTGGTGATCAGGACAGTCAATCGGCAGGAGCAGGATTGAGCACCCCTGGTGTGAAATCAGCCAAATTTCAGAAACTTTCCCGGCTCAGATTTTTGATTTTGTTCATGTTTATCTGAAGAAAGACAAAAATAAATGAAAGCCAAAATATGAAATATAATGTAATATTAAGTGTTATTAATATGAATTCATTTTGATATTATACATTTCATTATAATATTAATAAATTAAAAGATTTCTGTTTATATTTTTGTTTTAAAATCCATTTTAAGTCCCTGATTTTCAATGTAATGTCAGACTTTTTGACCCCACTAAATGTCAGTTTTTTGTGTTGCCTACAAAGTAAATAAATAAACTATTCAATTTGCCCTAGATGCCCATTGCATTGTAATTTAGATATCTGATCTTGTCAGTAAGAACTTTCCAGGAGGACTTGATGACAACATTACATTTAGAATAACCATTAGTTTACAGTTTGTTTAGTCTTGGGAAAGGTTCTGTCTCATACATCTCTCTCCCTTAGTTTTTAGGTTGTACTTATTGGCATGCTTCAATAGTGCTGCATTTTCTTGTCAAAACGAATGATGTTATGAGTGCCTCCAGGTTGGACTTTTATTTGCTTACTGGTTCATTTGTAAACACTGCCTCTAATGTTGTCTTTCTCTCAATTTCTCTTTTCAGATCCATGACTCTGACAAACCTCCCTCTGAGAGTCAGCTCGGTGAGTATCCAAGCAGCTTCTCTTTCCTTTCACATCCTGCAGAAGTCAACCAGAGTGTGAGGAGCTTTCAAAAGACACCAAAATCCCATTGAAATAATTCCTGTCATAGACTTCAAGTTGTATTTTAGTATCTTTTCAGTTTGGTAATGTTCTTATCACATTTTATATTGTGTGTCTTCAGACCAACTGTAAATATCACTGATGCCTCATCTAAACAGAAAATGATCAGGTTTATTTTAGATGGCTTTAGTTGATGTAGCTCTCCGTGCAGCACAGCTAATTGATTTGGGTCATCGTTTGCAGTGTGCTGTACGTGTGTTTGATATTTCAGTGTAGCGAGGCAAATGAGAGTAATCCGGCATGGCGTGTTGGAATGAACAGATCGTATGGGTTTATTACAATACCCGTAATTTAGGTCCTCTTGCAATTGCCACAGTAAAACATTCGAACAGAAGGTGCAAAACGTTTTGGATGAAAATAACATCATTATTTCACCCCTGAATTCCAGCAACCATTACAGCTAAATTGATACTGGTGTTTTGCTTTTCTTTTGTCTTTAAAAGGCCTATGTTAGAGCAATCAGCATACAAATGACTCTAAAGGTGCACAGGTCAATTATGATTGGCTGTCGCTGCTTAACAAAGGAAATCTCAGTGGATGAGGGAGAGGAAGAGAGAAATGACAAGGACATGTTAAAAGATGAAAGTAGATCAATAGTTTGAGCATAGACTGGGGTTTCAATTATATACAGGCATGAAATTAGCCTTTATAAAAAGCAGAAAAGAGTTAAACATGGTCTGTTTGAAATTTTTCTTTGTCTGACTCAAAAGTAGGCAAGTACGGCAATTAATCAACTTCATGAAGTGGATGTGGAGTCTGTCGAAATGTAATGACTTTCATACATCAAACAGTTGAAGGAAGCCTGAAGTGCAAAGATGGTTATATAATTTCACAGAATTCTCCCTTTCAAAAAGGTACTTCATATGCTTCAGCCCATAGTATGATTACGAATATTCTCAGAGCCTCTTTTCGCACCAAGTGTGTGACGCAGAACAATAACCTTTATGGTTTTGAAGTTCTCTTTCTTAGTCTCCCAGAAGTGTTTGGTTGCCTGAAGCGCTTTATATGTATATGTCAGAGAGGCATTCTTTTGAGCTTTGTGTTCTCTTGTAATGCACTCTACGGATAGCGAAAAGTCAAGCACACTAGCATAATCTCTAAATTATTTCTGGATATTGTCTGTGCAGCTAAAAATACTGTACTTCAGACTAAAATCGACATCATATGGGAATGTTGAGAAGTTAGAAGTAGTTTGAAATGCATCATTCCTCCCGGAATAAGCTCATATGGAATATTTGAGTGTTTAATCTTAAATATTGTTTTTTCGAATAGTTTGAAGGCCTGTACGAATTCGATTGCAATCGAAGCAAACCGAGGGTGCTTCCCTCATCCACCACTCCAGAACTGTAGTACCCGACTTCCCTCCTGTGCATAACAGTCACTTAACACAGTCACGGTTGCTATGGTGGTGACTTGACATCGGCCTTGTCTTATCTTTTAGAAAGTCAGGAGCCTTTTTTTATGTAATGAAGCATGAAGAAGAGTTAGATGGAGTGGTTAGAAAAAAAAGGGATGATTTAAACATTCGAAAATTTTTTTCTGTTGTTTAGCAACTCATCAAACTGTAAAATTGAAAAGTGAGGTTCTGAGGTGTCCTTGAGGATGTTTTATATAACTATCTGATTGAATTTAAACTAGTTCAAACTTCTTCTTTTTTTAAACGTGCCATTGAACATCATCACAAAACTCTCCGATGGTGCATTAAGAAGATATCGGAGTCTTTCAAGATCCTCAGGAAGGGCGAGATAACAGTTCTTCTGAGTTTCATTTTCAAATTGGAGATTTTTAAAGGGTTTTTAAATGAGGCTTTAATGATGGCGGTTTGACTACAGCTGTTGAGTGTGAGAAAGAAAAAGGATATAAATCGTAATGACACCAATTGGTGACTATTTTATTAATAATGGCACAATAGCTAATATTTATAGCTCATTTTAAAGGACTAGTTTTATATAATGCCCAAGCCCAATAATGAATGCCATTACTTACACACATTGTTTTATCCAAATCCTGTATGATCTTATTTCTTCTATAACACTCAAAAGGAGATGTTTTTCAGAATACCCAAGCTGCTCGTTTACATACATTGAAAATGGACAGAGATTCACACTGTTGCTCCACATTAAATATCAATTAAATAGTTTTCTCTCCTGTATTGCCTCGTCTTTTTAACATTTAAAACCGACACAGCTTGGGCATTCTGCCTAACATCTCCTTGGATCGACAACATGCTTCAACAGGGTGAGTAAATGTTGACAGAATTTTCTTTTATCCTTTTAATAAAAAAGTATGGGTTGAAAAACACTAAGTGCATCTCAAGTCTAGAATGAAATGCCTAGAAGATTTTCAAAGGCTTGTTTTACTTAAAGGAACCTTGCCTCAGTATCAGTGACTCTTTTTTTAAAATTATATTCTTTTATCAGATACTCTCTTCATCATGCTTACTCTCTGGACCATCTCCTGTAGATACAAGCCAAACTGTAATGCTTAATTAACCCGGCTTTACTTCTGCTTTATCCAGCACTAATGGCACTTAGGCTTCATAACACAACACCTTGGATGTGCTGCTGTATTTGTGTTGGCGTCTCTGATTTCTAATGTGATTACGTCTATAAATATGATTAAGACCTTAGTCATTGTTCATAGTCATACTGCAGCGATGTCAGGTTTTATTACTTGGGCATGTGCCAAGTTATTAGGAGTCTTTGCAATTTCTGCATTGGTTATGATCAAGATTATTCTGCCAGAAGGCATGCAGAGCATGGCTGAAACTGTAGTTTAGTTTAATGATAGGCTTGCTTAGATATATTGGGGCAAGATGGGGCAAGATGTGTCCGTGTGTGAGCCATGTCACCAGTTTAATCTAGCAAAGTGCACCGTTTTTGTCACATGAGTCCTATCTGTCTATCTGTCTATCTATCTATCTATCTATCTATCTATCTATCTATCTATCTATCTATCTATCTATCTATCTATCTATCTATCTATCTATCTGTATATCTATCTATATATCTGTCTATCTATCTATCTATCTATCTGTCTATCTGTCTGTCTATCTGTCTGTCTGTCTGTCTGTCTGTCTGTCTGCAGTCATCTCAACTATACCTCTTCCCAACTATCTGAACTATCCCTCTCTATCTCTGCAACTATCTCGACTATCGCTCTCTCTGACCTTCTCTGTAACTATCTCCACTATCCCTCTTTCTATCCTTCTCTGTATATCCCTAACCATCTATCTTTACTTACTTATCCTCTCTTTAACTAGCTTGACTGTCCCTCTCTATCTATCACTACTAACTAACTAACTAACTAACTAACTCACAGTTGAGTGCCACAGATTTGATCATTCCTGTGACATGAGACATAAAAATAAATTTTTGTTCCTCCTCATCCTAATTTTTTTTCCTACATCTCCCTGAACTCAAGTGACCCGCATTCTTTTCTGGGATCTGCTCGGAAAATCTCACAGTGTTGCCTCTTCTGAACAGCTTGTCTCCTAGATATGCGAAAACTCAGACGCTTTCTGAGTAATTAAAGCGCAACTCTGCCTTTTTAAAAGTGGCTGAGATCATGTTTACTCAATCCACTTCCTTGGAGCGGCGCACAGTTTAAGACCTGATAATGAGGCTCACGGATTTGGAATCTTTTAAAGTGGAGCTGCCTCCAGGCCTTGAATTATTGATGCAAAGTAGGAGGTTTAAAACTGCCTTCAATGCTCATTAGTTTTCGGGTGAGATGCACACAGGGACAGGGACTGCAGCTTTATAATGAGCATGATTAAACCAGCTCGAGCTCCCTTGCCTAAGTTCAGGTGTTGGAGTCCAGGAGGTTTTGTGATGTCCAACCCTTGCTGAGAATCCTAATGAGTGTTATTCTTTTTTCTGTTCTGCCAAAAGGTGTCTACCTCTCTCTGCTTCCTTCTCTACAACTAACGCTCTTTCTCTCTTTTTTTAAATAGTTATTTACGTCATTGACCTTTCCATCGGTGAGTTAAAAGCTATGCGTGTTATATTGACCATATGTGACATGTGAATAAAACAGAAATTCACAGTTATAAAATGGTGAATGATTATACTATTAATGCAAATATTAATATTATATAATATTCTTAAAATATATTAGACATATAGGTTAAATTTACTAGGCAATTAGTAGGGTCAACTAGTTAACAGTTTCTAGATTTTTTTCCTTAATATCTTTAGCATCAGATCTTTATTGTTCGTTAAAGAGTTTGCATGTTAAAACCTTCGTATTTAAGTAAGTACTACCACTTCAGCCATATACACTATTGTTAAAAATTCTGTAAGATTTTATTTTAAGAAAATATGTTTTAAAATGCATTAAATTGATCTAAAGTGACAATTTCTTTAGAATTCTAGACCGTTACATTGTTGCAAAAAATTATATTTCAAGTATTCATAAAGCCATCTATTCATCAAAGAATGTAGGCTAAGTATTTAGCAGAAGGGTTGTCAACATTGATAATAATAATAAATGTTAATTGAGCACCAAATCAGCATATTAGAATGATTTTGTATGGTAGTGTACATATTATGGATCTTTTAGCCGTTGCATTGCTCCTCACCTCAAATGATGGTGTGTCAAGTTAATAATGTCAAGAATCCTGTATTTTGTACATGAGAACATGTCTTATGTAAATGCATCTGATTGAGTCATGTGAACCCAAAGTCAGCCTAATTATAGATTGTTAATTAGTCATTAGTACTTTAAAAAAAATACATGCACATCCCTAAGTCATATTTTCCATGAAAAAGCTTTTCATCTTAAACCTAAGATGGTTGTATTTTTTTATTTTTGCATTAATGTCCTTTTGAAGCACCTGCGGGGGCCTTAAATCTAAAGGGCTATTTTTGCTCCGGCTGATATAGCCAGCCTTTTTTTTTTTTTTTGTGTGAATACTCAAGTTAGCTTTTCTTTGCTCCCTCTTTCATTCCACCTCTCCACCTCTCCCGTCTTATCTTGTTTTTCCATCTTTTTCTTCCCTATCATCCTTTTGATCCCTTTCATTCACTCCCTTTTCTCTTTCCCTTCCTTGCTTTCTCTCTTCTTTGAACGAATTATTACCCCGGTGAGTCGAAAGGGATTTTGTAGCTTTGCATACAAACTTGGATCACTCCAAATCGTTACATCTACAGCAGCACAATGATCTGAGTCACTGGAGCACAGCCAGTTCTACATTGAAACAATCAGCTCTGGGCCAGGATGCACAACGCCACCGCTCATGGAAATGAGCCATCGACAGTCTTTCTTGTCTCCCATCACCTGCCACTGAGCGTGCAAAATCCACTCTTGACATTCTCATTGTTCCTCCGTACGGCTTAATGGCCCCTCTTGTGTGGCTCCGTCGTTTAGAAAGATGATGTCTGTTATTGTTAAAGCAACATTCAAATCAGGAGTAGGCGAAAAAATTGCGCCATTATTCTTCACATTGCTTTTAGCTTTCCATCTGGTACTCATTGTCATGCATGATTGACTTGATTGACGGAACAAACTCTCTCTCCAGTTTTTTTGGGGGGCGCCAGTTATTCCAATTATCATTGTTGGTAGACTGCTGCTTATTTGTACATTTGCCAAGTCTCAGAGGGATAGTTCATCCAAAAAAAGAACATTTTGTCATTTTGTTCCAAATCTACATGACTTTCTTTCCTCCGAGGAGGAAATGAAATTATGAATGCTGGTTGGTTTTCCATTCAATTACAATACAGTTACTGAAGCTTTCAAGCTTAAATTAACTAAACAAAAACTCACCAAAAAACACAAAAATGCAAAAGCACCATTCATTTATCAAATTTAGTAAATGAGACACATGGACTATATTCCAGTTTTTCTGAAGCCATTCATTACCTTAAGTTGGTTTAAGTTTTAATTTTACTAACCAGTTTTATTTACTGCAGCCAAAATGGAATCGATTCAGTGAGTAGAACAAGTAAACTGAATCAGCCCAAATTGTGAAACAACTCTTTCAGACTGAATCAAGTGAATTATTTGTTCGAGTCGGATCTTTTCAATAAATCGTTCACAAATCGAACATGGCTACTTCAAAGAAAACTAGGGTGGGCAAGATTTTAAATGAGTAAGAAAGACCTCTTTTATGATGCTTTATAAAAAATACTTTATAATATAGATTTTTTTAGATGTTCCTGTATTATCCTTTATTGAAGCATAAAAGCTTTAGTACCAGTTCATTGTAAACCATTTAAAAGAATGACAAGCATAATTTCAGAATTTCTACTGTTTTTCCATGAAAGAAAGTAAGTCTTACAGGTTTGGAACATCATGATTTTGAGTCAAAACAGACATCATTTTCTTTTTGGGGAGAACTATTCGTTTAAAGGTGATGGATTGTGTTTTCTGCACCTGTTTTGCTGACATTCAGAGTCGAGATTTGATAATCCTCCAGCGGGGGCACGAGGTGACTGTCCTTTACGCTTCCCCCGGCCACCTCAGGCAATGCAAACTGTCAGCAAGGGTTTGTGCCAGGTGGATGGACTGTACCACCACACGCACACACCACACGGACAGCACGTTCGTTTCTCTGCATTCAACCAGCCATGTGCACAGACTCTCTTTCTATGTCTTTGTTGACTTAATCTGTCTCTGTAACCTTCCGAGTTGAGACTCATTGGGTCTGCATGACTCCAGTTAATGTTGGAAAAGGCTTGTTTCTGGACTTTTTGAGTAAAGTCCAAAAATGGAGCGATAAACCTGAAATGGTAGATGCCGTTGGCTGGTTAAACATTGCATTTTGTGCTCCCTACTGTTGCGCCCTCAAACATCACCTCTAATTACTGTACTTCAGTGCCAATGTTCTCTAGTAGATGCTCTGATTCAACTTGTGAGCTCCCTAATCGCTGGAAAACTTTTCTTCTTTTTTTTTAAGCCTTTTTCACACTTCAGCAACTGCCATATGTCTTCACTGCTCAGTCTCACTGAAATCTTCTCTTCGATTTAAGGCGGTATGAGTGCACAATAAACGGCTTTTTTAGCTGATCCAAGCACAGCGCACAGAGAAATTCATGATTGCCTGTTGGTTGGTTGTGCAGAATATTTTTGAATGTCACCAACCCCTTTGTCTACAAAAATTATGCCTCCAACTGTCTTCTGGAAAATGGCTTATTTTTATGTGCTTGCATTCTGGGTCTTTCTCTTTAGAGGTAAAATTGCCATTTGGATTCAATTAAATAGTCTGCATTGAGAGATTCTGCAGTAATCAGTCTGTTTTGTCAATCAGTTGTTACATTTATTTCACCACAGACTTGTACCTGATTCACCAGCCTCTGGGTATAAATGTGCTATTTTCTCTTCAACTTTGTAGTTCTCTCTCTCACTTCCTGCCCCCTTTCCTGTCACCTCTCTTTCCCTCTTTCTATTATCATACATAAGCAAACAACATCATGTCTGACTTTGTTCTGGGTTACTGTAGAACTAATTTGAGTTTCTGCTCTCACGTAGTTCCATTTTGTTGGATTTTATTTGTATATTTTTAATTTAATTATAGTTTAAATTATTTACATTTTATTTCCATTCTAGTTTTTGTAATATTAATACTTGTAATATTAGTAGTACTCATTTGAAACTTTTTTTTCCACTTTTGTTTTTAGTTGCCAAGGCAACATTTTTATTTTAAGCATTTTTAACATTTTATTCTAAATATTGATGTTCAAAATAAATATTTATATTTTAGAAGGAGGGATGCATGAGAAATCATTTTGATATACATATTTGATTTTTAAATTAAATATAATTAAATATGACATGGCACACAGGGAGTTATGGGAATGTCCTAGAAGTGTGTTGTCTTTTGCATGTTCAAGTTCATTATTTTAAATGTAGACGCATGACAAGTGCACTCATATATAGAGCGATGCCGTTGCACCGCTTGTGTCGTGACGCTTTTCCCAGAATAACATTGAAAGCTCAGCCTGTCACGTGTTGTGTGGGAGAGACTAAACACACGAATAACACGAAGATGATAAAGAAGGTAACAGGCTTTAATCCAACAGGTGAATCCAACGAGGTACCTCCAAACACAACTACGAATAGACGAGACCAGACAAAGACACACAAAGAGAACTGAACTTAAATAGTGAGAGGATAATGAGAGGATTGATAGGTGCACTGCTGAAACTAATGAGTGTCCATGACAACAAACTAACTAAGGAAGAACGGTACTGATTGAAAACAAATGTGAGTCCATGTGGTGTGAGAGTGACACAGCCAAAATGGACAAACAGCTGATGATACCAGTACAGGGTGTTTTTTTTTTTTTTTGCTCATGCATAGGCTCTAACTCCATTTATCCATTGCTGAAACTTCTTCGTCTTCATGTAGAACGCTGGTCATGATTGCTTGGCAATGGCAGACACCACGGGAGAGTAAGCTCCCATGCGCTTTTTGAAATGAGAATTTTCCACAAATTTTTAGATGAAGTGAGCGGCCCCTAATTCCATAATCTTGTTTTTTTTTTTTATTCATGTTTTTCTTCTAAAGCACCATGCATATATATATATATACAGTTTTTCACAGTAAACTTTTATGTATTTTGCATATGGTAATTTTCTTTATTTTGCATATGGTAAGGTTGTTTCACAGGTTGTTAGATGTAACAGTTTTGCAGTATTTTTACATTTCCTCTTATTAGGTACTAGTGTTTCTGCAAATTAAGACCCCTGGAGAGTAACCAAACCCTGGAGAGCATGATGAAGAAAAAAACTAAACAAGCAGAGGGCATAGCTTTGAAGGTGCTACTTTATATGGGGAAAACAATTCAGGTGACTGAAGCTCAATTCTCAAGCGTCTCATTCAATACATCTCCCTTATCCAGAAGATTCAGTCCCTTTATCTTTCAAATCACCCCTCCAGTAGAATACAGATTGAGCTGAGAGAGAAGTGAGAGAGGACGGAAGAAACCTGACGAAGGATCGCATGCTTTTAAGCCCTGTAATCAAATGATACCTCACTAAATAAATCCCAGACCTAACTCAAGTCCCCTACTACTTTCTCTTCACATCAGCCACCTCTGTCTCCTCTCCATGTCAGAGTTTGATTGGCCTTCTCATCCAAAAGTAGTCTACACTGACAGTTTGAAGAACCATTCTCTGCATTTTTACAATTCAGTGGTGGTCTGCAGTGAAGATATTGCTGTTTTAAAGCCTTATGTAATAATTCAATGCATTTCTTAATTGCTCACTTAGCTCCATCTCACATAGTCCTCGTCCGCAAATTTGGTGCGTGCAAAAGTGATGGTGACCAAGCTTAGAGAGAACGAGGCTGATGTAAGGTCAAAAAGAGAGACAAAATGTCAAGGCTTTTCCTTTTTCCTTCCTTCTGCTGTTCCGTTGTTTAATGATTAATCGAACGCTATTAGTGGAGGCCACACCATTTAAATTCAGATTTAATTTGTCTGTTTTTTTACACACTGCTCTGTGCTTTCATTCTGACATCACACGGCCATAGAGACACAATGAAAGATTGACAAGCACCTTATCATTGATGCTTGCTGGGACCGGATAACTGTTATTACTGTGGCACCCCACAATGCCAGAAAAGAAAGACTCTAAAATGTCCTCAGGCTTTTAATACACCTGCACAATGCCTGTCATACACACACAATCGCTCCGTTACGAAACCTTGTTAGCTGCCTACAGTACATGTTTGACTCCAGATTCGTTATTTTACCTGTCGGTCAGATATAATAATATATTATTTACAAATATCATGTACATTGGTTGAGATGTATTTCAATAGCTTCTAACCCTTACAAGATGACTTTTTTGGCCAAAAGAGGTTAGTATTCTTATCTGGCAGTGGAGAAGGGAATCCCATAACACATTGTGACAAGTCCAATGAAAAAAAATACTGTAAGATGTGTAGTGAACTTATTTCTTCTCAATTGTAGAAGATTCAGAAGCGAAGACCAGGAGACTCGAGTGTATCTTTTTGCAGGTTCTTTATTGAGCACAAAAGCTTGTTCGTTGCTGTAGTCTTCAAAGCTCGCTCGTCTCGAGTCTAACTAAGGGAGCAATTCCCTCACAATTATAACAATCTTAAAAGGGGAGGGACTTACAAAGCATTTGAATGATTTAAACAGGTTTAGGAAACCAGTTCTAGATTGAAACTGTTGCCCTTCCTAATCCACTCAACATAACTATTCATACAGTGTGATTCTAGAACTGGACCAAGAGTTTCAGTAATCTGCTTATAATAGAGGGAAACAGGAATGTCAGGAAGAAGCAATTAAAGGTGGGGTATGTGATTCTCTTTTTTGTCAATTTTTTTCAAAATCACTTGAAATCCTATTCATAACCCACTTACAGCCACTGAGTTAGAAGCACTGAAATGAAAATTAAGCAATTTAATCATCTGTGGAACAGGTAGGACTCAAAAAACTCCAGCCAATCGTTTCCAAGACCACCTAGAATCATTGGACAGTAAGTCCGTCAATCAAACGTCAATCTCCCCCCATCCCCCTCGCGCGAATCAGGGCCAGCGTTGGAGGAAAGAAGGTAGGACCATTTGAGTTGTGTATTTTCTAGGGCTGTAGTCAACCAAAGAAATCCTTAGTCGACCAAAGTCTTGTCCTGCGCAACGATTAGTCGACAAAAAAAAAAAAAAAAAAAAAAAAAAGACGCAGTGTTTTGATTGAACATTTTTTAACAATTGTCATAGAGCATTTATAAAACAACAACGAAAAAACATCAAAAATACATAAAACTATAATAATAATACAATTCTTTGAAAATGAAGTGATTTTTTTTTTAACTGCAAAAAGTGAGGAGCTGACTGTCCTCAAAGTCTAATGGAAATGGATATTTGAAATAAAGTCGTTATTTTTGTTTGTTTTTGCGCACAAAAAGTATTCTCGTCACTTGATAAACTGAAGATTGAGCCACTGTAGTCACTTGGACTATTTTTACGATGTCTTTAATAACTTTTCGGGAGAACAAGTTTCAGTCCCTCAGAAGCCTATGGAGGAGTGATCCAGCTCTCAGATTTAATCAAAAATATCTTAATTCGTGTTCCGAAGATGAACAAAAGTCTTATGGGGTTGGAACAACATGAGGGTGAGTAATTACTGACAGAATTTTCATTTTTGGGTGAACTAACCCTTTAAGGTGTGGTAAAATTTTGCCACAATTTTCAGTGCAAAAACAGTCAATAGTGCACTGACTGATGTATTGAAGCAGAGCTCACACATTAGTCACTTTCAAACCAAGCAGCTTTCTGTTGGTCAACACGGCAAATCCACCAGACCATCTTAAAGGCGAGACATTAAGCAAAAACAGTGTTTTTGCATGCATCTGTCAATTTTGGGATTTTGGGCTTTTTGGCTTTTCATAAAGTGTTTTTTCAGACTAGTGGAAAGAAAACATCCAAAATACACTTTTAACTATATTTTAGAGCACTTTATCTATTTGTGTGTGTGTAGTAGATTTCAATTACAGTGCACATCTTTAAAGGCTATTTTCATTGAGCCAGAAATCTCGACGTCAGTAGCACTTACAGACACCAAACTTTACAGTTTTATTCTTATCTGTATTCTGAAGGTTTGAACAGAGGGGTTTGTGCATATATAATTTTCCAGATTTCCATGTTTTTAATTCCTAATTTTTTTTTGAAAATGTATTTATTTTTGGCTGTTGACAGTGTTTAAATAGTGATAAATAGAGAGATCCAAAATCCCCTCTGAGAAAATCTTTGACTCTAATATATCAGAAAAATTAAACAAGAATTTTGAACTTGACTTCATCCAATGGTCAGATTTTTGCAATTATTAATGTAATCAATCAACTGAAGTATGGGGATATATATACATTTTTTCTTTTACCCTATTCACCTGGGGTGTCTTGCCTTAAAGGGGATGTCTAACACAATGCATTCTGACTTATTTACACTGTTAAAGAGTTGGATTCTCATGCTAAACATGGTCAACGTTTAAAAAAAAAAGTTAAAAAAAAAGAGTGTTTCTGTGCCAAATACACTCCTTCAGGATTTGTATAAGCTTCTTAAAAAAAAAGTATTTGGCGGGGGTCAGAATTCGGCACAGCAACGGAAGCCATCCGCTGTCATTTTGTTTTTAATCCACAAAATCAAAAATGTCACCAAAGAAGTGTGTTTTTGGTTGTAAGGGAAAGATGCTTCCCAAAGAACCCAGCGTTAGGGGAACGGTGGATGCAGTTAGTATTTACGGAGCAGGAACAGAGTTGTGCAAGTGTGTCTGTTTGTTCCCGGCAATTCAGTGACAAATGTTTTATAAACAAGGCCCAGATCGACGCTGGATTTGCAGATTATTTGAAACTGAAAGATGGACCGGTTAAGGCGCTAAAATATCCCGGTCATGATTCGGAATTGCAGGCGGTAATGCCGAGTTCAGACTGCACGATTTTAGCCACGATTTTGGCTCGCCGACAGGTTTTGAGAAATCGCCGACAAATGCCCGAAATCACAGGCAAATCGGTGCTCGTTCACGCGAGTGACAATCATACAGTGTGAATGAGCAAAGACGCGATCTGAGAGAATCACAGACGAGTCGCCGACGCCCGTGAGATATTTGGCATGCTAAATATCTGGACCTGTCTGCGATTCAAAATCCTGCAGTATGAAAGTGTTCTGACTGAAAACTACATCGGCGATGACCGACAGCCAATGAGAGAGCCAGAGCAGCGGAGTTCGGGGAGGAGTTATAGACCAGAATTTTAATTTACAAGTATATCAAACAGAAACAAAGTAGCCTACATATTGCTTGACCAGCAGCACATTGCAAAATTATTTCTTAACCCCCAACTCTTTGTAGAAGACACAATCCTTGCTCAGAGCTCAGCAAGTTGATCTCGTCTCCCCAACCATTTCGTCCTGCATAATCTTATTTTTTTTCTCTCCTTTTCGCTGCAAATCAGCTCACAGATTGGGATCGCAAGCTTCTTGCAGGCTATAATTTTTAATAACAATTTGAGTCTCGCGCGAGAACTCCGGTCTCACGCACGCGTGGTCTTGTGTTATTTTCTTATCACTTTTCGCGTGTGTTTGGTTGTGAAACATAGTTTGCGTGCCAAACAGTTGTCGGCGATTTTTCCTCTTGTAAAGTCATGCAGTGTGAAACCTCCTGTCGCCAATCCATCGTTCAGTGTGAACACAGCAATGACTGAATGCTGGCCAAGATAGTCATGCAGTGTGAAAAGAACAGTGACCTGACTACTTTGAAAATCGTGCTGTCTGAACTTGGCATAAGTAACATCAAATGTCTGTCTTGTGTATCGGCGCATAAGTGCATATAATGTTAACAACACGAACGTATAGTGAATCAAAAGTTATCCAGGGATAACATAATGATGTATTGTGCATGACTCTTTAGCTCCGCCCACGGCACGCCTCCAGGAGCTCGACTGTTTTCGGAAAGAGGGTGCAATACTACTCAATAGGTACTCAAAATGTATATGAGATTGGCTTAATCTGTGTGTGTTATGCGCCCTTTAAATGAAATCTGTGTGGGGAAATCGTGAAATTCCCAATCGCATGGATTCCTGTTTAAGTGTCTGAATTTCACAGCAAAAATTCCCAGAACGTTTCAATTTGACCGCCCCTTTAGAAGGCAGCTTCCTATGTAGACAGAAATGCTGCTCACTTGGTTTTAGAACATAGGATCAACTTTTGTTATCGGGGCGGCAGCGGCTCAGTGGTTCATGTGGGTTGTCTACTAACCGGAAGGTTGCTGGTTCAATCCTCGGTTCCACCTGACCAAGTGTCGAGGTGTCCATGAGCAAGACACCTAACCCCAGCTGCTCCCGACGAGCTGGATGGCGCCTTGTGTGTCCATTTACCATTTACCAGTCCATTTACCATCCAGTCCATGGACAAACCCAGTGCAAAATGCACGTATACTATAAATAGATCTCGGAAAAGATCCTATCTCACATCCGTATGCAGACACATACACGCACACAAACTTGCAAGCGTACTTAGCACAAAGGCTTTTAAAAGTGGGATTTTGCCTCTGAAAGCTCAAGGATGTGAATGGGAAGCTGGAGTGAACAGCATGTACATTTCTTATAAGTCCCTGTCTATCCCTGAGGCAGGCAGATCTGTAAGAGATGGGCACGCCGTGGTTTAGGAGGTAAATCCCCTTCCCATCAGAGCCGGCAGATCAATAGCAGCTTTGAGGTGGAGAAGGACAGAGCGGAGACGGCAGCCAGCAATACTAAATTAAAACAGCATGACACTACATAACAGATCATGCCCATGGCCCTGGGCTCTCCTGCCCCTTAGCTTTGCGTGGACAGAGGGTTCAAGCTAAACAACTGTAGCTTTCAGTCTACACAGACTTAGGACCTGTTTACACCTGGTATTAAGATCTGTTTTGGTCGATTAAATAGCAAGTGGACGACGCTAAATACAGGTTAACAGGGTCAGGGCTCGACAGTGCGAGCATTTAATTCGTATTTGCGACTAGATGTGTGCGAACTATAAAATGCATTTAGGAGCATGAGGTTAATTGAGGTTTTCAATTAATAATAAACTCTGTTTTGAAAATCAAGACTCTTATGTTCACTCTTACATCCAACAACAGAACACCGGGATTACTTACGAGACATTGTCACTACAGCTGCTCGAGCGCGGAGAAAATGGCGGATAGTGTACAACTCGCTGAGGGCGGAAACTATGGTAATGCAGGACTGTCAGTCAGCAGCCGTGGGCGGGACCTGAGCAGTATGATGTCACACTGCTCAGAGAATCAAAATGGCATGTCTAATGAGACTGCTTATGTTTAATGGGGATTTTTTTTAGCGGGTGGATTTTTATCATTTATTGTGTACTGATTTTGCATTTAATAGGTGCGCTTTAAAGGGGTCATATAATGATACATGCACTTTTACAAGTTGATTGTACTGAAATGTGTGTTGGCAGTGCCTGTGCACAACCATCATAAAATGATAAAAATACATCCAGTGTTTTTTTTTTTTATCTCCTTATATGTTTCCCCCCATCTCAAATCACGGACCGGCGCGGTCATTGTTGATATGCTGGAGCACTGTCTATGAGCAGAATGCTCAAGCATGCTAAGCGATTGTGGTGTTCTATTCTTGGGTGCAATAAGGAACACAGCAGTCCTTTTAATGTTCCTAAATCCGAACGGCTGAAGACGCAGTGGCTGAGTTTGTTTTCGAAGGGAATATTCCCCACGATCAACGTCAATGCTTTCATGTTTGCGCAAATCATTTCACACACCAGACTGCTTTATAAATGAGGAGGGTCAGTATAAAGCTGGTTTTGCTAAGAAGCTGCTCCTGAAAAAAGGGTCGCTACCAACTATTCGTGTTACTGCTGCACCTCCAGAAGAAGTGAGTGTAACGTTTTATTAACCTTTATATTAATAATATTTATATTAATATTTGCAAATCACTAGCTGCACGCTTCACGATGAATGCGTCTAAGGATTACTCTGTAGTGAACTTATTTCTTCTTAAGTTTAGAAACTCAGAAGCGAAAACCAGGAGACTCGGGCTGTATCTTAAGCAGGATTCTTTGAGCACACAAGCTTGTTCGTTGCTGTAGTCTTCAAGCTAATCACGAGTCTAACTAAAATCAGTATATACTTGAGTTCATATAGGAGTTACATCGAGGGGGGGGGATACATTCTGAAACAAAGCATGCAAATGAAGTAGGAACACACCCTACTCTGAGGGCACTACAGTCCAATTGAATCAGCATAACTTATTTAAATGCTGTTACTGGCCAGAAACTCTGGATCCAAAAGAGCCATCCCAGAGCCATTAAAGACAAAAGGTGAAAGTCTCCCCTACAGCTGAAAGGTGAGAAAACAGGACTATCAGGAAAGGAGACTTTTGCTGGAGACTCAATAATCATCTAAAATCCGTCTACTAAACTTTATCAGTTTTTATACCATTGGAGTGGAAACCTAAATTAAACATTTGACAAATTTGTGTTCTTTCAACACTCAGGGTACATTACGGCATGTTTTCTATGTACGACGTTCTCAATATAATTCATAATCCCACGTTTATAATGAACAACGCGTTATGGTTATTGTGTTACAAACGGTGTACGCACAGAACAGAGGGGTGGGGTGAGCAAAGCTCATTATCATTTAAAGACACATGCACTTAAACGGCGTGCTGAAAACAGAGCTGCTTTTGACCAGGTAAAATAAATGTTTTCTTACAATACTAATGAGAATTTTTAAAGTATATTACAAACTTTTAATTTAGACCCTAAAGAATCATATTATTTTTTTTATTAGCAAAAATGGCATTATATGACCCCTTTAAATATGTGTAATGCCTCATTTGTTAACATTCATTTATGCATTAACAAACTAATAGTGATCAATATATTTGTACAGCATTTATTAACCTTTGTTAATGTTAGTTAATAATAATATTCATGTTCATGTTAGTTTACAGTGCATTAACTAACGTTAACAGATACAACTGGAATTTTATAATATATTAATAAATGACGAGATTAAAAATAACTAAGATAAATATATGCTGTAGAAGTATTGTTCATCCTCAGTTCATGTTATTTAATATAGTTATACATATTATGTAGTTAAACAATATTATTTACATTTGTATTATTTATCAAAAAGTATACAGAATATTTATTTTTATTATTAGATTTTTATTTGATGATTCTAAATGAAGTGAATATAGCATGCAGCCGATGCTCACTAGTTTGGACAGTGTATTTTGGGATATATTTAGAGAGTGAATATTTACTTGAACTGGAACAACTTGGACAATAGGACAGCCTTAGAAACGTCTGAAACCCTGGGAAGAGGGTTTACGACTTAACTAGGGAGCAGATTGAGGCATACAGAGATTGTTTGCTCATGTCAGCTGTTTTCCACATTCTCACTCTTTCTCAGCCTGTCTCGGAGGAAGATTACAAAGCTGTCGCTTTCCTCATACTGCTCGTCTCGTTTGTGTTGACAAATGAGCCTCATTTCTCAGAGCTGCTTAAAAACGGCATGAAGGAGAAAACTCTGTCTAATCATAATTTACGATGTGAAATATGCACTGTATGGCCACATTTTGCTGCAGATGTTTGAAAGAAACCTAATAAAGAGATCCAGAGCGCTGTGCTGCAGAGAGCCTTGTACATGAGCTGGAGCTGGAGCTAACATGGAACAGAGCTCATGATGAAGTGACTGCAAGACTTATTAAAGAAGTGACGCTTCTCATTGGTGTATGGGTTTTATTACATGCCAGAGCTTTCTTGGGAGAACATATGAAAGCAAAGTTAATTCTCTTTGCCAGCCTACACATTTAGAGTCTGTTTTCAATGTGTGGGTGTGGTAGTGTAATGAAGTGGAATATGAGTGCATTTTGCTGGTTGTTCTTTATAGTTAAACTATAGAGTTTACACTGCACCCGTATCAAGGATACGTATTTTTGATACCTCCTACTATTACGAGATTTAATGCTGTATGGTTTTTATATGATTAGTGTGTGGAGATAGATATCAAATATCTCTATGCTTCCTGTTTCTGTGTTTCTTAAAAATAATATTTTACTGAAAAAGTAAATTCTCCATCCATCTGATCATGTGATGATGTTTCCTGACTGGTTTGATGATAAATATATAGTTCATGTAAAGATTCCATGACTGTGACAATAAGACAAATGCCACAGATTGTATTCGGTGAGATCAATGTCTCAGCATGTTAAATCCGAGTCTAATTACACAACTCACAGGCCTTCAAACCGGTCATTTTCATCAGGTTCACACTCATGACTTAAAGGCTCTTATATGACACATTATCAATGAGGTGGTCTTAGCTGTGGGCTTCTCTGTTTTTTAAACTCATTATAAATGAATCCTTTGTGAATTATTCAAGAGACCATGCTGTTACATTTCTATGTAGTACGTAGCTATTGTAGATCAAGAAACATACTCCATCTCGAATCAGGTCTTATCTGTTTTGTAACCATGGTGATTTCAGTTCTCATTTGGAACCTTGAACTTGCCAGATCTTAACTTGAGATAGGAAGTTTCTGTAATACGGCCCCAGTAGCATAACTGTACGGACTTGACCTAAAGGCCAGAGAGTTCTGCTCTATAAAAACAGGGGGTTTTTTTGTTTGTTTTTTTCAATCTTGTAGCACATTCATAAACTGACATGTGCGCCATGCTAATCCCTATCTCTTCCCGGGGCAAAAACCCTCCAAATGTTATCTGTTTAGAAAAAAAAGCATGCTTCTCTTCAGGGCTTTTAGATTTATTGAACAGAGATAGTAGATAGAGACAAAAATACACTGGATAGAGAGCAGGAATTTGAAACCTGCAGGAACCTTCATCTTCTGTATTGGCACCAATGTTCAACACTAACTAAGGAACATATGTGCTAACCATAGTGCACTGTTTTTATTCCCTCTTTAAATATTGTGCCCATCTAATTTCTTTAAAAAAAATACATTAGTTCGTTAAAATGATTTGATAAAAAAAAATCTGCATGTCCTTTTTTGTGCTTAGAGTTTAGAATGAATATTTTCCATAGATATGCTTGCCTTTGCAACAAAATAATTTTTTCTTACCCAGCCTTAATTTCATCACTCTCAATGGGAAACTGTGGTATGCCCTGCAGGAAGCAAATTAACGGGGATGACATGGTGAGTGTTTTCTCTGTTTGTTGTAGGCTTGAAAGAAGTGGTGTTTATCATCCAGAGCCAGAGGAACTCTTTCCATGTGCAGCAGGCAGAGGAACTCAGAAAAGACCTTCTTCAGCAGACACAAGCTCTTCAAGAGGTATCGATATTTATGATTTTTTTTAGTCACATTTTCAATTCTGTTTTTCATGACCATTTGACCTCATGCCTGGCATGTGTTCACATAATTTACTCTCATCAGTTCATCCCAAAGATAAATTATTTGTGCAATTATGCTCCAATTTTGTCCATGACTTTCTGGACAATTACACCCATCTGTTATGAAACTTTTGCGAAGCCAGATTTACAATACCAGTCAAAAGTTTGAACACACCTACTTATTCTTTCTATATATATATATATATATATATACAGTATGTACATGTCTTACTGAAAATTCTAATTTTAGGAAAGGCGGAAAGGCAAGGACAGATCATGAAGTGACATTTTCACGAAATGAGATTGACATTTCAAATGTTAAAAGCTTTATTTTAAATGAGAGGAACTGTTGGGTTCATACTCAATATTCCACCCTTGATAGTGTGTTCTATTTATTTCTCAGCATGGCGACCATTGTCTGAGAGTGAAAATGCAATCTATTTTTTCCTCCCCTCACATCCTCACCTGATAGTTTACCGCTTTTGTAGACAAAGTCTTTCTGACTGCTTGTTCTTAAAATCTGGAGTGCCAAACCACAATAACCTCCGAGCTCTGCACCAGTTCACTGAGCTGTCACCCTCCGATCCAATCAAAACCAGATTAAGAGACCGCTCTTATCCTGCTCTATATCCCTTCTGCTTCCTTTCTTTCATTCTCAGGCTCTTCTTTTTGCAGAACATCTTTGCCAGAATTTTTAAAGGATATACAGTACAATGGATGTTCGACAGTGTGTTGTATATTCTTTCATCTTTCTCATCTCATCTCAGATTAGATGCTTTTTAGCAACACTTTGTGAACACAAATGAAGTGGGGAAAAATGCAGTGCAAATTACAGAAAGTGCAAAAGTGTGTGTGATACCACATAAAAAGTTGCACTTCACTCAGTGAGTGCTGTCAAACAGGACCTTCGTCTAAGAATTCCTTTTTTTCGAAGAGTTTTTTTTTTAAAAATCACTCGCCCTCAAGCAAACAGCAAATCCATAGAATATTTTAGATATGTCAGTTTTGCTCTCAAATGCAATGTCCATGCAGATCTTTTTAGAGCCAGTGGTGGTTCGGTTATTTATAAAATTCACTGAAACATATACTTCCTTTGTCCTTAGACAAGGACACAAAAAATAATAAACAATGTAATCAAATCCCACTTTAACTTTTAAATGTAGGGAAGGCAATTTCGGAGAGGCTAACAGTAGCAAGCTAGCTTTGAAAGCATAAGATCCCACCCTCCCTTCAGAGCCCATGCCTCCTTCAAAACAAAGCGTTTACAGCAGAGTCTGCAAAGCGTCAAAGACTTGAGATGGCATTAAACTACCTCATGTCTCAAGCAAATAACATTACAATAGTAATGAATGTAAACAACTTACATAGCTTGGACTTGTACCACCTGACTGCTGCAGATTCATTTTGGTGTTGATATTGTTTACTTGGAAACACGTAAATCTGAGAACTTCACGCGTTGCCATCTCGTAGTTACGGTTTCTACATTGCATGAATGCAGCATAGGCTAATTTTTTTGGTTCAGGAGGAACTGTAAAAGGCTAAATGTCTTCAACTCTGCATAGCCTAACAGAATGCACTGATGAAGCGTGATGTCTGTGCAAGCAGGTGTGTGGTTGTATCGAAATACATACATTGGCAGGCAGGTAGAACATCATATCACTGCATTCGGACCGAAAACATTTTTGTCCGAAAACATTTTGTTCTGAGACTTTCACAAAAGATATATGTACATGTTTTAATATTTCACTTCTATTATTGATTGCTATCAGGATGTGAAGAGAGTTTTAACCAGTATAACAGAAAGTGTTATAAAGGGTCAAATAAAATTGTCTACCCTACCTTTAAGATCATATTGTAAATAAATGAGGAACTAGGCCATGTACATGTTCTCATGAGTCAATTTTATCCAGATGAACAAAAAAAGTTCTGTTTAATTATTTATTAGCCTTTTTTTTACATGTATTACGTTTTCCTTCAGTGTATTGTTTAATTTAATTTTATTTAAACATTAATTTAAACTTTAAATTTAAAATGAAGTTTACAAATATTATAAAATGTTATATTAAATGTAATATTTATAGAAAATAATCGATTAAATTAAATGTTTAAAGAAATGTTTAAAAAATAAATATTATATTATATATTCATTTGTGTAATTGTATTTTTATATAATTATAATAAATATTTTATAATAATACAGGTACTTCTGAAAAGTATAATCATGCATATGTACAGTATATAGTTATATATAGGCTACTAAATATATCAGTTTCACCTTTTAATTTGAATTACTGAAATACATGAACTTTTGCGCGATATTCAAACTTTTCGAGTTTCACCTGTATGTTATGCTTTATTTTTATTTCATTGTTACAGACATACAAAAAACACTGAGTCTTTTTTATCTTATTTTTTGTTCCAAAGATGAACGTCAATAATAACATAATTTTTTATTTTGGGGGGAACTTTCTTTTTTAATAATGCACCCTTTTCGCATTTCCGGGTTTCTCGGAAGCGTAAGTTGTGATAGTTGGGTAAACTTCTATAGTGGTAAATAAGAGAAACCGTGAAATATATAGTTTTTTGTTAAAACGCGTCATCACAGTCTGTGAAAAGGGTCCATACACTAAATGAGAGCTTCTATAGATGAGACTGGATAACATCAGAGATACGTGTAACTTCATTGTTCCTCTGAACAAAGTTACAGCCTTGTACCTTCAGACCTTTGTAGGAAAATAGAGCTTGCTGCTTTATGCATTGCCACAAGATGTCAGCACTAGTCTGAGACATGAGATGGTTGATTTCTGATGCTTAATCCTTGTTTCCGTAGAGCAATTTGTTTCTCTTTAGTTGGACTCATGAGGCCTAACATCTATTCGTCACAGAGAAATACTCATGCAACATGCTCTACATTGATGTGCGCATCAATTCTTTCCCTCTCTGTCGGTCTGTGAACCCTGATGGCTTCAGTATTGTTGGTGGTAAATTAGACTTCAGATTTATCACTCTTGCCGTGTGATTGTACAGTGCTCACTTGCTCATATTAACACCCCAGTGTGCAGCCAGCAATGGATGTTATGTTGTAAAAGCTGTGGGATGTTTGTTCCACCACTGGGGGTCTGAAGCAGCAGAACAGTGGAGGCGTTTACAGCAGAGAACTCAGAGAATTCAATGTCACCAGCAGTCTTTAAACACTGAGTTATTCATTTCTAAAGCCCTGAGAGTGCACAGAACAGAAATCTGCAAACTATATGGCAGCAACTGATATGACCTTGACAGTGGTGTATAGTAACAAAGTACAAATACTGAGTACTTTATAATTTATTGAGTATGACAATTATACTCAAATATTAAAAAGTAGCATTTTTAACAAGTCTTTGTGTATTCTCAACATATAATGCTTCCCGGTTCATATAAGTAATAGTGGAAGGAGTTATGTAATTGCAAATGACAACTGGGTAATTAATTACAGACAGTGGGGAAGCTGTAATTAGTTTCATCCATTAACTTAAATTTGCTCTAATGGATTACACTGATACACAGACAAGCACTCTTTAGCAGAGCATTACAATATAATATGTTTGTCCCAGTCTCTATGATAATCAGGCTGAATTTGCAGAGAACATTAGATAAATTAACCTGACCTCACAACTGAAATGCATCCTCATAATAAATTGTATTAGTTTGACCTGACATGCAGCTTTTTAAAATATTGTTTATATGCTACCTGCTGTCTTGTATATTTTATGACATTAAGTACCCAAATCATAAAAAAAAAAATGGCATAAAGGGTATTCTCTAATTGACCATTCTCTGCTGTGATTTGTTGCTGGTCAAAAACATGATGCAACCAATCGTATTTAATGTATGTAATGTAAGTGTTTTTTGTTGTTAGAGCAAGCTTAGATGGCCAGTCCAAATTGTTTCATTTATCGTCCATGTTCTCTCAAGGCAATATTCCATCCAAAGCCTGACATTAAAGTATGTTTAGATTAAAAGACATTTTCCACAAACAAAATGGCACCCTAAGAATAGCACAAAGGTTTATTATTGAACAGTTAAATCTTAAGGGACATTTTTTGGTGATAGAAAGAATCCATTTCTTTACCAATGAGTTCAAATTAAATTTGAAAGGACAAACTAAGGTAATTGAACTCGCTATATGCAAGCTTTAGTCTCTTTTTACTTTTGTCTCTTCCTATGACATATAGGACAGACAGATCAGACACTTCAAGAATCGAGTCCTAATTTCTCACCTTTCTGGTCTCTGGCTGCATGTGATTGAACCAGGGCAATCATCTGAGGTAACATAAGCAAGGTCATGCCGACCCCCATTTTCAACATCTTTAGTCACAGCATGATCGCAAACCCTTTTTTCTGGTCACATCCTAATGAGCTGTATCAAGACACAGTGGGTGTCTCAAAGTTCTCAGTCATTCGTGTCTCTCTTTGGAAATAAGAAAAACGTTTTGTGAGCACATTTGTGAATGTATTAAGGGGTAGTACTGAACATGAGCACTCTCATCTGATTCATTGTCACTCCAATAAAAATCACAAATGTGAATTGACTTAGGATAAAAATGTTAGTGCTGAAGGGATATTGAAAACCTTTTTTTTCACTGCATATAGAACACTTTTGTAGCTCAAGGTTATGATTCTCTACAGGCTAATTATATAATTGTCCAATTTCAGCATTTTCTGCAATTGATTCATATTAGGGACAGAAAGTGTGTGACAGCAATCTGATTAAAAATAATATAAGACTCTGTCTTCATTTATGCAATCTTATAAGTGTAATAAAATTCAATAGTTCGGTTGAAATATCAGTGAGGTAAGTATGAGTGGCTAATGTGAAGTGAGCGAGCAATTTTATAGCACATCTCTTTTGTTTTGTTTTTGGTATATTAGCTGGTGTGGGAAACGATAAAGTATTGGGTATGCTTTAAATTGTTATCAATATCAGATTAATCTCAAAATGTAAGATTCATATCAATATTAATAACCACCTATACAGAGTTAAGCACTTCTAGGCCACCGTACGGTAAGACACACAGATTTATGTTGGTCAAGCAGCACGTTTGCTGCCCTAAACGGAAATTCACTTCTTGTCTTTGCAAACCAAGTACACCTGAATTAGCGCCAAATATTAGTCGTCACTAATCTGACGCAAAACTTGCGCTAACATTAAAACAATTTCAGAGTCAGTCGGAATATATCAAATATATTATGTCAATTTCATAATCAGTTCAAAGATAATAAATACAAAACAAGTGTTTTGCATACACTCAGCATCACGGGCTAATTTAAGTTACATATCGCCCCGAGCCTCTTGTTGCAATTCATTACAGTATATACCCAGACCAAGACAGAAACTACTTTCACATTTGCTAACAATGGGAATTTGCATTCAGAGTTTACACCTTTTTGGGAGCAGAATGCCATTTGCCTGGAGGACCCACGCCTCCTCTATATGCAAGTTATGTCTAAACCCTTAAGAACTTTACTACCTTTTGGTTTACTTCTTTGGGAATTAACCATTTGTCCCAGGCACATTGAGACATTTCAAATGATACCAATCATGGATAATTACTTATTGTACTAATTTAAAATTACGTAGGTTTTTAGTGAGTTTTAGGTGAGGAGAAGTGGAGGTGTGAGCTGCACTGTGTGGTGCATCTCAGATGTTGCTGTTACATGCAAGAGAGAGTTCAAATGTTAATTCTCAAGAGAACCTTTTGTTTTCTCGATGGGTAGCCCAGACTTACTGGCACCCCCCCTTACAGTCTTAAACTCATCGCTCTTCTGCTCTCTCTTTGAAGCTCATCCATGATTTTGCTGGATGTTGTCCTGAAAGTAAACTACTGTCTCAAATCAGATAAACTCACTTGATAGCTGGCAGTTCTCACGGTTTCTTCCCATTTTCTCGTCGTCTGACAGTTGCTGTAATAGTGTTTGTCTCTTTCAGAGTCCCCCTGTCATCCTGCTCCTGCACACACTATCAGACAAGGAGGGAGACTGGAGCATTCTCCCACTGCTGCCTTAGTAAGTGTTGAAAATACTGACGTTACAGACATTCAGCATGGTGAAATCTCAGTGTTAAAGGTTGAAGTGAGGTTTACTTGGGTTATTCCTTAGGGTTAATTCAATGATAGTCCTGATTGAATATCAATACAGCTGTGATTTTGCTATAAGCATTGATTATTGATGTTATATATCTTAAATAATAGTAATTAGCAGTAGTAGTATTAGAACTACTAGTATTGTTATTAAAATAAAATATTAATATTGTTATATAGTTATAATATAAATATTTTATAAGGAGTTACATTTTACACTCACTTTTGCTAGTTACTTTATTAAAATGGTTTCAAAAGCCACAGCAGAATCAACTCTTGTTTATCTCCTGGCAACACTCACTAGTTGTCCCTGAATGAATCAGTACTTTGAATGATTCAATTGAGTAAAATTTTCAGTGACTCACCTGCAAGGACAGTCAGTTGCTGCAACTGAAATCGCATATTTGAGTAGGCAACAGTAATTAACTCAAGTAATGACTTTGAGAGCTAAAAAAGTATTTTCTATATAGTTTGAATGTGTGTAGTATGAATGTAATCTGGACATACTAGATTCACCATGTTGTCATTATCATGTGACCTACCAGCGTCAGTTGTGTTGCTTCACTGCCATTCATAATCCTCCCCCGTGGGCTCATGGGATTGTAAAGTGTTCTTTGTATGCACACTTCAGAATCTTGACGGAAGTTGGTGGTCATATGGGGACTTTACCCTACTCTTTCATGAGTACTGCGAATTTGGACAAACTTATTTTGTCACTACTGTTTTTCGCCTACTGTATAGTAGGGAAGTATGTGATTTTAGATGCAGCCTCTTATTTCGTTCCTGACTGAATCAGAACAAATTGTTTTAAGTGTATGATTCATTGACTCACTGATAAAACAGACACATGTTTTCATACTGAATGAATCAGGGTTTTTGAACGAATCTGTTGAATGATTCAGTGACTCGTTCATTATACTCTTGTTGTCACCTACCGTTAACAATGTTACTTGCAGAAACAATTAAAAAAATCTCCACCACTAATGTACAGACTGATTATGAATGGTTTTTATTCTGTTTTCTGTTTGTAATAACTGGTTTGTTTATATAAAACTTTTGATAATGCAGAATGTTTTTCCCTTCAGCTTGTCGTCACAGTTTGGGAAGAACTCTTCTTGGATCATGTTTCTGGAGGAGGACACCAGAGTGAAACTCCCAAAACTTAATAAAGTCCTCAAAAGATTTGACCGAAGAAAAGTAAGAACTTTTTATAAAGTCCCGAATGTGATTTAAACACATTTAGCACTATAATTGATGTACTCACAGTCCCTATGAGTGGAAATAGGCTGACATAGTGTTTTCTTATGTATATTCTTATGAATTTAAAGGATTAGTTCACCCAAACATTTGTCATTAATTACTTACCCTTATGTCGTTTTAAATCCATAAGACCTTTGATCTTCGGAACAAAAATGATATTTATGAAATAAAAAAATAACGACTTTATTTCCCAAAATAACGACTTTATTCAACAATTTTCTCAACAACGACTTTATTTCCCAAAATAACGACTTTATTCAACAATTTTCTTTGGTGTCAGTCTCTGATGCATTTTAAATATATGACCAATATATTTTGAATTGGCACCACCTACTTCTATTATGAATTAAAAGGCTTTTTAGACGTTTTAGACAACATGAATTATTTTGAATGCCTTACTCAAGAGTAAAAGAACTTAATGCTGAAAGCTGATTTACATTGATCTTGTCATGGAAAAGTGAAAAGATTGATTGTGTATGCACTGAAAGACTCTCCAAGAGACTACTTTATTAATGTTAAAATCCTCCTAACAGAAATCACATTAAATTACAAAATACGTCATAGCCCAGAAGTGATATTCATGTAATTTGTGGTTGTTATTCTGAAAAAATACATAACAAACGCATATAATATAAATACACTACCATGCAAAAACTCAACTATTTTTTTCATATGAGAGTAATGAATGGAAAATTCAATGAGTGAATCTTTTTCACCTGACATATGCCACCTGTCATTTTCCACAATATATGTCATACTCGCACATATATATTTCTCTCGTACATTTTTTTTTTTTGTGTGCAATTTTCATATAAATGAAATTTGACAGTGAAAGCCATTTACAGCTGCCATACTAAACAAGTGACTTGTCACAGGTTTTCACTTCATTCAAATCTGTTCACCTGACCCTTTTCAAAATAACACAATAATGTAAACTACGTTATGATGAGTCACTTGTACAGTGCATTCAACATGACAATACGACTAAACTTTTTTATGGAATAAATTTGTTACATTTGTTTGCTTTTGTTTATTTTATTTATATTATTAATATTATTTAACCTATGGCAATATGTACAGACTAGAGCAGGATTGGATGTGAAAACAGAATGAAAAGTTAGTTAAAAACAAGTTTGAGACTGTAATGCCCCACACAGTGTCATATGAATGGGTGGCAGCTGTTAAGGTGTGATTTAACCTGAGATGACCATAACAGTGTCATTGATCTCCACGTTTTGCCCTCAGGAGTGGTTTCTTGGCAAGGCACTGCATGATGAAGAGTCCACCATCATCCACCATTATGCCTTTTCTGAGAACCCAGTGGCTTTCGAGTACCCAGACTTCTCTGCAGGATGGGCGCTTAGTATCCCTCTTGTCAACAGGTTTGAATGCTGCCCTCAGCTGAACTGACCAACTGTCACAAAGCAGTCTTCCAGTGTGATGTTTTTATAGATTAGGTTTAAGTTAAATTCTAAAAACTAAGATTGCTATTTTGCTGAAATGTTTTTCAAAGCTGGATTCTTTGCATTGTTAAAGTGATTATATCTTAGATTATGTCAGGTAGTTTGATTTATTCTATGGTACTGAAAAATTACCATCTTCATATACTATTACATGGTATTACCATTTTGCCTTTAGAAATGTTATGTTTGAGAAGTTATATTTTGTGTTATTTTCCTTGTAGTTCACTAATTTTACACTGATTTCATATTTTAGGTTGACAAGCAAAATTGAAGATGAGCCTTTAAAATCAGACTTCACCATAGATCTAAAACATGAGGTAAGAATGTTTAAGGTGTATATATGTTGAGATGACTATGGGCTCACTTGATATTATTATTTTAAATTTTGTATAATTTTAATTTTAGATTACATTAAAGTGTCCATTAAGAAAAACAGTGCACTAAAACAGTGGAAAACCATCAAACAAAACAAAACGAACACTGCAACTAACTTTTAAGTAGACTTTATACCTACACTATCACTCAAAGTCTCTTATGCCGATCAAGGCTGCATTTAAAAAAAATCTAAATTACAATAATGTTGTGATATATTATTATAATTTAAACTGTTTTTCTCTTTTAATATATATATATTTGAAAAAAAAAAAGGTAATTCATTCCTGATATTACAAAGCTGAATTTTCAAGCATCATTACTCCAGTCTTCAGTGTCACATGATCCTTCAGAAATTTTTAAATACTGATTTGCTACTCAAGAAACATTTCTTATTACTATCAATGTTGAAAATAGTTGTGTTGTGTGATGAATGGAAAGTTCAAAAGAACAGGAAATAGAAATATTTTGATCAATTTAATGCATCCTTGCTCAATACAAATTCTAATGTCTTTTTAAAAAATCCGTAGTGGAAATATTTGAGCCCTAAATGCTGTGATTGACAAGTTAATGCTGTCACAACAGGGAAGAAATGACTATCGCATCTTACATTTCATGCCAACTTTAAAAAGTTTTAGTGTTTTGATGGGGACACATGCTGTTTTGGACTTTCAGATGAACAAAAACAGTCAAAATATCTTCTTTTGTATTCTACAGAAGAAAGAAATTCATTCTGGCAAATGATAACATTGTAGATATTAAATATTACAGAAGAAAAACTGGACCTTGTGTGCTAAACTGAAACATGGCACAAAGAGTCTGATAATATTATTTTTAATGAACTTACTTCTGCCGGCTACAGATTATTTGATCTCCTGCAGAGGTGGTGGTATCATTGTGTTGTATAATCAACAGTCCCGTGGCTGTTCCTCAGTTTAACTCATACAAATGTCTTGTTCTGAGTGTCTCTGCGCCCCTCACTACTGCCATAGCTACAGTCTGCAGGCCTCCAAAGACTTTTTTGTCAGAATTAGCAGATTTGCAGTCATTGTTGTGCCTCAAATTTGAGAGAGCTTTTATCCTGGCGGATTTTACCATCCACATGGACATAAAAGACTACAAAAACGAAATACTTTTTGTCTTTATTGGAGTGCTTTGATTTGAACCAGCTAGTGGACTGTCCTACACATAACAAAGGCCACACCATAGATCTTGTGATTTCGAATGGTTCATTTGTGTCTCCGCTGTCCACTTCTGATTTAGGGATGTCTGATCAGCTGGCTATCTTTTTTAATACGGAACTGCCTGGCATATACATTTTCTCTTCTCGCATCATTAACTATAGCAAACTGAGATTTATTGAGCCCTCTAATTTCACTGATTTTATTGACTCTTCCTTAAGTTGTTTTTCTCCATCGAGATGCACTGGAGGACAAAGTTTCTATGTTAAATTCTGCTCTATTGACTGGCCTGAACTCATTTGTTCCTTTAAAATCATGATCTGTGTCCTTTGTACGTTCTGCTCCCTGGTATAATGATGACCTGTGGTGTAATGAAGGCATTTTGTCGTAAAATGGAGCATAGGTGAGCGTATGTCTGGCTTGACTGGTCATAACCAGGCCTGGAAAGACACTTACTGGAATATAAGGCTGAAATTGTTGGTCAGGTCTGATTTTTTTTCATAGATAATTATAAATAATCAAAGAAACCCTAGACATTTGTTTCATTCCATTAACAAACTTCCCAAATATAACAGTCTCTCAAATGTCCCTGCTTCAACTCACCTTTGTAATAAGTTTCTTGAATTGTCTAAATCCATTATTATCACTACTACTCCTTTGTCTGTTTCTCCTTTAAATATTTCAGATTTTTCTGGTACCTCTCTCTCAAATTTCATTACACTGGACTTTCATTCTCTTAGCAATTAGGTTTCACAAATGAAAGCTCTCACTTCCGTAGTTGATCATATACCAACTTGTCTATTTCAATCATGTTTTGCTTCCTTATGTCCTGTTGTTTTCAGTATTGTAAATGACCCCCCTTTGCACTGCTGTTGTGCCAGCAGCATTAAAAATTGCTGCTAACCCCTGTACCAAAATAAAACTAACATGGACTTTGATAATCTTTCCTTCCTTGTTAAACTTTTAGAGCGAACTTTTAGATTGTTGCTTTTCATCTGCACTCTCATCTTTACTGCAAACAATCTTTTTGAGACCCAAGTCTCCAACATGAGTAATCTGGCTTCCGTAAACTCGACAGCTCTGGAACAGCATTTGTTAGATCACTAGTGACTTGTTAATTGCTTTGGACTCCGGCTGTCTTTCAGTTTTGATTCTTCTTGATCTCAGTGCCACTTTTGACACTGTAGATCACTCTCTTTTAATCTTTGTCTTTTAATCTGTACTTTGTCTAAACAGTGAAACTAAACTAAATAATGGGGATAGGCTAATTGGTTCACCCCACCAGCTCCGTAAAGCTGGGTCTTTAACTTTAAATGTAGATGGCTGTCTATTAGACTGAAGTCCAGGAGTACAGTTCCATTTGATCACTTTATTTACACATTGAAGCAGGTAGGAACCGAGCAATTGAGCAGGGAATAAATGTGAGTTTGAGTGTGGTTTCTAGACAAAACAGAAATACAAACACTTCAATATGGAGAACGTATTCAAATTATTCAAGCAAAAGATACACAATATACTGTAAAACAAACGAAAATAGACTTATATTTCCCATGAACACTACAAACACCAAGCACCTCCAAAGTCTCCCAAGCTATTGTGCATCAATGCAGGCATTTATCTATCAGAACCCATTAGGACACCGTTTATTTTATGTTATTGTATTTCTCTTTTATTTAATCTTATTTTTGAAGTGCTTTGAGATGTCTAACTTTTAAAGGAGCTATAGAAAATAAAGTTTTTTATTATTATTATTACTTGCTCTAAACTAAAGTAATTTCTTTGTATTTAATAGCGTTGCATTTAATAATTCCATTATTACACTCCTACAGGTGGCGCTATACATCTGGGAGGATGGAAAGGGTCCTCGACTGACAGGGGTTCCAGAACTTTGCACGCTGCCAGAGCAAAATCCAAGAGCACAATACTGTGCCACCACTGTCAGCAGCCATTCACCACTGTGTGTAGGTAACCCCCACATCGAACGCTTAACACACTTGTCAGTATGTGGAGAAGGCTGACAGCGGAGAAAGTGCAAACCTTCTGTTACAATTTGAGTTGAGACAGGACGCTGCTATAAGTGATTCATTTGATTTGTGCTGGATATAAGTTTTGGATAAAACCGTTTCCTAAATGGATAAATGAGTTTCAGTGTCAGGGTTTGGTTTGTGTACCTTCAGATAATTTTTCTCGTTTTTCTCTTCAAAATGGGAAAACAAAGAAATCGTTCATTTATTTGACCATTCTCATGAACGTAAATAAACTAATCTCATGTGGAGCGTTTTCTTCATATTTTTTTTTTCATCACACTTTGTTTTATATTGCCACACACAATAAATAAAACTAAATAATACACAATAAAAACAGAATTTGGATGAGACGTTAAACCGAGGTCCTGACTCTCTGTGGTCATTAAAAATCCCCAATTTTCCCCATGGCCTCTGTCCATCATGGCCTCCTAATCATCCCCATATACTGATTGGCTTCATCACTGTCTCCTCTCTGTGGTGAACGTATATGACACAATATGGCTGCCGTCGCATCATCCAGGTGGATGCTACACATTGGTGGTGGTTGAGGAGATTTCCCCTTCCATGTAAAGCGCTTTGAGTACCCAGAAAAACGCTATATAAATCGAACAAATTATTATTATTAAAATGCATAAACCGCTTGAATATTTGATCGCTATATGGCTGGGAATAAAACGCCCCTTTCCACTGATTGGTCAATCAAAGATCTAACCGTGTCATCATCAGTTTTGCGCTATAGAAATATTAATAATAATAATAAGTTTTATTTATATAGCGCCTTTTCAGGGCTCAAGGACGCTTTACAATGAACAAGCAACAATAATGGCAATGGACAATGATAAACAAACAAAACAACAGTGGGTAAATGAGAGTAAAAGTACAGTAAAGGAGAATTATGTAGACATGTAGGGCAGCACAGCAGAATACAATCAGACACAATGAAATGTAGTACAACTTAAGAATGGTGACTTTCAGAAAATAAGTGAGTTTTGAGCATAGTCTTAAATTCAGAAATAGTATTAACACAACAGAGTGATCGGGGGAAAGAGTTCCATAGTTTGGTTGCTACAACACTGAATGATCTGCCCCCCATTTAAGCTAGCCGATGCCGAGGGACAACGAGAAGGCTAGAGTAAGAGGACCGTAAAGAGCGAGTCGGAGTGTAGGGGAGGAGCAGGTCAAGCGTAACGTTAGTTCTGGCTGTTCACGTTAGTCAATCTCACATCAGCTGACTCTCAGCTGATCCACGTCTACCTATAGGAATACGACGCCTATCACTGTATTCATAAGCTCCTTCAGTATTATCAGCAGCTATCGCATTTCTCAGGAGCTAATTACCCTCCTCCATCCCCAGCTCCTCCTCTCGCCCAGTCAGGATTTGGCTTGATTTCTCTTTGAATCAGACTAATTTCTCGAATTATGTTGTACATTAAAACATTGACATTAATGATATCTGCATACATTCTTGTTGGTTCTGTTCTGTTTACCCTAAGGGGGGTTATTGCTGCTCTCCCTGCTCTTATCCATGCTAGGCTGCATGGATGCTCTGGGAGTTCTCGCCCAGAACAGAACCATACCGCCAGTCTAAATTGTATGCTAATTGTCAATCATCTTTGATGATAGTGGTCCTGACAGAATAATAGTCATCCGCTCTTCAGCTGTACAGATTCTTAAAGCATTTATTGCAACTACATTTCACCTATTTCTCATCAAACAACCAGACCAATGACTTGGCACAAACCGTACCGGGGCAGAGCCTAGACAAAGCTTTCTTCTGTGTAGACATAAATTCACCTACGGTTGCTGTGAAATATTAGTTTATCTCATAAATATTTATTTACTTCCCATCTGCAAACTGCTGACCAACTATCAAAATCTGTGTGGCAAAACTGTGCGATGCACTGGATAGTGTGGAGCGAATCCATTTAGGCGACATTGATGAGAAGTACAGACTAGTATTGATTCCAGTACACTTTGAAATAACACTTTGAACAAAGTCAAAGATGAAGAGTGTTTTTAAATTTATTACCATGTACCACTGTCAGAAATGAACTTGCCCATAAGGGGAAATATTTGCCTCCTCAAACTGATTTTAAGGAGGTTTATTGTACCTAAGATATTTTTTTTCATCCTCTCCTCGAAAAACAAATTATCCAAGGGTATAATTAAGGTATAATAATTCAGTCTCTGAACATCTGGGTTAGATCCCAACCAAATATTATAAATCAAATTGAATGTATAATTCCATTCCTGGTTATTTCATCTAAAGACAGTCACCATGTGTTCACTGCATTCACTGCATAATTGTTATGCTTCAAACTTTATGCAAATGACTATGAATTTGTGAGGTCCGTTTGTATCACCATCAAGCGCATTAAAGTATCTGTCGCCTGTTCCATTATGAACCATTACAATCTCATTGATTTTAAGTGCCATTTTGTGGTTTCTTTTTGAAACGTATTACAAAAGCTGTTGGGCTTGAGGCTATTTTACCTCCTTATTTCCATATTTGTAACTTTCTTTGTCAGATACAGACAATTCTGTGTGTGTGTGTGTTCCGGTGTGTTAATATTTTAAATAACCATGCCTATTTTCAGCATGAGATTTGAGACATGAGACATCTTAACTGCAGATTATTCTAAAATGTAAAAACTTTATCGGATCATTTATTAGCTCGTCTCCTGCCCCGATGCTTTGTCAACATCTGGAATTTCCTCCTTTAATATTCACAGCGTGCTCAGATCAAAGCAATATCTCCCTGAAGCAGCACAGAGCTCTCTTATCTCAGAGTTACAATTATCAGGCCTTTACCAGAAAAAACTTTACCAGAAATACACAAAAACACACATTAGCATAATATAAAAAGAAGTTGGACTGCTGTCTCTTTTGAAAGTGTGAAAATCACTGGTTTGGAAGGGCCTTTATTCCAGTCTGAGACTTTTAAAGCATCTATAGAAATAACAAGAAGTATAAAATGCAAGTAAAAATTACTTGAGTAAAATAGACTTGGCCAGTAACTTCTAATCGCATGATACTCTGATGATTTGAATGGTTCGTAAGCACCTGCTGTGATTCAAGGTGGAACATAAGCATCTGTTAAGGGTGACCAAACACATTAAAGCGCAACATCCCTCACATTAAGCCTCCAAAATGAAAATTGTGACCGTCTTCACAGCTGCAGTTTTACCAGTGGACATTGACTCATCTCTTACATGGTGTGTGTGTATATATATATATATATATATATATATATATATATATATATATATATATATATATATATATATATATATATATATATATATATATATATATATATATATATATATAATATGTATGTATATATAAATATAAATGTTTATATATGTATGTGTGTGTGTGTGTATATATACAGTGTATATATACAGTGGTGTGAAAAAGTGTTTGCCCCTTGGTAAATATGAACAAAGATGGCTGTAAAAAATAAATCTGCATTGTTAATCCTTTTGATATTTTATTTAAAAAATTAGCAAAAATCTAACCTTTCATTGAAGTAAAAGAATTGAAAGTTGGGGGGAAAATCACATTATGAAATAAATGTTTTTCTCCAAAACACGTTGGGAACAATTATTTGCCCCCTTTTATTAAATACTTTTTGCAACCTCCTTTTTCCAAGATAACAGCTCTGAGTCTTCTCCTATAATGCCTGATGAGTTTGGAGAACACCTGACAAGAGATCAGAGACCATTCCTCCATACAGAATCTCTCCAGATCCTTCAGATTCCCAGATCCATGTTGATGCTTCTTCTCTTCAGTTCAGCCACTCATTTTCTATAGGGTTCAGGTCAGGGACTGGGCTGGCCATTGCAGATGCTTGGTTTTGTGCTCAGTGACACATTTTTGTTGGAAGATCCAACCACGGCCTATTATAAGATTTCTAGCAGAGGCTGTCAGGTTTTGATTTTTTATCTATTGGTATTTGAACGAATCCATGATGCCATATATCTGAACAAGATGTCCACAGTAATATTGTGAAATATTATTACAATTTAAAACAGCGGTTTTCTATGTAAATATATAGTGAAGTGTAATTTATTCCTGTGATCAAAGCTGAATTTACAGCATCATTACTCCAGTCTTCAGTGTCACATAATCTACAGAAATTATTATAATATGATGCTGAAGAAACATTTATGATTATTATCCATGTTGAAAACAGTTTTTTACATTTTTATTTCAGGATTCTTTGATGAATAGAAAGTTCAAAAGAACAGAATTGATCTGACATGGAAAGCTTTTGTAACATTAATCACTACCATTCAAAAGTTTGGGGTCAGTAAGAATTTATTTTTTATTTTTGGGGGAAAGAAATTAGAAAATACTTTTATTCATGAGTTAAATTGATGAGTTAAATTGATCAAAAGTTACAGTAAAGACATTTATAATATTAGAAAAGATTATATTTTAAATAAATGCTGTTCTTTTGAACTTTCTATTCATCATAGAATTTTTGGAGAAAAAATGGTACACGACTGTTTTCAACATTGAAAATAATAATTAATGTTTGTTGAGCATAAAATCAGCATATTAGAATGATTTCTGAAGGATCATCTGACACTGAAAACTGGAGTAATGATGTTGAAAATTCAGCTTTCAAATTACATTTTAAAAATATATTAAAATAGAAAACAGTCATTTTAAATTGTCATAATATTTCACAATATTACTGTTTGTCATTTTTTTTTTCATCAAATAAAGCAGCCTTGGTGAGCAGAAGAGACTTCATTTAAAAACATAAAAAACATAAGTCTTACTGATCTAAAACTAAAACCGGTAGTGTACATACATATTATATATACATTTATATTTATATATATATAATATATATATATATATATATATATATATATATAGTTTTTGTATGCTTGTCATTTTTATTAATTTTTTTAATGTTTTGTTTAGCTTTAATTTAGTTTTATTTCAATTTCACTCATTTTAAAACTTCAATCTAAATGATTTCTGTTATCAATAAAGTTTAAAAACTATTATTAGTTTTAGTAGTTTTTAATAGTTTTAGTCTTGACAATATCAACACTGCATGATGTGTATTTCAATCCTTATGATCAAACCCATTCAGGTTATTGAGGTCCATATAAAGTGCTTCCATTTATTTTTTTTTAAACTAATTTGTTTGAACACAGTACTAATTTTAGGTCTTGATATAGTGGTGAATGTAGAGGTGTGCTAAACATTCTTACTTAAGAAATTGATATTTCTGTATATAAAAGCACAATTATTGCCAATTCAGTGTCTGTGTCCGATTATGTTGAAGGAAAAAAAACACTTTACATGGGGTGTTCTTACTTTTCACAGCATTGCACAGTATGTACTGCTGAGCACTTTCAACATGTTGTTGAGCATTATGCAATCTGTCAAAACTTTCTCTTCACCTGTGTCCCCAGGGCCAGCCTGTAAATTGTGAAAACATCTTCGTAGCGGTGAAAACTTGTAAGAAGTTCCATTCTGACAGAGGTGAGTGGTACGTCCTTTAAAATCCGCGCTCTTAACACATACCTTGCCGCCTCCCTCTCAAGGGTCCCACCTGTTCTTCGCAAGAGCACTTAATAAGTAGTAGTAGTAGTATCATGTGTCTGAGGTTATATGAAAATTTTTGCATGGCACCATGCCTGTCCTCGCTTCACAGTTCACACCACTGTTTTCGCTGATGATACAGTTCGACGTTTTCTTTCGCTTTAACAGTTCAGCGAGCGTCAATATTTGACCTCTGAAGCAACTTCGTATTGAGAGATTTTTGGCCGAGTGCCCCGGTGGGCTTCACTCCAGTCTTCTCTCCACTATTAGAGCCCTTCCTGGCAACTCTGGGCAGTTGTTAAGTACCAGGCATTAATTCAAATTTAACGAGACAGATAAAGTGTTGCAGTTTGAATCCAGAGAACCATTTGACACATCAGTTGTATCTAATTGCTCTGCTTATCATAATTACATCTTGCAAGTCACTTTGAAGAGTTTTAAAGATGGCATTTGGAAGAACATGATATTTCCCCTTCAATTATTTTTTAGATAAAACTGCTAAGTCTTGTTGAAAAAGAAGCATTAGTATTCCAGTTGGAATAGTTTGTTACAAATGTGTGGCAATGCCACCACCACCATCCACCATCCCCTGTCCACTACATATGCTGATGGTTGAGACATAATGACATTATAATGGATTGTGTTTGCATCATGTGTTTTGTTTCATTAGGGTAAATGATATCCAAAATCTTTAATAGTACATGTTGATCACTGTCAGCCCTAGGAGATAAAGCAGTGGTCTGAGGATTGTGGGAGTAATCTCTTGTGTTGTTGAAGTACTGATTGATTCTCTATTCCCACACAACAGTTCCTGTGGTGAAGAAAACTTGGGGTGAACAAGCCTCACTGCTGGAGTATTACAGCGATTACGCAGATCCCTCTATACCGACCATCAATCTGGGAGTGCCAAACACAGAAAGGGGTGAGTGCTCAAGTCTGTTCTCATACTTGGTATATTCGTGACGTGATATCAGTGTCTATGTCTATTATTGGAAAGAATTGTATTTAATTTCGGTCTTTCAATCTTAGCTACTGTACTTCATAGGCAAGCTCTTTAAAAAATAGGGTGCAAAATTGGGTATAAATTTACCATTCAAAGGTTTGGGGTTGGAAATGTTTTTGAAAGAAGTCTCTTGTGCTCTCCAAGGCTGCATTTATTTGACCAAAAATACAGTAAAAATATATATTTTAAAATGTTATTATAATTTAAAAATAACTGTTTTCTCTTTTATTATATATAATATAATGTATTCCTGTGATGGTAAAGCAGAATTTTCAGCATCATTACTCCAGTCTTCAGTGTCACATGATCCTTCAAAATTCTTTCAAATCTTACTGACCCCAAATGTTTGAGCAATATGTAAAATGGCAGGGTTTTAACCTTGCGATGCTACTCATTGGGGGTCACAATTTTAAATACAATATTTTTATTTATATTAATATTTTAATAGAATGAACTGCATGCAGAAGGTGAGATGTGGATGGCCATTAAAATGACTAAAATGGCTTTTACTACAAAAAATTTAATATCAATTTAATAATTATGTCAAAATTGGTACTGTATGTAACTGTTATGATTTTTATTGTTAGATACAGTTGAGAAGGTCAAGACCTCTGAAATGTATAGCACTCGGACTGAATTCAGTGTTGTGTCTTGAATTTTTGGGACTCTTTGAGTCTAAGTACGGGTGGAATAGAGGTGGAATATGGATTAGAATGTATGGATTAGAAGTCTCCTATCCTGGAGAATCATGTGTTTGTTGTAAACCTCAGATGTTGTAACACTAGCTGGAATGATTAAAAATGTCTGATCAAATTCTTTTCTGGGAAATTCTGATATCATCAAAAATTTCATCTGTTTTCTGATGATTACATAATGCCCTAGTGAATGTAAGAAGCGATCAGTAAATGCTGTGTGCTCTAGGGTCAATTTCTCTATCAATCTCTTTCCAGCGCTACCAACCCACAAGCTGATAAGCTGCACTTCCATGGCAGTCTGTCACTGGTGACCTATGTGAATGTGATCATAATGCTGAAGTGAACTTGGTGCTTATCTTCTGATTAGAACAGGAAGTCCAATGAGAGCCAATCAGGCTTCATATTCTGTACTGGATACTTTCAGTTTGCCATTTTATCCATGCTAGTGTGCACTTTATTTCAATATAAACTTGTGCTTTATCTCTTTCCTGCAGGTTTTTCTTTTAACATTCAAGCTTTATATGAAGTACCTCAAATGGGTCAATCTTTCATTTGATTTCCTTTCTTTCTTTTGTTTGATGTTCTAAAATGCTCTTGGCACATCCTGGTCCTCTGTTCTCCCTGCTTGTTTATTCATAATTATATTAATTAGGCCTAATGTTTGTGACCAAAAAAAAAAAAAAAATACTTCAATAGATTCAATTTATTTGCTCTCTTATGGCGCTTTTCCACTGCATGGTACGGTTCGGCTCGCTTCGCTTTTCCACTGCGTGGTACGACTCGACTCGGTACGGCACGGTTCGGTTCGGTTCGCTTTAGCTTGGTTGCTTTTCCACTGCAGTTAGTACCGCTTCAAAGTGGGTGGGACTGATCGTTATAGTTGCTCAACTCCTCGGCAACCAACGAGAGGAACATCTTGCACCTCGTCCACTGACCACGATTCAGCGCCATTTCTTTTTTTTTTTTTAAGCAAGTAGCTACTTTAAAAACAGGTGCTAACGTTACAGCGTTGGCTGTTGTCTACTGGTTATTTAAATCTAGCGGGTTTAGTGTCTTGTGTCGCAAATACAATGACCCTGGTAATGACTATTCTGTCTGTCTGACCAATCAGTGATCTGCAGTGTTTTCACGTCACATTTTAGTATCGGTTCGGTACGCTGTACCGCACCGTACCATGCAGTGGAAATGCGCAATAAGTGAGCCGTACCGAACCGAGCCATAACGTACCATGCAGTGGAAAAGCGCCATTAATCTCAATTGATGTCAAAGCCAAATCAAATGCAGATTATTGCGTTTATCATTGGCAGATAATGACAAAAGTGAGGATGTATATCACTGTGTCTAAAGTTAAGAGTGATGAAAAAGTCACTAGTTACTGTCACTATATCTATCGATCCATATATTATACAGCTCAAGAAAAAATTAAGAGACCACTAACAAACTGAAGATTTTTGATTTATTCTACAAACTACTGACAACATTTCTTCCAAATTTCAAGTAAAAATATTGTCAATTAGAGCAGTTATTTGCAGAAAATGACGACTGGTCAAAATAACGGGAAAAAAAAGATGCCATGTTTTCAGACCTCAAATAATGCAAAGAAAACAAGTTTGATTTTTAAACACAATACTAATGTTTTATGAAGAGTTCAGAAATCAGTATTTGGTGGAATAACCCTTATTTCCTATCACAGCTTTCATGCGTCTTGGCAGGCTCCCTATAAGTCGGTCACATTGCTGTTGGGACTTAATGCCACTCTTAGCATAAAAGTTGGCTTTATTTAATGGCTGTCCTTCGAGATGAGGAAGCATGTTTTCTTCCAGGATAATCTTGTATATAGCTTGAGTCACGCGTCCTTCACAAAGACAGATCTTCCTGATTCTGATCTTTTCTGATGAGTCCAGTTTTCATCTTTACCCAACAACCTGGTGGTCTAATATTAGACAGAGACCTGGAGAGGCCTACAAGTCAGTCTCTCGCACCCACAGTGTAATTTAGTGGACGATTGTTGTTGATCTGGTAGTTCTTCAGTAAGGATAGAATCTGGCATATACGTGAGAAGGACGCGTGACTCAAGCCACGCACAAGATTGTTCTGAAAGAAAAATTGCTTCCTTCCCCAACTCAAAGAATCGCTTTTTCTGTGCTCCAATGCTCCAATTTTCACAGCCAGGCCAATCAAGGTGTTCAGTCCTGTTCCTGTCATTCCAGTTCAAATCCAGCTCAACTTCCAAATCTAACGGTATGGCCCTGAATTTAATTCAAATTCACACTTATGAATTGAAAGGAAGCAACTTCTGAATTTTGCACAACTCTGGTTGACACGTTCCTGTCTAATTATTTTTCCTAGAATTTGTGCCATTTTTCAAACATATACACACAGTCACTCTTGTTCCCATCATTGTTGTCTTGAGGGTGGATTTAACTGGTGGCTGCAAGCTATCCGATGGCCAGCCCATTACAGGGGCCTCTGATATTTGTTGTGAAGGGGGTCCTGTTCTCCCTGTGTCTGACAGCAGCACATCTTGTTCTGGTCTCTTCCCTTAGCCTTCATTGTCGCTGCCACATTCGCATTATCGTCACCAGTGCAGTTTCTTCGGGGTCTTTCGGTGCACATTCTCTATTCAATATCAATATCTGGTTCTTGGCTTAGGAAAACATTTCCAGCTGATATCACATCATGTCTGCAGTCCTCATCCAAAGGGTACATAACGGTGATATAGGGTTCCGTTGTCATTTCATTTCCCATTCAGCCTGTGGATGGACAGAGTGCATTAATTTGCAGCTGAATGACAACGTTGAGGTGAAAAGTTGTAAACCTCTCAGCAAAGTCAGACAAAGTCAACTGACCTCTGGGTGTTGAAAAAAAAACTGCACAGGATCTGATGAAAGATATTGTTTAGAAGAAATGATGTTTAGGAAGGTGCTCGCTGACATTTCTTGTACGTTCCCAATGCAAATTATGTACTTATAATACTTTTATTTCTGTTGCAGAATAAAAAATAAAAAAGCTAATTTATCTCACAATTCTGATTCAATTGCAAGAAAAGAAGTCAACATTGTGAGATAAAGTGTCAACATTTACCTTTTTATTTTATTTTTTTGCAAAAACAATATTCCATATTTATCTGTTTGCAGGTCACTGTGGGAAAACATTCGCCATCTTAAGAAGATTTTTGAGCAGTCATGTGCCCAAGACTGATTGGCTGTTGATCGTAGATGATGATACTCTTATAAGGTAAGGCTGTCTGTTTGTGTACATCTAGGCGACATATGCCTGTTGTCTGGGAAATTGCATTTTTTAAATTTGTTTACAAGGAATCAATTTACACGTTTAGTGGGTGGCATAATGTGTTTGGTTCTCACAGCCTGCCCAGACTGCAGGCCTTGCTGAGCTGCTATGACTCCAGAGAGCCAGTGTGTCTGGGAGAGCGCTATGGGTACGGACTGGGTCAGGGAGGATACAGTTACATCACTGGTGGTGGGGGGTGAGTGTCTGCTTTATAAGGAAAACAACCTTTTTGACATTATTTACTTAACATGGTGTCCTCCTAACCATATGTGAAGTCATTAAGTGACAATGTGAGTTTTATTGGCCTCCTTCAAAAGAATAAATGTGAATAAATTAGCTATTATGAAATGAATATTATGTTTACACGGCACCGTCTTTAACTAAAAGCAGAAAACTGTTTATGCTTTTTGGCTGTTAATTTACATGACAATGGCGTATTGGGGAAAATGCTAACTTTTGAAAATGGGTTTCCATCTTCATGTAAATTACAAAAATGCACATTTGTGAAAATGGTGATGTCATGCGCATGTACTGTACGTATATTATGTGTTCAGTCTATAGGTACTTAATGACATCACCAACTACCCAGCAAACATTTGGACGTTTAATGACTGTTGAAAAGACGTCCGTCCGACACGTCCCGTCATGGTTGAAAAAAAGTTCCAAAATGAAAGTTGAACGGACATCTCCGTCATCTGACCGTGAATTCCACGTCTCTTCTGCGCGTCCCTGGACGTCTAAATGCTTCGTCATCTGTGTGTTTAAATGTGTTTCTGCATAATTTAAGTGTATATATAAGCCTGCATATAAAATAATCGCACATCTATTGTGTAACATCGTGAAAGGCAATCAAGTCTTGAGGTTTACACATCTTGACAAAGATTCTAAAAAGGTCCAAAATTGGTCCAGTCAGACCTGAACGTCAATAAAAACGCTTTAATCACGTGTACATCACAAACAAGAACACATTATTTTGTGGACATAAGCAAAAAAGCAGAATGTTCTGATTTAGCACATTTTATTGATCTTGAACAGCCAAAATTTCTCTTAATTTTTTTCAATGTTTAACATTTGTTAACCAAGCTAAAATACCAATTACAAAATACTGAATTATTATATAAAGGGATAGTTCACCCAAAAATGAAAATTCTGTCATTTACTCACCCTCATGTTCCAAACCTGTATGAGTTTCTTTCTTCTGCTAAACACAAAAAAAGACATTTTGAAGAATGTTTGTAACCAAGCAAATAGGGCAACCATTGACTACCATTATTGGTGGAAAAATTATTATGGTAGTTAATGGGAAGCAACATCTGCTTGGTTACAAACATTCCTCCAAACGTCTTTGTGTTTAGCATAACATAGAAAGGTATACAGGTTTGAAACATGAGGTTGAATAAATGATGATACTTTATTTTTGGGTGAACTATCCCTTAAACATTGTTTGGTTCATTTTTTGTATCCAGCACCCCAGCTCTTCCTGGAGGTGTTTCAGGAGTTCTGCCATTTCTGCATCGATCTCAGAGTCTGTAGCATTTGGGCTCCACCTCTTCACAGCATCTAAGGGAAGAGAATATATTTCTTTTTAAAATAAATAAAATTAAAAATTTGAGGTAAATGATATGCACTTATTTTCAAAATATTTTTATGGTCTACCGCTAAATTAAAAAAATCATGGAAAAAGATGAATGAATCATAAATGAAATATTAGAAAAAGGTAATCAACATGCATTACATTTTATTTTATTGTATAAAAGATGTTCTGCTTTTATTTCTAAAGCAGTTACTGAAAACATACATTTTCAAATCCAGCTAAACATTTCATTCTATTTCAGATAATTTACTTTCTGAAAGAAACTCTCAAAAGGCTACATTATTAAGTTACAGTAATAACTTTGACTGTGTCATTAAACATACTTTATACTGGTATATCGTTGTATACGTTCAAAGTAACTTTTAGCCTACTAGCTAATTTTAGCCAAACTCAGTACAGTTGACAATGTGGGCATCATTTCTTTCGGTTCATTCATGTCAAACAAGTAAAACTCAAGCACGTTCATCTAATAATACAAAATGTACTTACCCAACAGTAGATTTTTAATAATATACAACTCCCTCCTCAATTCCTCCTTTCCTCGTTGTTGTTGTTGTTCAATATTCCGGAGTCTATGGGGAGAACGCGTTAACATCTCGCGAGATAATCTATCCTATCGCAGGATTTTGTAGTATCGCGAGATCTTTTGTTACTACATCTTGGCAGCGCAGTTTATGGTTTGGGCCATTACATCCAACTCAGACATAAATGGTGACCGGGTATATTTCTGCATACATTCCATAAAAAATAACAACAAATACATCAGGTACAACAGGTTTAAATAATGACTAAAATGTCTTATGTTTACTTGTAATATATTATGTAATAATAATATGTAATATATTTGTAATAATAACTATTAATAATAACTTATTAAATAATAATAACTTGTAATAATAATATGTAATATATTTACTTTGTATACAAATCGTGTATTTCATAAAGATAATTCCTGATCATTTTTTCTGTCTTGCTAAACTAGACGTGCAGAAGATGTCAGTTGACGTCTATTCACAGCCTGACTAGACGTGTAAAGGACGTCAGTGAACGTCTTCACAAACTACGTGGTCAATTAAATTAATTATTGCAATATTAACCATGCAGCTTTTGCATATTTCACAGGGATTTCATAGAGGGTCATGATGGACTATAAATGCACGTGTAAAAGACGTCGCCAGGTGACGTCCTCTCACCCGATACACTATAACTACACGCAGCTAAAAGTTAAAATAACAATTATACATGCAACTGTAGACATGTACAAATGTATCTGAATGCATTTTTAGGAAATGTTCTGTGTCACATATTTTTACCGATTTATGCCGCCCTAGCCTATTTTTGGCCAGGGACACGACGTTGCCGTCGGACCAATGTTTGCTGGGTACTGGCCTGACATGCATAATACAGCTTTTTTTAGTCTTTTTCGCAGATCCGTGTTAACTGGGATTGTTTTGACAATGTTGTCTGTATGTGAAAAATGCAAAGGAAAAACTTTTCTCGTTGTCGTGTAAACATACCGTTAGATTACCTTTGTCGTAGCCTCGTACACTTGTTGAAAACTCACTTAAAGTTAATTTTCAGATACGTTAATATTGAAAACTCACTTAAAGTTAATTTTCAAAGACATTAATAATTTAATAATAATGTTAAATAAAATCTGTATATCAAATATAAATCTACATATTTTTTATAAAATTGTGATGCATAAATTAACTTGTAGCATTTAAAACAATTGGTGTGTGTGTGTGTGGATAAAATAGGGTTTGAATATCAGCCATTTATTATATTTTGGCAATAGCATTATATGATTATATGATGAAATTACTTAAACATTTTCTACCAGGGGCAAAAACACTTCATTAAATTGCCTAAAAAGTACAACCAAAAAAAAGATGTAAACTGAAATTAAGTATATTTTTGACATGAATACATAATTTGGTGTAAATCACTGGATTACTGATAATGTATTAATCAATAACAAAGTTGTCACTGCCATGACGACACAGTCAAATCTTACAATTCATTGTCATGACGACAAAGTGACCTAACCACAATTGGAAACTGAGCTCTCTAATTTGGCCTATTTTGGAGGCAGTTCCATCAGAAATGAGCTTACCGTAAGTGACTCTGGGGTTGGTGCACATGCAACCACCTGGTATTCACAAAACGGTAACATTTTACAATAATCTCTCAGTTGTTAACATTAGTTAAAGGGTTTGTTTACCCAAAATTCTGTCAGTAATTACTCACCCTCATGTTGTTCCAACCCTGTAAGACTTGTTCATCTTTGGGACAGAAATTAAGATATTTTTGATGAAATCTGAGACCTGTCTCACTCCTTCATTGGCTGCAAGGTCATTGATATCTGCCAGCCCAGAAAAGTTAGTAAAGACATCGTTAAAATAGTCCAAGTGACTACAGTGTCTCAACCTTAAGTTTATCAAGCGACAAGAATACTTTTGTGCGCAAAAACAAACAAAAATAACGACTTTATTAAACATTTTCTTCCACTGTAGTCACTTGGACTATTTTAACGATGTCTTTACTAACTTTTCTGGGCTGGCAGATATCAATGACCTTGCAGCTTATGAAGGAGTGATCCAGCTCTCAGATTTCATCAAAAATATCTTAATTTGTGTTCTGAAGATGAATGAAGGCCTTACGGGTTTGGAACGACATGAGGGTGAGTAATTAGCCTACTGACAGAATTTTCATTTTTGGGGGAACTATATAACCCTTTAATGTGTTAAGTAAGGAATAATTGACGACAGGCCGTTGAATTATTAGAAAAATAATGCACACCCGAGGTGGTAATGCGGTGTGCATTATTTTTCTAATAATTCAAAGGCCTGAAGTCAATTATTCCGCTTATACTACAGTTACCACACCTCGAAACATTGTTAAAATAATGTATTTCAAGACGTTTGTAAAGTTTTTGTCATTAAAACGCTCTTGTATGTAGGACTAATTTCCTGCGCATCTAATCCCATGCCTCCGTTGCTAATTCCAAAACGTAATTTTAGAGTAACGGAGGTTTGAGCCTCTGATAGCAGAGAAGCAGACTAATGCTGGACACACTCAACGACTGGTTGAAACATTCTCTGACTGTTACCATCGACTGCAGCAGATTTTAAACCCAGACTGTGATCACAGACTGAACGCGCTGAACACGCGTTTGGGCATGATCAATAAATTACATTCATAACCGGCCTTACAGTATAAGTGTGTCCCCGGCTTTATGCAGTTATTAATGCAGTTATTAGAGAGAGAGAGAGAGAGAGAGAGAGAGAGAGCGAGAGAGAAGCATATGTGCGTCAATATTATTATTTATTTATTAATTCAATTCGTTTTAATTAGTTCGTTCATGTTTTTTTTTTCTTCTAATATTGACAGTAGACTATAGCCTAATAAATGAAACACAACGTCCTTTTAACAACTATAGGCCTATCAATAATTATTTATTTGTTATAGCCTATTCTGCCCTACAAAGGCAAAGTGCAGTAACTACATATTTGGTCAAAATTGAGTTTAGACTGAAAATGGGCTTCATAACACCTCCTTTGTCTTGTGACAAAAGCTCTTGGTCCAACTGGGTCCCGTTTTAGAGAAATCACTATGTCAAATTTGCAGTAACTACTAATTTGAAAACTTTAGAGGCATTTTTCTCAGTTTCAATGGTGGCGTAGTTACTGCACTTAGCCTTTGTAGGGCAGTATTATCTGCAATAATTACGAAAACCCGTGCAGCAGGACTATCAATTTATTTATATAGGCCTATTCAGTTTAATTTTCTCTTGATTATAGATAGGACTATACTTTATTTATTAAAATTAAACCGCATGTTTCCAAAGATTGTGACATCGAAAATGGCAGATCAAGCGCATGTGGCTACATGTTTTTCTTGTTATGAATTGTATCCTATTTTCCGTTATTACAGTTGACTACGCGAACTTTAGCCGTGCGTTTCCCTGAAAATAATTGCACACCTTAGAACGTTCTCAACCAATCAGAATCAAGCATTCAACAGCCCTGTAGTATAACTAACTTGAACTAACACTGAGCAATACATTTGTTACAGTATTTATTCATCTTTGTAAATTAAAATACTGTCGTTTATTGTTTGTTAGTGTAAGTTTACAGTGCATTAACTAACGTTAACATTACACATTTTGATTTTAATAATGGACTAGTAAATGTTGAAATTAACATTTAACTAAGATCAATAAATGCTGTAGAAGTATTGTTCATTCATTCTTAGTTTATGTTAACTAAAGTAAACTAATGTTAACTAATGAAACCTTATTGTAAAGTGTGACCCACAAACCTTACAATGTCAAATCAATAGATCAACAAATGTTTTTTAAATGTCCTGCACTGAAGAAGTCACGTACTGCATACAGTGCTGTTGTGTTGTGTATTGAACAGGATGGTGTTCAGTCGAGAGGCTGTAGTCCAGCTGTTGGCCAGCGGCTGTAAGTGCTACAGTAATGATGCTCCTGATGACATGGTTTTGGGCATGTGTCTCAATGCTCTACGAGTTCCTGTCACACACAGTCCCCTGTTCCACCAGGTACACGCACACATTTTTACCTTATCTTATTATGGGGCTATTATATAACTGTGTTGCCTAGCTTTCAAAATTACTATTGCTATAATAAATATTAGTACTTTTATTTATTTATTTGTTTATTTATCTATTTATTCTCAGATCTTCTCTGCATATTTTTGTCATCAAAAGTATAACTAGGTCATGCCACATACACAGACTACTTCTGGACTTAATGACGTACCCTGTCCTATTGTCAGAGCACACAATGTTGTGCTGCCATGTTTTGTCCAGTTATCAAAAGGAACAAAATGCGTAGGCTGCACAGCAAGTGCATCAAATTGGTTTCCTGTCAGTCTTCATTTCTCAGTGCACTAGATGTCTTAGGTTTTAAACCTCACCTGTGTGTGTACAATAATTTTGTGCAATTTTTTAACAAAACAAAATTTTCCGATTTAGGATGGATAAAACAGGTCTCTGTATATTTCCTAGATAATTTAAAGCGCTGAACTTTGCAGATGGAAAGAAAGTTGTCCAGGGCCAGGCACATTCGTCCTGAGTTATTTCTAAACTCATCTTTCTCATTGTCCTGCAAGAAGCAGTCCTGATATGTTCTGTATATTAAATGTTATAAAGTAAATTATGCTAGCAGAATGGTAGTCACCAAAGGGTTTCAACTAGCAGTGCCATGGAACCATAGTTTTACGGATAACTCAGTGGTTGCTTTAGACTTTCATTTTGATGGACAGGGTAGTACAAATTCTTTCATAATCTATTATTACCCTTCATTTTAAATTTCATATTTTTTATGATAATAAGCTTTTGTTTTTTTGATGAACTTACAGGATAGATTATGCATTTATTTCTAAGAGACTGCATCACTTTTCATGTTCAACACTACACAAAGGAGATTAATGTTTGTTTGTTTTCTCCGCAGTAACAGCGGAGGCCACTAAAACATGACCTTTGTGTCTGAACAGGCAAATATGAACAACGCAATATTACAAAATACATTTACAATTAAAATATGAGCAAAACACGTAAATAATTAACTGACCTAAAGTTAGTCGACTACGTGCCTAAACTCAATCCTTCCTCCTGGTCCGCATGGACTTTTGCTGCCCTTAAGTGGAAATGTCCTATGTAACGAATGTACATCAATAATAATATACATAAAATGTATTTAAGGGGGGCCGGAAGGCCAATTTAGCTCAAAAGGAATGATTCATCGATTTGCAATGAATCTTGACCAAATCACTATGGAACCGAGCAAATGACTCGTTTAGAGTTCATTTGAACGGGCCGTAATTATAACCTTGGCACAGATATAAATATCCAATCTATAGTGAAACACTATGTATTAGCAAGGTAACTTTAGATCGACAGTACAAGACATTAAATGTGCAAGCACAACACAAGGCAAATATCTTTTCAAATATAAACAAGACTTTATTGATTATCCTAAAACATAAAACTAATATCTAACACAAACACACGCACACGCATTCATACAAGTTGCAGAAAGAAAGAGAGTGAGGAAAGAATGAGTTTTAAGAGTGAGATAGTGAAATCCCAAGTTTCTATATGCACTTATAAGACATGACCTGAACGAACCATCAATCATTAATTTAACCCTTCTATCGTTTCTCAGGCAGGTTATTAGATATTACATTAATGCACCAGTTCAGTTAAGAGTCTGGAGTGTTACTTGCATGTCCTTGCGTTGCTTAGGGAATTCCCTTTTTGCGGTGCTTCGTCAAAGGGGTTTCCCGGCCGTTGCTTGGCTGGCTGTGCCTGGAGACGTCTTGGGCCGCCAATCACGTGGTGTGTTGGCGGATGGATGAAAGTCTTTGAAGTTGGAAGGGCTTTGCAGTCGAAACGTTTAAACGAAACTTTGCAGCACAACTTAACTTAGAACCGAGACTTTTAACGGAAAAGAAAACAAAGAAAAAGAAAGGAAAGTGAGACGAGTTAGATGGCTTGAATGAAGCTGTTTTAAACCCTGATCTTAATTTGGGTCATTTTCTCTGCTCGTCTACATTGCTCGTCTGTCTGTTACTTTTTCATGGCTCTCCCTAGAGCATCCTCTTCAGCTCTCTCCGTATTTTTCCTAAGAACTCCGAAGAAGAACTTTCGGAAAAAGAAACTACAAGAAGAACATCTCTGAAGAAGTCGAAAAGCACTAGCACTCCCCCAACTCTTTGTTCGGGTCTAAGATTTTATCTCAAATGTTTGTCCCGCCTCCTGGAGGAATTCGGACAATAAGATACTTGTAAGGTTATTTGAGAAGGGGGTATTTTCCATCATCCCCCTCGCATCGTAAATCATGTGTTATCTGTGGTCGGCTTTACTCTAACAGAGAGGACATAGATTCCAGTTTATACATGATTCCTATTATAAGAACACGAAACATTTTACACAGATTTCAATCAAGCCATCGTCTGAATTAAGAACATGTTATCGTATACGATCCTGCTGACAGGAAGCATGACACACTTTCATTCACACACCTAATATTTATAACAATTACATGACTTAGATGTGATCTAAGCAGAATAGACACATACAGGGGTTGTAACACAATACATAATCATGTTATGTTATATATTTTGATTATAGGTCCACTGAGCATTGTTCTGTGTGAGTTTTAATGGGTTTGATATGTAAAGTCTGTGTAAGTCTGTGTAAGTCTCTCTGTTCCATGAAAGCGTGGTCTGTTTTACATCTCTGTCCTGCTCAGCAGTGGTGCTGCAGGAGGGAGGTCAAAGGTGGTCAGACCCCTTGGTGGTCAGGCCTCGTTTCACCATTTCTGAGCAGCTTTGTCTTGCTTAAGGATGAAACATTGACAGCGTTTTTCCTGTTTTAGGCTTATCTCTGGGGCCTGCGGGGCCATAAAAGTCTTCTCTGGGGGGTTTTCTAGACAATTTGGAGCCGTCTTGTGACTTTGGAATGTGGTGTTCAGATCCGGAATGCTGAATCACATTTGAATGAATCCCATGAGAGATTAATTTGATTAATTTGTGTTTGGTTCATCCTTAAAATCTCTACACCTACTTCCCACTTCTGAAATCGTGATTACGAGCTTGTCACATTCAAGTGCTTTGTTGTCGGAAAGAACAGGAATCATGGATGACACCAGGTTTAGTCTTGCCTATTTATTGGGAAAATCTTATTTAAGCCAAAATTATATTTAGCATCCCATTCATTGACAACAATATAGACATTCATTGCATTCATTCAGCTTGCTGACTATTCTGGAATTGAAGTCAAATACAGGCTATTTTAGCTGTGTATAAAACATAAGTTTCAAATGATTATTCGTGTATAAAAGTATGCACTACTTCAATGACAATACAAGGTGATATAGCTGTTGTGGAAAAAACTAATAAAGAATAGCCGTCACAGCAGCAATCATTCTCTTCTGTTTATGGCACGCCCAACTTGGTAACTCTTAGGTGTCATATAAGTTTCCCAGAAGTAAATACGACTTGGGAGGGCGTTTTTGTCCAATTTTATAACTAGGATACTTGTATTTACGATAATTCCGGCAGCGTTAAACTGGGTGCTTGTGCTGGTGACAGCTAAACGTTGTTGTTTTTTTTGTATTTCATCACATCCGCATCAGTCCTTCTTTTTCATCAACAACATCACAACTATTTGGCCGTTTGAAGAAACTTTTCAACTCAGCTGCTGTGATATTTTTTCAATTATATGTAGTAGAAAAGTCCCTTTCAGGCATTTCACTTGACGGCCATCTTCGAAATGCCTCTCAGACAGCTATTTCAGTCATGCAAGTACAGCTCCTATCTCTTTAAATAGGGAAACATCAAATTCTCCAAAGCTGTTCACCAATTTCATATTTGAAATCACCAATGAAATCTGACAACAACTGTATCATAAATGTGGTTTCTTATGCTCAAATAGTGTATTAAAAAGCTGCTTTTTTAGGCTGGAGCAGCCCATGCGCAGTCCTAAACGCGCGTCTCAGATCGCTGACTCTTTCTTTAGCATCCGGAGCCTCTTTTAAAAGTGGGAACTTATTCTGCCATATTACTCGTTGTCCTTTCTCTCATTCATAGTAGTACGAGTGCACCGTCTAAAGCCACAGGCTGGACAAAGATCAAAGATTAGACAATAGTAGTAACAGTAGGCTAGTAGTTTCACTTGGTAACACTAAACATATGTGTTTATTTTTGTATTCTTTCTCAGGCTCGTCCAGAAGATTACGCAAGGGAGTTCTTGGCCCACCAGACCCCCATTTCCTTCCACAAACACTGGAACATAGACCCTATTGTGGTGTTTAACAAGTGGTTGAAGAACGGCAAACACACAGAAGGACTACAGAAAAGCACTAAAGAAGAATTATAGTGTTTGTGTGTGTGTGTGTGTGTGTGCGTGTGTATGTGTGTGCGAGTAGTAGTGAGAGTGTGTATGTCTCGTCTGACGTGTAAAAATGTTATTGTTCGCCCTTCATTGTTACATATGTTTTCAATTTTGTGAATCTTGCACAAACATGAATGGAAGGATGCCTTCTGGTCTGTATGAATGTCCTTAACAGTGTTTTCTTGGGAGTTGCATGTCTCAAATGTCTGAAATATTAATAGTCCACAATTATCCCAACCTGTCAAATGTTATTTGTAGGTTTATTTTTAAATGCCTTTGTTTTCTAAAATATTTGAATTATGTGTGAATTATAATATTGAAATGTATGATAAACTTCAAATCTGGTTGCCTTAAATTCAGTTTTTGCAGTGTCCTGATTTCAGTATTGAATGCAAAACCAAGCGCCTCTCATAACTAATGAGACTGCATTGAAGCTTTTGTCGTGAGGTTATTTTTGGCCAGCACTGGTGCAAAGAGCCAGAAAAAAAGGATATTATGAATCAGTTAAAGGAACACTATTATCTAGAAGTTGTCCAAAAGATGTTCCCATGGTAATGAGTATCTCAGTCATTCATAGGTTATTCACTGAGATCAAACTTTACATTTAAAGGTCAAGCGTGGAATTTATTCCTAATGATGACTCTTTCCAAACAGTTTTTCTGAACACCTGTTCGGTTCAGCCTAAAATCAACTTCCAGATATGCTCTTTTGGATTTGAGTAACTGTCAAATGTCAATGAAATCTTTGATAAAATGCCGGTTACAATTTTGCTCCGGCAAAAAGCTTCCTAATCAAATTCCTTTCTTTATATATATATATATATATATATATATATATAAACACTGATATACAATAACACAGTGTTCTAATCAGTGTCGCTACTAAATATAAATTGAAACTAAGCTCAGGAGTGTTTTCATTTAAATGAATAATTCAGGTTTTTACATTTTGTTTATGATGAATAAAACATGACAAGATTAAATATCCTGTACAAGCTTGTCTGCTCAGCAATTTATCTGGGCTCTGCTCTCCTCGAAAACAACCTATACTGAATTTAAACCCACACCAAATGGATGGCAGTGTGCACTACTATTGCAATGTGAAATTGATCTGTTACCAGTTGCTTCTGCTTGAAGCAAATTTAGTTATGTGTCCGCCAACTCGTACTCCGAGAGAGAGATGGAGAGATAGACAAGCGGATGGACAGATAGATGGATGGATGGATAAATATTCTACAGTGGGTTTAGAAATATTTTGTAAAAAGTTTTATTCACTGACGAATGCCGTACTACAATGAATAGATTTCTGGATGGTTGGTGAATGGCCACTGAATTCCAGCAAGACTGTGATGTCAGCATATATGGAATATTGGTGGAAGGTCCGTTTAGAGTCTCTGGATTAGAGTAAAGGATTGTCTCCTGAGGCGTTAGAAGAACTGCGTCAAACTATGGATCATCTGCCGCGGACATTGTTCTCTGACGGTCTTGGTGGTAAAACCGAGAGGCACTTGTGGTTAAACCTCTCAGAGAAATCTCTCCTGCTGGACACCCCCAATTTCGTCTTCAGGACTCTTTGGCACCTCCGTTGAGACGGTGGTCGAGAGATAAGGTGATGGCTAGTGTGAATAAGTAGAGTTTAAGCTCCTCTATAGTCCTTAGGGGTTGAGTTGAAATGCAAGGAAGTCTTTTCTTTTCATGATTTACATCCCTTTGTGATGAAAACAAGAGATAATTTCTTCCCCTGAAAAGTGGTAGATGAAAGGTTGTAGTCTACTTTGAACAGCTACTCCCTGAAAGGCTGTGTCAAGTTTTTGACATAGCTAATGATGTGCGATGCTCTTAGGGCACTTGGGTATCTTTACCTGCCCTGTGGGGAGGAAGGTTTTTCAAAAAGGCTGTGACTTTTCTTGTTTTTCACGTCTCTTTTGACCCATGAGTTTTGAAACTAATTTAAAAAAAATGTAAAAAATGGATTGTTCATCGGAGTGGTCCAAGACCTAAGGACTTTTTGTCACACTTGAACCACAAATACACAAAAATATTGACTGGATTCGAGGAGTTTATGTTGTTGTAATAAAAAAGTAACAAATCCTTCCCTCGCGGTATAGGAATGAATGTAATGCGAGGAGTGCTTCAGTATACATAAAAAAACTCAAAAATGCTCAAAATTAAAACAAAAAATGCTAAAACTTCACCAAAAATTATTTTATAATGTCTACATGTGTATTCTGAATGCACACTCAAAAACGGACTTTAGGACAGTGGAACAGCTCATTTGCTCCATATAAAGCTACAAGGCTATTGGCAAGAGTCATGAAATATCATGTTATATAATTTTTTCCCAAGAGCTCGGCAGACACACCCACATTGACCTTGCATGTATTGGAGTGTTATTTTGAATGCAAGTTGAAAGAATGTGAAGAATGTGCTTAAATTATTATTTTTTTTTAATTTATAAACTCTAGAAATTTAAAGGTACATAAAATAAAAAATAATAAAACAAATTGTCCAAAAAATTGCATTTAAAAATATTGTAAAAATTAAAAGATATAAGCTTTCTGGACGAAAAAAAAAGTATAATTTGGGGGCTTTGGGGCTTTTTACGAGGGAAGGATGAATGTTAATAATCCTTTATCTGACTGAGTTCTTATGTGCTCTGAATCTCTCACAAATCTTTTGATAATACAATAATCTTCAAATATTGTTTTCATGCCTTTTGCAAGACATTGTACCATTTAAAGCTTTTCATCTTTAGAAAGATCTTTCTTCCTCCCCATTTTGCATGACAACTGCAGTGATTTGCTTAATAATGTGGAAAAACCTCTTTAAGTCGGTTTTCCATTTACCTAAGAAGACCTGGCAAACTAATTAATAAACCTGTCTGAGATTAATAACAAACAAACACTTTCTTTGAAAAACTAAAATCTGAATGTTTATTGAAATTCTACTGAAATGTCACTTGCATAATAATTTTGATAATAGATAGATAGATAGATAGATAGATAGATAGATAGATAGATAGATAGATAGATAGATAGATAGATAGATAGATAGATAGATAGATAGATAGATAGATAGATAGATAGATAGATAGATAGATAGATTTTTAGTTTAGTTTTTTTAGTAGATAGAAGTTTCTATTGTGAACTAGAGGAGTTTCGTCGTATATATTATAACAGTAAATTATAACAGTAAATTTATCATTATAAATTTGGTTTATACTGGTTAAAACTGGTTAATATTGTTAAAATTATGGTAAGCTGCGTGTGAAGCCAAGGGATAATCAGTCTTAACTTCTGTTTCAAATTAGACAAATCAACGTTTTTATGTAAATGTTATGAAAAGATGAACAATTGGCCACAGGTTTCATAGTAACCACACGCTGACGCACAGTGCGCGTCTCTCTCTCTCTCTCTCTCCCTCTCTCTCTCTCTCTCTCCCTCTATCCCTCTCTCTCTCCCTCTATCCCTCCCTCCCGCTGGACAAACTTTTGCACTGTGAAATGTGACAGGTTTCCACCTGTATTGACGCAAAATCACTCTCTGGTGAGAGACGATTTTGAATTGCCCGTAAGACTCATGGTTGCTCGTTCATTCACACAATAACGCGCTCTATTTTTTTTTTTTACTATTAAAGGGCAGCTAGCTGTCAAGACAGATATCGAGATTTTTTTTTTTTTTAGCTCAGTGTTTGGATAAAATGTAATTGGACTCATGTGGGCATGTACGACTGGCACGAAGCCACAATGAGATCGGTTCAATCTGCTGCTGTGAGCTTTTTTACATTGGATTTATGTTTGATATGGATATTGTTCACTATATCGATAACAGCAATCAAAGGTAAGAAATTATAAAAGTCAGAGCTGGGTCATCTTAAATAAAATAAAAGTTAGCTGGTGTCCTTAGTTTCATAAATATCATTATCATATCATTCGTTTAACTGTAAATGTAATGTGTAGCCTAACGTAGCTATTTATATTAGCTAGCCTAAGCCTATACAAATTAGGCTAAATTGTGAGGTAGGCTACCAAATTGTGTTGAACACTGAAATCCAAAATGTATATTTCTGGTGTTGGGATTTGATAAGGGTATGTTAGGCAACATACATTTTAGTTTTAAGGGATATTCTTGAGAGAGATACTATTTACTGTATTGCTGCTGTAGCCTAAATTGGACCCGTGGTTCTGGCGCTTAAAGAACTATTCTGCATGACAAGAGACACGTCAAGGGCTTAGGTTGGGACTTGATTGCATCAAGTGAATAAGATTATAAATACCAAATTAATTTGAATAAAATCACGTTTGTATATGAATAGTCATTATCAGTCACTAATATGAAATACATACCACAGCCCACAGTAAAGTTGTGAAACCACTAATGGTTCTTCTATGGCATCACTGTGAAAACCCCCTTTTGAGCCTTTATTTTTAAGAGTGGCTATTCTGTGTGACATGGGGAAGATGTTGATTTGATTTCTCAAAATGTTGGTTAATAAACTTCTAACCGAACCAAAACCAAATAGAGATTTATACAATTCATAAAATTACAATTCAAGTAGTATTGATTGTTAGGCTCAGTCAAGTCACCTTTATTGATATAATGCTTTACAGATTGTTTCATCGCAGATGCAAACTTCAACAAATATTCAAATCGATAATATTACTGAATATTAAGGTTCTCATAAACCTCAACCAAATTGATTTCAATTTTCAAATTTCAAATTGAAATCAGGTGACAGATATGGAGAGAGAGAAAAAACCTTGGAAGAAACCAGATTTACTATATGATTCCAGGCTCCAACAAAAGTCAGATTGTATATTGATATCATTTAAAAAAAAAATTGTCCTCCTGCTCAAAGATCGGAAATGTCTAGCTGGCATCACAGTACAAGATCCTAGAAGGGACAGCAAGCTGTTTTCACAGATGGCATAGTCTTGTCTAAAACTCGAACGTTGAGTTCTTATTGAAGACATTAAGACAATTTACCCTCACTAAATTCATCAAATTCTCTCAAATGTATTTTTGCCTTCAAAAGTCATGATTAACTATTATATGTTTAAGAAATCTATAATATAATGATCCGTTTATGATTTGATATCTCTCTCTTCACCTATCTCTTTTACACCTGTAATTACAGCTGTATCACATTCAAAAGTAGATTTGCATTACAGATTTGCGCTCATATGAATATTTCAACCTAATGTTCTTCTCTGAAGCATGTGTCACCATATATATATATGAGTCTATTATCTAACACTCAAAGAAAATTTATTTATTTTTGATAATCTGCACAGTTTGTCCCTTTTTTTCCAAGGCATTTGGAAAGCAGATTAGATTAGCATTGTCTGATGGAACCCTCTGGTTCTGCGGCCAAACAAAATCTTACTGAAATCTATTTTCTTTTCTTTATTTTTTTTTTGAGGTATCAAGGTCAAGTTTGAAACACTATTTTGCTTTGATTTTTTTCACAGTTTTAAAGTAAAATGTGTTTTGGAAAATATATTTTTCCTTAAAAAAAAATAGAAAATAGTGTTTTTGTGCAGTTTCCATAAAAATAAATGTAAAATTCTATTACCTTTTTTAAGTTCACTTTTCATGTTTAGCAATAATCTGCCTACAATCTGTGTCATCTTTAAAAAGAGACCACACTTAAACCTTGCCTTGTGAGCAGGGTTAAACGAAGGCTTGGATCACAGGGCAATAATTGTTACAGAGTGCTTATCATTCATGTTTTCACTAAAGCCTTAAAAGCCTCAATGTCCTCAATAAACTATAATGTCATTATAGTTCAGTATTGACATGTAAAAGTTGTTGTAATAATCACATGCAAACACATGCCCAAGGTCTTGGAAGAAAAACAGGACAGTATTATTGCTGCATTTATACCACCCGACTGGATCTTTATTTCTGTATGACATTAAATTGCATTTTACCTTAACATGAAAGCAGAAGATTAGCATAAGCATGAAATGTTCGAAGTGATTTCTCACTTGTAAATTGTCCCAGCAGCAGGGCTGGAGCACAGGCCTTCAGAAGTCTGTCAGCTGGGTCACTTTCCATGTGGCAATATGAGCATTTGTCTGCCACAGGTTCTGCACTGCGACGGAAAAAACGACTGTCCCAATGGAGCTGACGAAGACTATTGTGGTAAGAGCTTTTTACAAATACAGACATCTCACATAGCTTATATATGGTTCAGAGTATCTCTGAAATGACAAGGCTTGTGGGTGTCTTGCGGTCAAGAGTGGTGAGCCAAAAGTGATCCGAAGAGGGACAAACCAAAAACTGGTGACAGGGTGTTGGACTCCCAAAGCTCATCCATGCACAAGGGCAACGAAGGCTATCCCGTCTGGTCCGAGCTCTGTATTTAATTCCCCTGGTGTCTATTTTTTAAAAACAGAGTGTCTCTCTTCATCTATATGCCGATGATACCCTGCTTTACTTTCCCTTGCAACGCAATAATAAATATTCTCTTCAGCCACTGTTATAGATTGCCTGAACAAACTTAAGTCGTGGCTTTCAAGCTATTTTTTACACCTAAATGAAAACAAATCTGAGTTTATTATGTTTGGCCCCAAGGAAAATTATGTTTTTGATTTTGATCTTGGCTTCCTCACCCCATACACAGTGTGCCAGGAATCTGCGCTTCCTATTTGACTCCAATTTAAAGTTTGACAAACAGATCTCAGTTGTCGTCAAGTCATGCTTTTACCAACTTCGTCCTCTCAGTAAAGTTAAGCCCCTTTTATCGAGGAGCAATTTTGAAACAACTCTTCATGCTTATGTAACATCTTGATTATTATAATTCGCTGTACTATTTATCAGGCTTTCATCTCTTGTCTGTAGTTGGTTCAAAACGCAACTGCTAGACTGCTTGAAGGGAAGTGAAAATATGACCAAAACACCAATTTGAACGTCCCTGCACTGGGTTCCTGTCAAGTATAGGATTGAGTTTAGAATTGTATTATTTGTTTACAAAGCCCTCAATAATATGGCACCTCAATATTTAAGGGCATATGTCGTCTTGATTCCGTACACTCCTTCTAGAAACCTGAGATCTTGTGACCTTGGTCTTCTCACAGTCCCTAGAGTAAAAGTTTTCGCCACTGTTGGACCAAAGCTGAGAAATAGCCTTCCTCCCTTTATTAGGCTCCCTTTATTAGTCTGTATTGTTAAATCTTATCTTTAGACTTACTTATTCACCCTGGCTTGTAACACTCCATAGTTTGTCATCCTGAGTTTCTCTTATTCTATTGATTGCTTATTTTGGTATATATGTATATTATTTTTATTTCTTGTGTTTCTTTGTAAAGCACTTTGGTCATCTCTGGTTGTGTTTTAAACATGCTTTAGAAATAAATGATTGAGCCAACAGAGGATCTACAGAAGGTCACACAAAATTGTAATGGTGGTTACAGGAGGAATGAGTCACAACACACTGTGCATCGCACTCTGCTCCCTATGGGGCTGTGTAGCCGCCGACCAATCAGAGGACAACCCCTGTACACCGCCAAAAGCACCTACAAATGGCATGTGAGCATCAGAACTTGACCTTGGAGCAGTGGAAGAAGGTTGGTCTGATGAGTCCCATTTTATTTTACATCACATGGACGGCCATGTACGTGTGCATTTACCTGGGGAACTGATGGCATCTGGATGCACTGTGTGGGACGACGACAAGCCAGTGGAGGGAGTGTGATAATCTGGGCAATGTTCTGTTGGGGAAACCTGGGGTCCAGCCATTCATGTGGACGTAAATTTGACGTGCCAACTACCTAAATATTGCTGCAGACCAGGTACACCCCTTCATGACAATGGTGTTCCCTGGCTGAAGTGACCTCTTTCAGCAGGATAATGCACACTGCACAGATTGTGCAGGAATGGGTTAGAGGAACACAACGAAGAGTTCAAGGTGTTGTTGTCTTGGACTCCAAATTCCCCAGATCTCATTCCAGCATCTGTGAGATGTGCTTGACCAACCATTCTGATCCACAGCGGCTCCACCTCTCAACCCTACAGGACTTGAAGGATCTGCTGCTAATGTCTTGGTGCCAGAGACCACATGACACCTTCAGGGCTCTTGTAGAGTCCATGCCTCGGTGGGTCAGCACTGTTTTGGCAGCACGCGGAGGACCGACAGCATATTAGACAGATGGTCATAATGTTTTGGCTAATCTGTATGTATATGTGTATACACACATAGACAGTCCAAACACAAGAAACAACCAGGAGTGGAACAGAGAAGTGCAAAATGACATTAAACAAGGAATCCACAACAATCACAGAAATAGACAGGGTATAAATAGACCAGTGCAATGATCAGTGATGAGTTCAGACAAAGGATTATGGGAAATGCAGTTCATGATGAGGTGGTGACGGTATGGGGAAGAGACCTTTAGTGGACACCCAGGGAACACCAACCAGACACTGTGACATATTTATATATACAGGTGAAACTCAAAAAATTTTAATATCGTGCAAAAGTTATAATTTTTATGATTATGGCTTACATCTTATGAAAACCCTAAATTCAAAATCTCGGAAAATTTGAATATTACATGAAATTAATTTAAAAAAAGGATTTTAAATACAGAAATGTCGGCCCTCTGAAAAGTATAATCATGCATACAGTTATATATACTAAATATACATTAGTTTCACCTTTTAATTTGAATTACTGAAATACATGAACTTTTGCATGATATTCTAATATTTCGAGTTTCATCTGTATGTATGTGTGTGTGTGTGTATATATTTATATATATATATATATATATATATATATACATATATATTCAACTGGATTGTTTTATAAACTTATGCCTGTCTGTATGTGTTTTGTGTGAATGTGTTTGTGTGCTCGTCTCATGTTGACGTCTATCTCATCGCTGTCCATCTCTCTGAAGGGGATAACAGTGGCTGGGCAGACCTCTTCGACCAGACATTTAAAAGGGTTTATCCACAGGAGCTTTCTACAGAGTGCCGTAAATATACACCTAATACATAATCATTAACCTCTTGAGCTTGCTGTCTTGCAGTCTCAAAAACAGTACAGTTTGTCTCCAGTGATGGGTAGGTTTAGGGGTGGGGTGGTCCTTCCAGGTGACGCTTTTTAAAAAATCGTATGAATTCGTATGAGAAATTATCCACCTCGTAAAATACGTAGGCTACAAATTGTACAAAATTGGCCTACACATACCATACTCATCTTTTCACCAATAAAATGTTCAACACTTTATGTTTTTACTACCAAATTATATGTATCTAATTAATTTAAATTACAGTGCAATGTTTTCCTCAACATCTTGCGATTTCGGGGCACATGAGTTCCCGAACATAATGCATGATGGGATTCGCTAGTGGGTTTAGTGTGCATTAAAGGGCCCCTATTATGATATTTTAAAGTTTCCTAATGTTGTTTTGTAGTCTCCTACAACAGGTTTACATGCATCAAACGTCAAAAAACTGTTTCATTTTCTCATAATGTACATTTGCACATCACCAGATTTTCAATGATTCTCAAACGACTCGCCAAATGAATCAATCTCTCTAAATCCCTCCTTTCCGCGAGCTACTCTAATCTGATTGGCCAGACAGCTCAGTCTGTTGTAATTGGTTTACCACGTAATTCCCATTGCCATAACACTGACAGCTCTGCGTGTCCTGAGGCTTCCTTCACCGTAAACTAAACAGAGTAACGAACAATGACGTCGATTTTACCATATCAATCCGAGCGCGAGTCCGATGATGAAACATTAGAAGAAGAAGAACCATTCATTCAACCCGAACCTCCAATGCAAGGACGACTCGAGCAGGACGTTTCAGTGATTTACTGCTCAGTTTGAGGTAACTAATAGCCGAGCTCTAGCGTGAATGACTGATGTAACATAAACATTGGTAAAACAAATCTTGCTCCATGCTTAATCTTTCCTCAAAGTAGCGAGAACGACAGACAATCTGCATTAATAGACAGAGTTTAATGTAATAGTGGCCCACAGCTGATTAGCTGACTCCGATATATGAGAAGCAGTCGTCAGTAAAATAAAGGTAACAGGAAAAGTTTATGAATATACTGCAGAAAATTATTTACCGTCACATTGTAGAGCACAGCGTCTCCTCGACATGATCTATCCAGTATCTACAGGATCAGCTGCCGGTTTGAGGTTTAAGTTTCCCTGCTGTCTGCGCGCACAATAAGTGGCTAATGTTTCGTCTTGACGTCACGATGAAACGGCTTATGACTCGTTTGAAAAACAATTCAGTTCATTGACTCAGAGTCGACTCTTACTTTTGAAAGACAATAACTTTATATACGGTGAACTTTCAGATTTAAAACTTTGCAGGATGTTTTCATTCACTTAGAGCTATATTACACACTACATGAAAGGTCATTTTCAAAAATCCATGATAGGGGCCCTTTAACACATGGGACAGTCTTGCGCATTTACTTCCTGTCGCGTGCACGCGCTCCCAAGTGGCCAAGACCGCAAGTGTGGGTATTTGGACAAGGAAATTGTCTGTCAAAATGATGGAAATCACTTTGAAATAGTATCACTCAATGTTCCAGTTAATTAACATTTTTGATTATGGTATGTTACATAATACAGACATAACAGTGGTATTTAACACGTCCATTTCTGAGGCTAATCAAGCTTTTGGGGTAGCCTATATTTCATTGTCTGTTGTAGTAATTTGTTTATGATTAACTTTTACATTTCCTTTTAATGTTCGATGGTAGAATAATTCGAGTAGAATAATGTCATATTGTAGCCAACTCAGTTTTTGAAAATGCTTATTGCATACAGCGAACCTTCTGCTAATTGTTTACCATTTAACAAAAGTACTTCCATAATTCGTGAAAAGTGTCATGGGGCATAGGAAAAAGGTGGATAAGGTCAACTCAACTCATATTTAAACTTTGAAATAAATTTGAAAGGTAACCTAATTTAAAATGAATTTTAATATACTTTCAACAATGTAGCCTAAATCAGTGTTCATTTTTAACTATATTTTGGTTGTCACTGCACAGAACTTCCATATTGCCAAAACTGTTGAATTTGAATGTGTATGTTTGTGTTTGTGTATATGTATCTCTTGCAGAAGTGGAGCAGTATCCTGATCCTTGCCAGTGCATTAACAATGAGATCCGCTGTGTGCATGTCAGCTTGAGATCCGTTCCGCAGGTGTCAGCGAATGTTACCTTCCTGTACGCAGCCTTCCATTCCAAATTTGTGTAGTCAAAATGTACAGTAGCCTATTTCACTGATTCAAAAGATTATGAATTGTTGAAGGTTTAATGCTGCTTTCACGTGCTATCGGAAATTTCCTATTTCCCACTTCTGAAGTTGTGATTACGAGCCTGTTGCGTTTAAAGGTCCCATATTTTACACCTTTCTGGAGTTTTATTTTAGGTTTTGATGTCCTTAAGAATATAGATTTGCGGTATAAGTACCAAAAACCATCTCAATATAATTTTAGAGCTCCTTTCTCCTTTCTACATCCATCGAATGACGACCAGCTCCACCTTTCTGAATGTCTAATGGGGTGGAGGGATAGAGTTGTGGGTAGGGTTAGGGTTGGGTTGGATATTCTAGCTCCACCCATTAGGCCCAAATTACATTCGCTCCTCCTCACTGGATCTCTAGCGAGGAGGAGCTACATGTAAACTCCACCCATTTGCTCTGCAGTGAGCAGCTTCTCGTCACATTGACACAATCATGGCAATAACGGGAAATGCGTTATTTCAATGAAAAAGAGATAATTTTATTCTTACAGCTATGGTCTGAAAAGCATATTCAGTAAAACAGCATGCAAACATGACACGGCTTAACAATTTGAAGAGTGGAAAGTAAAGCAATGCAAAATACATTGGATTAAACAAAAAACAGTGTCATAGGCCTATAAACTATAAACACTTTTTTTTTTTTATCATTTATTTTCTTCAGCATACACAAAGGAAACACTACTGAGTGTTTAATTAGCTGTTTGATGCTTTTGGACAGATCATTGAAGAGCAACGAGATTCGCATGTTACCCGATAAAGCCTTCATCAAATACATAAAACTACAGAGGCTGTAAGTATGAATAAGCTTTCCTTTCCTCTGATCCTCTGAAAAACTTATAATTTCTGTCACATGCATAGTGATTGATTTCAAAAGACCTGCTGAAGACAACTTGTATGCATTGACTAAGGAGATGCTTTGCTTAAGCCACAAATCAACACAGAGGCTTGTATAATGGAGCTGTCAACATGTACAGCCAATGCATGTTTATGTGGTAAATATACAAAAACTATTGGTTCCTGCATGAAACTGATTAACGTTTATGATCAGCTTTCTGTTGAATCCGCTGAAGCTTTTATGATGAGGCCATGGTCACCTTCCTTTAAATTGAGCTTGCTGCTGCTTGTTAATCTCAGTATTGGCAGGTTTCTGTATAGCGTGCCATTAAAGCTGTGATTTTATGTGTCGCTCTATGGTGAGTAATGCTTTAGTGGTACACACTGACAGGCGTGAGGATAGTGGCCACAAGCACTTACCGTACTGTAGATATGTATTGTCAAAAGACAGCGTTACACCAATAGAGAGTAATGTGTTTACAAATCATTTTCATAAAATAATTTTTGTAAAGAAGTCATGATTAAGATTTTGCCATCTTTTGAATGTTTTAATGGAATAAATAATACACCTTTTTTTTAAATGTCTTTGAAAGTCTCTAATGCCCACAAGGCTGCATTTATTTGATCAAAAAAATACAGTAAAATCAGTAATATTGTGAAATATAAATAACTATTTAAATATTTTTAAATGTAATTTATTCCTGTGATGGAAAAGCTGAATTTTCAGTGGCCAGTACTCCTTCAGAAATCATTATAATATTCCGATTCATGCTGATTATCAATGTTGAAAACAATTGCTGCTTTATGTTTGTGGAAACTGTGTTCATTTTTAAACATTCAAAAGAACAGCATTTATACATTAACAATGTGTTGCGTCTCAGAAACGGCACTGTGTGTAGCTACACTTCGATGTTCAGGTTCTGCTCCATGTAGGTTAATGGATTGTTCTTATATAAATTATACATTTCATGATTAATTATCAATAGCCCATTCCCTAATTCATAATTCAAAGCTTTTAAATAGGCTATTTAATATTGTAGGTGACCCCAAAATGACCATATTTTCTGTAAAGAGCCAGCAGACACTGTCAGCTTGAAAACACAACGTACTTGTGCTGTGCAGTTACAATGTGATGACGCTCACATGTCACAGACACAGAATGTGGAAACTGCCCTGATGAGGCATTCATTTTAGATTTTCAAATATTTATTCATTCTTAGATCAATTTTTGGTTGGGGACATTTAGTTTTGGATACAGTACTGATGGCAATGGATGGCATGACTATGAATGAGAGTTGATGAAGTATTCTGTGATATGATGGAGGTGTGGGAGGGGGAGTAGAATACATTTTCTGAGATTTATTAAAGATAAATAAAGGATATGAGGCAGGCTGAAATTGTGGTCAAGGTACAGTCGTTGGTCTGAAACACAGTGAGGCAGTCTATTGTCATATAAGTGCAAATCAGCAATTCAAAAAGCAGTCAAAATGGCTTGGTTTGGTTAACCAGTAGTTGACCAAATTGCTGATTGTTTTTTTTTTTTCTTCTTCTTCGTCAGGTTTCTCCAGGATAATTGCATTCTCACTGTTTCCATTCACACTTTTAGTGGACTATATAAGCTGCAAAAACTGTAAGTGTTTTTTTGTGTGTGTTTTTTTTAAGTGTAATATAAAAAAAAAAAATCACATTAACAGGGAAATAGTCAAGTCAGCCTTATTTTTTTTATAGCACTTAGATTGTTTCAAAGCAGCTTCACAATAATAAACTGGAAAGTATTAATGATGCAAACGCAATCAAATTCTGCTGTAAAGCAGCTGTAGCAAGATCATACTGTTATTATTCAGCTCAATTCAGATGTAAAGTTCCTCAGTTATGAAAGTTCAATTGAGTGAATAGCCTACAACAATTTTTTTTTTGTCTTTGTTAAAACTTCCCTCATTCTGAGTAAAGCTCAACATTATTTCTTATTCTTGTATTGCAGATCTTTGAGTCAGAATTGCATCTCCTCGCTTTCACCTGGAGTCTTCAGGGATCTTCATAAACTCAAGTGGTTGTGAGTACAATCATCAACAAGCTGTATGTTGTTTTATATATATGCACAGTGTATATACACAATATATACATATACACAATATACACTACATATACACAATATACACTGCATATACACTACATACACTATACACTACATGCACACAACATACACACTACATACACTACATACACACTACATACACTTCACACACACTACACACACTACATACACACCACATACACTACATACACTACACATACACTACATACACTACATATACACTACATATACACACTACATACACTACACATACACATACACACACTACATACACTACATATACACTACATACACTACACACATACTACATACACACTACACATACTACACATACACACACTACATACACTACATATACACTACATACACACACTACATATACACTAATGTACTAATTAAATTAATTAGTACATTAGTTTGGCTGATGGTTTAGGAACATTTTTGCAAGTTTTTAAATGTTATTTTATCTTCAGGATTTTGGATGACAATCCCATAACAACAATTACAGCCAACACATTTACTGGTCTGAGTTCCCTCTTCTTCCTGTAAGTCTTCATTCATCCTCATTTATGAAGGGCTGTTCATTTCCTTCTTTTGTTTAAATAAACCCCGTTATTTGTGTGTGAAGCGCTGTTCTTCAGAATCAATGCGTTTGACTGTATATGTTCACCCAAGTTGCTCTGAAAAATATATTTGCATTTGAAATAATTTAAGTCTGTGCACTGTAGTTTTAAATGTCTGTACGAGGTTGTGGCTCACCTAAACATCTGTACAGGTCAATGGTAAATACCTCTCTAGAACAGCTCCCCCCCGCCAAACTCTGCACCCATATGCCCTTACTCAGCTGGCTGTAAGTATCCACTTCTCTTTTACTTACTATAGCTTGTCATGGCTTACAGGATTTTGAATTCAGTCCAGTTAGGAAGATGCTGGCAGCGAGGCAGATCATGTTTGAAACAGAGCTGGTCACTCCGAGACAACTCAACCAGAGGTCTCCGGCTCACATTTTAAAATTTTGTCTGAAATAAATTCTGAAGAAAGACAAACATAAATAGTAATGAAAGTCAAAATATCAAATGCCATGGATAAATAATTTGTTTATTGAGTAATCCACTATTTTGTATAGGGGGTCAAAATGACAATTTCACCAGAGAAATTAACTACAGAAAGATGGCAGCATCATTATTTTATTTTTTACAAATAGATAGGTCGGTATATTAGTAAAATATGTTGGCTCTAGCAATCCTTGTTGCATTATACCAAGGAAGAAGCACTTTTTATGGGTTTTGTCCCCTACGTTGGCATGCCTGTAACTCAGAATGCAATAAAGATATTGTAATATTCAGTGGTTTATTTTTTGTTATTTACATAGCTCATTTTATACAAATTGGAAATTGAAAGTTTAAATTAATTTACAAAGTTAATTTATCATGGGTAAAAATGAAGAACTGGATAGAGTGCTACAGGGATGACATCAAAACTCAGATTCCTCAAGATTTCCCTATGGGGTTTTTCAATTTATGAGTAAAATAAGATCTGTGGTAAACATTATGTGACAATACGTGAACGTTTTGCTCTACAACTTAACCTGCACACACTCACACCCCAAACTTTCTTATGTAGGCTACTTATTAGAAACATAAGCTTATTTAAATTAAACATAACAGCTTCAAGATTTGTGTTTACGAAATGGGTGTGTAATTTACATTATAGAATAAAACGTATCACAAAGTAATGAAGCTTAGGAAAATTATTTTGTGCATAGTGTACATCTGTAGCTTTTTTTTTCTTGCAGCATTAGCATTTTTGGGGCTCTTTTAAGATCCCAGACAGGTTTATGCTACCTGGGGCTCATCCTTCTTGCTCTCATCTTTGTGTAGTACAAGAACAGTATGTACTCTGTTGCTAATGCAGCGTTTTTCTCTCCTTGGCCATGGTGTCCGTCTTTGACAGCCAAGAGCAACAGGATGAGGCTGGATTTCACTGATATGCCGATGTGTTTCTAGGTGTAACCAAATAGTTTTAGGCCTTCAGCTGTCATGCTACCTTTTAATATTGTGTATATGTCACATGCACATGTCAACATGTCTGTATTATATTAACTGAAATTTTGTATATCCAGCATTTTTATTTGCATTATTAATTCTTACTCATCAATTTATGACATGCACTCTTAAAGGGATTTTGAGGGGAATCGTATTACGACGTTGGGCTTGTCAACTTTACTCGCTTGTGAACATCTTACTGTGCTGTAAGTATTATTAAATATGGTGTCCTTATTCAGCTGATGAGAAGTGAACAGCAAAAAAAAGTTAGAAGACATTTAGTCATTAAATTTCATTAGAATGATGTACAGGTGAAACTGGAGAAATTAGAATATCGTGGAAAAGTTATCATTTTGATGATTATGACTTACAGCTTGTGAAAACACCAAATTAAAAATCTCTGAAAATTTGAATATTACATGAAATCAATAAAAAAAGGTTTTAAATACAGAAATGTCAGCCCTCTGAAAAGTATAATAATGCATATGTATATATATACAAAATATATTAGTTCCACCTTTGAATTACTGAAATACATTAACTTTTGCACGATATTCACATTTTTCGAGTTTCACCTGTATAGTTAAGATTACTACATAGTTTAAATTATTCTATTGTGTATTCTTTTAAAAATGTAATACAACATCTCTCTGTACAAATGATGTTATCAGCATAACAATTAGAATATTTTCTGAAGTACTAAGTCATAGAGTATGCTCTTGGAGGTTAGCTGATAAATGTTTAGCTAACCAGTTCCAAATCAGGGCCCTTTCAGTGAGGTTTTTAAATCTTAAGTGCTTTTTAGGTCACTGAGAGCCAATCTCATCAAGAGTTTGCCTGAGAAAACCTTCCAATCCCTGCGCATGATGGGAGACCTGTGAGTGATAATGAAACATTGTAACTTGTGAATGAGTGTGCATGGTAAATAAGGAAAAAGAGAAGGCACTAGTTATTTATCAATGATTTTATCGTTTGACATGCCCTTGTTGCTTTTGCAGGGATCTTTCCAGTAACTTGATAAAGGGACTGCCAATCCGTATTTTCAATGATTTACTCTCATTGCAAATTCTGTGAGTAGCCTAATAGCAGTTGGATGAATACATTTGATTTCAATGTAAAAATGTAAATATGAAAATGGTGCAGATCTTTATAAAGTATACATGTACATACTATTGGCCTGCTGTGTTTTCTCATTTGTAGGAATCTGTCCCAAAACCCACTGGACCACATCCACCCAGGCCAATTTAACCACCTAATTCAGCTCCAGTCTCTGTAAGTAACAGCGTTATCTAAGGTTTTCATGAGATTCTTTTTAACAATATATGTTATTAAATTTGATATGCTGTAGTAACCACACAACAAAGGTTGTTCTCCGACTCGAGTTAGTGTTTGTGGACTTGTTTCGGGCTGCAGCGCATATTGACGATAAAACAAGAAAACAAACAGCAGACCAGGCTATGTGCTATGGAGGTCAAAGTGAATAAATAAACAAGTAAATATGCGAATAAATGTAAAAATAAATAAATGACTATTTATACTTTTATTTAAACTTAAGAACTTATAGGCTACATGATGATGCATTGTAGCCTACTATTTAATAAGGTTTTAGAAAATGCCCCAGGAAATCAATTTATAACAGAAATATCACCTCTTTATGGAAAAGTTTGTTGCTGTCAACATTGTTTTTGGAAGATATATTAAAAATGCAGTTAGCTTCATAAAATGTGGCTAAGAGTGGATAATTTAATGTGATTCCGTGTCAAAGTGTCTGTTATCAGCAGATTCTGTTCATGTGTGCCCAGACATTTTAGAAATGCCGAGCTGCTGATGTTTTACAGCCATGTCCGGAATAAAGAGTAGGCCTCTGTATGGTAAACCTTTGATGTAAGATTTTGGCCATATTGCCCATATCTAAGTCATTTATTTCCTGCGTGACCCATAAAGTCACGTCCACAAACCTCTTGCGTATTGTTTGGTCACACCACAAGGTGTCGCTGTGGCCTCAATGCTTCAGCACTGCCACTCTGAGCTGGATTGCTATGTCTGAGGTAAAACACGCCCCCCTCATTAGCATACAGAGCAATAAATGTATAAATAAATAAATGTAGACATAAATACATGTATACATAAATAAATGTGAAAATAAATAAATGCATAAATAAAGAAATAAAATAAATGTGGGAAAAAATATAATCATACATAAATAAGGATATAAAAGTATAAATAGTCATTTGTTTATTTATTTTTACATTTCTTCGCATATTTATTTGTTTATTTATTCATTTTTAATTTCTGCAGGTTTGGTCCTCTATAATGTGCCAGATTGTAGTATTCACTGAGGCTTAGAGCTTGCAGGTGACCGGACAATGGTCAGCGGAATAACCAAAGGCTCTTGAACCCTAAAACGTCAATATTCTGTTTCTTCAGTGGCCTGGAGGGAGTGGAGATCCCAAATATCCAGACAAGCATGTTCCGGACCATGGATAATCTCTCCTACATGTGAGTATCTCATTCTGCTTTGAATGTTTTTGAATCAGACCTGCAAACTCACAAGAGGTGAAAATGTGACAATGACAAGGAAATAAAAGGAAAAGACAACATTTGCCTCAAGTAAAAAAGTAAAAATAAAAATAAAAAATAGCACACATTTATTGTTCACTTAACTTTAACTTGTTGGCACACCAGCCACAATTTGCTACATCAATACAAATCTTGTATTTATCTGGTCTAGGGGTGGGCGATATGACTAAAATATCATATCACGATTCACCATTTTATTATGATTATTTTTCATGTTGGTTTTATTATTTTGCAAGTGACTGAGCATTACAGCCAAACAAATGTCCCTATTTTAAAAACAAAGCTTTACAAGGTAACAAAAAAATAAAAATCTTTGTTATTATTTTCTTTGTTATTAAAAGATAAGAACAAAGATACACATTACATATAATACACAAATGAAATAAACAGTACTTTATTTTTTTTCAGCTACAGTAGGTGTTTTTAACAGAAGCATTTAAGAAAGAAATTAAATAAACTAGACTTAAGTATACATTATACATTATACATTGATACTTATTAAAGCTACTATTAAAGTTTTCAGAGCAGTGTTTGAGTGTTGAGCTCTTTGTTTTTTGTTGTTTTATTAACATTAATGGAATAGTTCCCCCAAAAATGAAAATTGTCATAATTTAAAAGTTGTTTTAAACACAAATAAGTGTCTTTCTTCTGTTGTGGCTAATGTGGCTAACCAAACAGTTGCTGGTCCCCCGTGACTTTGTCACGACACGTACACAGATCCAAAAGCAGTATTTTAATGGGGCAATCCGTACTCATAAATCCAGTCCAGGCAAAGGTCAAAATCCAGTTGGGCAATCCAAACACATGAAACAAATACGAACCAGGCAGATGTAGACATAAAACAAGGACTCCGTAACAAACACTAAACAGGCAGGGTATTTATACACACAGAACATGACAATCATGATGGGGAACAGCTGAGTGCAATGAACAGTGATGAGCGCAGACAAGGATTGTGGGGAATGCAGTTCCAAAAGTGAATGACACCGTGGGGAAAGAGGACCTCTAGTGGACACCAGGGAACATAAACCAGACACTGTGACACTTTCATAGTATATAGTTTCACATTCTTCAAAATATCTTCTTTTGTGTTCAGCACACAAGAAAAGAAATTAATACAGGTTTGGAACAACATTAGAGTGAGTGATTAAGGACATAATTTTCATTTTATGGGTGAACTATCTCTGTAAGGACAACTATCCACTTTTACTGTTACTTTTGATCAAATGTCATGGTAATCTTGGTAAAAAAAATTATACTTACTAATTATAAGTATTAAAATACTTTCTTTTTTTTTTATCTTATTGATAAACATTTTTTCTCAGATATTTCAAGAAGTTCCAGTACTGCTCTTACGCCCCACATGTCCGGAAGTGTAAACCAAACTCAGATGGTCTCTCATCTTTTGAGGATCTGCTTGCTAACGTGGTCCTCCGTGTGTCTGTGTGGGTCATGGCTTTTATCACCTGCTTTGGGAACCTCTTTGTTATCGGGATGCGGACTGTCCTGCGGGCTGAGAATAACCTGCATGCCCTCTGCATCAAGGTTTTGTGCTGTGAGTACCTGATGCATTCATTTTACCATTGCCCACATTATATTACACACTACTTTGTTATACGGTCTCAGGTGAAAAAAAAGTGTACTTGAGTGCACTAAAAAAACACACTTAAATACAAGAAAGTATATTTGTAGTACATTCTTACTTTTTGTGCTAAAGAAAACTGTAAAAATTATACACTATAAATACACTAATTAAAAGTATATTTTTACTTAAGTAGTACTTAAGTGTAATTGCGAAAGTATATTAAATACCATTGATATTTTAAATGTATTTTTAGTGCAATTCTTTGCATTTTAATATATGTACATTGTACAGAAGTACATTGGTAATAAATATATGCTTAATTACACTTTTAAGAAATATGCTAAACACAAGCATAATTTTAATATATTTCTAAAAAGTATGCTACAAGTACTTTGGTAATAAATATATGATGATGAAAAGAAAAGTTGTACTGTATCACGTGCCGTTTGAGCTGAAGCGCTACAGCGGTCTGTCACATTTAAAAGCACCAAAAACTGTATTTATTGTTTGAATCTCGTAAAAATATTGACAGAATATGAGAGCAGAGAATTTGTTCCATATCAAAAGTAGCCTATAACTTTCTCTGTCTTGTCTGTCGGTGTCAGTGTCCTCTTTGACTCGCGATTTTTCGCATGCTTGAGAAAGATGTGTGCCGTGAGCGCGTGTGAAAAGGGTAAATTACGGTCACGGACGTCACTGACGTAACGACGACAAATGTTTCCAGCGAATCGACAATCAGAGAAAGGCATTAGACACAGCAGTGGTCCAATCTATAGTTAAGAGCCTGAACTTGTTTAGTAATTCGGAAATTAGCGCACATGAGGAAAAAAAAAATACAGCACAGAAGAATGTCTCATTTAGCGTGAGATTTCTTTGTCGAGCGTGAGAGCGTGAGATTGAGGCTGAATGCGTGACTGTCACGCCAGATGCGTGAGAGTTGGCAACCCTGAGAACATAGCAAAATGGTTAAGCTTTTAGTATGTTTAAAGTACTTTTTAAACACTTAGACCTACTGCAATATATTTTAATATTTATATATTTACAATTTTAATATTTTGGGGGGAAAAATGTTAAAATTGATGTAAGATGTTGTTCACTTTTACTTGTTTAAAGGCTACTTAAAAGGCTGTTGTCCATTACGATACGTTTGTACTACTGAAATTCCCACAAGGATTTCAACATTATATTATTTGAAATGCATCATAGGTACATTTTCCAAAGATGTTTAAATGTTTTTCATAAAAGATGTTGTACTTGTTTAAATTTGAAAAATACGCATAACACACGTGACTAGTCCTGATTGGTTCCAGAGCCGTTGAACGGCTGTGATTGGTTCTTATGATAATGAGCTCATCTCACTCAGAGCTTCAGTTGCTATGTTCCTTGAATGTGATTAGATTTTGATACATTTAAACTGTAAAAGTATAAGAGCGATCGTGTTTCTTTAGAGGACTTGGAGGAAACCATATGGAGTAGGTGATGTTTTTTGCAATTAACTTTTTCAAACGTGAACAGTTTTGGTGAATCGTTTATCGGAGGGATAAATCTCTCGGGTTTCATTATAATATCTCAGTTTTTCTTTCGAAGATTAACGGAATTCTTAAGTAATGTAGCCATCCTTTACATTACAAATCAGATATGATGACACACGGACTGTGAAAAAGGTCTCTTAGCCAATATTTGCCTTTATTACCCTTTTTAGAAAATGCAATAACGAAAGTTTTGTGTCGAAAAAAAAAACACTAAGTTATTTTTTGTTGTTGTTGGGTTTTTTTTTCTCTAAGGTTTGTTTGGGAAAGGATTGTAAATTTTAAAAAAGAAAAGAAAATCGTGTTTTGTTCATATTTAAGATACGTACTGTATGCTGTAGTTTAATAATTTTTAGTTTAAGCTTGCCACTTGTGTTCTTTTTTCCCCACCTCTACTATAAGGTCTGTTTGGACTTGAGTGTGAATAATCTCTCAAAAAATTTAAGTGTTTTTCAAGAAAGAGATGCTGTTTGTACATTACATAGCTTACCTGTGCTGTATTGTATCTGTGGTAGCCTATATCCTTTTAAACTATGGGTGTTTACATTTACATGAATTACATTTACTGTTACTTTTATCAAAAGTATTACATCTAACTTTAAAATAGTTATTTTATTAAAGCAACAGCTACATGAAGTGACTGCACAATGGTGGACAATTTTACCAATATTAACATTTTAACAGTATAATTTTAGCATAAATGAGGCAGAAAATGCTACTGATAACACCGTAATAGTGTACTTGACTACTTTTAAAATAAACCATTATTTAATTATGTTTTATAAAGGCACTGTTAACATAGTTAAAATATATTTGAAATAAATTGTTTACTATATTAAAAATATGAGCAATACATAAATATGATTTGTATATATTCTTATATTTTAAAAAATTTATTAGTATAATTAAAATGCATTAAAATGGGTTTTAGATATACTAAAAGTGGTAACGAAATAAAAAAAATGTAAAGGTTGAAATAGTATATTAAAAAACATATTTAAGTTCATCTTCAGTGTGTGTCAAAATAGCAGTTGAGTACACTTAGTTGATCTTAAGTTTATCTTAAGAAGTACTAAAGTTAAGCTTTTAGTATATTAAGTACAAAATAAGTGCGCGAAAATAGAGCACTTTAAGTACATTATGGAAGTGTACTAAGTGCACTTAAATAAAATGTATTTTAGTGAACTTTTTTTTCACCTGGGTTTATAGCATGTATCCTTAAAAGGCCAAGTCTTGTAAGATACCAGCATTAATGACACCAGAGGGCACAAACATCTGTTTTCAGGGCTTATTTGTACTATAATTGGCTGACTGTTATGAAACCAATGTGATGCAAACAGAAGCAGCTGGCACTCCAAAAAGAAACAGTTTTCTAGGACACCAAGCTCTAAAATTATAAGTGATCCTGCACCCATAATGTCTTCTCAATCACATCAAGGGATATTACATATCGCAAGCTATCTCTTATTTTTTCTATTTATCTCAAAAAAGGATGTGGGTTTCGTCTTATTGAAGAACTAAGAATCCAATTATGCTTTTCGTATTCAGAAAGGGATGTGTCAGAGCGGTTGACAAAATTATTTCGTTCTGGAAGAGCACTGCCTGAGATGTTTAAAAACCTTTTTCTCCAGGTCCTCTTGCTTTCTGTCTCCTTTAACCAAATGCCCCACTGTTGATAATCTCCCACCTGACATTCAGCTTGAAAGGCTGTTGTGATCGGACGGGAAATCTATAAACCTGTAACAATTCTATTCACACAGGATTCGCTCTCTATTACAATCACCTTCAGTAATCAATTCTAACTCTGGAGTTCCTGGACTGGTGCCATTAATCAATGCACCCATGTTTGGCATGGGAAAGGCTTCTATTTTAGCCTGCAATGTTATTACCATGTGCTTCGGTCACGCACCTGTGCTATGCCTCGTAAAAATTGATTCCTGGCCTGTTGGGGTTGTGATTTATCTTTTAAAAATAACATTTTATATGTGCAGCTCCAACATTCGGGCACAAGACCAAATTGTAAATCTGGGCTTTTAGGAAGCTACGTTATCCAATGAATAATAGCTAAAGCTATTTACCACAATGCTTCATTTATCCCTAGGTGCAGACTGCCTGATGGGGGTCTATCTGTTTTTTGTGGGGGTCTTTGATGTGAAGTTCCGTGGCGAGTACAACAAGAACGCTAAGCTGTGGATGGAGAGCCTGGAGTGTCGTACTATTGGCTTCCTGGCTATGCTGTCCTCGGAGGTTTCCGTCATGCTGCTCACTTACTTGACCATAGAGAAATTCCTAGTCATTGTTTTCCCTTTCAGCCACCTGCGACCAAACAAGTGCCAAACATTTGCCGTCTTGACCTCTATATGGCTGCTGGGTATCTCTATAGCTGCAGTGCCTCTGCTTAATGAGGACATGTTTGGGAATTATTACGGACACAATGGAGTGTGTTTCCCTCTTCACTCTGAGCGTCTGGAAAAGCCCATTGCAAAGGGATATTCCACTGGAATTTTTCTTGGTGAGTTCTGGCAATGGTGAAAAATATTTGATTCAGTTATGAAGATGAAATGAGTCATAGCTTTCCTTGTTCTTTTGAAATAACAAATGTGGACAAAATTAAAATGATAAAAATTGTGGAATATGGCCTCTTTAAAACAGAGAAATGTCACAACCTCAATAGTCTGAAGAATATCTGTCTTGTTTTTGTGCCACATTCTGATGATGGCACTCGTTTATAAATGAAACCAACCATAATGAATTGATGAAATCTATTTTCCCGTTCATTGAATTGTATTCTCTTAAATAGGGAGGATGCAGACCTGGAATAGGCAGCTATTTTCCTATTATATATATTATAATCCCTAATATTATATAATTATAATATGCTCAGCTTTAAGAAACCTTTTAGTCAGTACAGAGATGGCCTTAACCTGTTTTCATTATGCTTTGTGCTGTTTTTCAATCAGAGTTTTATGTTTTTTTTTAGGACTTAACCTGGTGGCCTTCCTCATCATTGTCGTCTCCTACTCCAGCATGTTTTACTCCATCTACAAAACAGGCATTGATGCCACAGAGGTGCGCGGACGGCTGCACAGGGATGTGGCTATGGCACATCGCTTTTTCTTCATCGTGTTCTCTGACGCCCTCTGCTGGATTCCCATATTCCTGGTCAAAATCCTCTCCCTGCTGGACGTTAAGATACCAGGTTAGTTGGTCCTTAAAAAATTAAATGAAGAAAAAACGCGCACGAGCAAAAATGCATTCACATATTAATATGAGTAATTTATAAGTGGCACTTAGATTTGACTCAAACTACACAAAATACTTACTAAACAAACATATCGTCACCTTCCTAAAATAATTGCCTATAAGTCATTTTTTGACAAAAATGATTTTTTTGCATAAGTCATCTTCTCATGATGCTGGCCACATCTGGTAAAATTGCCCACATCCTTAGTTGAACAGATCATGCAATTCTACCCCTGTAGTATAATGGCCTATGTCAAAAGTGTGACTTAGGCCGTTTTATTTTGCCTAAGGTAGACTTAGGCAATTTTACAAGCTTTTCAAGATGGCAGTTGCATCAAGAAGAACACAAATCTATTCGGCCTCTGAAGTTAGATTCCGTTTTTTGTGTTGTCTGAGAAACTTGAAAAAATGACTTAGGCAATTATTTTAGGAAGGTGACGATATAATGCACTCAATATTTTACTACAGGAAAATATCTCTTATCTTTCATGTCTCTTTCAGGAACAATCACATCATGGGTGGTGATCTTCATCCTCCCCATCAACAGTGCCTTGAATCCCATCCTGTACACACTGACCACCAGTTTCTTCAGAGAGCAGGTGGAACTTTTATGGTGCCATAGACAGCCAAGACTCAAACAGGACCGCAAGAGCTTCACCAGCTCTGTTATTTACATGGACCCCTCAAGGTCTTCTTACTACCACCCACAGACATCTATCTTAGTCATAGATGACAGTTATAGATGAAGATATTCTATATTATGGACATTGCATTTGTCTGTAGTGATCTACAGAGTTTTCGGACAGCCGGAGCACTTAAAGACAATGTCCTGGTAAAGCCTCTTTGCTGGTGATCATAATCACAGAATCATGGACTGACTGTAATCAGATGCCACATTAAAGACCTACATTAGATCAAATATCTACATGTTATGGTTGGACAAGAATGATAAAACAAAAAACAAGATAGCCTGACACTACTCTTGCAGTACATCATAAAAAGCTTTCAAATGGCTGAATATCTTATTACCTTGCTCAATAGGTTTTAAGACCATACGCTGATCTTGTAAGATGTAGCCTACTTTGACAGAGGGTTGGTTTTTTAAACTGTGCAACAGCCAACAGTGGGCATGCAGGCTCTGTTTGTATTTTGTATATGATGTAGGCCTACAGTATTATTTCCTTTTGTAGTGTATTTGTGTCAAAAAATAAAGAAAAATCACTTGCAATAATAAATGGAGCTACATCCTACTTCCATTCAATCATGACATTCATAGCAGTTTAATATCAGCCATACTAAAGAATCACAGTGATGAGTATTAGGCAAGTCAGTCAACCTGGCGATCATCTTGGTCACGCCCCGAATCTGTTTGAATGGGGAAAGACCTAAATCTCTGGGTTAGTCAATGCAACGACATATTTAAAATCAGGAACGAATTAATACAACAATTGTGCTCGCATTTATTTATTTAATTCAAATTACGCGCATTAGAGAGTAGGCTAGACCAATTACAAACCGGTGGATCATTTTACGTAAAAAAAAAAAAAAGGGTAGCATAGCCTAGCCTACTAACGTTATAAAAATACTTTGTGAAATATTTTGTATAATGGCCTCTAATTTCACAATTTCACAGCTGTTTAATTTATGGCAAACCATTATTATTATTATTTTTTTTTTTCACTTCAATGTCTCTCCTTTTTTCACCCCAACGTTTAATTGCCGCCACCTTGTGACTCAAAACAGTTAACGTAACGTTACCACGACTACCAACTGCAGAAAGGCCTCGGATTTTGTGAATTTTTGTAATCAGCATAAAACTTTTGATAAAAGGACTCTCCAGTTAAATCAAGAAAACGGAAACATTACTCAGGTCAGGAGAATAAGGAACCGGTAAGAGACACTAAAAAGTTCGATGAGAATTAAATATTAATTAGTGTTTGTCCTTTTAGATGAAGCTTTAAGCTAAAAGTATGGAAATAAAGATATAAATATTTAATGTCCAAGTATTTGTTAAGTAGCCTTGTAATAAACTGGATAATGTAGCTTATAAATAGCGGGTCATTATCAAAACAAACCCATTCAAGATGGAAAAGTAATTTCTACATTGAACGGCTTACTGGACATCATTCATGTATTAATACATTAACTTATAACTATATCATTTTTGGAGTAAGTTCTGTTTGTGAAGTAAAGACACAATGACTGACAAATGGGTCGTTGTAAACACGCTAGGTTTAGGACTGCCGATGGGAGGGGCTTAACAAATAGGAGGAGCTTACGACTTCACACTACTTGTTTGATTGACAGTCGTAACGAGGCAGAGGCTCCGCATACCTCGAGGCAAGTGCGAGAATTCACCGCAGCCGCAGCAACTTTAGGATGGAGCAGTAGTCGAGAAAAGTCCTTTCCTCACAGGTACGTCTATTCACTTATATTGGCGACTGTCATTTGGAGCGGTTTATCTGTCACCTCTGTGAATCCACACTTTGTATAAAATATTTATCACGTGAACAGTATCCTTCACGTTTCCTGAACTACATTCCCTGAAATCGTTCTGTAGGGTATCTGCATGAAGGATTATAACAAAAGTTTACTATGGTCGTGACTCGTGGGTAATTATGCGTGATGAGGTTTGCAACATGTTGCGCATGTGTTTATTTTTGGATAAACTGGGACGCATCAAATTCTGACGTATCTCCATTAACCAGGCATTATTTAATACTTCTGAGATAAAATGCAACTATTAACATTTCATCCGCTATACTATTACTGACCAATCCTTTATTTGCAGGTTTATTTGACTACAGATGTCCTACCAAAGAAATATATTTTATTCTTTTTAGGGAGATCAGAATGAAGATTATATTAACAGACTTTTATGCTTTTTCATACATTCACTTATTCTTGTTAAATAAAGAATATAATATCACAACGCACCCATTCTGTATGTAGGCGTTCATTTATGTAAATGCTCCCTTGCAAAGGGCCTGCAAAACATTATTATATAAAAGCTAAAAAAAAAAAAAAAAAAGGGTTACAGTTTACAATAAGTTCCTATTAGGTAACATTTTTAGGAAACATTACTCAATGTACTATTATATTATTACAATCAAAGGTTGCATCTGTTAATATTATTTAATAGAGCTAATCTAACATGAACTAACGATGATTTGATACAATATTTATTAAAGGGATAGTTCACCCAAAAATGAAAATGCAGTCATCTCTTATTGTTCCAAACCTGTAAGAATTTCTTTCCTCAGTTGAACACAAAAGAAGATATTTTGAAGAATGTCGGTAACCAAACAGTTGTGGGGCACCATTGACTTCCATATCATTTTTTCCCCTTCTATTGAAGTCAATGGGGACCTGAAACTTTTTAGTTACCGACATTCTTCAAAAAGCTTCTTTTGTGTTCAACTGAGGAAAGAAATTCATACAGGTTTGAATATAAAAGAGTGCTGATTAATTGTGAAATATTACAAATAATTTAGATTTTAGCCTAGAATAATCTAAAAGCAGTGTCGACTAATACATTTTAGCTATCTTGGTGAAGTTGCATGTACAGTAGCTGCTTGTGCAACTGCAAAGTAGTTCAGTAAATAATATAATGGGAATATGCAACAGTTCTGTATGTAGGCGTTGGATAATGCCATGCTGGAGGAATTGCCAAACCTTATTATATAAAAGTTAAACTTTTTTTTTTCTCTAAAAGTCCTATTGACTGTGTGAACCTTAAAAATGGTTGTGATTTGCTTATAATAATTCTTGTTGTCTTAGAATAGCTAGAAGTCAAGCTATCAGAGACAAATGGAGTTGACCTTTATGACAGTGCAATGATTTGCTGTAATTCACTCTCTTTAGCTCTTTAGTCATTCCACAGTTTATTGAATCATTCTGACAAGAACATTCCCAGACATCTGTTTGAAGAACATCCCACAGAAGCTTGTTTCTCAGGCAACCGTGCTGGTTTAGTACGCTACTATAAATATGCGAGAAGGTGGGCAGGAAGCTTTATGATCTGGTATCTTAACATAGTCATGTTCCTTCTCTATTTTATTTTTCTATTCCTCATGTTCATCCGCCAACACATATGCGTTTCATCCAAAGGCACATGCAAGCATCATCTAATTAGCCTGAATCCTGTTCGCTTGCAGTTCAATTATGACTTGGCTCGAACGTTGCCATTCAGACAATGGCCGAGGCCCAGGGACATTCAAACACCAACGTCTTCATGTGTCACTTGAGACGGAGGGCGTCTTTTGTGAGTGTCAAACGCTTGATTGTTGAACCTGAGCCAACGGCTGATTTCCTTTTCCCATCTTGAAAGCTGAACAATGAACGTTTGTGTATACGTATTGATGCCGGGAACAAAAAAAAGATCAGAATCACCTGGCCGTAACCAGATATGAGCAGCGTACCGGTGTCAGTGGCACCGGTTTTCTGCGATGCCATAGGGTGATGAGATGTAAGCTCCGCCCATAAGCTGTTTCTGACCTGTCTGATTGGATGTCATAAATGAGCTGTGCCTCTGTTTTCTAACAGACGAGCAGTTAGAAGGACAGGTGCAGGGTGAGGACCCAGATGCCCTGAAAGACCCCATTATCAGTGGAGCGGAATGAACCGGTACTTTCATACAGCGAACACCAGTCTCAACCCTAAGAATGCTGCATTCATTGGCACCTTTTGCTTCGTTTTGCTTTCTATAGAATTATTAGAATTAATTCTAATTAGAATTATATCATTTTTATTATGGTATTAATACTTAAACAAATAATTAAATATATTTAAATATATATTTTAAAATATTTAATTTTTATTTACAGAAATATTTATTGTCAAGTCAAGCCACTTCTATTTATATAACGCTTTATGCAATACAGATGGTTTTAAATCAGATTTACAGTGATCAACAGGAAAATAATGATTTAATGATGCAAACAGAATTCAATTCTGGTGTAAAGCAGCTCTAAAAGAAAATAGTGTCATTGTTCAGCTAAAGTCAGTTCAGATTCAGTTCCGTTGTAAAGATCATTAATTATTAAATTAGTTCAAAGCAGCTCTGTAGAAAACAGTGGTGTCATCGTCCAGCCCAGTTCAGTTCTCACCCAATCTCACAGTCTGATCAATAATATTGTTGAATATTAAGTGTCCCCAACTAAGCAAGCCTAATGTGACAGTGGCAAGGAACCTAAACTCCATCTGTGACAGAATAAAAGGAAAAAACATATTGTATTATTTAACAAATCCTTGAACTTTATTACTATTAAAGTCATGCTGCTTGTTGAGATGAGGAGTGCTATTCCCTTTTAAGTTATTTGACTTATAATTTTTGCTTGTTGGATGATTAAAATAATAATAATAATAATAAAAAAACTCCTTAGTCTGAGAAGACTGAGCCATATATAAGAAGCAGAATTTCATAGGGACTTGGGGCCGGATTTAAAAATAAATAAAATTAAAAACATCTAGCAACAACCCAGAACAGCCTGCCAGTGTTGTTAATTTTAGTTGAAACCAAAACTATTAAGAAGTTCATTTTCGTTAATTGAAATAAATATAGGCTAAATAAAAGATAAATATTAAATGAAAAATATTGTGAAATAAATATATTAGATAAAGGTTAGCTGAAATGAAATGATTGATTTGAAGTACTAAAATGACTAAAACTGAAATAAAAAAGAATTAGCCAAATAGAAAAGAAATTACTAAAAATGTATTCAAATTATTGCAATATAAGCTGATTCAATATATTGATAAATAATATAATAGTATAAAGATAATAATACTGCTAAACTACAAAGCAATGTGCTAAAAATCAGTCAGAACATGTAGGCTACAACATAGCAATACATGAAATCAAGTAAACACACACAATCTAGTAAAGAGCGGCTTTTATTACAGAAGCAGAGCCTAGTATTTGCAAAGCATTAGGGCTAGTTATTAATTCTTATTCTTTTGATTAATTTTACATCCCAGTATGAACTGCTTAAAAATCTTCATGAAATCCTAAAACATGCAAAGTGTGTAAAGCATGCGTTAAATGTACAGTTGAGCTTGATGTTGGGGTTTGTGTTGCGATGGGGAGCAGATAGATGCCTCTCGATGGTCTCTGAGCTCCAGATGGCAGATGAAGCACTTAGACGGATGGATGTACATGAGATCAGGTTGAAAGAGCTGCTTTGATGAGTCACATGATATGTTCTCACCATCTCCAGGCATTAAACTATTGCCTGGAACAATGCACTAGTCCGAAACTATTTAACATCTTTTGCTGTTGCTTTTCTCAGAAATCATTTGAGGAATTGATCTTCTAGAGTTTGTGTTGAACTACAGCATTTTAAACTCAATAAGCACATATTCTCCAAAGCGTTTGCAGTTTGCACTGATGCAAATGATTGAGAAATATGGGTCAACGAAGACAAAGTACACACTCATCCAGATGAGAGTATTGAGTCAATTATTTGCAGCGTGGCAGATGTTTGTTTCTGTTGCTTACATTTGCTCTTTGTTTTCTCTGGAATTTACAGAAGGCTCATCAGAGTACAATTAACTTTAAATGAGTTTATTCTAATAATAGGCGTTTATCAATTATTCACCAGGCCCTTCTCTGCGTATGCAAATTCAGATGTCCCTCGCCATGGCAACAGCTTGCTGAATTCTCCCAGTGCCCGGAGGTGTTGACTCTCTTCGCCAAACTCTCGCCTACTTCTCTCTGCCCACAGAGAACTGCTCTGCATTTCTGGAGCTTATGAAACAGCTTCTGACTATAAACGGAGATTGTCTTTAAAGCATGCTCTGTGGTCACAGGCATGCCATTATCTTCTTTAGTTTTTGATATGATGTACTCCATTTGTAGGAATGTGTATGACATGTTATCATGTCCTTTCTTATGGATTTTTTATGGTATTCTTCAAACGTGTACATTTGAGTTGCAAGTTTTGGCAGTCCTGCACATGCTTGTTTCTACTTTTAACTCTAGAGGGCGCAGTTGCCCCATTTTTTTTTCTTTTAGATTTCACAAGACCTTTTTAACAAACAGTGCATTTGTGCAACTTATGTTACAATTTATGTTAAAAGTCACTTTGAGATTGCTTTGTATCAATCTGAAATTAAAACATTAGTTTTGAAATTCAGATTTGACAAAAAAAAAAACTGCCATATTATTTTTTTAACAAAACATATACACTACTGGGGCCGGTTGCATAAACCAAGACTAGTCTTACAAGTTAGACATCAAATTTGTTTCTTTTAGACTGTTCATAGCTTTTTTAAATCAGTTACATAAAAATGTAGATTGGCCTAATTTGATACCGAAAAGTAAGACTGACTGCCCCTGACAAACTGCTAGTGGGTCATATTAGAACTTAAGACATGGTCTTAACGTAACGGCTATGTTTATGCAACCGGCCCCTGTTCACAAGTTTGGGGTCAGTAAGATTTAAAAAATAATACTTGAAGAAAGCTTTTATTAAGCAATGATGCATTAAATTGATCAAAAGTGACAGTAAAAACATTTATAATGTTATAAACTAGAGTGACTAAACGTCCTGTTTTCCCAGGACATGTCCTGTTTTCACGTGCTGTCCTGTTTTTTATAAAGTGATGAAAATGTCCTGTAGTAAAAAATTCTAAATAAGAGAAGGAATTTAAGTTGTTATGTCGACCATAGCCCAAAGTTCACTGGTAAAGCACATTCAGTCATTGTTTGCGTTAGCCCAACGCATAAACATATTGATAATGCAGTACTACGAGGTATTGCTCTATTCTTTATGACAACTCCAATAACAACGACAAACACTTCACATATTTCAATACAATTGACATTGAAGACTATAGAAGCTGCGCTGTGTGTACACAACACACAAAATAATTATTGAGCATCCTACATAAAAAATAAAAGAAACAATTATTAATATTAATAATACTTACAGGTTGTGATTCGGAGGAGGAAGCTGATCGAAATAAACTAGGTACTGATTACTGAACCTTCCTTCAATATCAGCCGGCTCACGAATCCACATTTTACAGCATTTATGTTTGTGAAGCAATCATCTTCAAAATGGCGCGAACAAAGCACAAGGTTCAGGCTATACTTCTGGGCCTATAAATATAGCTCGATGGGCTGATATAATCTGGTTTTTCATCGCCGAAGCGAACCAGAGCGTGTTGCAGGCACGGCAAGATACGCAGTACTCGTTCCCTCTTCTAGAGAGAACAGAGGTTACGTTAGTAACCGAGTACGTTCTCTTACGAGAGGTACTCTCGTACTGCGTAATATCTTACGCTAGGGGAACACAGTGTAAAACGCCGTGCGTGCTGGGATCTAACACCAAAGTCCCACGGGCAGGTGCCCGGGGCTCATATAATGCATTATCACCAAGAACTCACAGGGAGTCCGGGGAAGAGAAGCTGGAAGCATCATTCCCCAATAAATGGCATCCGAAGGGAGCCAATCACATAACAAAGCACCACACAGTCAGGGTGAAAAAATTCAGCCTGCACTGGGCATCAATATGGATCTTATTATGACCCATGGCTATACATTATCGATCAGCGAGCGTCGCTCGAGCGATTTCAGTACACTGAGCCGAAGCACGGGGCAGACAGTACTGTTTAGACCGAAAGTAGTTTAGCCTGTAAGGCGGGAACCTCTAGGTTATAAAACCTTATAAATGTAGACGTGGAGGCCCAGCCTGCCGCCATACAGATATCCTGTAAGGAAATCCCGCTAGACCAAGCCCACGACGAGGCCACGCCCCTCGTGGAGTGCGCTCTGACACCCAAAGGACACTGTAAGCCCTTAGAAGTGTAGGCCAGCGCTATGGCATCAACTATCCACCTGGATAGGCTCTGTTTCGATGCGGCCAGTCCCTTAGGACGTCCACTGAACGAAACGAAGAGCTGCTCAGTCTGTCTGAAAACGGATGTGCAAGACACATATGCTTTTAATGCCCTGACTGGGCAAAGGAAGCTTTTGTCTTTTTCCTCATTGTGAACCGGCAGGGCGCACAGGGAAATAACCTTGGCCCTGAACGGAGTGTTGAGGGATTTTGGCACGTAACCATGTCTTGGTTTGAGTATGACTTTGAGTCATTTGGCCCAAACTCCATACATGTCGCACTAACTGAGAGCGCTTGTAAATCCCCTATGCGCTTCACTGAAGCAAGAGCCATAAGAAACGCTGTCTTGAATGACAAGTGCTTCATGCCCACCGAATGGATTGGCTCAAATGGAGCACCTTTCATGGCCTCTAGAACCGTTGAAAGGTCCCACATGGGGACTGAGGGGGGTCTGGGAGAGGCCCGTTGAAAGGTCCCACATGGGGACTGAGGGGGGTCTGGGAGGATTCAGCCTCCTGGCTCCTTTAAGGAAGCGAACGATCAGATAGTTTTTCCCCAGTGGCTGGCCAGTGACTGGTTTTATAAACACTGCAATGGCCGCCACATAGACTTTGAGTGTGGATGGGGTCCTGCCCTTATCCAGTAGCTCTTGAGGAGAGAGAAAGGAGAGAACTTCTGAAACCCCACAGTCTGGGGGTGAAAAGCCTTGAGCTTCGCACCAGCCAGAGAACACAGACCATTTGGAGGAATAGACTCGCCTAGTGGACAGAGCTCTAGCCTGCGTGATCGTGTTTAACACTCCTTCTGGGAGGTTAGCGGGTACCCGTTGATGGCCCATGCATGCAGGGACCATAAATCCGGGCGAGGATGCCAAACCGAGACCTTAGCCTGAGAGAGGAGGTCTTTCCTCACTGGTATTGGCCATGGAGCAGAGCTCGTCAGTTGCATAGAGTGGGCAGCGGGGCCAGACGTAGGCCAGCGCATCCCTGCTCTTAGAGAAAAACTTCGGACAGTGAGCATTTTCTTGGGACGCAAACGGGTCCACCTGTGCTCTGCCGAATGTCTCCCATAGCAGTAGGACCGTCTGCGGATGCAGAGACCATTCTCCTGCCGGAACATTGTTTCTGGACAGTCTGTCTGGTCCCAGGTTTAGGTGACCAGGCACGTGAGCAGCTCTCAATGAGCGCAGATTGTGCTGAGCCCAGACCAGGAGGCGTTCTGTCAACCTGTAAAGGACCAAGACGTGGTGGCCCTTTATCTGGGGACAAAAACGCCTCAGCGCGTTGTCGACTGCCATCATTTCCAGACAGTTTATGTGTAAGAGCCTCTCCCGTTCTGACCACTGGCCAAAGAACAGTCTGCCCTCGAGCAGCGCTCCCCATCCCGAGGTGGAGGCGTCCGTGGACACCACCTTCACCCTCGAGGAAGTCCCCAGGTTTACACCTGACTGATACCAGTCGTTTTCTTTCCAAGGTTTCAGAGACGAAACGCATTTCTGATTGACCTTGAGGCGAAACAGCGCATTTAGCCACAACTGCAGCGGGCGCATGCGAAGCAGACCCAACTGGAGCACCAATAGCCGCGTTTCCACTGTCGGGCCAGTGCTAGGCCAGGGCTTTAAACGGGCCGTGCCGGGCTAATAGCCTCGGGCCAGTAGCACCTGGCCTGCGTTTCCACTGTCGGGCCAGAAGCTCCACAGCGCGTCACTAAAACACGCCCGCAACACGCCTCTCTGGAACAACGTCACACTAACCCATCATTTCACCATCAAATGGAAGTTTTATCATAAAACTAATCAGAAAGAAATCACTGGAAACAGCGTGCATCGCAAAACAAACATGATAAAAGCGGCCGTCTGCTGGCATTTTTGTTGTTTACTTGAATATTTAAAACCCAAGCATCGATGTTTTACCACAGGTTTACAATAAAAAGTGATACATTGATCATAATGAATTAATTCATGTCAAAATTGCACATAGTCACACAGAAATAAATTACCGTTAGGTCTATTTCACAAAAGAAAGAGGACACATGCACTTACATTATTCAGTCGAGTCTGTTTCTGTTTATTTGGTAGTTACATCACATTTAGAAAGAATTATAATTTCTACAAATAACGTTATATGCTACCAAAAATACGACCTGAGGAGCGTTTGCACAGTCTCGACTCCCAGTAGGCTACAGATATTTTCAGTCAGAAACAGAGGAAGCTCCCGAAAAAAAAAGTTGCTTTTTTTATGATAGTCCGGTATAAAGAGACGAGACGTAGGCTACTGACAGATATAATAAAAACATGATTGTGATAGGCTTTATGATTGGTCTGATTTCTTCAAGCGTTCACCATGTTTTTTTACTATGAGTATCTTCAAGCGTTTACTATGTTTACTATGGTAATGGTTAGCGCGCATAGTCTTTTGCATCGCGTATATTTCTACCTTATACGGTTATCAGAATCCACATCGGATCACAAACAGAAGGCATTCGAACATGAAAGTGAGTTAAATTATTTTAAAAGTCTTTAATGCTGACAGAATAATTCGGCGCTCCCGTCTCGACTCAGGTAAACTCCGCCTCTGTTCGTAACCACTCCACTAGCCCGAGCCCGAGCTGGCCCGCTTTGGCCCAAGGTATTCGACGGGACAGAAATCCTGGCCGTTGGCCCCGAGTAAGCCCCGATCAAGCCCCGGAAGTGGCAGTGGATACACGACTGGCACGCACTAGCGCGGCTCGGCCCTGGCCCGGCAGTGGAAACGCGGCTAATGATGCTTAGCCCATGAGACCCAGCATCTTCTGAAACCTTTTGAGCGGGACTATAGTGCCGCAGCGGAAGGATTTCGCGGAGCACTGAACATTCAGTCTGCGCTCTGGCATCAGTCGCGCTGTTATGGACAGCGAGTCCAGTTCTGTGACCAGAAAAGATATTTTCTGACTGGGACACAGCGAACTTTTCGCCCAATTGACTGTGAGACCCAGATTCTCGAGGTGTTCGAGTAAAATGGTCCTGTGTTCTATGAGCTCTGAGTGTGATCGAGCTAGAATCAGCCAATCGTCCAAGTAGTTCAAAACTCGCACGCCCCGCAGTTTCAGGGGTGCGAGAGCCACGTCCATGCACATTGTAAATGTACGGGGTGCTAGGGACAGGCCGAACGGTAGGACTGTGTATTGATATGCCTGGCTCTCGAAGGCGAATCTCAAGAATCGCCTGAGACATGACGCTATTTGTATTTGAAAATATGCGTCCTTCAGATCTATTGACATAAACCAGTCCCCCTGGCAAATCTGCGCGAGGATTTTCCTGGTTGTGAGCATTCTGAACTTGCGCTTCGCAAGCGCTTTGTTCAGTTGTCTGAGATCCAAAATGGGTCGGAGACCCCCGTCTTTTTTCGGTATCAGAAAATATCTGCTGTATAGACCCCCTTCGCTCTGAGCTTGAGATAGAGGCTCTATGGCCCCTTTGCTCAATAGTTTCGCTATTTCGGCGCGAAGCAGATGAAATACTTAGTTCTTTACCATAGTTTCGACTCGCGCCGTGTGACGGCGGGGCGTCGAACGAACTGCAGCGAATAGCCTCTTTTTATAATGTTCAGCACCCATTCTGATACCCCATGAAGCTTTTCCCACGCATGTGCATGAATAGCTAGGGGTAGAATGAGATTCGGGCTCTGGCCGCAACGTAGTGGCGATCGGAGAGCTTCGGTGTGCTGCAACATACACATTGTGTCTGCAATGTTCGAGGCGGGGGGCGCGCTGAACGCTGAACAGCTCACTGACAGAGAGAGAGCGGGGCATAACATGTCTGAAAGTGAATGAGGGCGCAAAATGGCGGGCACATTTCCTGCACTGAAAACACCGTCTGCCTGAGCTGACTGAATGTGTGTTGGTTTGTTACCATGGAAACCGTGGGACATGTAGTATGTAGTGTTTGTGGGCACTGGGTTGTGGGCACATACACTATGTTTAATGCACAATCGACATGAGTCGATTTAATTTGTGCGGGCCCTGTATCGTGGAGGGCTGTGCTTGTGTGTAGGAATGATCACTGGGTTGTGGGCATTTTTATTACACTCAAAACACCATCGGCCGCTCTTTTCGTGTTTTATCTGGGCCACCGTAAACACGGCGTTTATGTGCAGGCAAGCGGGCTGTGGTACCGACTTGTTTACTGCAGAATACACTGGAACAGTCACATTCACTGGAACTGAACGAGCGAAAAGTTTCGGTGGGAGTCTGGCTGCGGCGAGACCTAAACACCGTCGTTTCCCTAGAAGTGCTAGAAAAATGGATAATGTCAGCCACATAAATTTTATCTGCTGCGAGAGCCGGGATCGATCACGGGTCTCTAGCGCGAAAGCCTTGAGTTTTGCCACTGAACCACAGGGGAAAACTACAGAGACTTATAAGAGATAAGAGCAGATAAGAGAGAGTCAGTTTTGTGTGTCGGCGTTCATTTGCAGGCGTGCATGCTATATAACAGGCTCACTACTGCAGTATTTCCAGCCGCTCGACTAAGAGGAGCTGAGAAATGTTTGAGAAATAGAGATTGGTCCGGCCGCGGCGGGACTAAAATACACACTATCCTCATTTCCGCATAAATTTTGTCTGCTGCGAGAGCCGGGATCGATCACTGGACCACAGGGGGAAAACTACATAGACTTACGTCAGCGTGAGCAGATAAGAGAACGTCATCACAGTTTTGTGTGTCGGCGTTCATTTGCAGGCGTGCGTGTTATCTAACAGGCTCACTACTGCAGTATTTCCAGCCACTCGACTAAGAGGAGCTGAGAAATGTTTGAGAAATGGAGATTGGTCCGGCCGCGGCGGGACTAAAGCACACTCTTTCCTCACTTCACCAATGACGCATGCGCACGGGATAGTTTTCTTGTAACGTAAAGAAAGCTAGCCATCATCTGGCCTCCACCACAGATGCAGCTCGTCGTCACCAATGGCGGAAACGGCAGCGGACGGCGACCGTTATCCGTTGGTGAGCGAATGAAGCTGGCGGGCGAACCGGCAAGCTTTCGCGTGATGGAGAAGGCTCGGGGGCGCGCTGAGTACGGTGCTTCTTACGGTGCTTCTTACGGCGTGGCACCACAGCGGGCGGAAAATGCAGGCTCGGCGAAAAATGGCGCCATCAGTGAGCGCGCGAGCCGCATGATCCTCACCCAGGCAGGAAGCGCAGATGACATGGCAGTCCCCGTCGCTGAGTGTGGCTCGGCACGAACCACAGGATCTGTGCATCTTTAAAAAGACGCTTGCTCTTTTAGAGAAAAGCGTGTGTTGCAGCGGCAACACACACTATACAGAGTAATGAATAAATAATAATAGAAAGGATATGACGCCGGAAAGCGTAGCAGGTATGGCGACTGAAGGCGGCGATATGTAGGCCGGCGTCCTCAGATGCAAAGGCTCGTCCCGCTGAAAGGCTTTTAAGTCGACGGCGCGGCTTCTTCACTCTGGATCCAGCGATGCGTGAGCTTTGCTGAAGAGATGAAAAATCAGATTATATCAGCCCATCGAGCTATATTTATAGGCCCAAACCACGCCTGTTGTGGCGGGACGTGACGTAGTGGGCGCGAAGTGCCCCCATTGGACATGACGTCACGAGGGACCTCTCTCGATAGGCTGCTGCAGTTGCCGCAGGTCAGCCAATAGGCACGCGAGCCGTCTTGCCTATGTCTGCATGCTGCCGCAACGCGTTTTACAATAATTAAAAATGAAGGCTAATTTTTTTGGCTTCAATATCTTGAGGAAAGAGATTTTCCCCTAGCGTAAGATATTACGCAGTACGAGAGTACCTCTCGTAAGAGAACACAGTGTCTCGCCATGATGTTTTCAAGTTTTCCCTGTGGCGTCTACGAGCGCAATAAGTGGGCGTATCTTATTCAAATAACTTGTCAAGTACGTCATCTAGACAGAGAAAAAGCATCGGTCGTCTATCGATTCATATCAGCGACTCAGAGTCGAGTCGACTCTTACTTTTGAGAGACAATAACTTTGTATACGGTGAACCTTCATATTTAAAACTTTGCAGGATGTTTTTGTTCACCTAGATCTATGTTACACACTACATGAAAGGTAATTTTCAAAAATCCATAATAGGTGCCCTTTAAGCCGCACAACTGTTTTCAACATTGATAATAATATTTATTGAACGGTTTGAACGGTAGTATACATTTGATATAGCTGTTCATGCTAAATTGTACATTCTAAAAATCCATGAAGGTCTCTATATATGCCCTCAAATTCACTTTACTTTTTCACCAAAAACTCCAGCAATCCTTTCATAGCTGTAATTTGAATTTGATTTTGTGTGGTTACATTCCTCCTAATTCAATTGTGGTTTTCCATTAGGAACTTTTCACAAGCTGAACCTTTCCCCTATTTTATTTGCTTTAAATTTGAATAGTACAAATGTATTATGCAACATTACAGGGTGTGACTAACCCAGATCATGCAGGGGAAAAACACTAATTGTATTTTTCTTGTGGCATACAGTATATCTATTCTTCAGTGTACTAGCTGGCTGAACAGACTTACTTCTAAAACAGAAAACGCCTATAAGAGCACACAAAGTGGGTTTGTATTTCTCATGTATGGCAACAGTGGAAAAATCCATTCACGTAGGTGTGGGCCATTTCTGGTGCTATTTCTAAGTACAAATGAGCGTCAGAAGGTAAGTGTTTTTTTCTTTATTGTTTTTTTAAATTTTTTTTTACAGGGATTTCTTATTAAGCCTTTGAGGGTTTACACCCATGATGCAACAATTCCCATTACATAGTCTGTGCTGAGGTTTTCTCTAAGTGACTTAAGGACAATCTGAGCTTTCAAATGCAAATTACAGGCACAAATGATTCCTTCATCCCAGTGGAGCTTGGGGATGCCTCACCAAAACATGAGACGTGCAAGGATCTGCATTATCTTTGGGGAATCCCACCCTCTGGACTATCACAGGATGAGGAGGACTCAATTACACCGAATGACGGAAGCAGCTTGTTTGTGATAACTACTCACAGACAGAGAGCTGCCCACTGCAGCATTTCCTGTGTCTCTTTCTTTTTCTCAGTTTTTCCTTTTCCTTTCGTATTCTGTCCCTGGGCGGCACAGTAATCCTACTCCTGCCTGTTCTCATACGTTGTACTGTAAACTGGCTGAACTGCTTTGACAAGCGCGAGGGGGTTAAAACACACTTGCAGCGTGGAGCCGGGCTCATATCTGGCTGCATCTCTCCACACCACACACACACACACACACACCCATGCACACACTGGTATAAGAAACAGCCCAAGGATCAAGACTCGGTCTTCTGTGTGAAGGGAAATACGAGAGAAAGAGCAACAGAAGGAGAGCAAAAAACTGAAAATCACAAGTTCAATGGTCCCGCTGTGGAAAGCCTGACGTTAACTGGAGATGTCGATCGGCAAGCTTGGCTGCATGGAGCTGCCGGTGCATCAGGACAATGATGGGATTGAAGTGGTGAGCATGGCCAGCTTTCCTGAAGACCTGATGCTGAGCGGCGACTTTCGCGGGAAGTTCAAGAAGATCCGGTGCAGGAAAAGGCCCACTATTCTGGCATGTAGGTGCTGATTGATGTTCATTTGTTGTCACTGTCTGCTATGAAATAAGAGATTGGAGCAAAAATTAGAGGCTGCTTTTAGGGTGGTCAACTTCATAAGGTTTTCTGTTAACCATGTGTGAAATGCCTCAACGTCTGTAGATATTTATTGGTTACCTCAAGAATCTGGCGTCATGTTTGTTAAAATAGACTTTGCTTTCAGATTATTACATTTGTATATGAGCGAAGAGAATGTGTGCAGTGAAAACTGCCATAGTGATGTGCTGAAACGTGAGGAAATGTGTTTTGTGGCATTCACCCTAATTTTCAGCTGAATTTAGAACTGAGTTGCTGGATTTCTGTTACTATTTGACAGGGTTGTCCTGGATCATCTCAAATGATTTGGCATGACATGACATACAGTGCGGTCCATTGAAAATCTGGAAATGTACAAAAAGTTTTAGCATTTTGAAAAGAAAGTTAAAGTCTGATTTTTTTTGTGTGTGTGTTATTGAAAGAACGCTGTTCAGTCCAGGGCTGCATTTATTTGATCAAGAGAACAAACAGAATATTGTGAAATATTATAACTATTTCAAATAACTATTTTCTATTTGAATATATTTTAAAATGTAATTTATTCCTGTGATGGAAAAGCTGAATATTCAGCATTCTTAAACCTTTACTTTTGAATTATCAATGTTGAAAACAGTTGTGCTGCTTAATATTTCTGTGGAAACCACACTGTTAAAGGTAATCAGTTGACTTAACTTAAAGGATTAGTTCACTTTTATAAAAACTTTTGCTGATAATTTACTCACCTCCATGTCATCCAAGATGTGTATGTCTTTCTTTCTTCAGTCGAAAAGAAATTAAGGTTTTTGATGAAAAGATTCCAGGATTTTTCTCCATAATGGACTTCATTGGGAACCAAACAGTTCAAGATGAAAATTAGAGTTTCAGTGCAGCTTACCAGACGATAAATGATACCAGACGATGAATAAGGGTCTTATCCAGCGAAACGATCGGTCATTTAAAAAATAAATAAAAAAGTTTAAGTTTTATAAGCACAAATGCTCGCCTTGCTCTGTTCTGTGATGCGCGTTCGTGACTCACGTAATACGCAATTACGTTGAAAGTTCACGGCACGCGTAGGCGGAAGGACCGAGTCAGTGTTTACAAATGTGACGAAGGAGGACCATATACACATATTCAAATGTCTTTGTGTCAGTTTATCGTTTAAAATGCCCATTTCGTGTGCGTATCCTGGGTGTTTTAATATTAAAAAGGCTAAAAGAAAATGTTCGTCAGGACAGAAGCGTGACCTTTCCACGTAATTACGTATTACGATGACGTCGCGAACGCGCATCACAGAACAGAGCAAGGCGAGCATTTGTGCTTATAAAACTTAAACTTTTTAATTTATTTTTGAAATGACCGATCGTTTCGCTAGATAAGACCCTTATTCATCGTCTGGTATCGTTTATCGTATGGTAAGCTGCACTGAAACTCTCATTTTCATCTTGAACTGTTTGGTTCCCAATGAAGTCCATTATGGAGAAAAATCCTGGAATCTTTTCATCAAAAACCTTCATTTCTTTTCGACTGAAGAAAGAAAGACATACACATCTTGGATGACATGGGGGTGAGGAAATTATCAGCAAAAGTTTTTTTAAAAGTGAACTAATCCTTTAAAAAAGTGAGGAAACCGATTGCCTTAAAATTATTAAGTAAATAAACTTCACGTAATTGAAAAAAATTAAGTTAAGTGAACTTGACAATTCCACATAACTTATTTATTTTCAATTAAGCATTAAGTTCATTTATTTAATAATTTTAAGGCAATGGGTTTCCTCACATTTTTTTAAGTTAAGTCAACTGATCACTTTTACAGTGCATTGATTTTTTTTTTTAAGGATTTTTAAACAAATACGGTAGAAAGTTCAGTAGAGCGGCATCAACTAAATACTAAGACATTCTGATAACTTTAATTTTAACTTTTAACTCATTGTTATGCTGATCATATCTTTGTAATTCCGTAAAGCTATCAGACTTTTTTGACCCCACAGTATCTATCCTGATTGTTTAATGTTTGTTTAATGTGAAACTGTTGGATGTAAATGACAGAACACACTGCTTAGATTGAGGAGAGACACTGAAAGTGTTACTTGAGCCTTATGTGTTAGTCTTTGTGTGCATTTCCTTGAAGTAGTCTGAAAAGGAGGATAAGGTAAGAGGAGAAAGAGAGGCCAGAGGGTGGAGAGGGAGAAAAAACAGCACAGGGAGGAAAAGTAGACAGAAAAAAAGAGGAGTGCGGAGCTGGTACTGATATCCACAGTGACGGCTGCATCAGTGAGACATGCCTCACATTCCATCACTTCATCAGAGCTTGAAAATGCTTTTAATAGGCTCTTAATGGGACTCAACCTGCCGAACAACCTGCTCATACTCCCCCTGAAGGCTTAAGACTAAATATTTACTCTGTCTGAAAGAAAAAAACTGCCAATGAATGCCTGTGATGAGAAAATTTATTTTTGTTTGTAAGGTTATCAAATATCCCAAACATCCCATACAATGAGTTACTAATCAATTACTTTCTTTTATTTGCTTGATTTCACTTGAGTGCTGTTTGAGTGATTGGTTTGAGACATTTTCCAATACATGCTTTCAGGCTTTGTGCCCTTTAGCTTTTTGGACATTTCCACCCATCAAGCACTGTTGGGTGTTAATGGTCTGGTTGAAAGGTTGAGAGATAGTTCAGCCTGGATATTATGTAATATGTCTGAGAGCCCCTCGCTGTGACATGCAGCTCTAATCTCATAATGTTACCCGATCTGTGTGGGTTATGTTACTGATAAGTATATATTTTGAGTTTACGTTTGAAATAAATGATTGTTCAATTGCCATAATGTTTTCACTATAACCATCCGCTGTAGCAATGTTTTAATGTTTGAAAGATAAACAAAAATAGGGAAGCACCGAATCCATCCTGTAGGCAAATCCTAGTTGTGAATTAAAGTTAGAGGAAAAGATGTGGCTCTTCTGGCTTTCTGTCTGGACTGTAGGCCTATAGGGTATTTGCATATGAAAATATAAAAAAGCATGTGCTAAAACTGACTCATCATCTCATGAAAGTAGACACCGCTGTTATTAAATTCAGTGGCTTCCACTCAGATTGATGTTATATCATAGACTCTTTTCCCGCAGAACACAAATGGACAACTCTAAACTGGCCTGATAAATAGAGTGTGAGCATTATGTAATTAAGGGCAAGTTCTTGACATCGGAGGGATAGAGAGGGGCATGATGGGATTATGGAGTGACTCAGGCTCAGGACGTGCAGTGCTTGCCAGCAAATCAGCTGTGTAACATCCAAAGTATTTGTATTTTAGACAGGTAGAGTAGTTTGTACCATGCTGATATCATTTGTGTTTAAAGTGCATTTGTGAAGGAGACTTTTGCTTACAAATGTCTCAAACTTGTTCACCGCTGCATTAATTGCACTACTGCTTGTGCTGCGTTTGACCTTTGCTGACTTCTTGTGAGCTTTGCACTTTGTTTCTCAGCAAAGAAATTAAGAAAATAGCATGCGGAAATGCGCTGACATTATTGTTCCGGGTGCCCTGCAGTTGTCTCTTTTCAGCCCTTTTCTTCATACTTGACTGACACTTGTGATGAATGGGGACTTTAGTACTGGTTCAAGCCAAAACCAATACTCAAAGTCAAGGAAGTCAAGGAAGGCCACGGGTGCCACACAAAGAGTAGATAAGGCTTTGGAATAAACAGTGTCCCAATTTAAAAAAGTATTTCAACTCTTAAGCCACAAATAAAAATGAATGAATGTTTTCTATATTACAAAATAACAAACCAAGTGACATTTATTTTTAGAAAAGTGCAAAATTCACACACATGCACCATTTGTCTGGTTTTAAATGAGAAAATAATAGATAAATTGGCAATCAAAAGTTTAGAGCTGGTTCTAAAGGTTTTTGATAGAAGTTTCTTAAACTCAATAAGGCTTCATTTATTTGGTCAAAAATACAGTTTGCAATAATTTAAAAAAACATTTTTTGTTTGAATTTTTTTTTCAATTAATTTTATTTTTGTTATGCAAAGCTGAATATTCAGCATCATTACTCCAGTCTTCAGTGTCACATGATCCTTCAGAAATCATTCTAAAATGCTGATTTGATGCTCAAGAAAACATTTCTTATTATTTTCATTTTTTTACAGTTTAAAGAAGCTTAGCTGGTTATTTTTGTGTAAACTAAGATACTTTTTTCAGGGTTCTTTGATAAATATAAAGATTAAAAAATATATATGTTTTTTGGACCAATCTAAAAGTTTTTACTGTCTCTTGAAAAATGTAATGTGCCCTTGCTGAATAAAAGTATTCATTTCTTTAGTTAATGACATAAACTACACCTTTGCATTATCTTGGATGGCCTTGAGGTGAGTAAATAATCAGCAAACTATTTTTGTGCAAACTATTCCTTTAAAAATCAGCCTTTGACCAGTTTGTTAAAAGTAAAAGAGATGTGAAGCTCTATCATTACTTGTTTGCAGAATCAGATACCACGGTTTCATATTTTCTAATGCAATTACATTCAGACATTTTTAATTGCTATGCCTAAGTGTTTTAATTCTCCAATATGTTGAAGGCCGTTGTAGTAATATTATTTGGAAAATAGACCGGCTTTAGATTTTGTCTAGATTTTTGTTTTCTTTTACCCAGAGGCATCCGGTGGCTGCTAAGTGCTACTATTGCTATTTGGAACACACGCAGGTACATAAACCACAGTATGTGGCGTATCATCAGGGGCTTATTTCCGTACATCAGGATACTGACCTACCAGATGCCTCTTTCATGACTATTCTCACACACTCCAGCTGAGGACGGCAGGTCAGGAACCTGCGTCTCTCTCACTTGGGATGCAAACAAACAGGTTATAATTAACCACGCAGGGCTAAGAGGATTTCTCCCCGCTCTCCCTGCTCTGCTCACAGCCCCCGACGTTGGGTTATTTAAAGTGAACCTGCCTAGAGAGAGAGAGAGAGAGGGTGGGTTGGAGAGGAGGACGAGGGGGGGAGGGGGGGTTGAGCTTAGCGGATCCGTGGCGCTCTGTTCTGGCTCAGTCTCTGGTGGCAGCATCACTCTCCCATAGCAGTGGATTCCACCTGCCTGTTCTGGAAATGTACAGGACTGCAGCATCCTCTGACTGACTTCACCAACTCATCCGCCGGCAGATATGGCCAGCCTGCAGGATTCGGGTTTCTTTGAGATCAGCATCAAGTCCCTTCTGAAGTCCTGGAGCAGCAGTGAGTATCTTGGCGCTCAGAGCTGCGGGATCACAGCCAGGGCTGGCGGGATGGATCCTGATTTAGTTTGCATGCGAGTGTGTTGCTCTGGTACACGTGCTCTGGTGTTGTTGTCCTATTTTATTTAGTACGCATGCGGATCAGCATAATATGGATTTTATGGCATGCATTTTATTTTACTTTGTGTGTGTGTGTGTGCGGTCAAATGATGCGTATGAATCAGGCTTAAAGGGATAGGTCATGCAAAACTCATTTATTATAAAGGTCATTTATTCACCCTCATTCACCCAGTTCTAAACTTTGTGTATGAATTCATTTCTTCCGTGGAACACAAAAGAAGATATTTTCAAGAATGTTGGCATCCAAACACCCCAATGACTTTTATTGTATGGACAAAAAAGCACAGAGACATGAGGTTGAATTGTCAGTTTGGCTGACATTTTTGTCTATTTTGCTTGGTAATCCCTGTCCTGGTGTTGTGGTACACAGTATTCTCCCAAGATCAGTGTACATCAGGTGCCTGTTCCCACCAGCCTAACCGACCAATCAGCTGTGAGGGCTGGTCAGCCCTCTGCCAATCAGCTTCCAGCAGCAGTGGCAGTGTCTCCTTTAGAAATCAATGTTGATTTACTTTTAATAGCTTAAACATACTTTTTGGTGTGTAAACATTAAACAGTATTTGTAAAAAAAAAAAAAAAAAGTGTTTCTTTCTTTGAAAATGTGTATTGTAAAAAGCGTTATACAAATACAATTGACTTGACTTAATAAAAAATGATCCAAACCAAAAAGTATATTTTTAGCTATTAAAATGAAATATTCTCTCTCTCTCTCTCTCTCTCTCTCTCTCTCTCTCTCTCTATATATATATATGTATATATACGTTGCATTTTCCTCATACATTTGTATGTTTTATATGTTGTTTTTACAGACTTTTTTTGTCATTTACAAGCGAATATATTTTCTGCGAATTATGAAATATCTTCTTTTCGAGCCTGAGTGATATCAAACATGAATAGAAACAATAATTTAGACCAAATCATAATCTCTCTCTCTCTCTCTCTCTCTCTGCCTCAGAGTAAATGGGTGAAACGTTCTAATCACTAAATCAAATGTGCTCTGCAGTGTACCAAATATATTTTTAGCTCTGGCTCAGAGGTTTAGAGCTGCGAGTGTCTTAGGCCTAATGGCTAAATCCAGGAAAAATGTCCTTGTTATTTAGCTGTCATAATCAGCACGGCTCAAATATCTGCGAACGTATCTCATCTTTCAGTTTTTCTGTTTGTAATCCTGACCTTTCTATATGACACAGGGATAGCCAACTCTCTTCAATCGGTACGGTGTGTTCGGGCAACTTAACAAAACCTGATCCTGTTTCTTCAGGTTATAGTATACTATAGGTGTGGATGCCCACGGGTGACTGATGTGACCTCTGGATGTCATTTTTTGCCTTCTATTCTTTGAAGGACTTTAGTCTGGTAACAATTTACAAAAAGGTCTTATTTGTTAACATTAGTTAGTGCATTAACTAACATGAACTACTGTAACAATGATCAATATCTTTTTAACCTTTGTTATGTTAGTTAATAAAAATGCTCAAAATCATGTTTGTTCACAGTACATTAAGTAATGTTAACAGATAAAAATTTTTGATTAGTAAATGTTGAGATTAGCATTAACTCAGGTTAATGTAGAAGTATTGTTCATTGTTATTTCATGTTAACTAATGTAGTTAATTAAGTTAACATGAAACCCTGTTGTGCAGACTTACCCTTATTCTGTATGTTTAAAAATAACTTTTTGTCATTGCTCGTGTCTTTAGTTTATTGTTTAGGGCAACAAAGCTACATTCAGACTGCAGGCAAATGTGGCCCAAATGTTCACATGTGACTCAGATCTGTTTTTTCCCCATAACAGTGTGAACAGCACAAACCACATGGAATCTGATCTTTTCAATTCCGATTTGGGCCACGACCCCGTTCACACCGCAAGTCTTAATGCTCAATTCGGATTTTTTATTTGGCTGTTCACATTACCTTTTAAAATGTGGCCTATATCAGATTCCAGTGTGAACTGTTTGCGGTTTCAAACTGACCCAGAATCGCAAAAGAACAATAACAATGACATCAGACGCAGCACGCTGTTGCACTAAAGTTGGGGAGTTTATTGAGGAAGTATGCATTTTCTCTTTTATTTCAAAATGTTTGTGTAATGGCAGCTGTAACATTAATGAGCAGGTGCTGAGGAGGAGAAGAATGAAGAGAAAGAGAGCAAAATTGGCTATTTTGGCCTTTTGCGGGGTTATGGTTGCAAATTCACTACAGAGGTCTGTGTGGATGTGGAGACGAAGCCAGGAGTGGTGGGAATGTGATGTGAATAGAGACGCTGTTTTTTGAAAACTTTCGGATGTCGAGGCCAATTTTACTGTCTGTGTCTAGGGATAACTCGCTGGCGCATAATTTGGGACAAATGTCGATGTAGATTGATGTAAAAGTCGCATCAAATCCGCCTTGGTTGTTCACACTGCGGGCTGATTCAGGACCACATATGGAAGTGGTCTATATCTGATTTGAAAAAATCAGGTCTGGGCAAGATTTGAGTGTTCACACTACTTCTGAAGAAGTCTGACCCTTGACCTCCCAAAAAAAATCGGATTTGGGCCTTTTTTGCCTGCAGTCTGAACGGGGTCTTAATGCAGCCTTTCATGTTGTCCTAAATCTGATAGGTGTTTTGCAATGTGACCTCAGTCTGAACAGTCAAATTGGAATTCATGCGACTTTTACGTCACTCTAGATCAACATTTGTCACAATTATGGGCTCATTAGAGTCACTTCAAAGATTTTACATAGCCTACCTGACGTTATCAAAACAGTTGCGAAAGGTAGTCAGTGAAGGAGCTTGATTCACAAGAAAAACATCATAAATGTTTAAAAACTCATTTTTTTCACATCTTCGTCTTTGGTTTTTATATTACCTACTCATGAATTAGCTGGCTTCCAAAAACTAAACGCTTAAAACCGCTCACTTAGCTGTGTTACGTCTTTTTTATCATTCTTTTGCGCATGTATGTCAGTCCTGACCATGATCTGTTTACACTGGAATCTGATATTGGCCACAGTTAAAACAACAAGGTGAATAGCTGTACATAAAATATCAGATCTGAGCAGTAAATCGGAATTGAGCACTAAGACTCGCAGTGTGACGTGTCAGGATGCCAGGACTTTGGTGGGAAAATATCACTATAGAGTTTGGGATTGTGCATCAGTAAGATGATTTTGGCTACGTTCAGACTGTCAGTTCAAGTCAAATTTTTGTGCATATCTACGTAATTGAAATATGGCAAGAAATCACATAAATTGTGATTTTAACAAATCCGTTTCGAGCTACATCCATTTGTGGTTTGAAATCCTATTCTAATCGCATTTCTGGAAATCTGTTTCAGTCTGACCGCTCTAATCGTATTTCGCACGGCAGTGACTTTCTCACGGCACGTAAAATGTAAATGTCTGACGTTGTTATAGGAAACATGCCAAAAGTCGCTCTAGAATCAAGGTTGTGTTGTTGCAAAGCTCCGTACGAGCAGAAAATGACAATATAATGTAGACATGTTTTGAAACCGGCAGAGATGACTGCACGGAATAAAGCCACGCATATGGTCTCCTACATTACTTCCGCTGGCTTATAAAACGCAGTAGGCTAGTCCAGAGCGGCTACACATTGTCATGTTCAGGGATGTAGTGGAGGCTAAACGCACGTAAACGCAGTTTACGCACCTCCCAAAATTCGGAAATAGCGTTTACCCACCTCCAAAGTGCGTTTACCCACCTCTAAATTGCGTTTATCCACCTCTAAATAGCCTATAGTTCTTAAGCCATTTTTAATTAAGCTTATGTTGTTTTATTTTCAAATTGTTCATTATTAGTTTCATAGGTTGCTAAACCTAAGACAAAGTCTTTCATAGCCAGCAGGACGCAGCAAGATTAGAGCTGCCAACTCTCGCGCATTGGCCGTGAGACGCACGGTTTTCTCATGCTGAAGTGTCAACCCGGTCTGTCACATGACTGAAAGATGAGTTTATTTTTAAATCTACCTGTTGAGCCACTCGCGATCAACTAGTTATACCGCAAATTAGTTAAAATCTCCCGGAATCTAGAGCGAACGTGCATGCGAGATAGAGACTGTGTGCTCAAAACCGCGTAGCGCGCGCGCACGACAGAAAGGTGAGGGAAAGCGAGCGAGAGACCTTGCGTGTGCAGAGAGCATCCTGCAAATCTAGAACCCCCCCCCCCCCCCCCCCCCCCCCCCCCCGTGGGAGAATTTATCGTTTACCCACCTCTTTTTTTACCACTACACCACTGGTCATGTTGTAAATAAAACGCAAACCCCCTCTATGTTGCGGTTGTTGTTGTTGTTGGTGGTGTATACCTACGCCAGTAAGCAGTATGGGACACACTAATCGGACCTGAACAGTTGCGATACACAATGTGGACAGTCAAAAAGTTTAGATCGGATACACAAATAATCCGACTTGGACTGACAATGTGAACGTAGCCTTCGAGTTTCAGCTGCAGATTTCCCATCACTTCTCGTTGAGAACTTTTCTCTTCGTTGATGAAAGTAACCAGTGGGATATGAGTGGGCTTTGTATGCTAACAGCCTGATAACCATCTGAAAATGGATGAGGCTTTATAGGTCCCACTCCCATTTACAGTTATGTCAGTTGTCCCCAGGGATCTTTTGTACACAGCTGGGGTCTATGGATGTAAAAAGCCCTTAAATATTTTTACACAACAGGATTTGTTTTTGGAAGAAAAAAGAGGTTAAAATATGTCTGTATACTGTATTTGTGTATATGTCTCATGTCAATGTGTGTGAGTGTGTTTGTGAAATAGAGAGGCGTTGTTCTGCCTTATATTGTCCCTGTTGGGAGCAGCTCAATGCTCAGAGGCTCCTCTGCAGAACGCTGATGTAATGCTCTGTCTGAGCCCATCTTTTGTTTGCAGAATCACATGTAATGCATCAGGCTGCCGTAATCATCTTGACTGGCACTGGAGCACAGAGTGACCCGTTTACCACTTCTGTCAAAAACTGTAGTTTTCTGAAGAAAATGAGAGGGGTGCTTGCACATGCACAATCCACCGCCATAATGGCTGGGTGTTAGCCAGAGCAATGTAAACTTTTTTTTTCAGTTAATACTACACTAACCAAGTGAGCAAACAATCAGGACGAAAGAGCTCAGCAACGACCAAGTCTAAACTTCATATTTATATATATGTATGTGTATATATATATATATATATATATATATATATATATATATATATATATATATATATATATATAGACTTAGTTGTTGCTGAGCTCTTTCTTCCTGACTGTTTTATTTAATATTACTTAATATTATATAATATTTATTTAATATTATTGAACTACCATTCAAAAGTTTGGGGTCAGTAATTTTTTTATAAAGGAATTAATACTTTTATTCAGCAAGGATGCATTAGGCCTAAATGTATCAAAAGTGACAGTAAAGACATTAATAATGTCATAGCAGATTTTTGTTTAAAATAAATGCTGCTTTTTTACTTTTCATCAAAGAATCCTGAAAAAAATGTATCACTGTTTTCTCAAAAGAAGCACATCTGGTTTTATTATGGATGATACTAAGAAATGTTTCTTGAGCAACAAATAGGATGATTTCTGAAGGATCACATGACACCAAAGGAAATTTTAAAATAGAAACCCATCATATTGAATTGTAATAATATTTCACAATATTACTGTTTTTACCGTATTATTGATCAAATAAATGCAGATCTCCCCAACCCCAAACGTTTGAACAGTAGTAGCCTATATTATGCATACTTGTATGATATTAGATGACTAAAAAGTAATGGTTTTATATTATACTGTAATTTTTATTTGATTACTTCAGCGTCATGGACTTGTAGTTTGTTTATTGAATCTTTATTTATTGACATTTGATGGTATGAGTTCTGTTTCCATTTTGTTTACAATATTTTTTATTGAATTTTGCAAGCCTTGTTGGCATCCCATTTGCTGCCCATGGCTGTTTTCCTAAGGCAAGATTGTGTAATGGAGTCAGTCAGTGGAATTCAGATATCAGTTTATCTTGCTTTGCGCCGTCTGTGTTTTTACGTACGAGCAAACAAGGGAGTGAGAGTGAGTGAGTGAGTTTGTCTGTGCCCAATCAAATGATGTTTACACTGTTGGTTAGTGGCAGAGGGGAGATCAGGACGTATAGTGTGTACACAGGGATAAATATAGCCCTGCAACTATTCCACTGTAACATGTCACATGCACACTTGCCCAGACCTCAGCTAAAAATTCCAGGCTGACCTTCATTCTCGAGAGGCAGTGGACATTTACACTGCAATAGAGGGCCTTCAGAAGAAGCGAGCACACGTCTGGATTTGTTATCACACAATTTTCCGACTTTTTTGTTTCAACTCGCACTGGGACGTTACAGTATGGGGCAGGTGGCGAACCGGAGAAGGTCCCGCCATCACTGGAATGATTGATAAGGACATGTGAGGTTTGGAAAACTGGATCAAATATACTACTCCCCCACTATGGACAGCACAGCAATGTGCTGGAATAAAACCAGCATGGTGAACTTCATCAAGGGCCTGGGTAGGTGCTACAGAATAGTAAAAGAGAGAGGGAAGTGAGAACATGTGAGTGAAGATGAAACTAGTAAATGGAGACAAATGAATGAGTGCAAAGCAAGCTTCAGACTTGTCCATGAGATTTAATTGGTGTTTAGATAATATTATAGCAAAAAAAGAGACATTTTGAAGACAGTTCATTTTGAAGATGGTTTGATGAAATTAAGCCAATTCTTCAACAATAAATGTTTGTTAGCAACCTTTTTAGGTGCATTGTATGTGAGTGAATGATTGTGCAGTTATGTTGAATGCAATAAAATTCAAGAAATATTAATACAATGTAAAAAAAAAACTATTTTTATTATGGAATATTTATAAATGAATACAGTTCTGTCATGACAACTCTCTGAGAGTTTGGCATGGTAATGGGTATTATGATGTTAATTATTTCGGTCTCGGCAGAATAGAGATCCACTACTCTGCTGCTGCTGTAGAGAAAATACAGAACTTGCCACTGGCAATACACACACGACACGTGTTCGGGCCGATTTCTTCCCTTTCGACAATCCTAAGTGAAGTCCCGATTATCTTGATGGTTCTGCAGATTATCTTATCAGATTTTCCTGTGGTATGAGGTGTGTTAAGAGTGACCAATCCTGCCCAGAAGAACGTCGGAGCTGGAGTCTCACATTTTGAAAATCTTATTCGATTTTAAATATCTTTAGGTGTGGCCCCAGCACAAGACGTGCTGCTGCTGTGCATGCATGGATGAATCACCCCTTAGCAGATCTATACAGGTGGAGCTGGGGAAGGTGGAGGTTTTCTGAAAGCGCTGCACTGCTATAGCAAAGGATAGATATTTAAATGTCGAGCAGCAAACTCATTGGCTACTGATACAGCAGGAAATAATCAGCTGTGGCCATTAGATAATGATGTGTTTGCAAGCAGATTGAGTCTAGGACCTATCAGGTGACATACAGACTATCTTTTTGTTCTGTTTAAGGGAAAGCAAAACCCAGTTTAATCCATGTGGAGCGAAGTCTGTTTTCGTCAACATAAGATAAGTGTCTAAAACTAGATCAAAATTTGTTGTCAAAATGAACTCTGCTGTGACTGCCACATGCCCCCTCTGCAACTTGACCACCGTTACTTACAGTACAGTCTGTCCAGTAGCTTCTCTGTGTGTTTGTGAGCTATGTGAAAAAAAAGATATAAAGTTGCACCTTCTGCTTCTAGGGTGTTACTTTAGTTGGTGTTGAGGAAAGCGAGGTGTTACTTTGTGTACACAGGTTGCTGGCAAGCTACAGAATGGGAAGGTTTGGGAAATTCTGAGGTGGATTTCACCGTCTGGATAAGGAAACTGTCATTGTCTGGAAAACAACACTTGACTATTCATTCAAATAGTTTCTGATTTATTCTGAAAGAATGCAGATGTTACATTTTTGGGTTTTCTGAAAAAGACAAATACAAACTTCATACAAATATTTTCCATTCGGATTAATTCCAGTCAGATTAATAACATTTATTATTATTATTAATACAAAAATCATAATATTTTACAGTATGTTATTTAATATTTTTCCATTATTTTTATTTATTTATAATATTTTATATTGTTTGTCTGAAGCTTCACCAGGGTACAGCAAGCCTCCCGTCCCCCCGGTTTGCTGCTCACAGGGTGAGAAGGGGCCGCCCGCCATGATGCCCATCAGCGTGGACCCAGAGAGCCGGCCGGGCGAGTACGTGCTCAAGAGCCTCTTTGCCAACTTCACCACCATCTCTGAGCGCAAAATACGCATTGTCATGGCCGAACCTCTGGTGAGTGACATTTCTGAACTATTGAAGACCTACTGTATGACCACTCAAATCCTCAGAGACAAATCAGTCTGTGGAGAGGGTTGACCATTAATCTGTGGGATTGGCTTGTTCAGAAGATATCAATGAAATATAAGATAATCCGGCTAATCCTTTTTTTATTCGGCCTGCCTAGTTGTTTGTGCAGCTCAACAGCTTTCACCTTAATGTGACCCTGTATGATCCTTGTTAATAGAAATTAAATTTAGATCTGTCGGGCATTGAAAATACGGATGAGTTTTTAGTGTACAATGCTTGTTCTGGACAAAACAGATTGTTTATCTCAAGGACCTTGAACACTTTGCCAGCCTTGTTAGTATTTCCCAGACAACTGGCAAGTTCACCTGCACGTGTTTAACAGCAAGCTGCTAGTTTCATGACCAGCTGGCAGCCCAGGACAGATATATGTGTCCCTGCTGCTATCAGGATGAGCTCATCTATTGTCCTCTCATTTTTACTGAACCAATAACCAAGATCAGGTAATACATAATACACTTAATACATACAAATATGACCTTGATTAGGACCAGTTTGTTTATATATATAGTTAGGACAGTAAATTGAGCGATTCATAGGTGCAGTGTCTTTTTTTAATTTGTTTAAGGATCTCTTCGGACACAACTGAATGTTTTTGCAAGAGCATAAGGCGATCCATTAACCTCTTATGAAAGCCTTGATGGATATTGCACTGTCCTCGTCTGCCCCCTCATCTGTTTCTCCCTCAAATGACTTCAGCCACTGAAATATTTATTAACCTAAGATGAAAGGGGTGCTTCAGTGGGCTCTTAAATTTAACACGGTCTGAAAGTGTTATGTTTGACAAGCCCTGTAGATTCTAAGAGTCAGAGAAGACGGTGTGTTCTGGGCCTGGAGGTTCATTAAAACAATAATACTATTTGAATATTCAAATCGGTTATCAACTCTGCTGTTGCCTGAAAAGAAGTTACACACAATTCTGGTGCTCGATTGAAAAATGTTACTAGAGTAGGAGTACAGAATGAAGGTCAGTTTTTTTTTTACACAACCTGTGTTGTTTAAACAGCAGGTCAGATCCATGATAGTTGCTAAGGTCAGCTTTTGCACATTGTTAGACTATGCTGATGGCCCTGTTTATTATATTTTCTTTATTGTTTTTTTTTACAGTTACAATTACAATCATCTTCCCATCCCCTCCCCCCTACAGCTTTATCTGATGGCCCTGTTTGTGTATATGCACTTCTGTTCAAAGTTTGGGGTCATTTAAAAACAAAACAAAGATGGAATAAAATGGGATAAAAAAGGGACAGGAAAGACATTTATAATGGTACAAAAAAGATTTATATTTCAAATAAATGCTGTTCTTTTGAAATGTATATTCATCAAAGAATAATGAAACAACTGTTTTTAACATTGATGATAATAATAAATGTTTCTTGAGTAGCTAGAGAATCATGTGACACTGAAAACTGGAGTAATGATGCTGAATGATCAGCTTTGCCAGCACAAGAATTAATTACGTTTTAAAATATATTAAAATAGAAAACAGTTATTTGCTGTAAATATGACTATTTTGGATCAAATAATTCAACCTTGGTGAGCAGAAGAGACATCTTTCAAAAACATTTAAAAACATTATTTCCGACTCCAAACTATTGAATGGCAGTGCACAGTAGCTTCTAAAATGCAAGATGTTGGAACAGAGCTATATTTAATCAAGGAAACCATAAGGAATCACTTTTAGTTAGAATTGCCTGAATAATATTTACTCTAGCAATTATGTTTCTGTTGTTTTTACAGGAAAAACCTCTGATAAAGTCTCTTCAGAGGGGTGAAGATCCCCAGTTTGATCAAGTAAGTATAGTTTGCTTTACTATAGTAAAGTTGCTTTACTATAGTTTGCGTACCCCCCCCACCCCCCCCCACCCCCGTACGTGCACACCCACACGTCTAGTCTGTGGACAGATGTCCCACCGGAAAGACAGGAGACAGCTTTTTAGCTGCCCAGCTGTGCCAAAAATTAATCTGACTTTTTGAATTATTAAAATAGATTCATGGATCTGTCTGGCCTTTAAAGCATTTAAAGTGACCTCTGTAAAAGCTTGATGTGGTTTTTGGCTTGTCTGGCTGTCTGGGAATGAACAAGTCAATTTGCATCTCTTATAGATTAGATAAGAGAGTTTTATACCTGAAATTCACGATACATAGGAGACATTGTGTATTCCATCTTGTCTTCAAAACATTTTGTGCAGTGTGTGAGACATTATTTCTCCATAACTTGCACATAATTTCTAGTTATTTTATACAGTGCTCAACAATAAGGGTTGTATTTTGACCCAGGGCCAGTGCAAGAGATCCAGGCCAGTCCCTCACTGTATTGAAACGGTGTTATTTCTTATATTCTTTGATCATATATTGTACATGCATTGATCGTGTCATTATTTTCCAGATTTTTTCCCCCATATAGTTTCCTGTAAATTATAATAACAATATCATTTTTTTATTTCATATTTTCTTTGCAGTTTCACACAAAAAAATTATATATATACACTCACCGGCCACTTTATTAGGTACACCTGTCCAACTGCTCCTTAACACTTAATTTCTAAGCAGCCAATCACATGGCGGCAACTCAGTGCATTTAGGCATGTAGACATGGTCAAGACAATCTCCTGCAGTTCAAACCGAGCATCAGTATGGGGAAGAAAGGTGATTTGAGTGACTTTGAACGTGGCATGATTGTTGGTGCCAGAAGGGCTGGTCTGAGTATTTCAGAAACTGCTAATCTACTGGGATTTTCACGCACAACCATCTCTAGGGTTTACAGAGAATGGTCCGAAAAAGAAAAAACATCCAGTGAGCGGCAGTTCTGTGGGCGGAAATGCCTTGTTGATGCCAGAGGTCAGAGGAGAATGGCCAGACTGGTTCGAGCTGATAGAAGGGCAACAGTGACTCAAATAACCACCCGTTACAACCAAGGTGGGCAGAAGAGCATCTCTGAACGCACAGTACGTCGAACTTTGAGGCAGATGGGCTACAGCAGCAGAAGACCACACCGGGTGCCACTCCTTTCAGCTAAGAACAGGAAACTGAGGCTACAATTTGCACAAGCTCATCGAAATTGGACAATAGAAGATTGGAAAAACGTTGCCTGGTCTGATGAGTCTCGATTTCTGCTGCGACATTCGGATGGTAGGGTCAGAATTTGGCGTCTACAACATGAAAGCATGGATCCATCCTGCCTTGTATCAACGGTTCAGGCTGGTGGTGGTGGTGTCATGGTGTGGGGAATATTTTCTTGGCACTCTTTGGGCCCCTTGGTACCAATTGAGCATCGTTGCAACGCCACAGCCTACCTGAGTATTGTTGCTGACCATGTCCATCCCTTTATGACCACAATGTACCCAACTTCTGATGGCTACTTTCAGCAGGATAATGCGCCATGTCATAAAGCTGGAATCATCTCAGACTGGTTTCTTGAACATGACAATGAGTTCGCTGTACTCAAATGGCCTCCACAGTCACCAGATCTCAATCCAATAGAGCATCTTTGGGATGTGGTGGAACGGGAGATTCGCATCATGGATGTGCAGCCGACAAATCTGCGGCAACTGTGTGATGCCATCATGTCAATATGGACCAAACTCCCTGAGGAATGCTTCCAGCACCTTGTTGAATCTATGCCACGAAGAATTGAGGCAGTTCTGAAGGCAAAAGGGGGTCCAACCCGTTACTAGCATGGGGTACCTAATAAAGTGGCCGGTGAGTGTATATATATATATATACACTCACCGGCCACTTTATTAGGTACACCTGTCCAACTGCTCCTTAACACTTAATTTCTAAGCAGCCAATCACATGGCGGCAACTCAGTGCATTTAGGCATGTAGACATGGTCAAGACAATCTCCTGCAGTTCAAACCGAGCATCAGTATGGGGAAGAAAGGTGATTTGAGTGACTTTGAACGTGGCATGATTGTTGGTGCCAGAAGGGCTGGTCTGAGTATTTCAGAAACTGCTAATCTACTGGGATTTTCACGCACAACCATCTCTAGGGTTTACAGAGAATGGTCCGAAAAAGAAAAAACATCCAGTGAGCGGCAGTTCTGTGGGCGGAAATGCCTTGTTGATGCCAGAGGTCAGAGGAGAATGGCCAGACTGGTTCGAGCTGATAGAAGGGCAACAGTGACTCAAATAACCACCCGTTACAACCAAGGTGGGCAGAAGAGCATCTCTGAACGCACAGTACGTCGAACTTTGAGGCAGATGGGCTACAGCAGCAGAAGACCACACCGGGTGCCACTCCTTTCAGCTAAGAACAGGAAACTGAGGCTACAATTTGCACAAGCTCATCGAAATTGGACAATAGAAGATTGGAAAAACGTTGCCTGGTCTGATGAGTCTCGATTTCTGCTGCGACATTCGGATGGTAGGGTCAGAATTTGGCGTCTACAACATGAAAGCATGGATCCATCCTGCCTTGTATCAACGGTTCAGGCTGGTGGTGGTGGTGTCATGGTGTGGGGAATATTTTCTTGGCACTCTTTGGGCCCCTTGGTACCAATTGAGCATCGTTGCAACGCCACAGCCTACCTGAGTATTGTTGCTGACCATGTCCATCCCTTTATGACCACAATGTACCCAACTTCTGATGGCTACTTTCAGCAGGATAATGCGCCATGTCATAAAGCTGGAATCATCTCAGACTGGTTTCTTGAACATGACAATGAGTTCGCTGTACTCAAATGGCCTCCACAGTCACCAGATCTCAATCCAATAGAGCATCTTTGGGATGTGGTGGAACGGGAGATTCGCATCATGGATGTGCAGCCGACAAATCTGCGGCAACTGTGTGATGCCATCATGTCAATATGGACCAAACTCCCTGAGGAATGCTTCCAGCACCTTGTTGAATCTATGCCACGAAGAATTGAGGCAGTTCTGAAGGCAAAAGGGGGTCCAACCCGTTACTAGCATGGGGTACCTAATAAAGTGGCCGGTGAGTGTATATATATATATATATATATATATATATATATATATAATATATACACATACATACATACATACATATACAGTATATACTAAATACACTGATGAGCTAAAACATTATGACCACTCACAGGTGAAGTGAAATTTTTTTATCATTTCCTAACATTTTCTGAGTAGGTTAGAGGGCCGACTTGTTACGGCCAGACAAGTGGGTTAGAGAACCTCTGAAAGGGCAAGCCTCGTGATTGCTCCCGGTTAGCAGTGGTGAGATCCTATGGACAGTGTTCCAAGGAGTGACAAACCACAAATCGGTGACGGGGGTTTGGGTGTCCAAGGCTCATTGATGAACAAGGCCAATGTAGGCTATCCTGTCTGGTCTGAACTGATAGAACCAATCAGAGTGCCTAAAATGGAGTCGGAACTGGACCTTGGAGTGGTAGAAGAAGGTCACCTGGTCCGATGAGTCCCATTTTCTTTTACATCAAGTGTACAGCTGTGTACATGTGTGCAGTTTACCTGGGGAACTGATAAGAGCAGGATCCACTGTGGGACGACGACAAGCCAGTGGAGGGAGTGTGATAATCTGGGCAATGTTCTGTTGGGGAAACCTGGGGTCCAGCCATTCATGTGGACGTAAATTTGACGTGCCAACTACCTAAATATTGCTGCAGACCAGGTACACCCCTTCATGACAATGGTGTTCCCTGGCTGAAGTGACCTCTTTCAGCAGGATAATGCACACTGCACAGATTGTGCAGGAATGGGTTAGAGGAACACAATGAAGAGTTCAAGGTGTTGTTGTCTTGGACTCCAAATTCCCCAGATCTCATTTCAGCATCTGTGAGATGTGCTTGACCAACCATTCTGATCCACAGCGGCTCCACCTCTCAACCCTACAGGACTTGAATGATCTGCTGCTAATGTCTTGGTGCCAGAGACCACATGACACCTTCAGGGCTCTTGTAGAGTCTATGCTTTGGATTGTCGAAGCTGTTTGGTGGCCAAAAGAATATTAGCCCGGTGGTCATAATGTTTTGGCTCATCTAAAAAGTATATATAATTTTGAGTTGAGGGCCATGCGAGGCAAGTAGAATTCTGAACCAATAGCCAGACTCCTAGCAAATCCTTATTGTTGAGCTTTGTTATATGATTATAATTCCCAAACTCATTTGTAAATTAATGACAAAAGTATCTGCAAAATGTATAAATGTACGAAATGTCTAAAAAACAGAATTTAATTTCAGATACCCTTGAGTAAATGCATTGAAAGTCTAGAATGAAAGGGCTTTTTATTGCTGACTTGGATGGAGTGTGTGTTCTCTGAGTTTGTAAGTTTGCTTCTGTATGCATGTTTATGTGTGTGTGTGTGTTGGAGGCAGGTGAATAGCAGCCTCATTCAGAGCTCACAGGGCTGTGTTTGTACCCATGATCCCTTGGGCTTTTTAGGAGCCTCACTGAGAGGGGATTCTTCTCCCAGGGTTCATCAGGGAATGAAGGGCTCGCTGTGTTCACCCGGAGCCCCTGAAACCGCCCTGTTTCCCTCCCTTCCCTGTGTGTTGAGCCCTCACCAGGGACCGCCTTTCCTTCCCGCACTTAATACTCCTACTCCCTCCCCTTTTCTCACTTTCTTTGCATCCTACAGACACATTTAAGACACATATTCGCACAAAATCCCCTGCTTTCACCAAGACCACCTCCACACTAAAAATAACTTTCTCCTGAAGATGCACTATGAAATTCATGGCCTATATACAGTACTATGCTCTAGGTATATTTTTAGTTTGTTTATGTGGTGATTGATACATGCTCTCCTTTCATTTTCAGTTGATCAGCACAATGAGTTCTTTGGCCGAGTATTGCTTACCATCTATCTTGCGCACCCTGTTTGACTGGTACAAAAGACAGAACGGAGTTGACGATGAATCCCACGAGTACAGGCCGCGTTCAAATACAAAGCCCAAAAAGTGAGTCCTGTTTGTACATATAGATAATGCTGATCATTTAAGCTTGATAAAGTACTTATACTTATGCGTAATAACGTTTATTTAAACAATTCTGCTTCATGCATATTAAAGATCCATGAATTCAGAATTGGAGTTTTATCCATTAACTTTAGAGCCATTTATATGTTACGTACTCCTTCATACACACACACACACACACACACACACACATGTTGTGTTTTCATGTTTTATGGGGACTTTCCATAGAAATAATGATTTTTATACTGTACAGACTGTATATTCTATCCCCTTACACAGCCCCTGTCCCTAAACCTACCCATCACAGGAGACATTCTGCATTTTTGCATTTTCAAACAACATCACTTAGTGTGATTTATAAGCTGATTTCCTCATGGGGACCAAAAAATGTCCAAGGATTTCGGATATTGCCATCCTTGTGGGGACATTTTGTCCCCATAACGTAGGGTTTACCAGGCCACACACACACACACACACACACACACACACACACACACACACACACACACACACACACACACACACACACACACACACACACACGCACACACACACACACACATATATATATATATGCAGATACCTGTGTTCATTTTTAAAAAAAAAATTTTTTCAAAAGATTTCTATTTCAGGACTTTATTTTAAATCCTGTCCTTTTGAACTTTCTATACATTAAACAATCCTGGGAAAATGTGTATGTAAGAGATTATCTGTGTCTGTATCTGTTTTGGGAGGTTTTTGCATGTGTTTATTTCTGTTTCCTGTGATTGAGTTTGTTTCTATGGTTTCTTGTTGATCTGATTATCATGTGCACCTGTTGTTCATTTCTTTGATTAGTTAAGTTCTTCACACCTGTGTTTGTTCAGTTCATTGACTGTTCTCCTCTGATGTTGGTTGTTCTGTTCTGGATTTCTATGCATTATTTTGGTTTCTTTTGGCTTTATAAATAGGTTTATCAGCAAATTAGCATATTAAAATGATTTCTGAAGGATTATGTAACTCTGAAGATTGAAGTAATGATGCTGAAAATGTAGCTTTGCCAACACAGGAATAAATTACAATATTAAATATATATAAATATAAAACTTCTATTGAATTGTAATAATATTTCACAATATTACTTTTTTTTTTTTTTACTGTATTTTGGTCAGATAAATGCAGCTTGGATGAGCATAAGAGAAAAAACATTAAAACATCTTACAGACTCTATAAACTTTTGAATGGTAGTGTAAATAACCAATTCATAGGGCCTTTAATGAATGTGAAAAGAGAGCAATGAGACAGCAATACAATGTTGTCACTTGGCCTGATAAGTTCTGTCGTAACTGGATTTGACACAATCGTGCCAGAATAGCCCAGTGACATCAGACAGACAACTGGTTGTTGATGATTCTGTGACTTTTACTTCCTGTAGCTGGAGTGCAAAACTCCATTTCATCATTGACAAATGATACTTTAGTCTGTGAATGTGTGAGAGGGTGGGAGCAAAATTGGCTTACATGATCTGTTTACATTCTCTCTCTCTCTCTCTCTCTCTCTCTCTCTCCATTTCCCAGTGATGAGCAGCATAAAGATTATCTGCTCGAGAGGAGAGACCTAGCCATCGACTTCATCTTCTCTCTTGTGCTCATAGAGGTTCTGAAACAGGTAACGTCAATATGGCACATGCACTTTGATTCACATCTAAAAAAGTTTAGGTGCAAATAACTAACAGACATCAAATATGTTAGAGTGCTTCTGTCGATCATCACCAAGATTCTGAGGTGGTTACTGCCCTGTCAGACACCCATACAGAATATATAAATTAATAAATAAGAAGTAACAGTTACTATCACTATTGTGAACTGTGTAATGAAGAAAATCTATGCTATTTATTGTTTGCGTTGACAAATTGTTTGCTAGCCCTAACCCAAAATGGCACATTTAGCAATCGATTCCACCTTAGAAGAGATTGTTGATATAGAGTTTACCAGTTATTATCAAAAGGTATTTGAAATCAAAGAAAGCCACAATGGACCAATCAGAATCAAGTATTCAAGAGAGCCATGTTATTAAATGTGATACTGTTTGTATTTTTCCCATTTTGCCAGATGCCCCTCCACCCAGTCGTGGATGGTTTGGTCCATGAAGTCATTCATTTGGCTTTTAAGCACTTTAAATATAAAGAGGGGTAAGATACTTGATAATTCTCTATTGGATACATTTAGTAAAATCAATTCATAGAAACTTATACATGTGTTTTATTATGACCAGGTATCATGGTCCCAACACTGCCAACATGCACATTGTAGCTGATCTCTATGCCGAAGTTATTGGAGTTTTAGCACAAGCAAAGTAAGTACTCGTCAATCCAACAAAATCAATGTTATTTTTATTTAGCAATGTTGAACTGTGTTTTTTGTAACATGTGAAAAAGCACACTAGGCCTGAAAATCTGCCTTTGTGAGTTTCTAGATCTTCAGAAGAGCATAGCTTTCAAGTGGTCAGGATGCTTAGCATCCTCTGTAGTGTCATTCCCATAATGTGTGCGTTATACAAAACAACTGCGCCCCTGTTGTTGTGGTAGAATAGTTGCTTCTGCATGTCTGTTTAATTTCTGCTTGAGTGAAATATTCTGGGGAACATTGGTTTGTTGGTCCTTGCTTTTTCAGTAGATGTTACCAGGTTTCTGGTTGTCTTATTTGACAGCTCAGGCTCTGATTAATGAGAGGGCAGCGGCAGCAGTGCTATTCGTTTCCAACCACAGTGTACGCTCTTACCAAACAACATGGTGAAAATGTCCAGTGAATAATTTATCTATTTATGTTTTTTGTTTTGTTTTGTGTTTGTTTTGTTTTTTATATCTACTTTGAGCATGCAATGGTTTAGACAGGATACAATCATGGAAAATCTGGAAATATCAGGGAATGTCATTGAAATAAGTAATTCTTAAAAGGTGTAAAGTTTTAATTTTATCTTTTAAATCTAACATTGAGATATTTGTGAGTGCTTGTGTAGAGTAAAACTAAAAAGCCTGTGATTTTATCTGCCAATCTTTTTTTGTAGATTTCCTGCTGTTAAAAAGAGGTTCATAAGTGAGCTGAAGGAGCTCCGTCAGAAGGAGCAGAGCCCGTACGTGGTCCAAAGCACCATCAGCCTCATAATGGGTGTGAAGTTCTTCCGGGTGAAGATGTATCCCGTTGAGGAATTTGAAGCCTCCTTTCAGTTCATGCAGGTAAACAGAGAAAGTTAAGACATTTGGGTAATCTTCCTTTCACAAAGCTCATTTATTTAATTATTTATTAATTTATACTGAAAGCAAACCCTGTGTTTCACAATTCTGTGTTCCTTTCTGTCACAGGAGTGTGCACAGTATTTTCTGGAAGTGAAGGACAAAGACATCAAACACGCTTTGGCTGGACTCTTTGTGGAAATTCTAGTTCCTGTAGCAGCGGTTAGAGAAATCTTATTAAGATCTGTCATGTTTTAATAACTCAAACACACATACGCACACACACACACACACACACACACACACACACACACACACACACACACACACACACACACACGTGTATGCAGTATATATATATATATATATGTATATATATATATCATCTATCATCTATCCATCATCTATCTATCATGTGTGTGTATGGCATACTTTTTTTAATCTTTACTCTGCTAGAAATGTCTTAATACATTTTGATCCTCATTATTGCCTTTTCTTTCCTTTAATAGGCTGTCAAGAATGAGGTGAATGTTCCTTGTTTAAGGAACTTTGTGGAGAGCTTGTATGAGACCACCTTGGACCTTTCGACAAGAAAGAAACATTCTCTGGTCAGTCTGGTTTTCATAAGCTATAGTATTTCATACTGTTTGAAGGCACTCTGATCATTACGTACCACTCCCTGGTCTTTTAGGCTTTGTTCCCACTGGTAACATGTCTGCTGTGTGTCAGCCAAAAGCAGTTCTTCCTCAACAGATGGCATGTCTTCCTTAACAACTGCCTCTCAAATCTAAAGGTATATGGTTTCACTGTGTTATTAGTTTCTCTTTATTCATTCATTTGTGATTCAACCAGAATGGCAACCAGGATTGCTCACTAAATAAAGTTTGTCGTTACAGAGCAAGGACCCTAAAATGGCACGGGTAGCGCTAGAGTCCCTTTACCGACTTCTGTGGGTCTACATGATACGCATCAAATGCGAGAGTAACACTGCGACGCAGGGGTAAGCACGTCCCTGGTCTGTAGCTACTTGTGTTTAAAGCCACTACCAAAACACCCATCCGAGCCCTCCAGAGTCAAGCTGTGGGTAGGTCTGCAGTAAACTGATTTTATATAATATAGTCCATTTTATGAATGCCGGCTTTCTTGATGGAGTTCAAGAAGGCTGAAAAGAAGTAATAATAATAAAAACAAGTCTGTACCCTGCCCCTCCCATGGCCGCCAGTCCACCGAGCCGGGGGTGTGACCACACCTCTCAATCCTGTAAGTGGCAGCGAGTAAACAAGCAATCCATTACAGCCGTCGTGCCTCAAGCGGAGGGGTAGAAGACTTGGTAATTACTGACAGTGCTGCCAAAAATGGGTGGAGAAAGGAGAGGACTAGAAGGGAGGCTGGTGGTCATGGGTGATGGCTGTTGGAACGCCAAAATCGTCCTCTGAGAATCGAAAGCTTGGCAAACTACACCATATACACACCCTTGTTTGATCTTCAGGCACAAAAAGGAACAGTGGACAAGTTTAGATGTCTTATGTAGCTAATCCACAATAGATTAATAAGGATTAATATGATATATGGTTGACGCTGTTTGGGAAAGGGTGTACATGCCCTTAGAGGATTCAGTAGCAGAAAAGGAAGTTGTGGTTATAGTTTTTTGACTGTGGGCTATTCAGTATATGCATAGTTTGAAATGAACAATGCATACTATTTAAAAGTACGGTCCCACTTTATATTAGGTGTCTTTAAGTACTATGTAATAACATTTAAATAAATCAACTGATACAATGCAATTATTGTGTACATACATGTTTTTACATTGTACATAAAAATACCGGTTACACTTTATTTTAAGGTGTCCTTGTTACAGTGTAATTATATATTTAAGTACAGATTAATATTAAGGAACTACATGTACTTACTATAGGGATAGGGTAGGATTAGGATTAGGTTGAGTGTTAGTTGCATGTATTTATGCATAATTTACTGTTATTACTACGGTAAGTACATGTAACGTGTAACAAGGACACCTTAAAATAAAGTGTTACCACAATACCTGCATGTGATTACAGCTGTAATTAATTTCTGTAATTACAGCTATAATTATATTGTTGACCCTCACCCCTTCCCTTATCCATTAACCCACCCTTAAACCTAACCATACCACAAAAACTAATCTAATTTTATTTTAACTAATGTTTTATATGTTGTCTGTTCACCAAAATAAAAAAGTATTTCAAATAAATTCTGGAAAGCATTTGATTCCTACAGTGACAAAGTCTGCAGTTTAAATTTTGTTGTGCTGTGCATTAATGTAAGTTAACAACACAGCGGAATCGCCACAACACTACAGAAACATGCCACAACACTTTAACTCTGGGGGCCGAGAAATGAACGACAGCATTTTCGTTATGTTGTAGCTCGTTTCCATTGTGTTGTGGCTTGATTCCACTGTGTTGTTAACTTAATTTTTCTTGTGTTGTGCACTACTGAGACTTCTTTCAAAAACATTAGAACATCTTACCGATCCCAAACTTTTGAACAATAGTGTATATTTAAGGAGGAACCAAGTTTGGCATGATATTAGATATCTAAAGCAGGGGAGGGAGAAGTTAGTTCTGGAACCACAAGGATCATAAAAGGCTCAAATGATGCAGAAAAACCGGTCAGCTCATAGTTCTTGCGAGAGGGATGTGTTGCATTATAACAGGTCATAAATATCAGAAACCATGGATTTGAATGCTGCATATCAAGAAGCTGTGACCAACCACTACGAATAAGCCCAAAGAGGACAAACCTCTCTTAAAAATCAAATTCTGCAAGTTGGCCAGGTTCAAGACTGCCACTGTAATGGAATGCTACTTATAACAAGCTATCTGTGTCACTATGCTTTGACCTTGTCCAAAACTTGTTATTGCTAAAGACTGCAATCTTGTCCCCACAGCCGCCTCAACTCTATTGTGACGACCCTGTTCCCTAAAGGATCCCGCAGCGTGGTTCCTAAAGATATGCCTTTTAATATATTTGTTAAAATTATCCAGTTTATTGCACAGGTATGTCTGCGATTAAATAACAGTCAGATCTAAATCAGATCTAGATCTAAAGACCTCAGTGGTAATCTCTTGTTAGCAGTTAAACCATTATACAAGACTTAATTCTCATTTGTTGTGCAAACTGTGCATGCATCTAAGGATAAAGGATTTAGTGCTGTTACCAAAATAAATACACAGTGACACATAGATTCCCATCATTATTTGCAACTCTACACATTTTTTTCTGTTTCTGATGCAGCATGTGTTAAAATATTTACTTTTTTTTTTGCGTGCTACTGTACTTCATTGCAAATGCAAGTTGTATTTCCTCTTTCTGATTTATCTTACAGGAAAGACTTGACTTTGCAATGAAAGAAGTCATTTTTGACCTACTGTGTGTTGGGAAACCTGCAAAAGCCTTTAGTCTTAATCCAGAGGTAAAGTATTGTTAAATTACAATAGATGTAGCAGCTTTATCTCAGTGTTATGGCACTCATATCTTGATTTTGTGTATGTCTGTTCTGTAGAGAATGAATATAGGTCTCAGAGCATTCCTGGTCATTGCCGACAAGCTGCAGCAGAAAGATGGCGAGCCTCCCATGCCGAACACGGGGGCCACACTCCCTTCTGGAAACACATTACGAGTCAAAAAGACGTTCCTGAGCAAACCTCTGACTGAAGATGAGGCTAAAGTCATTGGTGAGTTAATCTGTTTTACTTTTAAAAGAGATCATTTCAATAAAATTAAGACTTTTGTCTGTGGAACTGAAAACTCAGTGCGAATGAAATGAAAACCTTTACCAAAAACATAGAGAAGAGAATGTCTTCTTAATGATATTGATTGACATTTTCTCATTAAACTCTGTTACGATTGAAGAACATGACTGTCTATCTTTGTTGTTTTTTTTCACTGTTTTTGTCTTTCCAAACACTTAGGAATGTCCCTATATTATCCCCAAGTGCGGAAAGCTTTAGACAATATCCTCAGACATTTGGATAAGGAGGTTGGTCGCTGTATGATGCTGAGTAACGCACAGATGCTGAATAAGGAGCCCGAGGATATGATTACGTATGTCACACATGACACTTGTCTATTGTCCAGTAATGTTTCATCTGGTGTATCTGATACTCTGCACACACCTGTCTAACCCATCAGTCCAACTAATCTTGAGCTTATCAGTGCACTCATTTCTGTTTGAGCTTATGTGACCTCTCTCTTTACTGACAGGGGCGAGAGGAAACCCAAGATTGACCTCTTTAGGACATGCATGGCCGCCATTCCACGCATCCTTCCCGATGGCATGTCCAAGTCAGAGCTCATAGACCTTTTGGCTCGGTGAGTGTATTTGTTCGATGTGTGCATGGGCATGTGAGCAGGAAGCATTTGCTTTGACGAATTGCCCGATGGTCAGGTTTCCTAGAGATTCAGTAATGTGATCCCTCCCTGCCCCCTGCTTGAATAGGATGTCCCAGTGCAATCTGAGTCTGGTCTTATCAGACTTAATTCTTCATGTTTAAGCCATTAGGTCAGCCAGCTAGTTCAGGCTTTCTGTGAACTTCCACCAGTAGAGCTGCAGTGGCTTCTTCGCTGTAGTGAAAAGTATATAGATTATTTATGAGTCTTAGGAGAACATTTTAAAGGGGTCATTGAATGCAAAATTCACTTTTATATGGTGTTTGCATATAAATGTGTCTTTGCAGTGTATGGACACAACCACCATATAATGAAAAAATATAATTCACTCCTTTTTTTTTGTGTCCTCAAAAAGCCTAAACAGTCTCAATATAATCAAGCTGTTTGGATTTTTTGAGCAATATGAGTCATATTGCTCATGCTCCGCCCACGACCGTTCGGACTGTCCCGTATTAGCATATTTCTGCCCTCAGCCATTTGTATACTGTCTGCCAATGCAGCACTTTATGTGTCCTGTGTGACACCCCCCACGGAAGAGAGGGGTGGGGTGAGCAGTTGCTCATTATCATTTAAAGAGACATGCCCCGAAACTGGTCGCTGTGAACAGAACAGTTTTTGAGGAGGTAAAAAGGGTGTTGTTTTACACAACCATTGACAAATTTTAACCAAAGTATGTTACAAACTTTACATGAAGACCCTAAAGAATCATACCAACTTGTGGAAAATGGGCATCCGATGACCCCTTTAAAGGTGACATTTTTTGAACAGTTTCAGGAAAAAGTAAAATACCAAAATTAACGGTTAAATATTTACTGAATAAAACTATATACATAGTAAATAATAATAAATTTTTATATAAAATGTAATGGATCAAAATGTACATATTTTATTTTATACTTATTATTTTATCATTTAAAATCTAATGTATTATTAACATGTTTTGTGATCTTTTTACTGGCAGGTTAACCATCCATATGGATGATGAACTGCGTTTGATAGCCCAGAATTCCCTGCAGAGCCTGCTGGTGGACTTCTCAGACTGGCGAGAGGAAGTGCTCTTGGGCTACTGCAGCTTCCTGCTCCGAGAGGTTCAGGACACACACCAAACCCTGCTGGACTCCTCACTTAAACTACTGCTGCAGTTGCTCACACAGTGGAAACTGGCCCTTCTCAGCACCAGCAAGAGCCTGGACACATCGAAGATCTGCTCCACTGAAGTAAGTGGCAAGAAAAAAAAATTTATTTAAATGTTTTTTTTTTGTTTTTTTTTGCCTTCAGTGAAGAAAAAATCACAAAAAGATCTCTTTGATATCTCAGGTGTTTCTTCTAGACAGCAGTACAAAAATTTAGAGCAATCTGAGGCTTAATATTAATGTAAAATATAAAATATACACAATTTTTTAAATAATAATGAAATTAATATCATATAATAAATAAAGCTGTGTATGTGCACTTTAGTTGTTACAGAATAGCTCTGGCTCCAGGCTGCCTGCTGAACGGACCCCTCACTCTACAGTCCTGCATGCTGTTGAGGGTCTCGCTTTAGTGCTGCTGTGCTCCTGCCAGACAGGCACGCGCAAACTAGCCGTGTCCATCCTGCGAGAGGTCCGCCAAATCTTCCTCACCATCGGGCAGACTGAGGTAAGAGCCGCTTGGAGCCTGACTTGATCAGATATAGGCCTTTGAGTATACATCCGCTCATTTTATGGTTGAATATGGTCTACACAGGAAGATGAAAGGCCCATGATAGATGTACTGGACCAGCTGAGCCCAGTGGTGCTTGAGAGCTTTGCCCACGTGGCGGTGGCTGACTCGGTGAGTGCCTCTGTTTTCGGTCCTCTGCGGTTTCGCTCACAGGCGAGTCTCGGAGGACATCTACAAAGTGTCTTCTGTTCTGAGTTTATAAGAAAGTCTGTTTTACTTCTCTGAGCTTAGAGTTTAGTTTATTAGGTGGTGGGACTTAGACAAACAATGATTTGCGTAAATTCAGAATCACATAGACGCCAGTATTAAACTGGCACGTTTAAGAGCTAAATATAGTGTAAATCCATTTTGTGTTTTGTCTGTAACATCAATACCCTCCAAAAATCCCCTAAATCTTGAGCTCCCTAGTTGCCACTATGACCTCTCCCCTTCCACTTCCCCACAGGCGTCTCTCGCTGCCGGGCAGCAGGCAGACTTGCAGTGGCTGGTGGAGTGGAACGGATCTCTGCTCGGCAGCCACTATGACGTGCGGAGCCCGTCTCGTGTGTGGATCTTGGCACAGTCTCTGAAGGAACCCTGGGCTCTTTGCCTCTTCAGCCTTCTGAGACAGGAGTACCTACCCAAGCACTGTCCCACAGCACTCAGTTACGCCTGGCCCTACGCCTTCACCCGCCTGCAGCTCCTCATGCCTTTACTTGAGCCCAGGTGTGGAATGGATGTCCATTTTACCTACATCTATATATCATTGAGACGTCGCTCTGTTGACTGGTCTGCATTGTAGCTTTAACTATTGTGACAGTACGTATAATAGGTTATGTAAGCATTTAAATCTAGTTGACCAGGCTTAAACCTCAAAGTGCAGGAGGTTTTTAAGCATTAACGCTATCTATATCTTTAAGTTCAATCTCTTAATGGCCTCCCATAGCCACTTTTTATTATGCACTTGCTTAAGTGGTTCTGCCCCTGATAGCTCTGTACAGTACTTTTTCGGTTACTCTTCTACTCTACTATTCTTTTTTTTTTTATATATATAGTACATTCATCATACATGTTAACTCGACTCAATTAATTTTCGTTCATCAAATAATCCTTAAAAATGTATCATGGTTTCCACAAAAATATTAAGCAGCACAACTGTTGCTTCAGCATTGATAATAATAATAATAATAATAAATGTTTCTCATCAGAATAATTTCTGAAGGATCATGTGACACTGGAGACTGGAGTAATGATGCTGAATATTCAGCTTTGCCATAACAGGAATAAATTACATTTTAAAATATTATATTTAAGTAGAAAACAGTTATTTAAAATTGTCATAGTATTTCACAATATTACCGTTTTACTGTATTTTTTGATCAAATAAATGCAGCCTTGGTGAGACTTCTTTCAAAAACATTAAAAAGAATCGTACCGACCCTAAATATTTAACAGTAGTATAATAACTCTATCTGTTTTATCTGTAATTTGTTCAACAAAGAACTATTTTTAATTTGCATTTTTTATTTATTATTCCTTCATCTTTTAGCAACCCAGTTAACGCCAAGAAGACAAGCGCGGCTGGTTCAGCAGACACCTTTGCGTCTCTGTGGAGAAACTATCTGATTCTGTGTTTCGGTGTGGCCAAACCCAGCATCATGAGCTCGGGTCATCTTCGAGCTTCCACCCCTGAGATCATCACTCCCAGTACAGACAACAACAACAGCTATGACAACAAGGTAGGTGGGGCGTCTTTAGCATCACGCACCAGTCACGTCTACAGTCACACGCCTCAGTCAGTCATTTAATAACTGGATGGAATCACTGATTTACGTTTTGTTCATTAGATCCTGGGCACCCCGTCTGTGGCCTGGCTGCTGAAGCAGTTGGTCCCTCTGATGCGTTCAGAAAGCATTGAGATCACAGAATCTTTGGTGCTTGGATTTGGCCGAACAAATTCACTGGTTTTCAGGTATTATGTTGCACATATATAAATATTTAAGATCTCTGATGACGTAACTGAACAGTTTTCTCACATTTGGTGAAATCCGAAACCATTGTAGATACAAGACGTCACTTGCTCATAGGGCCATGACATAAATGTAGATTGAAGTCCACTCATTGTCATTTTTGATTATTTTGTTTCACAACATGTGATGTTTTAATGTGTCATGTAAGTTCACTGTAATATTTTTAAAGATAAGATGTGAAGAGCAGCATAAATCTGATGTTCACATTCTAGTCATACCTCAGTTGTGCGCTTGTCAGGTTTTTGAATTCTTTGATTTTGATAAGGCAATGCACAAACACTGTATGCATATAATTTTACCATGAATGGCCAGACAAATAAAAAATGTAAATGTCAGTCATAGAACAATGTTCAGTTTTCGGTGTAATTAGAAATGTGCTGGTACATTTTTATTTATTTTTATTATTCATATGCAAATGTTTAAAAAAACAAACATTTTCACTTGATTTTCACAACACAATTTTGAGATCGTCCATAAATCTAAACAAACTAAATTGTTCCAAAGCAGTGATCAGATGTCCTGTTACATTAGTTATGTCTGCTTATTTCAATTCTTGGAATCTTAAAAAGTATTTTCGGGAAATAGAGCAATTACTGCTCTATAAACCCTAGAAGCACATTATTGATTCTTCTTTAGCCTTATTGATTTTATATTTGTTATGTCTCGTACAGAGAGCTGATTGAGGAATTGCATCCTTTGATGAAGGAAGCTTTGGAAAGAAGACCTGAGGTCAGTTATATAATTTTTTATATTGTTTAGTCAGATCAGCTGGTATGTGCCATAACTTCTTGTATTTGTAAATGGCCCGCTCAAGCCATGCACACATGACTTATCTTGCAAACAAAAAAGTGCAAAAAAATGACCTCAGTTCAGGGTTCCTACGATCTTGGAAAACCTTAAAATATCAGGGACTCTTAAAATTTGGATTCCCAGATTTGTAAACTACAAACAGTCTTGAAAGTTTTTATAGTAAAGTAATTGTTCTAGTAATGTGTCTGCTAGAATAAAAAACGTCGAGAGAGAAGAGATCTGCTGAGACTCCAGCTCCTCAGGATCTTTGAGCTGCTGGCGGATGCCGGTGTCATCAGTGACAGGTGAGAAGGATCTTATTATTATGGATTCTGTTCTCTGGACTCCTCCATTGCGTCTCATTATGAACTCACAGGCTATAAACCATGAAATGATCCCCGCCTCTCTGTCTCTCAGCACTAATGGAGCGCTGGAACGCGATACGCTGGCCCTGGGCGCTCTCTTTCTTGAGTATGTGGACCTGACCCGGATGCTTCTGGAAGCTGAGAATGACAAAGACTTGGAGATTCTTAAAGACATTCGAGCTCACTTCAGCGCCATGGTGGCCAACCTCATACAGTGTGTCCCAGGTGAAGAGGAAGAAATGTCTCACAAACTCAACATACAATTAATGTCAACAGGAAATCAAAATTTAGCCCATTAACTTTCTTAATACACATTCCTGTTTGTGCTCAATTTATCGGTACACGTTTTAATTCATACATAGTCATAATATTGTTCTTCCTACTTAAAATATTTATCCACCACATTAAGTGATGACATCATACTGGCGGACTTGAAGCTGTATCTCGCTCTGGGAAGTGCTCCACATTTTCTTTGTTTAGGAAATGGAATTCATTGCTAGGTGACGGTGTATTCCTGACGTCAGTCTTGATTTAGACTCCCTAGTGGAGGCACTGCCCAAAATAGCAGTAGATTAGATCGAGAGCCACTTCATGGGTAAATGAAGAGTTGTCCAATGGCCAGCCATTTGCCTATTCTCCCTGAAAAAGCTAAACTAAAACCATTCAGTTTTTAAATTGTTTCAAATTGTTTAGTCATAAAGTGTTTTTTTTCAAATGTTCCCTTTTGAGATCTAATCCCTCTCTTCCCCTCTTTTTCTTTTATTTGTATCATAGTGCATCATCGGCGTTTCCTCTTCCCTCAGCAAAGCCTTCGACACCATCTCTTTATCCTTTTTAGCCAATGGGCTGGGCCTTTCAGTATAATGTTCACGCCCCTGGATCGCTATAGTGACCGGAACCATCAGATTACTCGATACCAGTATTGTGCTCTTAAGGTAGTACAGACTATGCTGATATAATGTATAATTTCACATTATTTTGATAACCATTTTTATGTTGTCTCAATGTCCATTGCACAGTATTTTTTTTTTTTAGATGGGTTAAAAAAAGTACATTATTCATACATATTAAATATTTATATTTATACTATTCAAAAGATATTACCAGTCAAAAGTTTAGGGTAATTTTTGGAAATTCTCGTATGCTCATCAAGGCTGCATTTATTTTTTCAAAATGTTATATTATAATGAAATATTATAAAATGAAATTCAAAATAACTGTTTTTCTCCTGTAATTAGATTCAATTTATTCCTGTGATCAAAGCTGAATTTGCAGCATCATTACTCCAGTCTTCAGTGTCACTAATATTCTAATATGCTAATTTGGTGCTCAAGTAATATAGCGTATTTCTATTTATTATCAAAGTTGAAAACAGCTGCGCTACAAAATATTTTGTGGAAACCGCAATACTTTTTTTTCAGGATTCTTTGACGAATAGTAAAGAACAGTGTTTATTTTGAAATATATTTTTTTTGTAACATTAGAAAAGTCTTTACTGTCACTTTTGGTCAGTTTGATGCATACTTGCCGAATAGAAGTACACATTTCTTTAAGACTGTGCAAAATTCTAAATTTCATTAAAAAATATTAGTTTTATTATTAAGGAATATTATCATAATAAATAATAATAATAATACTTTTTAAATAATACAAATATTTTTACATGAATATTTGTTTGGGAAAAATCTCCATGTAAAAGCAATGGAGCAGGATGATGTTTAATCATGGCTCTAATTTAAAACATTGCTTGTGTTGCTAATTCAGACCACAGACAAATACACCACTAATTTTATCTCTAGAGGTCTACTTATAGCCTAGGATGTGCTGTAGTCATTTACAGTGCAAGACCTCAATGTGGACACGTGCCAAAGAGACAAAAGTGGGTCCATTAAGTGACGAATGAGTCCATTTGTGATGACAGTGGTGCATGTGTGCTCTGTTTTGTCTGTGGAAACCTTGTACACATAATGTCGGCTCTGTGCAGATTGACGACGTGTGAACATATAGTTCACGTCAGGTTTTTCAGGTTAGGATATCTGGAAAAATTACACCCACCTCTAAAGCTACATTGTTTGTGTGTGTATGTGTAGCTTCTTGTTTTGCCGTAAACCCCTTCACCATAATGGAAATGGGGGTGTTGTAAGACGATCATATATAATGTTGTAAGAGGTTTGTAATTTCAAGACCCTGGCGTCATTAAAACCTACAAACATCCAGAACATGATATGAGCCCTGTGAGCCTCTTCCCTGTTTCTTTGAAGTCATTTTTTTGTTTTGTTCTGTTAGACACGATAGGACGTGATTTCCTCAAAACAGGAAATTCCAAGTTTTTCATGAAAGCTTTGCATGACAGAATGTTGTTTTTTTTCTTCCTTTCATAGGCCATGTCGACTGTGCTTTGTTGTGGCCCTGTGTTCGACAACGTAGGGCTCTCTCCTGATGGCTACCTCTATAAGTGGCTGGATAACATCCTCGCCTGTCAGGATCTGCGGGTATGCAGCCAAACACTCATGACTCAAATAAGTTCTCACTCGCTGCTTTGGTGTTGATAGCGCTATACCAACACAACCATCTTTAAAATGATTTGTGCCTTTTGACCCAGCGCACATTTCCTGAGGGACTTTTTATAAGATAAGCCACTGATGTGTCACTCTTTCTTTCCCAGCTTGTGAATGAGCAATGTTTTGTTTTCATTGTTCTGCAAATGTTGGTTCTTGAAGTGAAAGTCTGGCTTTGAGCCCTGACATTGTTGTTTTAGAACAAGACGGTACAAAACCGTTCAAAGGTTGTTTGTTTTTTTATGTGTCATGCATACCAAGGTTTCATTTATTTAATCAAAAATACAGGAAAAACTGTAATATTGTGAAATATTATTACAATTTAAAATAACTGTTTTCTGGTCTTCATTAGTATACAGTGGTATAACTGGTCTTCCAGCCTGGATAAGTCCCACATCCCCTCCAAAACCAGCAAACCAGTCTGACCCAACTGATTTGGCCAGCTAAGACCAGAACCAGCTTAGACTGTTTTAAGATATTTCAACATGACTCACCTTTACATGCTGAAACCTGATGGCAGCTAGTCTTTATCTGGTCAAAACTGGTCATTAGCCAGTCCAAGTTGGTCTAAGATGGTTTATGTACTAGTCAAACAGTTTGACTACCAACTAGTGAAGCCAAGGTCAAGCTGGTTAGCACTGGTAAAACATCTTAGCTAAGCTCAGAACCTGTTGGCCACCATGGTCAACCATTCAAAGTAACCTTGTTTCTCCACCAGCTACAGTGGTTTTGAATCACTTCAATAGATAACAAATGCGATCCTCTGATCTGATCCTCCTCAGGTGCATCAGCTGGGCTGTGAGGTGGTGGTTCTTCTGCTGGAACTTAACCCAGATCAGGTGAATTTGTTTAACTGGGCTGTGGACCGATGTTACACCGGCTCCTGCCAGCTGGCCTCTGGTTGCTTCAAAGCCATTGCCACTGTCTGTGGTAGCAGGTATGCTAGTATGCTAATATATGAATTTTTCTGTTTAACGCACATTAAACCGTTCAAAAGTTTGAAAGGCTGCGTTTATTTGATCAAAAACACAGCACGAATAATAATATTGTGAAATAATATTGCAATTTAAGTTGAATGTTTAATTTTTTTAAATGTAGATAACTATATTCCTGTTTAATGTATTCTAAAATGTAATTTATTCCTGCAATCAAAGCTGAATTTTCAGCATCTTTACTCCAGATAAAAACCCCATTCAGTAGAGCTTTGGTGGCGTTCTTTCTCATGATGATTTGTTTACATTTTTAGTGCCAAGACTAGACGTATCTTTGGAATGAAGCCCCTCATTCAGATATTTAGCAAAACCAATCTAAGTTGTTTTTATGTAGGTGGTCCTTTTTGTTTTTCTTCATAGAAACTACTCCAGTGATATCGTGACTCTGCTGAATCTTGTTCTCTTCAAAGCGTCCGACACCAACGGGGAGATCTACGAGATCGCTATGCAATTAATGCAGGTCAAAGAGAGAACATTCTCTGCCAAAGAAGTGTTGCAATAATAGAAAGTGTCCTGGATTAAATGGTGTGTTTGTGTGCTAATCTGTTTATATGCTTGCTTGCGTGTGCGTGTCTGTGTTTTCTGGTTAAATAGATTCTGGAGGCAAAGCTGTCTGTGTATTCTAAGAGGATCGTGGAACAGAAAAGTGGTGCTATCCTGTATGGGACACACGGGCCTCTTCCTCCCCTCTACAGTCTCTCTGTTACCCAGCTTTCTAAGCAACTTGCCAGGATGTACCCTGAACTTACCCTGCCCCTTTTCTCAGGTACTAAATGGAAGGATAAAGATGGCTGTTATGACCCTTAAAACTATCAAATATCAACTGAAAAATGTGATCTTAAAGGAATTTTTTATGGTTTAAATTCAGCTTAAGTTCTATCGACAGCATCTGTGGCACAGTGTTATTTTAATATTATTTATATACTACTGTAGTATTTAAAACGTATACTATACTACTAGTATTTTAAATACAAAAAAAATGCAAATATCACTATCAAAAAAACTTTTGCTTGTAAAATTCAGTTTTAATTTTATTTCTAGTTCAAGTTGTATTAATTTTGTTTTGTGCTGTTGTCATTTTTATTAGTTCTATCTTTAATTTATTTTTATTTCAGTTTTACTTAGTAATTTTTAAACTTATTCTATTTTAGTTACTTGCCAAGGCAACATTCTAGTTTTCGTTTAAGTATACGCATTTCATTTCAAAACATCTATTTTATTTCACATTTATTTGAACTGAGTTTTAGTTTTAGTTAACGATAACATCTCCTGTGGCATGCTGTCGAATTTCCATTTAAAATATGCAGTTGTCACATTGTTTCTCTTAAACATTATACTTCTTACTGAAGGAGAAATGTGTAAAGTTATAATCTTTGTGGTCGTGTTAATCTGGCAAACCTGCAGAAAGATACCAGGGCATGAAATATTGTTAAATATTATTTAAAAAATAGTATCTGTAAAATATTGTACATGAATACCTGGAGCAAACTTCCCCACTTAGAAAAGTAATTCCACCTCAATCGTGCAACGTATATAATTTATTTTAAATAATATTTCATACACATTTGACATTTTATCAAATATTTGGTAGTGAATAATTCATAAAAGTACTTTAACTAGAATAGTCATATTTACCTCTCCACTACAGTTAGTCTTTCATTGTAAGTAAATTATTGCTTTTTTCCGTTTAAACACCTTTTTCCTTTCTGGACCTTAAAGTGCATTTAACCTGGAATATTCCTTTAGCCAGAAACACCATTAATATCTATGAATATGTATTTATGAAGCTCTATCTTTTTGTATCTCTCACCTCTAGAGGTGAGTCAGAGGTTTCCCACCTCTCATCCAAACGGGCGTCAGGTAATGCTGGCCTACCTGCTCCCTTGGCTCAGTAACATTGAGCTGGTGGATGGAGGTCTGCTGCCCACAGTCTCGAGTTCGAACAGCCCTGGGGACAACAGGAAGGGATACACTCACAACACTTCAGCCCCTCACCTGCTCCGGGGCACAGGCTGGGGGTCAATGCAGGCCTCTTCTCTGGTCCTAAACAACCTCATGTTCATGACCGCGAAGGTATGATAGTGAATCCATGTTACTTTAGTCTTTGCTAAACTAAAGAAACTTCAGCATCTTGAGTTGTGTGTCTCTGTGTGTGCTAGTATGGTGATGATGTCCCAGGTGCAGAAATGGAGAATGCTTGGAACGCTCTCGTCAGTAATGAACGGTGGACTAATAACCTGCGGACCACCCTGCAATTCCTCATCAGCTTATGTGGAGTCAGCAGCGACACCTCTCTCCTGCCTCACGTAAGTCCTACATTTATTTATTTCATTCGTTTTTGGCTTAATGTCAAGATTTTGTTGATAAAGCAGGTCATTTGATAAAAAAATGGAAGCTAGGTTGTCAAGTTTGAGCGTGTGGACTGTCCTCTATTTGTACTCAGATTAAGAAGGTGGTGATCTATCTGTGTCGCAACAACACCATTCAGACCATGGAGGAGCTGCTTTATGAACTTCAGCAGACAGATCCTGTGAACCCTGTTGTGGTGCACTGTGACAATCCTCCGTTTTACCGCTTTTCAGCCACAAGCAAAATTACCACCACCACTTCCGGTATGCATGCTAGATGATTACAATCATCTACAATATGTCACTCACCGTAAAGAGAATTTGTGTGCATATACACTACTGTTCGAAAGTTTGGGTTGAGTTTTTTTTAAAGCAAGTAATACTTTTATTCTGAAAAGAAAAGATGCATTAAATTGATCAAACGTGACAGAAACCTTTTGTGACGTTATAATTGTCTTTACTATTTCAAATAAATGCTGTTCTTTCAAAGAATTCATCAAAGAATTGCAAAAAAAAACTGTTTTCAACAATGATGTTAATAAGAAATATTAATTGAGCACCAAATCAGAATATTAAAATGATTTTTGAAGCATCATGTGACACTGAAGACTGCTGACATCACAGGAATAATAAAATATATATATATATTTTTATATTTTTCAGTATTACTGCATTACAATATTTTTATTCAAATAAATGCTTGGTGAGCAAAAGAGACTTCTTTCAAAAACATTACAAAATCTTATCAACCCCAAACTTTTGAACAATAAATACTGTATTCTGAATATAACTGAGTTGTATATATCTGTCAAGGCAAAACAGCAAAAAGCAAAATGAAGGTGAAATAGTGATCATGTGTTGATCATATACTGTATATCACATGACACATGCTATATTAATAAATATGTCTCTAAAGGTCCGCCTTCCAGTAGAAAAACATTAGTGTGTGGCCAGGAAAACATCCCTGACACGGATAACTCGCCAATCACAAAGGAATGTGATGACAGGTATGTCCCACAAACCACACAATTTGCATATATGCATAGGACTCTTTTCCCTGTACATTTTTGATGATAGTTTGACGAACATACCGTAAGCTTGAAGCTGATACCTTTATCTAAAGAGTCTTGCTTTACATTTGTATTTGTAAAGCAAGCAACCTAAGGTTAACTGCCTTGATCAATAACAAAATGATTTTTCATTTTTCAGTTTAAATTTGATTCTGCAACTGCATCATACAGTATACATCATATACATATGCATATTTTTTTTCTGTCCACCAAAGGCTGAGCAACATCTTACGAGCACATAACCGCCTGGAGTCTCGGTACAGCAGCAGTTCTGGAGGTTCCTACGACGAGGAAAAGAGTGAGTGAAGTTCATAACCCTACAGAGGGACCAAAACAGTTCAGGAATGATTGATATTTATTCTATACAATGGAGGAGCTTCTGAGCAATGTCAAGTAAACTTTCTTGAAGTCTAAATTGTGATGATTCCCCTTTGGCCATGTGTCGAGACAGTTCTGGCCCAAGGGCGTTAAATATTATTAAAAATAACTTTTGTTTTTCATTTCTTTCTTGAATTTGAGATATTTCTGATAGCCGGCTCAGGTAATACATTTCAGCTCGAGATAGCTTAACCTTAATGGTTTTTGAGCGTAAAATTACGCATGAGGTATGACAGTTGTGGAGTTTGTCTGTCTACATACCACTCATACTTGAGGGTAAAATCCTGTTTTATTACAAGTCTCACAGATGAAAGGCATACCTGCCAGGCATGGCGTGTTGTTTTGACTCTTTTTGCTTTGTCTGCAGGTGAGCCGCTCCCACCATATGCCATGTGGCTTATAAGTGTGCTGGAAACCAATCAGCCGCTTCCTCTTCCCATGCCAGTTAATGGAGGCTGTTGGGCACCGCTGGTCGACTATCTACCCGAAACCATCACTCCACGAGGACCCCTCCACAGGTCAAGCTTCCGGAGTATTTTATTTATTTATTTATTTATTTTTATTATTATTATTTTAAGCAGTTTTCATTTTTGAAAGCTTAACCATAACTCATAAACTTGTTACTGGAGGTTAATGGAGGAGGAGAGACGTCTGTGAAAATTATAAGTTATATAGTCACAGTTACAGTTTAATGACATTGTTGTCATCTTGTAATCGTCTTGTCTTAGTCATGGAAAAAAAAAGGTCGCCAAGGAAACTTTTTTGTTATTGAAGAATTTACAAAAATGCTTTAACAAAAAAATGATCATAAATTTTTCTAAACTTTAAAATTTCCAGCCATAGATTTTTATCGTAAGTGATGGATAGTGACAGTTGCATTTTTGTGATTTATTTATTTACGTTAAAGCAGTCATTAAGTTAAAAAATAACTCTATACGCTCTACTTCTTCATATTATGTAACAACCTTTTATTCAGATTTAGATTCACTTTTAACTTTTAGTCAGTCACCCAGTCTAGAATTACACACTAGCTTTTAAAGCACTGTAACTTGACTCGGTTTAATTTAATCTCTCATCAAACACAATTCTTATCAGCCCCGCAGATTATGTAATCCTGTCATATTAAAGCATATCACTCTGCAATTATCAGACAGATGGAAAATAGATGATCAGAAGCTGGAGTGCTGTCGCCAGAGCCCCTTTGACCCCAAAAAACACGATAACACATTACCAATGTTCGTTTTACGGTCTACTTAGGAACTATGATAAAAATGCCCATCGTCAATGTAATGACAAAACCAACATAGTTTTTTAAAGAATTTCTTTTGTCACTCAGTCACAGCTGTGAATATGTTCGGTTCTTTTTGAAAGGTCATTGCTGGTATGTGTTTTATTTTGTTCATGTACTGAAAGAGCAGTGTGTTTTGTCTGGTTCAGGTGTAACATAGCAGTGATCTTCATGACGGAGCTGGTGGTGGATCACAGCGTGAAGGAGGACTGGGCCCTTCACCTCCCTCTACTGCTCCATGCCTGTTTCCTGGGTCAGTAGAGCCTCTGTGTTCTGTTCTCATCACAATGTGGGACATTTGATCAGGGATTAGACCCTCTAGATTAAGGCTGCAATGCAGGAGTCAGGTGTGCTCAGATGAAAAGCACTGCTTTTACTGTAATACGTGGTATTTATTTCCAAAATGAATTTACTATTGTCATATTTTTTTTGTTGAGTTTTTTTTTTTGTTGATCTAATCTCCATTAGAACCATTGCATCCCTGAATGTGTCTTATGACTATAACTATGTGGCTTGCTATGAGAACAATGAAAATTTTTAGAAGTATGTGAAATATATTGAGATCTTTATTCATTTTAAATCAAAACAATTTTTAGGTGTTGACAGACTCAAAAAGAAAATTCCAAGGAAAAAATTAATTCTTGAACCAGATTTCCTCACTTTACCCACAACCCCCCAAATGGCCCTAAACAATATTGAATGAATGTAAGTACAAATGTAAACCTTTAGAATGGCTCTTTTTTTTAGGTATGGACCACTACCGCCCAGAGGTGTTTGAACACTGTAAGAGGCTCCTATTGCACCTTCTCATCACGTTATCTTGCAACAACAATTTCAGCCTCATTGCCTCCGTTCTGCTAAACACCAGAGATGCCAACAGCAACAAGAGCCTGACCTTCAAACCCATCTACCAGCCTGAGTTCTACACAGGTAGTAGACTTAACATTCAAAATATGTCAGGAACATTTCTTTTAAATGTTTGTTTTTATATATTAGATTTCATACATCCGGATTTTATGGTTATTTATTGAACAAAAAATATATTGCTTTAAATGTATTTATTTATCTGCTTATTTCCTTGTGGTACTCAAAGTTTTAATGCCAGTGCCAACCAAGGGTAAAACCAGGTTAAAAATAAATCATATAAATATATAATAAAAAATGATATATATGTATACAACATAAAACATATTTTTTTTATATATTACAAAATGTAACATTAAGATTGATTTAAATCCTTGGCATATTCATTTAAAAATATCAGTAACATTATAAAAGTTATTCTTACCATTACTTTATCAAAATCAGCATGTCAAGCAAAATCAGCACAACACAGAGGCTTACATTTTGTAAAATGTGTTCAAAATCATTCTACATTTTGAAGAGCATGGATATTAGTGCCAGGGATCAGAGGACAGTGAAAGTGATTTCACCAAGTGCAGCATGTTCCTGGATCAACATTCCAATTATCCAATCAGATTTAAGGGACAAGTTTATGTGAATTTTAGGCTTACAACCAGGGTTTGGTGCTTCTACATCAGTGTTATTCACCTGATTTCCATCTGATTTTAGGGATATTTTATGGGTAGCATTATGTTTAGGGGTAGGGATAGGGTTAGCACTACATTTTCGGACAGGAATGTTGTTCCGGGATCAACTAAATGTGTTGATCCAGGAACATGTTTAACTTGGTACAAATGATACGTACAACTTGGATAAGTTCAAATAAGTACTTTGAAACTATGATGCAGTTGCATTCATTTTTTATATAAGTTACATTTATTATAACTGTTAGACCTTGAAATGATGAATGCTTTGCACTTTGCAAAGCTCTACATTGTATTAAATATTGTGAAATTCTGCTGTCAACAAGACAAATTTAGCAACTTTTCATGAATCCTGTTTATCACACCCTCCTTGCATGAACACTTACACATTGGCCTTGGTATTTGACACATAGCTTTGGAGAGTGCGGTCATGTTGAAATCCTGTAGAGGGGTGGAGGGTGAGAATTCTTATCTGTGCAAGAACAACTTCTGGAAGTCTGGCCAAAAACAATTATATGTACACAGAGCATCTAAACGTCTGATAAGAGCATTCCTATGCACTATTTTTATCTTCTTGCTCCAAAGGGACCATCTTTGCACAGGAGGGTGGTCTCACTGTCATGCTGTTAAAGCATGTCTAGGCAAAGTCAATATGATGCTGATAAGATGTCAGTCACCAGCCCCTGTCATAACAGCATAGCCATAGAAGTATTGTTCTTTAATGTCTGTGATTTGGCTCATTTAGGAATGTTATCACTTTTGTTTTCACAATGTTTGTTTGACTTGCCTAAAATCACTTAAAATGTAGGTTCGTCTTCAGAGCTCGTTCCATTCCAAACCTTTTTACTCGTCTCACCCTACGTGTGGTGTTCAGGTGGTGTGGACTTCCTGCGGAATGGCCAGTCATCTCCAGTGCCAGATTCCGGCCTCAGTTCCTCCTCTACCTCGTCCAGCCTGAGCCTCGGAGGCAGCAGCTCCAACCTGCCTCATCTGGCCCAGGAAGAGGTGGAGCAAATGGAGAGCAGCACTGAAGATGACGACAAGAGCAGTAAACTCATTGAGTTTCTCACTACCAGGTATACAAACCTAGAATTATCTTGTGATCTAGGTAAATCGTTTTTGTGATGTTTACACTACCGTTCAAGGACAGTACTTTTTGTTGTATTTAAATTGATCATTTATAATGTTACAAAAGATTTCTATTTAAAATCAATACTGTTTATGTTGAACTTTCTATTTATCAAAGAATCCAGAAAAAATGCATCATGGTTGCATTACATCAGAATGCAATACAATACAATACATAGATTGATAATAATTAGAAATATTTCTTGCACACCGAGTCAGCAAATGAAAATGATTTCTGAAGGATCATGTGACTGAAGACTGGAGTAATGATGCTGAAAATTCAGCTTTGCCATCACAGGAATAAAATATACTTTAAAATATATTAAAATGGAGAACAGTTATTTAAATTGTAATGATATTTCACAGTATTTCTGTTTTTATTGTGTTTTTGATTAAATAAATGCTGTCTTGGTGAGCATAAGAGACTCCTTTCAAAGACTTTTGAATGCTAGTGTGATAGGCAGATAAATGCTGTAATGTTTTTTTTTTATTATATTGAACTTACAGTATGTGAAATCCACATAATAAAGTGTTTAACTATTAAATACATTTTAACATTGGCCAAATAGCCTCCATGCAGGCTGCGCTTTAAGTGTGAATGCTTCGCTGTTAAATTAATCTGAGTTCTTTTCAGTTTATCTTTACTGTAACTAAAATGAAAGGTCATTTCATGTGAATATTCCAGAGCTGTTCAGGAACTGATTCAAGAAATGACACACCTGACGCGTCTTACATCTGACATCACTCAGGATATTACAGACTTGTATGTTGCATGTATTTCATCAGTCTACATCAGTGCTGTTCTCGCTTTGGTGCGGTTTAAACGGGCGTCTGATGTTGGTGCTGGTGTGGGTTCTTTCAGACTATGTTCACACTGCAGACAATTCCAAACAGTTTTGCAAATCCCATTTTTAAGACTGGCAGCATTGATATTTGCACATGGATCTGTATGTTACTTGCAAACTACCAAATAACTTTCTTATGCAATAAAATCTTGCATCAAGCTGGTAGTATTGGGATTATAATTATGGAGCCAACAGACATGGTGAACAGAGAAAAGTTTTGAATTGGACATGAAACAAGACTGGATTTGTGTGACAGTGTGAACAAGTCTACATGTGCAGGATGGGGAAACAACTTCTTTTTTTTTTTTTTTACTTGAATATTCTAACTATTTTTCACCTACTCTCTAAAAGGTTTCTATCATGTGTGTTTAAAATACAGCAATGGCTGTCTGATTATTTAGTTTATCTGGAAAACTATAAGCTCATCTTTAATGCACCACAATGTTATTTAAGAAACACAAAAGCACATTTGCTGGTTCGCAGGGAAATAGAATCTTGCGGCCTAGTCCGCCATCTAGTGGCAAGTAAGTAATAGCAGCCATATCACCCTGTAGCCCAAGACTGGTTGCCCACTGAAGCTAAGCAGGGCTGAGCCTGGTTGGTACCTGGATGGGAGACCTCATGAGAAAACCAGGTTGCTGCTGGAAGAGGTGTTAGTGAGGCCAGCAGGGGGCGCTCTCCCTGTGGTCTGTGTGGGTGCTAACGCCCCAGTGTAGTGACGAGGACACTGTACTGTCAAAGAGCACCGTCCTTCGGTTGAGACGTTAAACCGAGGTCCTGACTCTCTGTGGTCATTAAAAATTCCAGGATGTCTTTCGAAAGAGTAGGGGTGTAACCCCGGCATCCTGGCCAAATCTGCCCCATGGCCTCTGTCCATCATGGCCTCCTAATCATCCCCATATACTGATTGGCTTCATCACTGTCCACATGGTGTGTGGTGAGCATATATGGCGCAATATGGCTGCCGTCGCATCATCCAGGTGGATGCTGCACATTGGTGGTGGTTGAGGAGATTCCCCCCTTCCTTGTAAAGCGCTTTGAGGTCCCAGAAAAACGCTATATAAATGTAACAAATTATTATTATTTATTATTATTAATAATCAATCATATGGCTCTGCTGATAAGGTGAAATTAGCTTTTCCTGTCATCAACATAATTTATAGTGTAATATGTAAGAGATTAAAAAGATATTTGCATGGTTTGTTTAGGCCTTTTGGGCCGTTATGGAGCCATGAGGATATCACTCCTAAGAATCAACACTCAAAAAGCACAGAGCAACTTACCAACTTCCTGCGACATGTAATGTCTGTGTTCAAAGAGTCCAAATCAGGTAAGACACATTTGTCTTCCTTCCAGTGTTCTTCTACATTACCTGGGTGCAGCTTGTGACATTTTATAATATACAGTACTGGCCAAAAGTGATGTCCAGCCTAGGAAAATTTGACATCTTCACTCTTTACTTAAATATTATTACAAATTTGTTTAAGATTTTTTTTAGCATTATGTGAAATTGTGCAAAAAATAAATAAATAAATAAATAAAATCTTTTTTTTTCTCTTTTTTTTCTATGATATGACATTTTCATGTCAAATTGTGTGGATGTAATTTTTGGCCAGGCTGTCATACAAAGAAATTATGAATGCTGTTTTTTTGTTGTTTTTTTTTGCATAGTAAAATAAAACCTGTAGCTGTAGTTTGCCTTTTTTTTACCAAATAATTTAATCAGATAAATACCTTAAATTAAATATTTTCCTCATATTCTTGTAAGGTCATTAAGGTCATCCCTTTGGACATCTCTTTTGGCCACTACTGAATGTCTGTTTGCATGTTCTGTATGTTTGTAGACATTCGGCTTGAGCAGCAGTTGAGTGAAGTGGCGTTGCAGATGGCTCTGTGTAGCTCCTCCAGGCATTACGCTGGACGTTCCTTCCAGGTGTTCAGGGCTCTGCGGCAGCCCCTCTCAGCGCTGGCCGTCTCCGACCTGCTTTCACGCTTGGTGGAGGTTGTCGGGGAGCACGGAGAGGAAGTTCAGGTGAGGTTTGGCCTCCTCAATGACAGTTTTGACAGATTCAGTGAGTGAATAAACTCACAATGCATCTTCTCCACAGGGTTATGTGATGGAGCTTCTCCTCACTCTTGAGTCAGTCGTGGATAATCTAGCTGAGTGCCTGAAGAACAATGACTTATTTGTCATACTACGGTAAGTTCCTGCCGTATAACATTAACCCTGTAAAACCTGACACATGACACACATTTTTTTATTATTTTTTTTATTAAAGTTTATTGAAACAGACAATTGTTTAATTATAAAACTAAAACTTTTTGCATATGTGTTTTTGTTGAGTATAATATTTCATACATCAGACTTTATGGCTTTATATAGTATGATATAGGAGAATATGGAGCTCACCCTTGATGAGGAAAACACCACATTTTATTCAGTGGCCCAAAAATATGCAATTTGGTACAGACATTTATATTGAGCAAATACATTACAGCAAATACATGAGATTTAAATATCACTTGACATATATCTCTGAATATAATGTCTTAATAAAATATTAAACTGCTTTATGATCAAAGCTTTGTAGTTTTAAATGTGGGGGGAATACAATTAGGATTGAGAGATGGACAAATGAACATTCCTCAAAAGCCTGATGATGTATCATGATTGATACTCATATTTTAACAAGAATTTCCTAAAAAATGATATGTGGATAATCAAGCAAACCCAGGTTACTTCAGTCCAGTAAGTGTTCATGTTACTAGTTCATGTTACTAACAACTTGTAAAGTCTAACATGTAACAGTACCTGAACCTGTATGTTTTTGCATTTATACTAAAAAGCTTTTTACTTGCTAAAAAAAAGTACAAACTATCAATCAGATGACAGAAGGTATGTGCCTGGGAACAACAGTTTTTTCAGCAAAGCTTTGATCATATTTAGAATTTAGAGGCTTTATAAATTTGTGTTTCTAATATGAAACAGTTGGCTTTATAGGGTTAAGGAGTTAAGGAGGGTTAAGGAGACTAACTTCAACATCAAAAGTCCAAGATGCTTTGTTCCCTGTTGGTGATAAGTCTATGTTCCTGCAGGGCATCTTCACCAGATCTTCCATCCAGTGGCAAGTTAACGCTAAACCGTAAGAGCACCAGTCAGCTGGACCTGATTCCAGGATCAGGCATGACTTCTGAGCGAATTCGCCACCAGCGTAGCTACTCTGTACCCAAGCGCTTTGGTGAGGTTGAGCGTTCCTCTGAGGTTCCCCGGAGTGCCACGCTAGACCGCATCCACCATCACCAGAGCAATTTCTCCAAGCTCCAATCCCTGTCCTCATCCTCCTCCAGGGACAATGTGGTCTCCACCGACCCAGCCAACGCCAACCATCCTCGCAACCTGCTAGCCACCATCTTTTGGGCAGTGGTGTCACTCATGGAGTCAGACTTTGAGTTTGAGTACCACATGTCCCTCAGGTTGTTAGGGAAGCTGCTAGGCCACATTTCTTTAGATAAGCAGGAATACAAAGAAAAGCTGGAGAAGATCCAGATCCAGCTCAAATGGAAGGAGTTCTCTGGGCTTCAGCAGTTGCTTCTGAAGGGCTTCACCTCTGCGAACACTACAGAACTTACCTTGGAGCTTTTCAGCCAGCTCACACCCGTCTCACGGCTACCAGTGGTGGACACCTCCCAAGCCATAGGTAGACCTTTTGATATACTGCCATTTGTTATAATGTATCATTCTAAAATAATTCTCCATAAATCCACCAAGGTTCATGTTTAGTGGGATTATGAAATCAAATCTGCTATTACCCTTCAGGTTTCCCATTGAATGTGCTCTGCCTCATCCCCCATCTTGTGTTACACTTTGATTCACCTACTCAATTCTGTAAGGATGTGGCTGAGAGAATTTCCCAGGTCTGTTCCTGTTACCCTGACCTTAAATCACACTATATAATTTTTTACTTCAGAATCTACAGCACATTTGTTTGCTGAAAATCACTAATTTTGATTGACAGATTTGTCTTGAGGAAAAGAACTCCAAGCTGTCCAACCTTGCCCATGTGATGACACTGTATAAAACACACTCTTATACCCGAGACTGCTTCTCCTGGGTCAATGTGGTGTGCCGTTACCTACATGAAGCCTTCAGCGACAGCACACTCAGCATGGTTACTTACATGTCGGAGGTAGGAAGCAAATCATATTATACACATTTGAAATTTGAATCTTATTATGATAAGACAAGAATTTGAAGGAATGCGGACATGCAGATTCTTTGCGTTTAGGGAAACTTTACTTTATAATACTTTCTGTTTTGTAAACAGTTGTTGGAGAAAGGATTACCCAGCATGCAACAAACTCTTCTCCAAATCATCTACAGTCTACTGAGTCACATGGACCTGAGTGGTATTCAAGCCAAACTCTTCAACATGGAGGTTCTAACAACCATAGAGAAGTTTGTTCAGGTGTGACACCTCGAATTTATCACATACACAATTTACTGACTGAATTTACTTAAAATGTATTATAAAATGCAGTCATTTGGTAGATGCTTTTATCCACCTGCAATGTAGTGTTATATTATGTACAATTATAGAAACATACTATTGTTTTTTTATTGATTATTACTATAGCTTTTATTTTGTATGTGTTTTACAAATTTTATGTTTTTTTTTTTTTTACATTTTCTGTTTAGGTTTAATTCTTTATTTATCTATTTAGTTTGTATTTTAGCTTTATCTATTTCAGTTAGAATAATTTTTAGTACTTAAACTTTTTTTCAATTTCAGTTAGTTGCCAAGGCATGATTTATATATATATATATATTTTTTTTTTCATTAATTTTTTTTACTTTTTTGTGTAAGTATTCAGCTAATATTTATATTTGACTTTTTAATCTTTCATTTCAATAAATAAAAACAGTTTTAATAGTTTTACTTCAGAATAACAACAGTGCATCTGAGCAGTTTGTGTGTTCTCTGAGAATCAAATATTTATTGTGGGTGCTTCTAAAATTACATTTAACTGTTTCATATCATCTAGTCTAAATAAATGTACTTATTGCATAATAGTGTTTTATAGCGTTTCTACTGTAAAACTTTAAGCTGTATTACATCCTTGGTAAAACCACTGGTTTTCCATTTCTCAACCCTTTATTTGGAGGGAGAAAAAAAACGAGAAAAAAAAAACACAACCTTGTGCCAGGGCTATAAATCCAAAGGCACACCCAGCAGCAGTCTATAAACAGTCAGTCCTATTGGCTGCTGTCCACATTACTGAGGCCTTCAGTGTGGCCTCACAGCAAAGACGCTCCTCTGAACTTCTGCTGCTCTCGCCGGGCTCGTGTGTTTATCTCGGCAGAAGAGGAGACGGCTACTGCTCGTGAAGATGGATTGACTGTATGTAATGCTTTGGGAGGTGAGCATGTTTCGTCCTTAAGGAATAACTTAGCTGTTTTGTGTTTGTTTCTGTGATTGCAGACTGCACACTGGAAGGAAGCCTTGAACATATTAAAGCTGGTGGTCTCCCGCTCGGCTAGTCTGGTTTCACCTTCGTCCCCGCTGAGTAACGCATCCACTGTGGATGTCAGGCGTGTGTGGGACACGCCCTCCAAAGCCCTGCCTGGAAAGACCCTTGACTTTCACTTTGACATTTCAGAGGTATGACATTTCTGTCTGTCTTTCTTTATTGTCATTATACAGTACAAGTCAAAAGTTTGGCTGAATTAATTTGTCTTATGATCTGTAAAACCTTATCCTTCAAAGCCTGAAATTAGTTTTGTAGCAACCAAAAAGTACCTAGCATGCATATAAATTCTTTAAATACTGTTTTTAAACCATCCCAAGATGCACATCATAAAGTTGGTTGTGCTGGGTTCTAGAAAAAAGGGTGGTGACTTTGAAGGAGCTAAAAATATTTTTTTACATTTCATCACAATATAATTTCCTTTTATATTTCCGTTATTTCATAGTTTTTCTGTCTTATAATAATAATAATAAAACTACTACTAATAATGATTATAATGAAAATAATAATAATAATAGTTATTTAAAAGTAATTATCATTATTATTATTTCAATTTATATAGCGCTTTTAAATGCTCAAACTCTCAAAGCGCTGTACAATACAGGAAATCCCTAGACCTAGACCAAAAAAAAACACTAAATAGTATTTTTATTAATAAATGTTATTAATTTTATCATTTTGAAAATAATTATAAAGAATTCGAAAGCTGTTCTTTTGAGTGGTGATACATGAAGTGAGAGTTGGTATATAGGTTGTAAAAGTGAGTCATGCCAGCAAACCACCAAATACTGGCATCCTCTCTGGGTTTGTCCACATTTTCCAAGGTGGAGCTGTGTGGTTTTGTATGTTGTTTCTCCTCTGTACTAGTTTTCTCCTTTAATATTATTTTACAGTAACATTTGTTTTAATGCAAACTCTGAAGGTTCGGTCTTCTGTTCAAAACTGGATGGAATTATCAACAACCTGGTCTCATTAAAGTGTGGGAACCAAACAGGGAGCTATTTGTGTAATGCATGAATTCCAGGAAATGATGTCACTCCGGCTGTGGCGTTTTGCATCCAGAGCGGCAAGGGCTGGACAGCCCTTCCAAAGTCTCAAAGCAGACTCCTCTGTCCTCTGTCAAATACCTCTACGACACATTTAGCCTCTTGCAAGTGGGCGAGACAGTAGAAAAAAAAACTCAGTTCTGACAGGGAACTCAAAACAAGCTCGATCCCATCCCAGCAGAAAGGATTTTACTGGAATTAAGGGCAGGTTAATTCAATAAGGGAAATCCTGACATTCCCACAAGCTTTATGTGGCTTGCTTTATTGAAGTTCTCTTTTTCTAAAACTCTTCAACGAGACACAGAGGAGCAGGACCATTGAGAAAAGACATCCACTTTTTCCAGCAGGTTCTGAATTGTTGGTGGGGATCTGAGGCAACTTGAAGTTCTCAAAAGGAGTGCGCTGAAATAAAGACTCTTGGCTCAATGGCCACAAGATTATGATATGAAAAGAAAAGAGCAGACGTGAAATCACTGGGCTTAAATGGTGCGTTTGTGTGTGTTTTAGACACCGGTGATTGGCCGGCGGTATGACGAGCTTCACGGTTCCCCGAGGCAAGATGGGAAGAACGGAGGAGGGGTTGCAGTGACACGCAGTACCTCCTCTACATCTTCGGGCTCTTATCAAAACAACCACGTGCTGGTGCCTGTCAGCTGGAAGCGACCCCAGTCCTCACAGGTGAGCACTCACTGATACGCTCATCGAATTTCTGATGTTTGCTGAAGAACAGTGCATAAATACTTTTGCATTTGTATATTCCCTATATTTTAATGTTTAATTATTATTTTATTGGATTTGTTTAAATGTAATTGTTTGTATTTTAAATTTAGTTATTATGTTCTTTATTTTTTTGAATGTATTTATTTTAGTGTAATTTATCTCACAATTTAGAAACGGACTCGTGAGAAGTTGGTGAATGTATTAACCTTGTGTGGCCAAGAAGTTGGACTCACCAAAAACCCTTCTGTAAGTGACATAGATGTTATCCACCCAGTATTAAATGTTAGAAAATATGTCAGAACCCAGATCGCAAACAACCATTGAAACAATGTTGAGTCAATGTTGATGCGGCAATGCTAATTGCATTGAATTAATGTTACAAAGTGATGTTGGTTTAAAATCACTTTTGTACCCACAATTAATGTTAAATAAATGCTGAGATTTCCACAAAAAATAAATGCTATTTCATTAGATTCAGAAACAATCCTTCAAAATAAAATAACAAGCAAGCAAAACAAAGGAACAGATAAATAATAAGATAGATGCACCATTGTTTGAAACCCAGAGAAGTCAGGTATGTCAGGTGGTTCAACAAACAAGACTTCGATATAGGATGCAACTGTTTTTTCTCTCTACTGAGAAAGCATCAGTTAAACTTCTGAGAAATGCACATTTTCAAACTACAATTGGTGTTTTTCAACCATTTTTCACTAGACTTGCTAAAATCATGAAGGCCACCCCTACACCAAGCCCCCAGTGGATTAGAGCAAATCAGGTAAAGCGGTTGAAAATGCCCATCGTGGTTTGAAAACGCCCCACTAATTGAGAAACACCCACTAGTGTTTTGCAGAGATGCATACCAGCATGATCTTGTGGTAATTAACTACAAATCAGTGTTAGTTCAATGCTATGTCCAATGTCTCCACCCATGTGTGCTGTTGGCTTTCATACAAATTTCACATATTTAAAATTGAAATGTCAATCTCAACCAAAATGAAGGTTTGGATCAAAACTCAATATTGTATCAATGTCACCGTGTTATTTGGGAAATCATACTGGAGCACTTCCTACAGGTGATTTTCTCATCCTGTGGGGAACTGGACCTAATTGAGCACCAGCCCAGTCTGGTGTCCTCTGAGGACGGCACACGGGACACAGAAAACATGGATGACACCACTTCAGAACAGCAGTTTCGTGTATTCAGGGATTTTGACTTCCTGGACGTAGAACTGGAAGATGGAGAGGTGAGAACATATTTAACGATCTGATTCCTCTTGCTTGTGAAGACTTTTGACTTCCAAATTACTTGGGTCGAACTTTGTTTTCACTGCAGTAAAGTGGATCTTTGGGGAAAGCAATGCTATGCATTAAACTTTTGAAAAGCGTTAGTCGGATAAACTATTGTGCTGTTTGCTCAATACAGCTGTAACTTTTTTAACTCTTTGTAATACAATCTCCTCTCCTTGTTTATGTCTGTGCCATCAAGGAGATGCAGGTAAGCCCAGGAATCCTCCAGTGTTGTGCTGTGTGCAGTAGGACCAGACCATATTGTGATGCATGTCCATAATACTGCCTAGAAACTTAATGTTGTGTAACGTTAGAAAAACATAAATGATTTTGACCATTTCCTCATCGATGAAATGTGCAAAAGTTCCCACATAATTATGTATTTTTTATGAATTATTTCTTTATAACACACTACTGTTAAAAAGTTTGTGGTCAGCAAGTAATTCCTATTTGGGTTACTCTTTTTTTTTAATACAATACATTCATTATATTCCCGTTAACTCACGATGTCAAATTAGTATAAATTAATACTTTTATTCAGAAAGGATACATAAATCTGATCAAAAGTGACCATAAAGACATTTATAATGTTACAAAAGATTTCTATTTGAAATAAATGCTGTTCTTTTGAACTTTCTTTTAATAAAAAAAAAATCATTAATAAATGTATCACAGTTTCATTGATAACATTGCTAATAATAAGAAATGTTTCTTGAGCAGCAAATCAGCATATTAGAATGATTTCTGTAGGATCATGTGACACTGAAGACTAATGTTCTCAAAATGATGCTGAAAATTCATCACAGGAATAAATTACATTTAAATTTTTTTTTAAATTGTAATAATACTTCACAATATTACTGGTTTTGCTGTATTTTTGATCAAATAAGTGCAGCCTTGGTGAGCTTGAGACTTTTTTTTTTAATTAAACAAATGTTACTGATCCCAAACTTTTGAACAATAGTGTATTTGAGAAACTATAAGAATTAACTGGTGGGTAACGTCTGAAAATGTCTTGTCACTCCTTATACCGTTTTTATTAGATTTCAACATGTCTGCATTTTTACAGCTTGGCTGTCTTATGAAATCATTAGAGTCAGTGCATTGAGGTCACTCTACAAATTTGCTGAGGCTGCAATGCCGCAGAGACACTTAAAAGGGCAGATTCAGCCTTATAAATTTGAAGAGTTTTATTTCATGGCTGTTTATGGAGCCATCATATTTTCATTCCAAACTTAGATGTAACAGTATCAAAAACCTTTTGTATTTGTCAAGTATGATTATAAAAGAAAGTAAGTAAAAATGACAGTGCAGTGAAAGTATACTCCTAACTTTTTGCATTGACGTTCAGTGTTTAAGCGAGCTGCCAACTGCTGAACTGGAGCTGTGTAGGAATGTAAATGTTGATATCAAGGCATGTGGCTGCAGTGATAACTTGAACCTCTTCCAAAGGAAATGGCCTTCAGGCACTTTATTACTTACTCTACTGGTACACAAATGTGTTCTTGTATTGCTGTTTCACTACTGTTTTAATCCTTTATGAGATGTCCTTATATAACAAACTCACTGACTGAGCACCTTCACATATAGAGCATGCTGTAGACTGTCCATTTCGAAATATGGTTTTGCACAATATACCCATTCAGAGGACTCTTTATTTCTCCCACTCTTTCTCTGACAGGGTGAAACAGTTGACAGCTTTAACTGGGGTGCGCGAAGGCGTTCCATTGACAGTCTGGACCAGGCTGAAGCCCACCCAATGGAGGAGGACAGCCAGCTCTCAGGAAGTTCACCAAGCCTGTTTCCAATCGTCCATGATGATTCTGACGAGTCTTCTGAGGAAGAGTCTCTCACAGCCAGCCAGATCCTCTCAGCCTCACAGCTAGTAATGTTGAATTTGGTCTTGCTTTCAGATTAACTGTTTAAAGTTGAGGACAAAGCATGACATGCATTTTCTAGCACATTAATTATTTGGTAATTATTCATTATTAATTTAGCACAACAATGTCTCTTTTCTGGTGTTGTGTTCACCGGCACAAGGGTAGGAGAACCTGTCACTCACATGAGATCACAGCATTAGCCAGCTGCAATGACCCAACAATTCCAGATGGACAAAATTAAGTCCCACCCCATTTGTTCTTGTCCGAGAAGCTATTTCACTCAGATATACGTCACAATAGGAAAGAAAAGACTATCCATTTCCATTTGGATACTTCCATTTTGTGCAACTTCCATTTTGTGCCGACTTTAAACAGAATATTCAGTGGAAAATAATGTAGGGAGGATTTTATCCATAGGATTTTGTCCATTTTATGTCTATAATACCGTGTCCGAGAGAGCTCAATGCACTCCAACTGAAGAAAACATATGCAAATAGAAAAAAACACAGACAAATTAAAACATCATCAGTTTGACAACACATGTACTGCAAATATTCACGACGCAACCAAATACAGAAACACGCTGCAAATACTCATGACGCAACCAAAAACTCTGGAAATACTCACACTGCAACCAAATACAGAAACACGCTGCAAATACTCACTACGCAACCAAATACAGAAACACGCTGAAAATACTCACGATGCAACCAAATACAGAAACACGCTGAAAATACTCACGATGCAACCAAATACAGAAACACGCTGTAAACACTCACTACGCAACCAAATACAGAAACACGCTGCGAAAACTCACTACAGAACCAAATACAGAAACACGCTGCGAATACTCACTACAGAACCAAATACAGAAACACGCTGCGAATACTCACTACGCAACCAAATACAGAAACACGCTGCGAATACTCACTACGCAACCAAATACAGAAACACGCTGAAAATACTCACTATGCAACCAAATACAGAAACACGCTGTAAACACTCACAACGCAACCAAATACAGAAACACGCTGAAAATACTCACTATGCAACTAAATACAGAAACACGCTGAAAATACTCACTATGCAACTAAATACAGAAACACGCTGAAAATCTCACTATGCAACTAAATACAGAAACACGCTGAAAATCTCACTATGCAACTAAATACAGAAACACGCTGAAAATACTCACTATGCAACTAAATACAGAAACACGCTGAAAATACTCACTATGCAACTAAATACAGAAACACGCTGAAAATCTCACTATGCAACCAAATACAGAAACACGCTGTAAACACTCACTACGCAACCAAATACAGAAACACGCTGAAAATACTCACTATGCTACTAAATACAGAAACAAGCTGCAAATACTCACGATGCAACTAAATACAGAAACACGCTGCAAATACTCACGACACAACCAAATACAGAAACAAGCTGCGCATACTCACAATGCATATACGATCAGGATATTAAAAGAAACCAAAAACACCACTGAAAAGTTGACTGAACAATAAGCGGTCCCAGCCAGGTTCATCACTTGTTGTGCTATTTGCAACGTGTTTCTGTATTTGGTTGCATTGTGAGTATTTGCAGCACGTGTTGTCTAACTGATGAAGATGTTTTCTTAATGTGCTGGTGTTTTTTCTGTTTGCATGTGTTTTCTTCAGTTGCAGCGCTTTGAGCTCTCTCGGCCACTGTACTATAATGTCTAAATAAGCTATTTCTCATTTCAGAATGTCAGCTTGTCTCCTACTGAGGAACTAAACCCCATGGACTCCCCGCCTATTTCCTTTGACAACACTCAAGCTGACCCAATTCCTCTTTCCACCCCAACGCCCAGCTTTGAGATCTCACTACCCGAGGGCTCAAACCATCGGGTGAATAAGAGCTTCAAAATGGCTGACCTTTGGGGGCAGACACATTCTTACTCATACCGTACCTCTGTCCTAGGGTTTTTCCATTAACATGGCTGAAAAAGAATCATATCTTTCTGTGCTTGCTTTATCTGTCTGGCTCTGCTTTTAGCATTAATTGAATTAGTATTTGGCTGATACTGTTTTTCGATTGCAGGCTTTTTTTTTTTTTAGAATGGGGCATTAGATTAATGTGCAAAGCAGCATAGAGTTGCAAGCACTTCTTGCTCTTCAAAAACTCCTTGTTTCTATCTGCTAAGCATTTCTCGGCTAACTGCTTTTCATCTCTGAGGCCTACAACAGTCTCAGAGAGATGAGCCACTAGGGCAATGTGTATGGCTTCTCTGTGGGTGGCAAGGCTGTAACATCACTCACATGCTAAATGCTAGGGGTGCAAATAAAGAGAGTGTACCCATTGCCTGTGGCCGTAAACATGAGACCAGACCAATCAGGTGTTGGTCCTTATTTTTAAAGGTCTCTTAAAATAAATCTGAATCTGACATCATTGAAAAAAGAAAAAGAAAACACTAAAAAAAGAACCGATTCTCGGCATGAAGAGTTTTAGTTTGGAAAGGTCAGTGAAATCTATGTAAAATTATGTTATTGTTTTAAATCATTTTATTTTATTTTATTTACTCAGTTTTTTTTTATTGACTTCTGTATTTTGGCCAAGATCACCATATTTCATCTTACTGCTCAGACTGAGAAAGTTAGCCACATAATCTGATCTTTTCATAATAATGTTTATATTTATAAAATAATATTTTTTCTGTAACTAATCTGTAATGAATTTGCATTGGCCATAAATGCTTTATACTTACTAAGATTTTCTTACTTCCTGTCCCAAACTAGGCTGAGGATTCAGCTGAAGAAGAGGAAGCCATTGTTAATGAGAACGATATCTCGCTCTGCATTTGTGAGTCGCCGCCTACCTGTAGTTGTTCTGACATCCTAACAGGGGACACACCCCAAAGTGAAGACAACTGCTTTATTGATGAGATAAGCCGTGTACCCAGGTACTGTATGTGAGGTTCAAACTCTCAACTGGCATAATTCTGTTTCATTTTTGGTAGAAAAGTCAAACTGACCACAAAATTCACTTCCTCCAGTGGGTTTGGCGACCAGCTCAGCTCTATGGCACTGACAGAAGAGGAAAAGGAAGAGTTGTTGCTGGAGTCCCGTTCCTCCCCTCCGCCTTCTCCATTTTTCTCCGCCATCCTGGCTGCCTTCCAGCCGACTGTATGCGATGATGCAGAGGAGGCTTGGCGCAATCATCTCAACCAGTTGGTGGCCGACTCGGATGGTTCCTGTGCAGTTTACACCTTCCAAGTCTTCTCCTCACTTTTTCAGGTAACCGATAAGGCCAATTCACACCGCACAGACAAAACACCAACAAACACCCCGTTGGTGTTGGTCTGGGTTTCATGTTCAGTCAGTGTTTGCAACTTATACTCATAAACATAATATAATATACATGAATGATTAATTGATGTGGTGCATCTTAATAGTGGCAAGAGCTGTTTTGTTGGCTGTTTTCTTGATCTTGATTTTTTTCATTAACTTGGATTTTCTTTGGTTCATCACACAAGCTGACAACTAAGTAGTGCCAAAGTTTTAGAAGATATGCAGCGTCTTTGATAGTAATTTATTGATGCTGACAGCATGCTGGTGTGGGGCTGATTAAACAGGATATGTTGTTTCTGACCTCCAGAGTATACAGACCAAGTTCTGCACCTTGACATGTGACGCTGCTGGTTACCTTGGCAATGGCCTTCGTGGAATTGGAGCGAAGTTTGTAAGGTCGTCCCAGATGCTGACATCCTGCTCTGAATGTCCCACATTGTTTGTCGATGCAGACACTGTGAGTTTGTCGTGTATATATGTATGTGTATGCTATATCCAGAATACAAATCAATTAAGTGCCAGCCTTAGTGTTTTGTACACTTTTGTACACATATACACCCACAATTTGTATATGTGTGCATGCCATTTTGTAAAGCACTTTTACTAAATGTATCTCTTAAATGTGTGTTTCAGATCGTGTCTTATGGACTCTTGGAGAAGATGAAGTTCAGTGTGTTAGAGTTGCAGGAGTATCTAGAGACCTACAACAACAAAAAGGAGGGAGTCATATCAGTATGTTCAATCAAGCATTATTTTACAAAAGCAATATTTTAGTCATTTTCTAGTTTTTTTCAGTAAATACAATTTCTAAATTGTAAAATGTTATGTTGTTTTAATATTAGTATCTAATGCTCACCAAGGCTGCAATTATTTGATCAAAAATACAGTAAAACAATAATATTGTAAAATATTATAAGAGTTAAAAAATAATTTATTTAAATATATAATGATGCAATTTATTTCTGTGATGGCAAAAAGCTTAATTTTTTTTCAGCATCATGACTCCAGGCATCAGTGTCAATCCTTCAGAAATCATTTTAAAATAAAGAATGCTTAAATAAAAGCACTCGTTTCTTAAAAACTCTTACTGACCCCCAAACTCTTGAGCGGTAGTTTATAAGATTATATATACACATATAAGCAATATATATGATTATCTTTGTAGATGCTTTAAATAAAAATGCTACAGCTTGTTCCTTTCAACTTTTTGTTATGCCTATGACTCTTCCAGTGGCTCCGCAACTGCAAGGCCAGCTTCCCCAAATGCACTGGAGATGGAGTGATCACCTATCAGCCCGCTGAAACTGAGGAGAAGGTATGAAACTCTGCATTTTCAATATCATAACAGTTGGATTGTCTGCCATTCCAAAAATAATAATAATATAGGAATTTCACTATTATTTAAGTTCAAACTAGAACTTTAACTAACAGTTCAGCTGTCTAAAGCTGACAACAACCCTAAAACTGCAGTGCACCAGTGTACCACAAACATTGCATGCGTTTCTATCTTTATTACCTAAAGCAAATATACAGTAATACTCTATGTGAATGTTTTAGTGTGGTTGCATTGTCTACAGATTGATGCTGCTGTAATGTCCATTGTGTCCTGAGATATGAGTGAGATTAGTTGAATCAAATGTTTCAGATGCCATTTCAATGTCCCTCTTATATTTTCTGCGTTTCGATTGTTCTGTGATAGCTCTGTGAGTGACATCTCTTTTCTATCTGTCTGCTCTTAAACTTTAACGCCTGTTTCAAATGCTTGCTGTGTTTCTTCACAACAACGCCCCTTATTCTTATGTTTGATTTGGGGGTTATTCTCTACTGGGCATTGATGAAGTTTGCAAAATCCCTGAAAAGGTTTTTTGCCTGACTCTGTAGACCAGAGACCAGTTGCAATAACTTGGTCAGACTAGTTCTTAAGACACAGTCTTAGCATAGTGTTGGCTAAGTCCAGTAGCAGTTAGACAAGAGTAATCAGTCTCACTTTTCCTATTAGACCGATCTACCTTTTTCTGTAACTGACCTTAAAAAGATCAGTCTGGAAGATAAAAAAAATGAGATTACTAACTTTTAAGACTAGTCTAAGCAGTTTATGCAACCGGCCACTGTTTTCAATCCTTCAAGATCCACAAAGACGACCAGTTAAAACACTAAGCTCTCAATAATAAAAGGCATTTAGGACTTGTGAATAACTAGCATCTTGTTTTGTCACCCAGCACAGTCCCCATGCAAAAATAAAAATAAGAGGACATAGTTGTGAGCCTTTTTTTCTTTCTCTGCTTGTCCATGAACTTTTTCTGCTCATGCATGTTGGAGCCGTTGTTTGCTCATGCTTTATATTGCCAGTGCCACTGGGCTGCATGTTTTCACACTACTGTATATTCAATACTTCTCTTCCTTCTCACTTCTCACCTTTTGTCTTGCAATGCCTGCTTTATAGCAAATGGAATCTCTTGCAGTAAGTTTAACAAAATCTTTTTTTTTTTTTTTTTACGTCGTCACATCTTCTTTTTCCCTTCTTCCATATTATACGAGCACTCCCAAATATTATAAAGCATATCAGATTTCTTTCAAAGGTCTCATATTTAAAATGAAAATGCTGTTTTTCTAACATTAACAAGCTTGTATCCTTGTTAATGATTTTGTTAATGACAAGATGTCAAATTTTGGTATTCATTCTATTTATGTATGTTTGTTCACAGCAACTGGAGCTTTGTCAAAGACTCTACAAACTCCACTTTCAACTGCTTCTGCTTTTTCAGTCTTATTGTAAATTGATCGGCCAAGTTCACGCTATAAACTCTATACCAGAGGTATGTGGATATCAGTGTCTTCTCATCTGAAAAGTCTAGCTTGCAAATCTTTATGAAATAGTATGGAGCCCTGTACATGAAATGGGGAAATCTTGTGGCCACAAATTAAGAATTTGTTCCAACAGCTTAATTCATTTGCTTGTTTTAGTTCAGTCATGGCCACATTGTACTAATTTGTTCCCTAGTTTTTGTAAACCTGTGTTCAAAACTAAGAAACTAAGGGCCAGATTTACTAAACGGGGCAAATTAGCATGAGAGCATAATCCTATAAAAGCACCAATGGGAGTGGAAAGTTCTACTGACGACGCACGAATGAAAGAACGCCGTCAGATAATTTCCATAATAACCAACACAATCTACCAAGAGCAGCGCAAATTAGCGTCTGCTTCAAGACATGCTTTTTTTGGGCAAATACCAGTAAATCGACAAGCAGAAACTTTAGTAAATCACCTTGCATGATTCATTTCAATACTCTCCTCCCCTTACATTTTGGGTCTGAAAGGGAAACTCCTACAAATGCATATGCAATAAGGTCAGCCGCAAAAAATAACCCTGTCAACGCCTTTTTAGCGCTCATTTTTCACCGCGTGTTTTTAGTAAATCCTGACAGTATTTTTTTTTACGCCAAAAGAGGGTTTTGTGCAGGCGCAAGCTGTTAGTAAATTTGGCCCTAAAGTAAATGGAAGGAATAAATAAGTACAATATGGCCAAGATTGAACTAAATTACTAAACAGATATAATGGTGCGTTCAAGTCATCTCGTATAGATCGTATTTACGAGTTGAACGCACTTGAACGCCACCACAATGTCGTAAATACCAGTGGGGAGCTCGGGATTATCTCTAAGCCCCGATCTGTCCGAGTTGTGGGCGTCACTGAGAAACATGGCGGAATACCACAGTACTTAAATATTATGCAGTGATATTGTCACGGTATATTTTCTATTTACAGCGCAGTTAAGCGAATTGCCTGCACAGAATATGATGGCATTATAATATAACAATGCAACATGTAACGATAAAGTTGGCATTGACTTCATAAATTAATTAGAAACATAAAAAAAACAAAGGCATCCGATGCACATTTCTTTGTTCTTCATTTTCTAGAACGAGTTTAAGAACCTTACTGTATTTTTGTGTAATTAATTAAGAGAAAGTACTCCACCATCTTACTCCGACGAAAGTGACTTGAACACACTGCCGTCGTAAACACGACTTCCCTCCTCGTACGTACGATCTGCCCGAGGAGGACTTGAACGCACCATAACTACATTTCTAAACAAATTAGTATAATGTCGCCACGAGATAATTAAAATGAGGAAACAAGTCAATAAAATGTGGGTACTAACTAATAAATGGTGGGAAAAAACTCCTGGCCTCAATATCTATATTTTTTTTATTTATTATTATTTATTTGTTTGCATATCATGTGCGGGGCTCCTTAAAATAGTAATATTTTCTCATTGTGTTTTTTTCATAATGTTTTTACTAGTTACTATTTAGGTACAAATTAGCAAATATACTTTGAACTTTGTTGGCGTACTATTTAAATGCAATCATACACGTATGTAGTAATCATTCTGTACGTTCTGATATCATCACTGTACTATGGTACTGCCACTGTATCTTTTTGGAAGGGTTCAAAAATAGTTTTATTTCTCACAAAAGAGTAAATTTGATTATCATTTATGTGTAATTGCTGTTCATTCTAGCTGCAGAATATGTCCAGAGAGTTGAGTGAGTTAAGGAGTAACCTGCAGGCAGCAGCAGCCTCAGTGGCCAGTGAGACAGCAGCCGAACAGAGAGATCCCACCGCTGAGTCCCCCTACAGCTCCTCTGAGGCTGCTGTACAGGCCATTCTAGAGAGCCTGAAAACCAACCAGTTCTCTAGAGCCATCCGTTACATACAACAATGCAGGTAAACTTCCCAACGGAAGAAATGTCATCATTCCCGTCATCGTTTACTCACCCTCGTGTCATTCCAAACCTGTTTGCATATCTTTCTGCAGACCACACACACACACACACACAAATATTTTCAAGAATTGGTTCACCATTGCATTCCATTGTATGCACACAAAAATAAAATGGAAGTCTGTGTGAGCTGAAATGGTGTGGTTACCAACATTCCTCAAAATATCTTATTAGATGTTTCCCAGAAGAAGGAAATGCATACAGGTTTTGAACAACATGAGGGTGAGTAAATGATGACAGAATTGTCATTTTTCGCGTGAACTATCGCATTAAAAGTGATAATGAATACATTTAGGAGTTATATGCAGTACTTTGCTCTTTAATTATTTGAAATAAATAATTAATAACTTTTCTAATGACATCTTTCAGGAAAATGTGGCCAAGTGACATCTTCGGCAGCAGCTCCGAGAATGAGATCCAGACTCTGCTCAACATCTATTTCCGGCACCAAACTCTGGGTCAGACAGGAACCTTTGCCCTGGTCGGCTCCAAACAAGACCTGTCTGAGATATGCAACCGACTCACTGAGCTTAACTGCGAGATCCGAGACATGATTCGAAGGGCGCAGGGCTATCGGGCCATCACTGCCTTCCTTCCTGACTCCAGCGTGACCGGCATCAGCCTTTGAGGGGCACTTTAAGGAATCAGGCCGACATTGGCTTTCTCTCCACCACTCCTGTCTGAAGATGCTGCTGCCTTCATTGTTCTCCCCTAGCACACTCATTACTGTCCTGCTTAAGAGCTGACAGGATATATATGACATATATATATAAATGTAACAGGGGACAGTAAAAGAAATCCACGCCTTGGCTTTTTTGCACTAGTATGTATGTATGGGGCCGCCCCCTGCCTCTGAAATGGGGCCTCTACTACTGCAGGCATCAAATGTATACCAAAGCTCCACGAATGGCTCCTCCTGCCCACGTCTACCAATATAGATGCTACGGGAAAATGTGCAATGCCTCACACCAAGTGAAACTTTTCATCTTAGAGAGAATGTTTTGTGCTCTCGGCTACTTGATGTTACAGAAATGTTCTGTCATTGTTTTTGTTTTGTTTTTTTCTGATAAAAGCCGAAAGCCGTTGTTAATGTGGCTTTCTAAATTGTTTCAAAAGATCAGACTTTTCACTCCCTGCATCAGCTTTTACCCATACAGACAGAATGTCTCTAACACAATGCAATTCTACTGTCAGAGAATTGGATGCAAAAAAGGGTCATCCAGCACTTACTGTATTTATGGGGGTGTTTGAATTTACTAATGTCTTTCTGCTGTTTAGTTGCTCCTAGAATATTTATTTATATTCTCAAAAGAAAGATCATCATGCTTTGATTATCATAAAATGGTATAGTTTTATAGGATAGAATTCTGTCTATTCTGTCTATTGAAATGGCCAAGCATGCAAAGGTATGTACCACAAGACGAAATAGAGATATTTATGGAATAAAAAATATTTTAAATGAAAGATACATTTGTACATAGTAGTGGGAGTGTAGCCCATACTTGTAAGATTTTATTTTTATGATTTTATTTTGCTGTCTGCTGTATGAAAGTGTGCATGCAATAAATAGAACAATAAATAATATTAATTAATATTTGCTCAGTTATGGAGTGTTTTTTTATTTTATTTAAATACTTATTGAATACATTCAAATGATACAAATCTAAATTTAATTAAGAACATAGTCACAGTTATTAAATTTAGTTTTGAATTATTTGAATACATCTCAAAAACTTAATGAAAATGATTGGGTGTCCATGCTTTTATGATCATGTACCATGTATTCTGGAATAAATTTCAAAATGTATAACATATTTTCTACAAAAGGGAATCTTAAATGACAGGATGAGGATCAGGAGCAATGCATTATTCATTTATTTTGTGCGCCCTCTGGTGTTACCAGAATGGAAATTATAAAGACACCCAAGATCCAAAGTTTTTTTGCCAGTTGTGGAAAAGCAAACAACTGTGCTTTTTGACAGTGACTTAACAAGTTCCACGACTATGTCAATTTTGGTCGCCCATGACTGCATTACAGACACAATTGACATTGTTTTATATGTGTTTGAACAATAATATCTTACATAAAATTAAACTAGCATTAAACTCAACAAACTCTGGTAAATTACTTTATTTATTTTTTTTAGAATAAATAATTTTTTGGAATAAACTGTAAGTATTAACAAGTAAAATAACACGTGATAATAAAATTTTAATCTGTAAAGTAAAACGTAACATTGTAAAGAGGTATGTACTGAAACCGTGAATAAAAAACGTGTTTGAAGTTTACTTAGTGTCAATGGTCTTGCTGACTATAAACTACCAATATATTTTAAGCAAACACTGTCCAAAAATATGAACACTCATTTCCATATTTTTTTTTAATTAAATGCCATTGCAAACAATGAACATGACATTTAGTCATTTCCAACAAATAGTATGAAAAATTATTTACAAATATTGACTACAACAAATAGAAAAAGGAAATATACAGCGTAATATATAAAATAATAATACAAGTAAAAGAAAGTAAGAAAATAATATAAACAGAAAAAGGACCAGGTATGAGATCCTCATACAAATACAGCGCAAAAGTTTCACGTTTTGCTTAACTATTTTTCAATCCAAGTAGTAACTCAATATAATTTTTCATATTTATCTGATATAACAAAAAGTTGACTCATTTCCATCTTTAATATACTCATAAAATATACAGTGTTAGCACGTAAACTCACCCCTGGCCTGAACTCAGGCGCGCGTTCTGATTGGTCGAGACAACTGCTCTTCCGTTGACGACACTGCGCTTATTGGCGGGATGTGTTAAACCAGCATTATGCACGCGCAGAGTAAACAGATCCCCTCAGAAGACTTCAGGAAATAAAACATCTTCAATCGGCGATGAAGAAGACATTTCCGGGAATATCGAGAAGTCAAAAGTTTCAAAAAGCTTTTATTTGTGTCAACATGTTCATTTACGGTCGTAAGTTACTGAACTTCCAGTTCTGTTTCCTGTTGATTGTAGCTAACGTTAGTTCAGATAGCGTTGTAAACAGTAATATGTATGAGATAGAACTGATACTTTCAATGACAAACTGTTACTTGAGAACTACGTTACATAATATAAAACTCCGAGACATTAATGCTAGAGATACATCATGTTACATTCAATTACGTTTTTAAGTGTGTTTCTTTGTTGATCTTTAGGTCCAGTGACAATATTATTGTGCTTGGTTCAGATTTAACCCCATCACACTCATGGCAGCATGTTTGAAAATTTCTATCATCAAATTGACAAAGGTAGACACTTCAATAATATGAATACTAGTAATGCATAATATATATTATAATGATTATTATGATTATTACTAGTGTTAATATAATTATAGTCATATTATTATTATTAAATTATTGACTCTGGTTTATTGTGAATTAAGAGCTTGGACCCCTTAATCCAGACTGGTTTGAGGAGTTGACAGCAAAAGCTTCCAGAGATGAAGGACGTCCTGACAGTTCGAAAGCGGAGTGGGAAGAGGACACTGTCAAAGCACCAGAGACATCAGCCCTGGCCAGTCAGCTGTATTCTACACCCAAAATATTTAAGCAACAACACTTTCAGTCCCCTGATTCCATTCCAAATGAAGAGTCACCCTCTGAAGGTATCATAATTGCAGTGTTATGTATTGATGTATGTGTATATAAAGGACATAGTCATGTGCTGTACAATTGTTTTCTTTCCACCCAGTGAGTAATGCAGACTTATCAGCTTTTCCCTGGTCAGAATCGAGCCCTTGTTTGTTTGGCTCAGCCAAAGACAGGTAATTATGTTTATGAGTTCTATGAATTTTATGTAAAATATGAAAGTCAAGCAGAACGTTAATGTAAGTTTCTTTCCTTTCCTTTATGGTCACATATTTGATAGATCCTGTGAAAAACCTAGAGATTGCTTTGGTAAGAAAGTTTTAGATTATCTTTCCTCTTTTATTTAAAAGTAAAAAAAATAAGGCTGCCCTAATATTAAATATTGTAATTTATTTGTTAATGATTTCCATATGTGACAATACAGGCCTTCTGGAGACACCAAAAAGGTCTTTGGTAAGTCAACACAAAATCTCAAAACTGGTCATATCATATTTACTTTGTAAATTAATGTTATTGGTCATGCTCTTTTGCTTGATTTATCCATGGCATGCATGTTTATCTAATGGGAAAAAAAGGCCTTTCATCAAAATGTTGAAAGGCAACATTTCACCAAGCCCTCTTTTTATTTTATTTTTTAAATTTCTTTCAAACCCTCCTCTTTAACCACCCATTTCAGGAATGTGTACACATTACACATTACAAAACTGGCTGCTAACACATTTTCAGATTGACTTCATAAGGCATTCTAGACATGAATCATGATGTTGAGTTTGATCTCTTCCAGGCACGTTCAGCAAAGCTGATATCTGAGAGCCTTGGGGCACAAATCAACCCTGACTTATCTTGGACCAGCTCCTTTAACACACCATCATCTTTGACTCCCACCGTGATATTGCGTATGTATTAATATTTTTATGCCTAGTCTCTTTTGTAGTGAAGATTGTATGGTTTACAATTAAAAACACTAGATCATAATGTTGAATTTCTCCACATTATCTCTAAGTGCCATTCTTCTTTTGCTTTAGCAGAAACAGAGAATCGCGGTCCTTCATCAAGTGGCCTCAAAGACAAGGAAGCAATTGTAAGTGCAAATCTGAAGTTCTGTACATAATTAAAGAATAATACTGTATATGTATGTAATGTTTTTCTGCAGTCTATGACTGTAATTGTGTTTTTGCTTTTTGGATTATGGTTCCTAATATTCTGAGATTCTGCTTTCACCAACATAGAATTACCTGATGGCTGATGGCTTGTTTTCATTCTCTTCTTAACACTAGTTTGTGCGGAAACTGTTCCCATCTCTTTCAAAAGTCTCTGCAAGCACTGCATCATTAAATGATACAACATTAAAACAAGATGGTGAGTGAGACACTGTATATTATATATACACTGAAATTAATGTTTTTTTATTGTGAAATGCATATACATACCAGTAAGTCTGATTAGAAAATAATTAGGATTATTTTGTACTTTTCTCTTCAATGATAGACAAAAGTGAGACTATTCAGATTGATGACTTGGGAGAAAATCCTGTTTGCTGTCCTCCAAATGCATCTCTTGATACAAGTGGTCTGTGGAAGCAGACGGTTCCCAGCGCTATAGAGGATGGGGATGTCCGAACCACAGTGCAGAATGTTCTTGATGGTGCTGAGGATGCGTTATCAATATTCTTCAGCAACAGTACTTCAACTTTGCGGAGAATCAAAACTAAAGAGAGGATCAGAAGGAGAATATCCGATTCTTCAAAGGATGTCAAATCACTTGTTCTAACTACAGAGCCAGAAGAGATATTAAAGGCTGATGTAGAAACAAAAAGCCCAAACAAAAATAAAGATATCATTCAATGGACCCCACTAAGTTTATCAGAATCTATTCTGAACGGAGGCTGTTCGGGGGCATCTTTGATAAACAATCACAACACTGTAGCATCCAGTGAAACTAATGGTGGTACTGTTTTCAACTGCGCTGGAGAAAGTAGCAAAGCTTTTTCACAGAGTGTAAGACTCAGATCTTATCCAGAAGAAGCTGAGTGTCAGAAGACTTTGTTAGACAAATCACCTGCGTTCATGTTCACTAGAAAGTCCAGGAAGTTTGTGTATCAAGTGCCAAGTTCCGATTTGTCAAAGACTGTAATTGAGCAGAAAGCAGCTCTGCCAGTATGTTCGGACCATACTGTCAAAGGTAAGATTGTTTTTGTATTAAATTCTCTTACAAATATTGTCTGTGTGTGTGTGTGTGTGTGTGTGTGTGTTTGTGTGTGTGTGTGTGTGTACACATGTTTTTAAACAGATTTTTTACTCCGCATTTTACAGAAAATTCCTCAGTTGAAAAGGAGTCTAGTGACCTTAACAAATCCAGATTCGCCAGTGAATATGCAATCAATAATCAGACACAGCAGCAAGCTGTCGAACCGTTATCTACAGAACCCCATGATTTCGACCACGGGTTGGATATGACACAGCTTTCCAAAGCATTTGCAGAGGATTTCACACAAGAAATAAGGCCTGGATTGCTGCTTGACATGCCTGTGAAGAGTGACCAAAATGGCCAAGTGCAACCTAAAGCTGAGTTTGAGGAGAACAAAGTTGGTAATCACAATGACATCTCTAATTTAGCAGAAATACCTGTCAACTCCCCAAACAAGTCAATGGTCATGCTCACAACTTTTGATATCAGTCATGACAGTGGTTGCCCCACCACCTTTTCAGATTTGGATGGTACGACAGCCTCATGCGCTGACATCAAGGAGTTTTGTCCTACTTTTCAAAATGCAAACAACACGGCCATTTCCGTACCAAGTGAGGTTGTAATGAAGGCCAAAGCATCATTGGATGAAGCTGCAGGGGACGGTTTGAGCATCACTTTAAATCAAACAACTCCAAAACATTATCAAACAATTGAAACATTGTGCAAATCAGTTTCAGGAAGCACTAATGCAACCAGATCTCCTGTAGGACAGTTCATCTTCCCTAACCATGCTTTAAGAACGTGTGTTAGTGATGCCCCAAAAAGTGACAGTCCAAATAGCTTTAAAATTAACATTTCAAGTTACTCTTCACCACAGTCAAATGAATCTGATTATAAAACGGGTTCAAAGAGGAATAGTACAGCTTTAGATGTTAGCCTTCAAACAGAGACTCTTTTGAAAGAGAAATTGTGGAGAGATTCATCAAAGTGCATTAATCAAAAACTGGATTTCAAAAGAAGTGCTGAAAGACAGACTGTGTCCAATATTAATGGCACACACAAACCCACTGCAGTGGACTCCAGCCGTGATGATGTTGAGAAGAATGGCACTTTGACAGCTTCTCAAAAAGCTGATGTTACAGAATTGTGCAATCTTTTGGAGGAAGCAAATAGTCAACATGAATTTACCCAGTTCAAACCAACAAATCTTGGCTCTGAGAACAACACCACTACAGAGAGAGAGTGGGATCCTGACATAGTCGACGGTGTCGACTTTGATGATAGTTTTAACTGTGATTTTGTGAAAGGAAAGCATCCAGTCAAGAAAGACGCTTCTTCAGTAAACAGTTCTGATCATATTCAAACTGTAGACACCATGTCAAAGGAAACACGGAATGGTACTGTGCCTTTGTCAGTGACTGAAGACAATTCTTTAGTTGATGGATTGAAGAATGTGCTGTTTAATTGTAATGATACTCAGTTCCACTGCCTTGGTTTTAAAACTGCTGAAGGGAAACTTATAAGCATCTCAGAAAAGAGTTTAAACAAAGCAAAGCACTTTTTTGAAGAGGATGATCAAGAAGTCGAGGTGGATTTTGGAGTAATAAAATCTGAGTATTCTGAAACAAAGCTTTCAGCCAATACTTCTGACAGTATAAGCACAGAAAATAAAACCCACAATGTCAAAAAATTACATCCCGTATATGTAAATGCAGCTTGTAAAGAGATAAATGAGCAAGTGGCAGGAAATTCAGGAATGGAGCATAATTGTTTAGGTAAAAAAACAGATGTTGTTTGTGTTGACTCAAATAGTCATTTTGGATTTATTACAGCTAAGGGAGCGAAGCTCAAGGTGTCTGAAGAGGCACTTTTTCAAGCAAGAAAACTTAATGATGTTGACAGCTTGGAGTCTCAAACTTACGTACTCGCTCTTCAAGCTTCTGGAAAACACGATGCCTCTATGTCAACGACTAGCCTGCAGAAAACAAAAGCTGATTTTTGGGGTGAACCCTCTATAAAAATGAATCAGCCAGACTCAGTGGTGGTAAATCAAATATCTGATGTTCCGGATATTCCTTCTTTCAGCAGTGAGAATGTCTTCCAAGAACAGAAATCTAGCAATGATGCTAAAGAAGTTTGTGCAAATATATTTCCCTCAGAAACTTTTGTGCCTCAGTCAGGGCAAGGCTATTGTTTTCAGACCGCCAGTGGGAAAGGAGTTTCCGTTTCAGCCTGCGCCCTTAAGAAGGCAAAGGGCATATTCAAAGACTGTGATTCAAATATTAACAGCTTGGAATCTGCAAATATGGAGGGAAGGAATGACAAACTAGTTGAAATCATTGAACAAACAAATGCATCCATTTCAAATTGTAAAAGTGTTTCATTTTCAAATGTGGTGAAAACTGGTCTCAGGGACACTGATCTGAGTAATGACTTCTCATTGCAGTCCTCTTTGGACCAGCAACCCCCTCAGGAAAAAGTATGTGAGAAAAAATGCATTCAAAATGAATTCTCTGAGTTGCTTCCTCTTAACGGCAACTGTGGTTTCAGTACAGCCAGTGGTAAGAAGGTATCCATTTCAGCTGGAGCATTACAGAGAGCTAAGGATGTATTTTCTGAGTCAGTGGATGGTATCTCATGTGCTAATAGTTCTCCAAAGACAAAGCAGGTTGTTGATAACAAAACAGACTATATTTCCTCAAGAGAACACAAAGGATTCTGTACAGCAGGTGGGATGAAGGTGGCTGTCTCTGCTACTGGGCTACAAAGGGCAAAGTATCTCTTCAGAGATTGTGAAGAGGAGAGTTTATCATCCAAAGATCTTCAGCAGCACCAAAACTGTAAAGGTTTCAGCAATGTCTCAGAAAAGACACTGATTAATGTAAAACCGGCATTTGCAGGTTCCAGTGACGTCCCTTTCAGCCATGAGCCTGAAACTGGGAATTCTTCAGGAGAAATTGTAGGATTCTCCACAGCAGGTGGAAAGAAAGTGTCCATTTCTGCCACTGCACTTCAGAGGGCCAGGAGTCTGTTTAACCCTTGTGAAGAGGAGGTAGCTTCTGTGAGTCTTCAGCACCGAGCCTGTAAAGGTTTCAGCACTGCCAGTGGCAAAGATGTTACTGTCTCTGAAAATGCATTGAGGGAGGTTAGAGCGGCATTTGCAGATTGTGAGGATGCCTTGTACAGTCATGAGCCTAAGAATTCTTCAGGAAACAATGTAGGATTCTCTACAGCTGGCGGGAAGAAGGTGCCCATCTCTGCCAATGCACTTCAGAAGGCCAAGAGTCTCTTTAACAGTTTTGAAGAGGAGAATTTACCTTCTGGGAGTCTTCAGCACCAAGGCTGTGAAGGTTTTAGCATTGCCAGTGGCAAAGATGTTACTGTCTCTGAAAATGCACTGAGGGAGGTTAGAGCGGCATTTGCAGGTTGTGAGGATTCCTCGTACAGTCATGAGCCTAAACATTCTTCAGGAAACAATGTAGGATTCTCTACAGCTGGCGGGAAGAAGGTGCCCATCTCTGCCAATGCACTTCAGAAGGCCAAGAGTCTCTTTAAAGTTTGTGAAGAGGAAAATGTCGCATCTATGGAACTTTTATCAGAAAAAGTCCTGCCTCAGACTAAGAGTTCTCATAGAAAAAGTGAGGACATTGTTGATGAAAACCTAAAGTTTGAACAACTAAAAAAGAAAAACTGTGCTTTCAGCTCTGCTAGTGGCAAAGGTGTGTCTGTATCACAAGCTTCTAAACTGTCCAGAGACTGTGAAGTTACGGCTACTGATAACCAACTGCTACAGATTGATTTCTCAAAACACTGTACTCAACATAAAGAGAGACAAACTAAAACCACTCTACATCCTTTGCCCTCTAAAGTAACTCAGAATATACCTGTACAACTAGACGTGAACTCTTTTAATTTTAACAGTTGCACAGACACCCAGCAGGAGTACTTTGAACAGGAAGCGATGGCTTGCACTGAAGCTTTACTGGCAGATGATGACCTGAATGAATCTGCCAAGTTGGTGATGTCAGAGGGCACTGATTACCAAAAAAGTCTATTTATTCATGATCGACAGACACAAGGGTCTTTTGACCAGAACAGAAGGAGGAAGCGTCCGTTTGATTCCTGCAGTATAGCAGGTATGGCTCTGTTGTATTTTGTAAAGGCAACTGTATGAATCAATACATTTGATATTTTAACCTCTCATTATGTTAAATATTTTGTTTAGATTCAGGGCAGCCTCCTTTGAAAAAACAACTTCTCTCTGAATTTGATCAGACTTTAAATGCAAAATCCTCTGGCCTCAAACCACTAAAAAGCTGTCCGAATGGTTGGTTTTTTGTTTCGTTTTATTTTATTTTATTTGATAGATATATTACTTCTATTTATTTTATGATAAAGAACTATCTAACTTGTATATCTTATTCATTAATTCCCTTTTACAGGAACTCTAAAAGACAGGCGTGTCTTCAAATATAATGTCCTCCTCAAGCCAAATATCACTGCTCCGGATTGGTAGGTTGTATGTTTTACTGGTTTTAAGAGTTAAGAATTCAGCATTTAATATCACAAGACATCTTTAATTCTTACAAATTCTCTTTTATATATGCAGGCATGTGGGCGAAAAGTCAAATGACCTCGAAAAACATTGTTCTACTGTGCCTGTCCAAAACAGATGCAACTCAGACACCAAAGGAGGGATGTTTGTGTCCCCTATTCAGGAGGTTTTGATGACTGGTACATTAAACTGTCAAAATGCCTCTAAAGTGTCCAGTGGTTTTATGCCACCTTTCAAGAAGGAAAACAAAGAAAAAACTGATCATAGCAATCAGATGGACCAAAAGATGAAGGCTTCTACATCACATAGTGACAGTGAGCTACATGAGGGTTTTAAGCCTAAATCAGCCACATCAGAGGAAAGCGTAGTGAAAATCATGAACCCTGAAGAGAAAGGTATCCATTTACTGTCCCTTCTAATTTTATCTTTTTAATATATCTCTCAAAATACATGTCTCATAATCTTAGGGTATTTATATGGCAGTGTCCAAAACAGATGTAGAGATAGAAATTAATCATTTGAATACCGCAATACTTTTTTTCTTGGGATGTTAATAGACACTGAGGTAGGACAGGAGACCTTGGACCTAGCCAGGGATATGCAAGACATGAGGCTAAGAAAGAAGAAAAGGCAGACTATTCGTCCTCTACCTGGCAGCCTTTACCTTGCTAAGACTTCTGGTGTCCCCAGAATAGGTCTGAGATGTGCAGTTGGATGCAAATGTCCTGGTCAATACACAAAGGAAGAGGTAAAAAAAATTATATATACCTTTTTGCTAATTATTTTACTGTTTTTAAGGCATTGAAAAAATTACAATTTGTGTACAAATTTTTCTCTCTCCATCTTAGCTTTATCACCATGGTGTGCATCAGAAAGTCTCAAAAATAACCAGCGAAAATGCTGAATCATTCCGATTTGACTGTGATGACTTTTTCCAACGTGAGCTTCTTATTGAGTCTGGTGCTGTCCAGCTGGCAGATGGAGGATGGATGGTTCCAGACAGTAAGGGTACTGTGGGCAAAGATGAATTTTATAGGTAAACATATTACATGCTGATGCATATGGTGCATTTAACACTTACAATTTATCACATACATTTATCAATACAAATAATTGCTGGTGGTCTTATAACGGCACAATGAGATGTACATACTGAAAGGCACTGTTCTCTTGCACAACAACATTGTTCATTGAAGTAGTTTGTGTACCATTTTGTATTATTTTTTTATTTTTTTTTAAAGGGCATTGTGTGACACCCCTGGTGTTGATCCCAAACTGATCAGTGATGCCTGGGTGTTCAACCACTACCGATGGATTGTATGGAAACGGGCCTCCATGGAAAGAACCTTTCCAGTTTTGATGGGTAGCCTGTGTTTGACTCCAGAGCAAGTACTTCTGCAGCTGAAATTCAGGTATTGAATTTTAGTAAAGCTCATATTTTTTAACTCCGTAATGAAACCATTGTAATTGTTTAATATTTGCACTTAGATATGATGTGGAGGTGGATCACAGTCAGAGATCTGCTCTTAGGAGGATCATGGAGAGGGACGACACTCCAGCTAAGACATTAGTGCTTTGTGTATGTGGTGTTGCTAAAACTTGTCAAAATCCAGAGAAGCCAGTGAAAGATGAAAAAACTCCCAATGCAAAGATGGAGTCCTGTGTGATCTGGCTCACAGACTGCTGGTACGCCATAAAAGGCATGTTGGACCCTCCGCTCTCTGCCATGCTGAACAAGGGACGTCTCCGAATCGGTGATAAGATTGTTACTAGTGGAGCAGAGTTGGTTGGTTCCCAAGAAGCCTGTTCTCCACTGGAAGCTCCTGAAACTCTGATGCTAAAGGTAAATTTTAAGTTCAACAACGATGATCAATGTCATATAAATCCTGTCAGACGTTGGTTTATTTGTCATTTTTTTTATTTCAGATTTCAGCCAACAGCACAAGACGAGCTCGATGGGACACTAAGTTGGGGTACTATCGTGACCCTCGCCCTATTAGGCTCCAGCTATCCTCATTGTACCCTGCTGGAGGTGTTGTGAGCTGTGTGAACATTGTGGTGTTGAGAAGTTACCCCACTCAGGTCTGCTCCAACTCAACAGCTCTGAATGTGACATTATCATCTGTAAAGGTTGAGTGCATAATTTTGCTTATGTACCAAACAATTGACTGACTTTCTCATCAAACAGTGGATGGAGAAGAAGCCCAACGGTGTCTTTATATTTCGCAACGATCGTGCCGAAGAGCGAGAGGCCAGAAAACACAGCAACTCAAAGCACAAATCCTTGGATCTCGTTATTTCTAAAGTACAGACCCAGTTCGAAAAAGAAATGGAAGGTAGGGTTTCATTATATTTACTTACATTTTTAGACATTAAACTTTATTGGGAGGTTTTTATGTAAAGACTTTTGATGAGTATTTTTCTCCATGTTTAAGGTAATAAGAAAGGTCGAAGGCAAAGGAGGACTTTTAGTCGACATGAGATTGAAGCTCTGCAGGATGGGGAAGAGTTGCATGAGGCAATGGAACAGGATCCTGCTGTTGAGGTGAAGTTTGGTTAATTTTAATGCATTATACCTTATGCATATTTTTTTTTTACCATTAGGAAGTAAACAAACAAAGAAACAACAATTAAAATTGGCAACTCTATACGCTGTTTGAGTAGACCCATTTAAGTGAGAGGCAGATGGAGGCGGTGAGTAAGTACCGACGCTGTCTAGGGGAAAGAAGTCAGGCGGAGCTGCAGGAGCGTGTGCAGAAGGCTGTAATGGAAGCCCAAGAGGCTGAGGGTGGGTGTCCCAATCGAGATGTCACTCCTGTTTGGAAGCTCAGTATTACCGACGCCAATGACCTGCAGAACGACCGTGGTGAGCCAAATGGATATCATCTTTACTCTCTGGTTAGATGTTGGTAGTAGCCATTTTAACCTGTTATTGCTGGGTGCCATACATTTCCTAGTTTACACGCTGAATATCTGGCGCCCGTCGCAGGACTTGTATGGCTTGCTAAGAGAGGGCCACAGATACAGGGCGTATCACCTCGCCACATCTGAGGGGAAGAAACGCTCAGGCATTGCTCACATACAACTCACTGCCACCAAGAAAACACTCTTTCAGGATATTGAGGTAAACAGTGTTGAGGTAAAAAGTGTTGAACAACTTTGCTCTCACCACAAGCTGATTACTTTCTCTTTAATGATTACATTTCAAATGGTCTTACAAAAAATCTGTTTGAGCCAGGTGTCTCCGGAATGGTTGCATCAGCATTTCCGTGCTCGAGAGTGCGTACGCTTCAGAGAACTTCAAAACTCTCAATTCAGCTCTCCTTGTGGAGAGGTGGACATTGTGGGATATATTGTCTCCATCGTGGGCAAACAAGGTTAGTTGCATTAATTTGCATTAAAACGTCTGTCGTTTTGTGTAAAAGCTGTTTATGTTTCCTCAAACTATGTTTCATCTACATTCCGTAAAATTTTCAGACACATTTTGACTGTTTAAATGTCTTCCCAGGAAATTGCCCGATACTGCATCTTGTGGATGAGAACTTTGATCTGGTCTCTGTGAGAACCTACAGTAGTCTGGAGCAGTTGGCTGTAGAAGAGCTGGTAAAGCTGCGAGCCCTGATTGCTCTTAGTAATCTTCAGGTGAGACCGCTCTCTGGGTCTGTGCCAAGCCTTTATGCAGGAGAACAAGCACTATTCTCCGTAAACCCCAAGGAATCCCATCTGCAAGAAGCTATGGCCAATCTAAAGACTTTTGTACAGGTTAATGAATCAGCTTTTAAACTTTCGTATTTAATTATATGCACATCAAAGAGTGATTCCTCATGTCTTTTATTGTTGCTGATTAGACTTGTTGGTTTTTTACACAGACTTGTGAGGAGTTTTTCAGCATTGCGGAGGAGAAAGTCTCAGATGTGGTTCTTTCAGGTGTCTTGGATTGTTTTCAGTCTCCAAGAACCCCTAGTGTGCAGTCTTATCCAAAAATTAATGGCAGGGTTTGTATTCATTTCTTTTTTTGTAGATAATTATTGGTTTTATTAGTGGTGCTTATTAAGGCAAGCTTCACTATAATTATTTCTTTGTTCCACACCGTTTGTTCTGTAGACATGAAAGCTCCTAGATCTTCAAAAAATGTAGTTGTAACTGTTGTCAATTTCTAATAAAAAAAAAGAATAAATTAATATTATAATTTACATTAACCATGTTATAATTATTATAATAATGATTTACTAGTTTTACTAGTTATTTATGTATTTATTTTTTACTTTCGATTGATCAAAGAATCCTGATCAAATATATTGCGGTTTACACAAAAACAAAATGTTTTTAACATTGATAATACATTTCTTAAGAAACAAATCAGCATAGTATAATTATTCTGAAGGATCATGTGAACACTGAAGACTGGAGTAGAGATGCTATAAACAATTCTGCCTTACCTTCATAGGAATAAATTACGTTTTTAAATCTATTAAAATAGAAAGGTTATTTTAAATTTAAATAACACTTTACAATTTTGCTGTTTTATCTGTATTTTGATCAAATAAATGCAGCCTTGGTAAGCATAATAGACTAGACTTTCAAATCTTTTTAAGTTTTTTAATGGCCAATATTTATAAATGCACTCATGTATGTTCATTAGATGCAAAAAATCTATTATGCCCTGTGTTGAAATTCCCAGGTAACCCCGCAGCAGAAAAGCAGCGGTTTCTCGCCTTTCACCCCATTGAATAGAAGAACACCTGTGTCTGCAAGTAACAGTGAGGGAAAAGACCCCAAAAACTTGAAAAGAAGACAAGGTTTGGACTACTTATCACGTATCCCGTCCCCTCCACCCATCACCCCCCTGAAAACTAGAGCTTCTCCCTGCGTTAGCAACACCTTTAATCCTCCAAGGAGATCTGTGACTCCTAAACCTCCGCAGAATGAGTCACCTCAAGCCTCGCGTCCCCCACCGGGAGAGGGCGAGTGGGTGCATGATGAAGAGCTGGTGATGATTGACACCCAGGCGTTACTGGATGGGCTAAGGGAAGGCTGATGGATAGAGTATGACTCCTGGTGAAACACTAAATGTGAGTTAAGACACAAGAACGAATTTGAGTGATTGAGAACTATGGGTAATGCAAGTACTGTTCACACTGTGCTGGCAGAGAAAGCAAATGGCATGTTTTTGCTTTCTGGTTACCTGGTTTACTTTGTTTCTCTAATTGTAAATGATATGCAAGGTATGCACCTTTTTACAACTTCTGCAATCATTTTTACAATTCTGTCTTGTACTTGATTGTACTACTAAAGTACTGAAGTTAGTAACGTTCAGTGGAAACAGTATGTGTGTAGTATATGTAAAAATGGTTTATATATTTGAATTTTTATTAAAAGATGGAAAGTAATTTCATGCAGAGGTGACATTCATGACATTTGCTAAGACATGCACTATGTTTGAATAAAACAAACCACTGATAATACTGAAAATATTAACTTTTGCACATAACACACAGTTTGTTCTACTGACATGAATAATGCGCAGCTGACTAAGAGGGACGTGTTATTTTTGTGTATGTGTGCTTTTCAAAGGATTCAGACTTCTTTTTTTGTCCTGAATGACTGTGAAACAAAACAAATTTTCTTTTGCACCATATTGATAGTGTGATCTTTGATAGTGATCACCTAGAATGCCCTAGCATCAAAGCGACAAATTTTGCATAGGCAGCCACTTGATATTTCTTCCGAAAATTTAAATATTGATCTTAAAATTTATTTCACAATCCGTTGTAGAGAAATGTCTATTAATGAACAGCAGGTGGAGCCTTAACACTTGCCCTTTACTAGCCGCAAAAGTCTGTTGGAAAATTTTTAAGTCCTATCTGCCATTTTCATATTAAATCTGAAGAAATGAGAATGGAACAAGTAATATGAATATATTTTTTAATAATCACTAAGACATTGGCATCATAGATGGCAGTGGGTATGACAAACACAAGTCTTGACAATTTTCTTGATCTTCCTGGCAAACTCGCTGGCAGGCTTATTTAACAGACCGCAAAGGCAGACAAAAGGGGTTTCTTTTCCAAACAAAACTGTGTCATATTGAATCATCTCTGATCATAATATTACAATTCCAGGCATTTGCTCTAGAGAAAATATAGAATGTGGCCACTGACTGGCTTTTCAAATCAGTTTAAGGGTTTTTGAAATTTAAAAGCAACCCCATAATCTATCCACTCGTCAAGGAATGCTTCAGAAAACCACAGACATGCCAGATTTGCAGTCCGCAGTTGGAGTTAGCTGCCATCAGTGGCTTTCAGTTTTACATCTATCATCTGATCATTGGGAATGTGCTGACTCAGCACACATCCAGCTCTATTTTAAGATCTTTGGCCCACAATGATAAAGATAGCTGACACTTCTGTTGTGTAGCAAAGAGACACAGAAGATGATATCTGTTAGTGGTTGACAGAGAATAGAATTATCGTGGTCAAAAATTTTTTCCATGAGCCTGGATCTGAAAATACTTGTGGTATAATGAAGTCTAAAGTCTCAGTTTTTTTTTTTTTTTTTTTACTAGAAAACAGGCCTGATATACAGCATTGTAGTTTGTGGTCTGTAAGATATTTTAATGTTTTTGGGAGAAATCTCTTATGCTCGCCACCACGGCTGCATTTATTTGAATAAAAAATAATAATAATACAATTAAAAAAATAAAATATTTATTCCTGTGTTAACAAAGCTGAATATTCAGCATCATTACTCCAGTCTTTTGTGTCACATGATCCTTCAGAAACCATTCTAATATGCTAATTTGGTGCTCGGTTATTATCAGTTGTTATTTTTGTAAAAACCGACAAACGTAAAAAAAAATATCTTTTTGGAACATATATCTTCACTGTCACTTTTGATCAAATTTTTGCTGCATGAGACCATGATGTGGTAAGTTATCTGTTTAACATTTGTCATGTTTTCCCACATTTAGGTCTGTCTCTCCATGTTATTTTTGTGAACTGCCTCTAGAGGCCTGATGGTCTGCTTTCAGAACTGTTTCCTTTTATTTGTAGTGTTGCTGCCATTCGAATTAATGCATATACTGTATGTCCATAATGTCTAGCATTTCTAAATATTTTTTATAACCGTTCCATACTGCTTGCCATGGCAAGGATGAATATTACTGTTTTAGACGTTTTCAAGTCAACACCATTTCTGAATATTATACAGTGAACCAAAGACAGAAACTACCTTGTAACCAATCACGTCAACGTGCGGGAGTCCCTTAGCATATCATTAACTATGCTTTGAGGCAGGGGAGTCTCAAGAGGTATATTCTTCTGTTGATGTGAAAAATTGGATACATTTAGCAATATAGCAGGGGAATTGTGTATATCTTGTTTATTACGAAGTTATGATGAACTATTCCTTTCTCCACTGACGTTCTGAGTTGGTCAAAGCGTTTCTAAGGATGCTGATTTTTAGATGGCGAACAGGAACGTGGTTTGTTTAACATTAGCAACACCGTATTAGTTGTTTGATAATGTAGTCAAGCAAAAGGCTAATCATATTAATTACCGATAAATATTAAAGAGCGAAACCATTGTGCAGTTTACTACATTAAAGTTGAGTGGATCAGCTATTCTGAGCTAGTGTGAGTGAGTGGAGGCGGGGCTAATTTGCATATTCAAGGATCCGCATATACTAAATGGAGTTACATTCAAGCTATTTTGAGGAATGAAAAAAAAAAAACTCACCATAAAACTGTTTAAATTTGTAATTTTGGTGATCAAAGAGGAGTTTTAAGGGATGCAATTATTGACTACAGATGGACTTAAACACATTCTTCAGAAAATGTAAACAATTCTATTAATGTTCTTTCATGGGTCACCCAGCCATTTGTCCCACCCAGAATCAAACCTTTGTGTTTGTAGTCTTGATCTTAACCCATTATACTATCAGGGCCCCATGATCTAAGACTATCAGTACATTTGTACTTTCTGAGAGAGTAGATAAAGTATGGTTTAATTACCACTCTTACAACATAAAACCTAAGACCGTCTTCATCCGCTGTGAGCTGCCCTAATCCACCCTCTTAGCCTGATTCTGCTGAATGAGACCTGATGGAGAGGAGAGGAGTGGACATTTGATAGGCCCATATCCTCTTTGCAATCCCAGCACACTGAACAAATTAAGGGTCCTGTTTAGCCAGATCCCTGAGCTGTGCTTTAGACTAGACTCTTTATCTAATAGTGATTCAAGAACTGTTGTCACGGCAGACTTTTAGCAGCAGCTGTAAACCCACATTAGAAAAAGATTTAAGTAGTTTAACCCAAGAATACAGAGAGTGGAATTCAAATGTATAATTTGAATAGCTATTAGGCAAATAGCTAGTGGATTCGTAAGTGAAAATGTAGTTGAAGAGTTTTTACATTTACATTTAAATCCTCCAACATGATTGTTTTTTTTTTTAGAAAATAGATGTTTTAATCTATAAATGTTTTATTTATTTGCAATTTTACAGAAACTTAAATTAGATGATTAATAACTTATAACAGTGTTGCAAACATTGTAACCATCAATGGTTCTCTTTCACCGTACTTTGCTCTTCTCTAATGTATAAATAAGTCTAAAAAACAAGGTTTGTGCAAACCATTTTTTATTAGCTTTTTTTTCATATCCACTACACTGGAGCAACAACAACACAAAATCTTCATATTTTAACCATTCAGTACATGAACTCAAGAGTTTAAACACCGTATGTACGCTAGCGTTGAATATTTTGAAAATAACATGTACTGTAACAGTGAGCAATGTGATAAGAATGTAGAAAAATGGTAAGATGAAGTCTCAAAAAAATTTTTTTTTTTTTTTTTATAGTTGCAGAGGGTGAATCTGAGTATGTGTGTATATGTCTGTGGCTGTTTGTTACTGTGTTTGTGTGTACGTGCCGGTTTGATAAATATCTGACAGTGTGCATATAGCATCAGTGTGTGTGTGTGTGTGTGGATTCACTCATTTCACATCTGCTGTTTTTCACTAGAACTAATAAAAAACTGAATGACAGTTTATGGTCACAACATTGAAGACAGAATCATATTAATAATTAATTTGAATAAAACCTAATGTCCATTGCGATGGACATTAAACTTTAAAAAGATCTTGTGGTCTAGAGCTCTTAAAGATCTTCAAATTAACTTTTTTAATATTATCACTTGAAACTATTCAGATTATAATAGGTGCAAGTTGATGATGCTACCATGAACACAAATCGTAAAAAGAAGCTTCTTCTCCTCCTATCTTGTAGGTTAGTCATGCATGTTTTATGATGCCTGGATTTCAATCAGATTAAGTTATGGGTCATACTTTCATTGTGATTGGTTCAGGGACTACTCAGTGACCATGCAAAACTCATATTATAAAAACATAAAATCTTATTGGTTTAAACCAAAAACCATGTGATGTCCATTGCAATGGTCACAGGGTCTGAATGGAGTTAATTTAGAGACTTACAGTGCCTACGAACTGGTAGTTAAAGATGCACATTATGCATTTTTGTCAGAAATGTATAAATATTAACTCTTCGGAGTCTTGGACTGTTTTGGCCGTTTTTGAGTACTTTTTATTTTATTTTGTTACATAAACAAATGTTTACCATACCAATATTTGGTATCATTGTTTTCAGCACATCACCTATATGACCAGACAATTAGTTTTTCACTTTGATGTACTGTATCAACATACTGGACCCAAAATCACACAAAAAACACAAAATCCGAATAGAAAAATTATAGGGTTTTTTTCATAGGTTTTTTGTTTTGTTTTTCTCAAAAAAACTTAATTTTCCTTCCACAAAAAGCTCAAAATCTACTTCTAAACTACTCCTAAACTATCTACACTACTCCTAAACTACTCTCAAACTCTACACAAACTCTTACAAAAACTAGTAATAATATCTCTCTCTATTGTATAGGCTATATGTCTCCTCCGTCAATCTCCCACCTTTCAATTTCGCGTCTTTGCACAGTTGGCTCCTCCTCCACTCCGTAAAATGTGCAGCCTAAAGAGCAGAATCAGCAATTCACACATTTTTCTCCGTTTTGTTTTATGACAAAAACCAACGAAGTTATTAGAATAAATGCAACGCCTGTCGCATCCCGTCTTGCGTTCTTTTACGAACGCGTCAATATTTTCAATATTTTTTTAATATAAAGTTTAAATAATCATATCTCCGTTTTTACTTGTCTATCAACACAAAACAAAAAGTAGAATAGAGTTTCAAGCCAGCACTTTCGACAGAAGTGGACGGCACCTAGGGTGTTTCTCAAAACCAAGAATGCAAAGAACGGACTTGTGTTCTTGGGGAGAACGCTCTTGCTAGTTGTTCTTGGAAGAATGAACTTACAAGGTGACGAGCTCACAGAACGCTGCTGACAGTTTGAGACGATGTGTTCTTGCGGGTATTGCGCAATACGCCCGGACAGACGCCGTCTGCAGAACCCAAATATTTACGACTCGCCATATATTTTCGTAAAAATGCCAATATTTGAAATCAGTTATTTCTCGCATCAAATGTTCTCAGAAGTGAATTTAGTGATGAAATAGCATACGAAATTGTGTATTTAGGCAACAATCAAACGAAATATGCTACAACTCTGCCTCTTTTCGTCAACAATAAAACGAAATATTTTATAAAACACCATTCTGCCTCTTTAAATGAAAAAATAAATAAAAAAAATCTTAAACATATTAGCCTAAATGGCCACACAATTGTGGTTCAGGCAACGCATACATTAATTATCTTCACTGCATATTTATAACAACATTAAATATTAAAACACAAACCTGCTTCTTTTTTATTTCATTTTAAAAATATGAAACATTCTTGATTTTTATTGACATTTGTCAAAGAGAGACAGGGTTGTGTAATTTTATTTTACATATAGTGAAGAGAATGTTAAAATAAATATAACAAATATATCTAGTAGGTATATAAAATAAAATTACACAACCCTGTCTCTTTTTTGTTAAATGTAATTTTTAATGATCAATAATATCCAGTAGGTAAAGGTATAAGTAAAAGGTATAAGAAGCTAACTTACAATGAGAAATTAAGCAAACAATTAGGCTACAAAGTTAAATAGTTAAATAGCCTAAATATATAAAGTTATGAAACTTCACTTTTCCCTCAGTCAAAACAATTTGCCATGGAACAAATAGATTAATGAGTGAGACCAAAGATCGACACAAGACGAATATACGTCATGTTTATCCACTAGAGACACCAGAGCCAGCGGCACACGCCAGAAGCACTAGCCGGGGAAAAGCTGTTCCAGTCGGGGTTAATGAGCGTTGAACACCCGGTGATCATCTGGATCTTACAACTCAGAAAGCGTAAGATAAATTTTTCAAATAGGCGCTATCTTTATAAAACAAACCACATATTTGAGCTTTAAACAACTACATTCTCGCCTGAAACACTCTTAAAATTACATTTCATGACACAATAACAGTAGTATTTTGATATTACGCGGGTTTTCTCCACTGGTATTGACGCTTGCTGGTTGGTGCGTGATGCATTCTGGGATACATGGCTGTCTCAAGTCCGCACAAGTCACCACTCGATGCATCCTCGGTAAAAGGGGCGGATCAAGAACACATCCGGGGATTTGAACTGGACTTGGCTAGATGTGAACTTTGAATTGGGACAGTACTTGGGCAGCGACTGATGACGTTTCACAAGTCCACAAGAACACAAGTACAGACAAGAACGCATATTGAGAAACGGCCCTAAACTGGTCATGAAAATTTATCACGCCGGCGTGATCGGCGACTCGGAAGAGTCATGTGAATGAAATTCATGTGAATGAAATAAGTTAGCGCATTGTTGTTTGCTAAATTATTAGATTGTATTAATGCTGCATCTAAAACGACTAAAAAGTCATTTAAAAGTCTGTCAGCAGACCTTTTTCCAGAATTATTTTAAATTCATATTTTTTTTTAATTATAATTTTCTATGGAAGCTTGTTTTAACCATGGCATAAAAAAGGTATATGTGACTTTTTATCTCACAATTCTGAAAAAAAAAGAAAGAAAAAAGAAGAAAGAAAAAAATATATATATATATACTGTATATAAATATATATATAATGAAACGGTCAAGAGAATTGTGACATTCTTTTTATTTTTTTATATTTTTTACGATTCCTATTCCATGAGCCTGTTCTCTTTCTATTCATTTGGATTGCTTTCATTAAGCCCTATGATTGGCATTTGGTCAAGCACACGTTTATCTTCCTGTTCCATACCATTGACTCTTTGAACTTTCGCTCTTAAGTCATCCTTTCACTCCTCCTCTTTTTATTTAATTTCCATCTCTTCCTCCATAACCCTCCGTCGCACCTCTTCCAGCAGATTTGCAGTGGAAATGAGCTTCACAGGCTGTTGACCTTGTAGACCCACCACCTGAGGTCTGCACCAGCAGCGCTTGCAGAGTGACCCTCAAATTCACCCCGCTGTAAATCTTTTTACGCTCACTTTTTTCAACATTAATCTCATGAACATGTACAAGGAGAGAAGGATGTGCAATTTTGTCCAGGATTAGGAGTTTGGGATTTTGTGGCTGGTTTAGTTTAACTATCAGTTTATTTTCCATCCTGAACGAAAGTCCCATTTGATTCACTTACAAGGAAGTAGAGTATCGATGGTCCATGCAGCCAGCGGTGAAAATGATTTGAAGATGCTGGAAGTCATAAAACGTTCAAATTAAACAGAGCTGTTAAATGAAGAGTCTCATTCCCTGGGCATCGTTCATTTTTTTTCCATCAGAACCATTTAGAGCAGATTGTCCTTGTAAATAAATACCACTTTAATGGAACTAAATCTTCTCCTGACCTCAATGTGTCCTTTGTTCCCCAAAACCGTTTAATCCAGCCAGAACACTGGCTTTTTATTGTTCACTTGAAATAGGTTTGGAACACCTACGTTTGTAGTCACATTAGCCTTTTCTGTCGATAAATGGAAAAATATCGCTGGATGACCTTCTGGCTCTCTCCTGTTGTCTCATACTTGCTTTCGTTCTGCTGACTATTTCTTTTTTATAATCTTTTTCATACATTTTCTGTTGCTAATATTAGCTTGTGATTCTTATGTTGCCTGGTTATGTAGAGCTAATGAAGTCATCAAGATCAGAGTTTAATCCGTTTACAACTTCACAGGATTAAAAAAAAAAGGTGTCAGAAAGTTCAAGGGATGATGTCTCCGCTTCTTAGAAACAGCATGAGATCTTATGACGTACATCAGCATGACACATTCACTTCAGCAGGGTGGAAGAAAGGTTGAAATATCATACTGGAAGTGAAACTCTGAGACTAGACTAACAGTTCCGGACTCAAGCTGTTTATTCAATCCAGCGCTAATTGAGTTGGCAAGAAAAAAAGAATCCTGCACGAAATCCTAAACGCCTTCCTGTATGAATCTAAATGTATTTTTGCCCCATAATTTAAACAAATTTTCCTCAGTTTATAGTTTCTTTGTAACACATGGTGATTTGCTATTATTGTCTTACCCTCTACAGTCACTGTCTTGGATGCCCACACACCTTTCTTGCGATGAGTGATCTCATATCTTCCACAGTAAATGCTCAAGCTGTGAGTAATTCTGCCAAGCATCATTATGTCTCGCTCCTGGCCGTTGTGCCTCATTAGAACCTGTTACCAGAGCACTCAGACCTCCTAAAGGGCCCTGGAGGTGTTTTCTTAAGCCCTACACCAGAGGAAACTGTGTGGCCTGTGCAGCCTTTTCCGGCCTGTAAACGCTGCATTTATTTTCGATGCTCTCTTCCAGAAATATCTCCTCTCTAAAACAAGATGCCACGCGCCGAAAGACTGCCAAGCTCGAACCATTCTACCATAAGATGTAGAGAAAGAGCAGATAAAAGAAAAGGAAGTTAAAATTAAAAAGAGTTTATGTAGTGTTAAGGCCAATTCACTCCACACCAACAGACGGCAACAGACACTTCATCGGGTTTTGTTGGATCAGTGTGTGTTACCCCATTTGGCATCTGTCAGAGCTTGTTTTCATCGGTTGAACATGTTGAATCAGATTTAGAATGTTTATTCAGGGATGTCACAACACTTTCACTGAATCTACAGTGTAAGCACTGTAGTTTGATTCCCAAACTAATGACACTAAGCTGATTCATTTAGTGAATCAAAACTAATGACTCCAATGAACCGGTTCTTTTTAGGGAATCAAAAACATACAGTTTGAAATTTGAGATGCACACTAAATGCTACCTCTTTTTCTAATCAACCAATCACATGGCAGTTGCTTCAATGCATTTAGGGGTGTGGTCCTGGTCAACACAATCTCCTGAACTCCAAACTGAATGTCAGAATGGGAAAGAAAGGTGATTTAAGCAATTTTGAGCGTGGCATGGTTGTTGGTGCCAGACGGGCCGGTCTGAGTATTTCACAATCTGCTCAGTTACTGGGATTTTCACACACAACCATTTCGAGGGTTTACAAAGAATGGTGTGAAAAGGGAAAAACATCCAGTATGCGACAGTCCTGTGGGCGAAAATGCCTTGTTGATGCTAGAGGTCAGAGGAGAATGGGCCGACTGATTCAAGCTGATAGAAGAGCAACTTTGACTGAAATAACCACTCGTTACAACCGAGGTATGCAGCAAAGAATTTGTGAAGCCACAACACGCACAACCTTGAGGCGGATGGGCTACAACAGCAGAAGACCCCACTGGGTACCACTCATCTCCACTACAAATAGGAAAAAGAGGCTACAATTTGCAAGAGCTCACCAAAATTGGACAGTCGAAAACTGGAAAAATGTTGCCTGGTCTGATGAGTCTCGATTTCTGTTGAGACATTCAGATGGTAGAGTCAGAATTTGGCGTAAACAGAATGAGAACATGGATCCATCATTACCACTGTGCAGGCCGGTGGTGGTGGTGTAATGGTGTGGCGATGTTTTCTTGGCACACTTTAGGCCCCTTAGTGCCAATTGGGCATCGTTTAAATGCCACAGCCTACCTGAGCATTGTTTCTGACCATGTCCATCCCTTTATGGCCACCATGTACCCATCCTCTGATGGCTACTTCCAGCAGGATAATGCACCATGTCACAAAGCTCGAATCATTTCAAATTGGTTTCTTGAACATGACAATGAGTTCACTGTACTAAAATGGCCCCCACAGTCACCAGATCTCAACCCAATAGAGCATCTTTGGGATGTGGTGGAACGGGAGCTTCGTGCCCTGGATGTGCATCCCACAAATATCCATCAACTGCAAGATGCTATCCTATCAATATGGGCCAAAATTTCTAAAGAATGCTTTCAGCACCTTGTTGAATCAATGCCACGTAGAATTTAGGCAGTTCTGAAGGCGAAAGGGGGTCAAACACAGTATTAGTATGGTGTTCCTAATAATCCTTTAGGTGAGTGTATCTATATATATATATGGCCAATAATTGGATTGCATCTGACCATGAAAGTTATTTAATAATTGAATAACTGTTTTGAGTGTATTTATTGTTGAAATGATTTCATCGTTTGGCAATAGAATTACATTTATGTTCCTTTTTGTTTATTCCTTGCAAATATTAAAATATTTAATATTGGTACATTAAGGAAACCGAATCATTCATTCTTTATGATTTCCATTCCCAGTTGGGATGGATCTTTTGCAGGCATAGTATTTTCTTTTGAGCTTAACTCCAATGCCCCACAGTTTTGCACTTACAGTAACAAATTTTGTAATTTTTATGTTTATATAATTGTACCACACCAAATAAATTTTTTTTGCCATTATTTTTTATTATATATATATACAAAGGAAATAATACAACATGAACATGTGGGGATACAGAGAAAAGGAAAAAACACAAAATGACAATTTATATTAAATTTGTTCTATAATACAGGATGTGAAGTGATGACAATAATAAAGAAAATCATAAGAAAATACAGTAAAACCTTATTTCGATAACTTTCACTTTAGACATTCTACTAACTATAAGTAACTTTTCAACTAGATGTCAAACTAACTGTCATGAGAGTATTAGTAGACTGTCAGGACTTTATTTTGTTGGTCCCCCAACAGACATTCAACTGACTATAAGTAACTTGGCGACTACAAGTCAACTTATTCTCCTAACCCGAACCCTAACACCTAACCATAACCTAACAGTCTACTGACAGTCTAATAATATACTAATACTCTAATGAGAGTTAGTTGACGTAGTTGAAAATTTACTTAGTAGAACGTCTGGTGACTATCGAAATAAAGTGTAACTGAAAATACTTTGCAGTTGGGTTTGAATTTAAGGTATCTTTATTTGTGAATATGATATTTACCCATCATACAAAAAAAGTTTAATGTATCATCTTGCTTTTTATTTTCATAGACATCCGAGTGAAAAAGAACCCAGTTACTGACAGAAATATTAGCCATTAGTTTTGTTGCACGTCCTGATTTTGCAGAGTTAAGCCCTATTCTGACGGGGCTAGTTTTCTAAACAACGTTTGAGTTCCAATTCTTATCACTCGAAGTCTGTGATTTCATTTCATCTCCATGTTTATTACAGAAGTGAGTGTGTGTTTTCCAGATGTGAGCGTTACAGAAGGTCTGTAACATGAATGTGCTGTGCTTGAGTCTTTTAATTTATTCTTTGTTGATATGATTTAAATTTATTATAAAAAAAAAACATTTAAGTAAACTTCACGAGTTTATAGCAGTGGCTTATAATAATATATTTAATATTTATAATAAACTTGCATAAGTGAGTAGAGAAATCTAGACAAGTATCTTACTCTTAAAATGTGCAGCCTTCGCAGTTTCCTCGATTTGGCTCTATTGATTGTATGTGTTATTTTTTTGTCGGATACCATCCGAAACTAAATGAAAGCATGCCGAAGATGTATGCGCAAATAGCTCTGGTAGGTCAAAAACACATGAGGAGAAGTACTACAACATCAGCAATCACAGACATTTACATTCGGACAGGATTAGATTTCTCAGAGGAGAGGACCGTTGGCTTTGCCGAAAAAACAGGTCATTTTGCTCTGGAATTTTTGCAAAAGTTGTGTGAGAAAAACACTGATTTGGCAGATTTGGACGGGATTAAAATCGCAAAAAACGTCTGTGAAACACGAATTTCTCTAACGACCCCCTGGAAAACTATTCCCGTCCGAATAGGGCTTTAGACGCATTCCTGGGTCACCATGTTTTGTTGATCCTGGAACAACATTCCTGTCCGAAAATGTAATCCTACCCCCCTATCCATAAGTTATCCCTAACATCAGAGGGAAATGATAGGTGAATAACACTGACGAAGAAGCACCTAACCCTGTTTGCAAACCGAAAATTGACATAAACTGTAAACTTGTCCCTCAAATTTTATTGGTTGATTGGAATGTTGATCCAGGAACATGTTGCACTTGGTGAAATCAGGTTCTGCAGTTTTTTTTTTTTTGTTGTTGTTGTTGCTTTTCAGAAGGCAGTGTTCTTTGTAAACGGAAGATGAATATGTTTAGTAATTTTTGCTGCCCGCCTGCACACTTGACACCACAGAACCAGCTGCCCCGATCGCAGTTTACCACAAGTTTTACAGTGACGTTGTTTTGCCTCCGCTGTGTGCAGCTGGGGTCCTGTCATGATAACACGGCAGCCAAATCTGCAAAAGGGATCAAAGATGAGTTTCCTCCTAACAAACAGCCCAACACATTGCAATTACAACATCTGGCGTCAGCTGGGTACAGATGTCAGGCCATGCCCACACCCCTAAAACCATCAGGATGCGGTCCAGATGTGAAGAGGTCCATCTCACGTAAGTTACAGATGTTGCTGTTTCTCAGACCACCACAAGGCAAACTGTGCTTTTGTCAGAAGTACTTTTTAAATTTAGATTGTTTTGCTACACCCAGTTTGCATGTGAAGCTGTGGGACAGGCTACAAACAGGAACTGAGAATGTGATTCAATTATAGTCAAGTTTGTTTAGCGAAACAACATTGAGAATCTGTGATTTTTACATCAGTCCTGTTGCCTTTGTTTAGCTTGGCTTGCATTTGATCAGGCTGAAGTATGAGTGAGCAACAACATATAATGCTAAATGTTACCATCAATTAAGTGATTGATGTGATTCAATTCCATTTTCAAACTGATATGACATTGACCCATTTTGCAAAATTTAGTCAACAATGCTACCGTTCAAAATGTTGTTGTCAAAACTTAGGACAATGGTGTTTGTAGTGCCATTCTCCTCCAGTTGACCTGCAGGAACCAGTACAGTGCTATGTTCCCAAATTTCATCTGCCTTTAAATAATATTTTTCCTCGTTTCTGTCTCACTCTATTCAAAATGGCTAAGCACTTCCCATGCGAGACTAGACATATTTTTAAATTGGATTATTGCAGATGGGAAATCTCACAGGTGCAAGTGGGAATCTAATGAAGCGCAGGTGCAAATGAAATCATTCCAATATTCTCCTAGGATGTCTCAGTCAGTTCACAAGTTACTGTCAATTCCTGAAATTGCTGAGTCTCAGGACATAAAAAGTAGCCAGATCAGTATTCCCTGTGTTGGCTATTACCGAGGTGACTTCCTGTTTCAAATATATCTGATTATGGGTTTACCTTATGCAACCTTCCTGCTGTACAGTGCTAATTTATCTTTTTCACATATCATGCATGTTAGATTAGACATGAGATGTAGGCCTAGGTGAACACCTGTGGACTAATTTGAATTAATTCTGTCCAATGTGTGGGAAATCTGGTCTTAAGTTCTCAAGATGTTTTAATTTTTTTTATTATTATTCAGCAATGATGCATTCAATTGAAATGAAAGACATTCATAATGTCACAAAATATTTTTTTTCTCAAATAAATGCTGAAAAATAAATAAATCTTTTGAACATTTATTTAACAAAGAGTCCTGAAAACAATGTGTCACGGTTTCCACAAACATATCAAGTATAGCTCAATTGTTTTCCACCTTGATAATAATAAGAAATGTTTCTTGAACATCAAATAAGCATATTAGAATGATTTCTGAAGCATTGTTTTTTGTTATTATTTGTAAAATTACAACCAATTTGTCCTTTATATATACATAATTATATAGCATTACTATATAATTTTAATTTGGACTTCATTAACCAAAACTACCTTCCAACATGTGTAAATAATTCTAAAGGGTATAATTAATGTAATAGGATTAGATTGTGTTCATTGAGAACTAAGTGTTGTGGTCGGGATGAGTGGAGACATGATGGGATGTGTTACACCTCATTGAAGGTTTTGTACCTTAATGTGCTGTTCATGAGTGATGTTAGCACCAGATCCGGTCCAGGCTGATCCCGCTCTTCCGTTTCTGTAAGATCCCTGTAGGGATTGGAAAAACACTTCGGTGGATATTACACCCTGTTATTCTTTCTCTTCGCAGTCCCTCCAACCGCTTTCTGTCTTTGGGCCATTAGAATAATATCCCAGTGTCTGGGTCAGGAGGAAGAACATCACAATTCAATCTCTGATCCCACTCCTATTATTATTATTGTTATTTTTATTATTATTATTATTCGTAGTATTAGTAGTAGTGGTAATTTGTTTACATTATTCATATATTTAGCTCCACAGCTGTGATGGAGCACAATTTTTATGCTAAAATTAGTTATGAGTTATATATATGTTATATGTTATGCTGTGTGTTGTGTAATGTTATGCAATATTATGTTTATATGCTATGCTATGTTATGCTATGCTAAATGCTGTTATGTTATATGCTATGCTGTTATGCAATGCTATGTTATGCTGTTATGTTATGCTATATGCTAAGCTATATATGTTATTTTATTCTATGCTATGTTATAATATGCCAAAGTAAGTTATATTAATGTGTCATGCTTTTGGATATGCTGTGTTAGTGGATTTTTTTTTTTTTTTTTTTTTACAAATTTTAAATTGTGTCACTACATATTATTCTAAATACTGAACCGTTTCCTGGTTGATTAATTGCTATGTGAATAATGTGCATCAATATGACTTTAATAATAAACTGTGCATTAGTAAAAAAAATAAAATTATCATTTATATTTATATATTTTTTATTAAAGCTACAATATTCGATTTTTTTTTCGCCGCTAGGGGTCGCTAACCTCTTACAATAACAAAAGGGTAGGTTTATGACGCAGTGACGAGCTGAATGATGGGACTTGCCGTCAAGCTGATGGATCTAATAATGTTTATGGATGAGTGAATATCATGTTTTTTAACATTATAGTGGTATGAAGCAGGTTCATCAACATTAGAACAACATACTGATCATATTCTAACATTTCATTATGTTGAGCTTTAACGTTATATTATTGATTTGTTTTATATACATTTGGTCACCTGTCTAATAAAGTATGTGCAAGAGCGGTGTTGCTCCAAGTTAGTCGCGGACGTGGAGCTCTCGACATCTCGAAAACGCCACACCGATATTGATCCTCATTTTAGTTCTCCCAAAGTCTGCTTGCCATGGTCTATAATGTTTTAACGAAACAAGAACAGCGTGCCGCTAAACCTTACGCACTATGCAGTTGTCCACGTCTGTCGCCATGGTTACGCCATGGCTAGCGGAAACCGAGGATATTGCGTCATTGACAGGCGACATTTTTTTCCAGGGTGGCCACTTATTTAAAATTGGAATTTCTCTGAAATTAAAAATCTTTGGAGACTTTATGGATATTGTAAGTATGTAAGTAGTACACAACTGCAGGAAATATATCACACTGTGCAAGTGATTTTTGAATAGGCCTATTTTATTACAAAATTCTTACATATTATTATCCAAATGCTCCCCATTGATTCAGATTACGTAAGCATACCATTTTCTTTTTTAGAAGTTATATTTGTATGACCCTATATTTTGTTGATGCTTTCTACAAATGGTGCTTTCTGTTTGTTTGTTTTTCAAAAATAGCACACCTTACTAGTCTCCCCTGAAGATTTTCTTCTCTTCCTCTAGAGTTACTTTCTGAAATGTACATTGTTTGGAGAAAGGCAGTCATTCTCTCAGTTGTTGTCATCATCATCATCAATGGTCATTACATGCGCCTATATTCCCTTCTTCCATGTTCCCCTTCTGTAAGTAATCATTACGAACATGGTTCATGTGGTGATTGCTCCACATTTAAGCTTCAGGTATGGCTGAGCTCCAGTCTGGGATTCATTGTCTTGATAGGTTTGGGTCCACAGAGCCTACGCATGACAGATTGCAAGGCCGCGACGAGTAGAAGATGAAGTTAACTTGTAAACGATGCCTTTCTCAGCTGTGTTGATTGATGTTGTTGTGCTGACATGGATGAATTACTTTTTAGAGGAGATGTTGCCAAAGATCTCGATTGTAATGCTATTACATTATCTTTTAATTCTTAAGGGGTATTTTGAAATTATACTTGGTGGAGTGCAGAATTATTCTGCGCATGTTGTATCGATTAGTGTCAACAGGATTTAAGCCATTGAGGATATGTGTAATTTATCCCAACCCATTTGATTTTATCGTTAAACCGAACCCCACACTATCAGAAAAGACGTTGACATGGGAAAAGTTCAACGCAAAGTGGAAAATTTGCGTTTGACCTTAGATTACCATCCCAAAAAAACCCATCTAATCATTTCAAAACGGATGAAGTTAAAATTTTAAGCTTAAGCAAGAACCAACTCTTTCTTTCAAGTGGCTTTCGCTTGATCTATCCTTCTTATTCGAAGTAACCAAACGGTGCATGGATAATCTCTTTATTTGGCAGATAACCAAACGTCCCTCGCCGACCCCTGATACACGTCTCTGATCTTTGGCCCATTTGATCTCCTTCATGACCGAAACCCTTCATTTGTTTACGGCTTGGCCCGCCAGATATGATATTTTTCCAAAGCAGTGAGTCATGGCTCCCGTCTCCTCATGTTTTGCAGAGCTGTCCAAAACCCTGAAAGACTGTGGAGGGAAAATAGACATACTGACATCAATGGTCCAAAGATTCTCTGATTTGTGTCCACGTCTACATCGACATCGACTTTCAAATCATCCTATGTTTACAGGACCGTAGGTAAACCTCTGACGGATGACACAGGAGATGTATTTTTAGGGTCGGCCTGGTCAGCAGAACTAATTGACTGCTACTGATTATAGTATTTATGTAAACCAACTCGCCCTCAGCCGTAATGCAGTCTTAAGTGCGCTGCTCATAAAAACATCTGTGCATGACTAATGTTGTTACGTGACGTGACTGAGTGGACTTCCCATGGGCTGTCTATCTATTAGATTTACTTCAACCCCACCCTGGATTCAGATCCAACATGCACAGCTAACAGGGTTGTTTGGTTCTGAAGGTGCAGCACAGTGCTTTTCCTCACAAAACAATATACATCAATTAAAATGTATGGGAATTCTGACCACTTTGCTAAGATTTATGGTTATTTTTAAATGTTGAAAGCATTGAAAAGAGCAACCAATGCCATTCTTTCTCACACACACACACACACACACACACACACACACACACACACACACACACACACACACACACACACACACACACACACACACACACACACACACCTGGTTTAAACAACAAACCAGCTGAGATCCATTAAACATCTTTGAACGAGAAGGTATGGTCATCTGAAAAAATCCCATTAATTTCCATAGACTATATGGAATGGGATTGTTCACCATTTGAACAGCAGGGATAAAGATTGCATGTACTTGCTAATACTATTGTGCAAGTATTTCCCTTTGCTTACAGTGTTTGGCTGGATGTTAAATCTGAAATTGGATTTAAGTAAAAGACATAAAAGCTTTCACTGTGATTTATTGGGATATGTGGCTCTGGTTCTACAGGGGGTTAGAAGAACACAATAACAAATATATGATCCATGGACTGCTACAGGAGTGATTTCCTCTGCTCTCCTCCATTGCTGCCGCACATCGCTGAGGTAATGCTGACGGCATGAAGTGAACTGGCACAGCAGATCACAAAACCTTTTGACCAGTTCAAATGATGTAAGTCTTAAATCTAATTTTGAAATCTACTGAACTGCATACTGTTGTCTCTTCTCAATTTCTTAATCCTAATTATGTGAATGGAAAAAAAATCACAGTTGTCTAAATGGATAGGTTAAAATAGTAGCACCACTAGGCGAAGCACCTCTGGAATATCTGTCCAATCAGTAAATCCGTCCGTCCATCCATCCGTCTGTCCATCCTCAAGCCTCACTATTTACAGAATATATTTAAAGTGTTTTATAATAAAAAAAATAAAACATATGGAGATTGTCATTCTGAACATCAAAAAATGCGAAAGTATTTAAATTAACTAGTGTTTACATACCACAAATTAGAGTAAGGAATTAATTGGGCAACCTCTTCTATCGAATTCAATCTAATTGCCTTGATTTTGATTAAGAAAAATAAAAAACTATAAACTGCCATTATAAAATTTTCTCATTTTATATATATAGGCTGTTTGTTGCTGGTGTTTTTTATTTCCCTGCTTCAAATGAAAATGTTCTACACAACCTCCCTCATTTTGTTGCACGCAATTCACGTTCAAATGTAATGTACGTACTTCCATACACAAAAACATGCAATATTTCATGCATGTCACGCCACTCTTCTAGTATACAAAGTGGATGTACAAACCTGCGGTGTCTTCCGGCATCTAAACAAATGCATTTATACAAAAAAGAAATGGAGTTGTACACATGGAGACCAAACAGTTTATCATTCCAGATAAGAACGGCACATTTGGATTAAGGAATAGATTTGGTTTAATTTCAGGAAGGCCTCCAGCCACTCTCAGCACCCCACTCACATCTGTCTCCTCACCTTCCTCTCAGGGAGTCAGCCAAAAACACATCACTCAGTCAGATCCCCGCAGACCTACCAACACAGGCAAGTGACCCAGGACAGCCATGAGTGCTGGAGCATCCGTCTGGGACACTGCTAAACAGATGTCGTTGTCTCATTTTGTATATTCAAATATATCTTGTAAGTAGCAAAATGAGGATGTTAGTCATAACATGCGGCTGCTTGTTTTTCTTTCGGTTAATTTATGCCCAAAACGACAACAAAAAAACAGTCCTTGTATGTTTTAATGCCTGGATGCACTTGTGTAGGAGACAGGAAGGTCTGACCACAGAAGCATTTTGGGTATCAGGATGATTGAATGATTTGTGCTAAATTTGCAGACACTTACATTTTATTTCTCTTAGGGGTTCTTTTTATTTAATTAAAGATGATAGTTTACAAGTAGTATAGATTTAATTAACTCCAATAACTATCCTGTACCCTGAATTTTTGACCAATTTTAAAATCAATTTTCCGTCATAGCCTAAGGCACTATAACTCGTGTGGAAAGCGATGTTGTTGAGTATGTTAACGTCCTGTGACGTTTGCTCAGGAAAATCGAATCACCCGTTTCAGCAAGAGCAAATGTGTCATATTAAAATAAATTACAAAAGCACTGGGAGTGCAGAAGTTGTGGAACATGTTTAATGCCACATTGTGGTTTGTTGCATTTAGTGGAAGGAGGTTTTGTGTTGCAGTTTGCTTTGTCAATCAGAGGACTGTTGGCAATCATGATGGAAAAATGCATTTGGAAGGTGATTATTTTGCCAGCTGTATGTTTTTCTTTTACCAGTCCGAATATTTCTAAGAGGCATCGTTGCTCATGAATTCTTACCTTTGAGAGCTGATATACATTTCCTGCAAGACTTTCCATACGTTCTCTGAAAAGGTTCAATTCACATGCCAGTCAGTGTATATTACGGCACTCATGCAGTAGTACTTACATTGTATTTACTTTGTCTCTTCCTGCTTGCTCTGAGCATGATGTTTTTAGAGAAGTTTTGAACGTATTTTCTTTTTCTCCTTTCCACCGTCCTGTTTATTTAACACTGAATTCCCTTTTCATTCATTAATCTTTTCTTTGCAGGAATAATCACACCTTTAAAGTCTCAAAACATGACGGAAGTCCACATCTGTAATTCTCTGTTAGTCTCCAGTGGAAAAAACATTTCTAAATGAAGTGGGGTTCAACAGGGTTAAAGTTTTTTGGAAGTTTTTTCCTCCCAAAACACACACACACACACACACACACACACACACACACACACACACACACACACACACACACACACACACACACACACACACACACACACACATACACACATACACACACACACACAGACACACGCAGACACACATTTACTTATTTATTTGTTTGGTTTGTTGGTTGTGTATTTGTTGTTTATTTATAATACAATATACATTTTAAATACAGTACTATAACTATTATTTAGATTTTCACTTAAAATGTATTTATTTAAATATCATATATATATATTATATATTTTCTATTTCCCCCTGAAACTCTAAAAAGAAACAGACACCAATATCAAAAATGTGATAAAATTGTATTTCTTTATGTTTGTTTGTTTTGTTCTGTATTTGTTTGTTTATTTCATAATAAATTATAAAATAATTGTATTTTCTTTTGAAACTCTAAAAAGAAACAGACACCATTATCAAAATTCTGGTTACATTTTTATTGTAGTATTGTTTTTGTTTTATTTTTAACAAAATATTGTATTTAAATAAAGTAGCCTAAATAATAAATATATTATTTATAATATAGAACTATAATAGTTAATAATACATTTTATTTTTAATAATATAATATTATTTTTTACTTGATCATACATTAATTTATTTAAAACACTGAAAAGCAACAGACATCAAATTTACGATTCAAAATATTTATTTATTTATAAATATATATATAGACACATACATACACATGATATGATATTATATGTAAGTATCATAAATTATATTTTTAAATGTTGCAGATATATGTAGGCATTGTAAATCAGATTTTTAAAAAACAATGTTTTTCAAGGGGGATGTTTTTAGTCAAGTTGTAGCTACCCTACATTCAAAGAGTGCTCTGTGAGCGTCCAGTTTTAATATCGTCACATGAGAGCATGTCCTCCAAACATTCAAGCTTTAACTCTTATCCCTGTTTATGTTCACACGTGCATTTTATGCACTTTTCTAAGTTTCCCCATAAAGGCTTTGAAACCTGAACTTGTGAATTAAAGCTGTAAAGGTACAAACGAATGTGTTGCTCACAACCGAACGCCACGGCCCCATGTGGAGAGCAGTGGCAGTTAGTCAGAATCAATCAACAGATGCTGAGCAGAGCATGAGCTTGTTAATCGTTCCCTTCCGTCCCACCATTCCTCTACTGTTAGTCTCACCCTGAGAAGTGCTGGCATCTGTAGCCCGTATGAAGTACTACAAAGAAGCAGAATAAGCTTTCCTGAGTTTAATAGCCTCCCCCTCGCAGGAGTAAAGTGTTCTGTCCCTCTGTTTATGCTTTATGAATCCGGTGACGATTCTCATTGTGGAGGTTGGTGATGATTTATGTCTTGAGTGGGATTATGTTGTCTGTCAGGATGTGGTGCAGGAGGACATGGGGCATCTGCGGTTGGTTGGGAATGCTTGTACTTTTGTTGTAATGAACATCAAAGCAGGACGTGATCTCTAAAGTGAGCTATTAACATCATGACCGTTTACTGTCAGTGAATCTATGGAAATGCTGTGATATTTGGTTAGGTCTGTTTGTCCAGTTGCTGAGTGTCCATAGGAAGAAAAAAAGAGATCTCTTATACATCTCAATTGTTTCTGGTGAGATTAAATGGAGAGTCTACGGTATCATCACTACTGTAGTAATTCAATATTTGTTTAGTTCTCACCAAAGCTCTCTCTATTTTGCTGTAGATCATTAAACCGTTATGCTGTCTCAGAAGTCTGTCCGAAATCAGTTTCGTGAGTCGTCTTCGTGCGCAAACGCTGCCTTCAGAGTCATTGCCTATAATGCAACGAGGCAACAAGTCAGCTGTCTAAGTTTTCGGATGCAGCCAGTGACATCAAGGCTGTAATTTGATTGGTTATCAAGGCACACATGATCCAAGTTAGCCGTTACGCTTTTTCCAATGGTAGAGCCACAGACACACGTATCTATACCAACAATACCAATAATAAGACCGTCTATGTCAGTGTATTCCGATTCCTGAACAAAATGACTCTTGTGAGCTGGTATTTTTTAGCGAATCATAAACTGCAGCAAATAAATATTCCATTGACTGTAAAAACCAGAATCAGAGAATTAGAAACCTGCAGCGGGACCAGTGTAGTCTGATTCCCAGACATATTTCTCTTAAAGGAACACTCCACCGTTTTTTTAAATAGGGCTTATTCACATTCTTTCCTACATTTAAATAGGTGTGCAAATGCATTTTTGTCTCAGTGCATGCATTGTTTTAGTTTGCAGGGTCGGCGCTAGCTTAGCTTAGCACAATGAATGGAATCCTTTGTTGCCAGCTAGCATGTCCTGAGTAAAAGTGATCAAAAATTTAAAAAAAAACACGTAATTACTTCTTGTGGCCTGCGTATTCACAACGAGTACAAATAGCGATGCAGATTAACACTAGGCGATTTCCTAGAGCAAATATTGACTTGGGACTATATTAGGGGGAAGCACAGGCGAAGCACTGCTGCTTAGGCGAAGCACTATGTTCTTCTTCTTCTGTTTTTTTGACGCATTGAACGCCGGTATGTTTATGGAAATCGTGGGATTTCATGTGTTGCGTGATATCTCTGTGCCCAAGTAGCAGTGCTTCGCCTAAGCATCCGTAGCATGATTCTCTCATCTACACAGATGCATTTTCTTTTTTGCAAATGATACATTATTATAAGGAAAAATATTAAAACACGAGGGCAATCATTGTGTTGTCCATGACGATGGGAAAAATAGGCATAAAGCTTACATATTTACCCAAATTATTATGTATAACCAAAGCTAATTTGGGTGGGTTTGTCCCATCCCCAATGTCACTTCTCTTTCTTTTACGTCCTGACGAGAACATCGATCTCCTCGGCTGTGAAACGATTCTGAAGCGCGCCTGGTAAATGCGCCGTTATAATAGTATTGCGCCATAGAACAAGCGCACCTCGTTCATCATGCTCTTAAAGGGAATGTGATATGACGCTCTGATTGGTTTATTTCACGTTACGCCCAAACCACACCTATGAATAATGAAGCTACTTCAGACCAACCCCTTTTAAACTTGCGTCGGGCGCAAGAGTAATTTATCCCGCCGGTAAAATAACAACAGCGCCCAAGACCCGCCCACAAACTTACTTGGGCTTCGCGCTTGATACTTGCATTTCAGATCGTTAAAATAGGGCCCATTAAGTGCAACCAGAATATATTCCTGAACAAGTGTGACTCTTATGAGATGTTTTTTTTAGTGAATAGTCACAAGTTTACATCAGTCTGACAAATCCTTTTACTCGAGCTGCAATTTTACATTATTTTCAGTGATGTACGAAATTGAAATGAAGCAAGTTTAATGTCAGACAGAATGTTTGTTGAACACTTTGTTAAAGATAAACAGTTTTTTTGTAACAAATAAAGAAATATTCATTATCCCTTCTGTGAGCTGCTTTAGCACACTACAGTTTAATGAGATTACAGGTGGTTAATGCATTAGAAACCTTCAAAAGTGGTGTAACTCCCTTCGGATGAACAATCTTCTGAGGGAGGGGTTAGAAACCAGTTCTTACGCTAGTGTTTTGTTTGTGGAATCCTGGTAAAGAAAGGGGCTCATGATCATGTGATATCAGCCAGTAAAGACTTCTAGATGCTCAATACAAAGCAAAGCCATATGGACAATATTTTCACAGCGTTCTCATGGTCGTTGTTTACATTTCAAGGGTAAAATAAAACACAGAACTCTTCACGGTAGGCCATTAACTTGGCCAAATTAGTTCATCTTATTGATGGCATTGTTCATGTGGTAATCAAGAGCATACAGTTGCACCGAATCAACCCAGCCATCTGGATGATGTATCTTGCTGATTCTGAAACACTACTTTTGCCTTGTCAGATATTGTGAGCTCTGTTTGTCCAGCCAACAGAACACTTGAGAAGACAATGACTGAAATGGTAGGGGATTATATGAGCCAACAGCGGGAAAGATCAGTTGAAGTCCTTCCATGATCATCCAACATGGATAACAGGCATCCATTTGTAATGCCAATTCTGCAATCCATTTAGTCACAAACAGATGGGAGTCCTGTATAGGAATCCTAACCCATACAGAGAAATGTCTGTTTAGAATACAAATTAAGTGAAAGGCACAAAATAGGAACAAATGCACTTCAATCAACATGTACTTGAGGATCTTTTCTCCATTTAGTTTCTTAAATTGTTTTAGAAGCAGTGTAATTTACCTGTTGACTTCAGGGAATGATGGCAGACACTGGCTTCTCGTAATCTGTTGTAAGGAATAATGGAGATTTAATTACATTGGTTACTTTATATGACTTTTTATTGTAATATTTTAGCATTTTACTGTTTTTACTGTTTTACTGATCAAGAGGCTTCTTTTAAAAATATTAAATTAAAGTTGGCATGATTTCTTCCAAGTGAAACGGATTCTCGAACATGTAAGGCGGGACTTGATTTGGTCCATGTGGAATTGATTGGATAGTTGGATGGTTGTGGTTTGTTATTGGTCCATCTCATGTGAATAACAGTAATTGGTCATCAGAGAAGAGAAGTTGCAGTGAAGAGGGAGTGGAAGTTATTTTGACTAAATATCACAAAGGCACAAATAAAATAAATCAATAAAGTGTGCACGGATAAATTATAATAAATATTGCAATATTCCATAAAAATAGAGAAAAAGAATGGTCAATTTTGATTTCATGGTGACTTAAATCAATTCATAATAATTCATGCAACTTGAAAAATTAAAAATGTATTAGTTTAGAGAATGTATAAATTAACATAAACCTGTAAATGCTCTAAAGGTTGTTGTTGTTTGTTATACCTAACGCATTAATCTTAACAAATTGAGCCTTATTGTAAAGTTGTATCAATGTCTGAATGTGGAATCATATACTGTTGTATTGAAAAACTAGACTTTTTTTGTGGAAAGAAAAACATACAGGAAAAAGTGTTTTTGTAATACATTGATAACAGCAGGCTGCAGTGTTTGTTTATATGTTCTGCATTAACCTACTGTATATCTTAACAAAATAAGGAAGGGCCATTCGATTCATACACTCGATAAGCCTCACGCTTTGAAGTGATGCAAAGCCCTCGTGGGTTTGTGAAACGGCGATCTCTACATCTCCATCCAAACGTAACTGAACCCTAGCCTGGCCCTCGCTGAGGAAACAATAATTCTCTCCTGTTTCAACAGCCCAAGATAACTGAGAATAAAATAATGAAGTTAGTTGTTTTTCTGGAATAACTAGAAGGGGCCGAGATCAGGCCTAAGGACAGTAGGAATATTTTCTTCAGGTTTGTGCAACCAGTGGAGACAAAATATGTCATATGTCATTTGTTACATGACTTTGATTATCCTCCATGTTTGCTGGAACATTTTTAGTTTGGCAGGCAAAATGTAAAAGCGCTTTTGGTTCACCCTTCTCATAGGGTTAGCAAAACATTTAGCCCTTGATTAAAGTGGACAAACTAATCTCATGTTAGGCCAGGACATTTTAAGCACTTCTGCACCATGTGCATTGAAAACAAGCAGTGTTAATTTTATACCCTGTTCTTTGCTTACTTTAATCCTGCTACAAATCAAATCCATACCTAAATATTCCATGCAGCACTTGCAAAATTATGGCAAATTATCAGGCCTTGAGGTCAGAATGGAGGATTTGCTTTAATCATGAACTGCATCTGGAAATAACAGTATTCAAGTGCAATATTCAGGCTTTTAAGCCACCCCACCCTTTTTCATCCTAGGCATTCTTTGTCTATTCATGATTACTTGTCATTTGTCATTCATTATATGTATTTACCCCGGTAATAGCTTTTAGAAAATACGGCGGCTCAATTTTAGTGCCTCAATTTCTAGAGCCAAAGTAAAGCAACACTAAACAGGGAGTCTGTAAAAGTGTTCTCGTCTAAATACGGAGAACAAAAAGATGACACGAGGGCTGGTATATGGCTCCCCTTGATTTGAGCCAGCTGTGAACCCATGTGCTGGCTAAGGTTTTGTCCCCTGCTTAAATGTACTTTGTCAACACATGCAGACACGCACACATACACCATTACTTGGTAATTTGGTAGTAAATATACATTTGAATGGCTTTGTTTACACTTAAAATTGGAATCTACCATTTGTGTTCAATCAGTGGATGAATGCAGTACACTGTTTAGACCCCTTTTAAGACTAATGTAAAGATAAAAGGGCAGGTGTTGCCTTTTTTATCTACCCAGGCCACCATACTGATGTTTAAATATGTTTCCTGGTTTCAGTGTGTAGAAATAATGGACCCAAGCTCAAATTTCGTTGTCATAAATAATGTTTAGGTCCAAACAGCAGCTGGCTGTGTTGTTTTTTTTTGTTTGTTTTTTTTTTGTCTTTGTTAAACGGTATGCTTGCATTGTTTTGTTTTGATATGATTTGCTATTAGTTTTGTTGCAGTTTTTTTTTGCTTTGCACTTTGTTTTGTTTTGCTTTGCATTTTGTTTTGTTTTGCTTTGCATTTTATTTTGCTTTGCATTTTGTTTTGCTTTGCATTTTTAGTTTTTTTGCTTTGTTTGCTTTGCAGTTTGTTTTGTTTTGCTTTGCATTTTATTTTGCTTTGCTTTATTTTTTTTTGCTTTTTTTTTTTTTGCTTTACTTTGCATTTTATTTACTTTTGCTCTGCAATTTGCATTTTTTTGTTGCTTTACTTTGTTTGGCCTAGACTTTTTTTTTTTTTTTTGCTTTACCTTTTTTTTTTTTTTTTTTTGCTTTGTTTGGCCTAGACTTGTTTTGTTTTGTTTTATTTTTTTTTATTTTATTTTTTTTTGTTTGTTTTTTTGCTTTTTGTTTTTTTTTGCTTTGCTTTGTTTGACCTAGACTTGCTTCGCTTTGCCTAGACTTGTTTTTTTGCTTTGCTTGCAGTGGTTTTGTATGTTTCAAGGTACTTTAAAACTGTAATTTGTGTTATTGTAACTGTAATTAAATTTTTATTTCTCTACAAAATCAAACTTTAATATTATATTTAATATTATAGCCTAATAATAGTAAAGTTGTCAAATCTATTTTAAATATTAAGATTGATATAATTTGTTAATTTTATTATGTGTTGCCCCCTTTTCTGATTCATAATTGTTTTACCTATTTATATTTAGCTGAAAAGCACATGATAACATTGTGACAGTATTCCCCACTATTTAAGGTTTTAGTCTACATCTATTTGCGGTTGAATGCAATACTGCTAAATGGCTGCTTGGCAAGACTTTGGTGTGTTCCATTATTGTATAGTTCGAAAAGAATGAAATATAAACCAAGATCAAGCCTGTCTGGATCACACTGTATCCATTACATCAATTAAGCTACAGTATTTTGACAGAGTTGTAAATCACTGCAGACAGACCTGTTAAGATTGCCAGGGATGTGTCTCTCTGATATGACAAGGATTGTGTAAACAGACAGAAGAGCCATCAAATAAGGCCCTCAAGCAGCATGTAAGGACCATTTTCTCTAAGGTAATATTAAAAAGAATAAAACTGAACTGTTTGTTAAAAAGTCTGATATGTTTAAACAGTAATTCATTACCTTTTCTGTACATGATCACAAGTAACATCTAAATCTACCTCTTGTGATTTCACAGCAAGATGGGAAGGTTTCAGGCACTCTCTTATGAAAAGTCATTTCAAACACACCTGGCAGTGCTGTGGACTGCAGGGAAACTGGCCAAAAGAAGAGAAAAACAGTCAGTAAAGGGAGCCAATTTGAATGAGGTAAGTGACAGTTTGATGTTATGTGAAGGGACTCGACTAGCAGGTGCTTTGGAGGCTTTTTTAAACAGACATTTGAACTTTTGTGATTTGTAAATTTTTTCCCCAAGCCAAGAACAGCGAGGTAACAAGAGTCACATAATTGACCAAATTAATTCGCTAAATGACTTTTCATGTTGCCTTGCAATAAATCTCTCAGTATATCATCACAAATCAATAGGCCAGCCAGACCACCGATCACAACTGACCCTTGCATAAGCGCACCAGCATAATTCAGACCACTGTCGCTGAAATAGCCATGGTGTAGCAATTTCAAAGTCTGTGATTGTGTGATGTGGCCAGAGGACTGACCACAAAGTACTGCGGCAGATCCTTCAAAACATTACCTGGCTTTTCCACTCGAGCGGTTTATAAGCTAAAACGGGCGATATCCCTCAGTTAACAAACAATTTTGCTGTGCACGTCTTGATGTTTGGGTGATAAATGCTTGCGATGTGAACATTTGAAATAAGCAACAGAGTTTGTTTGAATTCCTTGCTGTAAAAAACCAACATGGCAATGGAAAAATGTTGTTGACTACCAGTAAGAGACGTAAATCAGCCAATATAAACACATTTAAACAGATAGCAAAGAATTCTCACTGAATATGAGTTGGTTTTATACATTTGATAAGGAATTTGCTTATATTTATGTGTTTGTGGAAAGTTATTGAAATGTTCTCCCAGGAATTACAGTGACATTGCAATGTGTTCAAAGCATCTTAACTGTGTTTTCCTGTGGTTTACACAAAAGCTTCGAGACAGTTGTGCAGATTCACGAGAGCTCGGCCGTCTCCACTACTTCTCTGACATGTTGGCTACATATGCTCCCCTGATAGATCATCCTAATCAGTGTTAGCATTGTGCAGACCGTAAACATTTCCAACGTAAGATTAATCTTTCAGTGTGTGTTTTGTATCTTGCTGTAGTTTGCTGGCGGCAACGTTAGACTGACGAATCTTTTTTCGGTTTTTCATAGTATCCTGTTTATGATGGTTCAGCTTTGAAATTAAAATTGGTGTGACAATCTATCTAAAAAATCTATATTAAGTCTATATAATTTATTTATTTTTCCTGTCAGCAGAGGGCCTGGATTGAATTCTTCTGATTAAAGCGGTTTGTGGAGTGCTGGTGGGGATTTATTTTGTGATATTAGTCCAACTAAGACTTTTTACCCCAAATTGCTTCAGAGGGACTGTGTTTGGAATTGACTTACAGTAAATTGCTTAGGATAAATGTCTGCTAAATTATACATTTTAACTTCTGCTTCATTTTATTCAGTCAAATCAAAGATGTTGTACTGAAAGTACTTTTCTCTGCACTCATTCCCCTCCCTTCTAGCATGCATCAAGCTGACATGTATTAAACATTGTAAACATGACCTCATTGTGCAAAGTGTAGTGTGCGAACTCCCATTAAAGTCATAATCCGAATCACACAGAGTAAAAGAATGACCCCGCCCCGCCTCAGTTTTAACATATTTACCCGCAAACAAATAAATACAACAGAATGACAGTTTTGAATTCAACAGGAAATAACTGTGGTCGCTCAGACATCGTGAATCAACTACATGCTGAAAAAAATAATTTTGTAGGCTAGCTTGGAAAGCTATTTTGTTCCTTTGGGAGTTTATAATGGGTTTTAAGCATATCAGTTCTTAATTTATAGGGAAAATAAGGTCTGTCACTGTCGTAAACATTACTTTAAGATATAAATGACACCTATTTATATGCAAATGTGATTGAAACGGTTTATGCTTTAAAAAATTTAAATGCTAACAAGGACTACAGCTACCACAAGGATGCATTTATGTGCTTGACCAAGTTAAAAAATGATATGATCAATAAGTTATGACAATGTATGTTTTTACATTGCTATAACGCATCAAAATAAGTTAAGGAATTTTCAACTTTTTTTTATAAGTTATACAAGTTTCAACTAATTTTTTAAAGTTAGTTTAATGTAATTTAAGTTGAAATGACTTAAACATCCAAGTTGATTGTACTTAAAAAATTTAAGACAGCTACTTTTTTTTTAACTTTTTCTATTTTTGAAAAACAGTACTATTGTACTATTGTCATAATATTTAACAATTCAACTATTTTTGATCAAATAAATGCAGTCTTGGTGAGCATAAGAGTCTGACACCAAACTTTTGAATGATTGTGTTTGCTGTAGAATAAAACAGGTAAGTTATGCCTTTTATTACCCTGTATCGATAATAGTTACATCACCACTACATAATATTGTTAAGGAGTATAACTGAGTGAAACATACAAAAGTTTCTGACCTTGTTTCCTGTCCTCATAATAGTCAGATGTCTCTCAGCCATGTGCTACCGAAGGAAGAGCATCTGTATCTTTATTTTCTTTCCCATCAGCACACTTGGGTTTTTTGGACTCGAGGGTGTATAAGACAGATATTTCTTCATTTTTCAGCCTAACTGACTGCCAAGCCTGTCTTCTCCCTAAACTCCTTTCATATAAATAAATATTATAGTATATTTTTTCAGGAAAACTTCATCTCCTGTCTAATGTATTTTTTTATCTAGATTTTGGCATGGCCTTGTGATCCCACGGGCTCTTAAACGTTATCACTTGATATACCATGTAGACTGCAGTACATGTCGCTTCTGAACATTCAGGTCATTGTCAAGGTTTATTTGTACTCTTTTAGTAATGGAGAAATATTAAATATTAATTGATTCCAAACTATTATAAATAAAATATTAAAGGGGTCATGACATGAGAAACCAAATTTGCCTTGATCTTTTGGTATATAAGAGATCTATGTACTATTAAAACTTCCTGCAAGTTTCATAGCTTAAGACGTCCTCCCCATTATAAAGGAAGCATTTATTTAATCAAGCTCTAAATACAGCTCGTTGTGGATCCATGGTATGAAGTGACGTCACGGTATGAAGTGACGTACCAGTCTTTTGCATATGACCGCCTCCAGCGCAAGACAACTACGCCTCATTTCACATCATCGCATGCGTTGTCGTGCAGCGAGTGGGTCTGTTTACAAGATGATTGCAATGCCACGCAGATGTGCTGTTCCTGCTGTGGACAAACAACATGTTTGAATACGCTGCCGAACGATCCAGACATCAGGGAAAGCAGTCGGATGCAGTTTATTTGCAGCATATGCAGCCCGCCAAAGCCTTATTTGATCGGTGAGTGATGTAGATGAGTGATAACAATGGGTGTTAACACTGAACTCTTAAACGGGAAACACCTCCAAAACAGACTGTTTGAATCAGAGGGTGAGAAACAGGGTGGGAAAAGGTCATAAATCACTCAATTTTACTACGTTTTTTTGTACAAAAAATTATAGTAATACTATAATTGCACCTAAGGGAACATAATAAAACAAAACAAAAAAACATGTCATGACCCCTTTAAATACGGCACCAGTATTTCTTTAAGAGGCTTTACACAAAATCACAACCAATGTTTGTTTCATGTGCTTTAGTGTTATTTATTCCTGAAGGACTTAAGATTATTAAGTGAACACATTCTATATTCTAAGGCAACAGGTTTAATAAAAATGTTTAAGTAAATAAACGTAATGCTTAATTGAAAAAAATAAGGTAGGCTATGTGAACTTGAGAATTTCACATTACTTTTTTTTTTTGATTACCAGTAAGCATGAAGTTTATTTACTTAATAATTTTAAGGCAACGGGTTTACTAAATCTTTTTCAAGTTGAGTCAACTGATCACTTTTTACAGTGTAATAAATGGAACAAAATATCTGTCAATTTAAATAAGATGAATGGAACTTTCAATGATTTTTTTTTTCTTAATAGAATGGGAAATCATCCAAGACTGCAGTGAGGTTTCCTATAGGAGGCTAAAATACATTTATGATGGATGTATTAATCAAAATATTTGGAAAGGTGTTTTGCACCATAATGAAACTATTGACTAGGTTCTGTACAGTACAAGGTCCTTAGGAGTACTTTGCCTTTATCTGTGTCAAAGGGATTTATATGCAAACAGACAGTGATTTGTACTTTTTGTTGTCTCTTAGGATTGATGGGGTCAGAAAGTGATTCAAGGTCATGTCTCCAGCTCTGCAGCAGATGAAAGTAAACGTCCTCCAGGGCGTTCAGCATGCTTCTCTTAGACAACCACCAGATGGGAGGAACATGCTACATGACCTGACTGTTGTCTTGGCCTTCGCTCACTCACTCTCACACAGACCACGTCGTAATTTGCAAACCTGTATGACAGACTTCTCAAGATGATTTTTTTTTTACATCTTTTGTTTTCTCCTTATATTTTTTGGATGTGTGTGTTTACTTTTGCCTTGTCATGACTGTGTATTATGAATTGCATGGTTTGAATTAGTTATAAATCAGAAGGTGAACTAATTTATTCTCACTTTGTAATATTTTTGAACAAATAAACAGAACTAAAAAGTGAAATTAAAAGTTTGTCAGGTAGGATAGATAGATAGATAGATAGATAGATAGATAGATAGATAGATAGATAGATAGATAGATAGATAGATAGATAGATAGATAGATAGATAGATAGATAGATAGATTTATTTATTTATTAGATTTTATTTAGATTAAGTTTAAAGAAGACAAATTCCTTCTGAAAAAGACTGGTGGCACCAAAGTCTGAGCAAATCACGTCACAATGTTTTGGCTCGCTGTCGCCCCCGTTCGGTGAGGTCACGCCATTACCACGCGCTTGCACGTGCTTTATGAATATTCACGCGGGAGTGGGACGGCTGGTGTCGAGTTTCACTCGAGGAGGTTGAGAGCGTGTGTTGGAAGTGAGGATTCTGGAGTTGGATGCTGTTGTTGAGGCTGACGGACTGATTTCATCCTGTCTGCTGCGCTCAGTTCGGAGGACAGAGCCCGTTTGAACTGGTGCAGCGTATTCTGAGCTTGACAACAACAGGGGAAATACAAAAAACTGGAAATAGTGGAAGTTATTGTGGCACGCGAAAGTTAACTTGTGGGAAGATGGATATAATCTAAAACGGATTTTTTGAAACGACATTTCATTTTTGGGTGGTTTTCCTGCAGTTGAACGTTAAAACAGACTGGATCTCTCTCATTGAAAAGCAAGAACAGATGAGTGTAAGTGTTTCATGGACATTGAACAGATTTTATATCCCATAATTAAGCGACAAAACTACAATGCTTTCATCTTAGTCAATTCGCGCGCCTATGGCAAGCCGTGTTAACAATTATTCCTTAAAAACGGGCTACTATCTTGATATTACTAATAGTTATATTTTGACTTGTAATAAATAGCCGAATTAGCCAATTGTTACTCTATCAATCTAATAAGCCACTTATAATTTGGACACTATTTGGACAATACTCGCTAGGCTACTTATTAACTTGGACAGTTGGCCTGTTCCATATTCCAGTTTTACTGTTACAAATAGCAGTAGGCCTATTAAATAAAGCAACTGTAACTGAGACAAAAAAAAAAAAAAAAATAGTAGGCTATAGTGTAAATAATAATGATAGTGTAGAAGAGTTGGCCTATAGATAACGAATAGATAGGCTAACTATAGAACAAGACCTCATGATTAGTTATTGGACATAGGAACGGTCCGGAAAACAAGATTTTTGGTGCAATTGGACTAACGTTTCTATTTATTAAATGATTAGTAACTGAAAGATAGATAGGCTACTAGTGAGTTTTAAGGAATACATGCTAACACAGCTTGCCATAGTCGCTTGTGCAGTGTATTCTTTGTGGACTAGAATGGAAGCATACTGTAGCATAATGGCAAATTTTGTCAGTCATATACATTAACAAAGATTTTTGAATTTCTCATTGCAAAAGACATTAAAATCACTGCGGTTATTGAGCATTGTCATAAGTTTAGAAGTCCATGGCCATGCATTTAGTTTTACTGCAGTGTTTCATGTGCAATCCAAAGCTTTGGTGAGACAATTGAAAAGGAAGAAGTTGTAATTCAGACTTGAGAAAATTCTTTGTTTGAGTACATTGCATTTGTTTTTGGGCTTAATACATCTTCAGGTCAGTTGTTTGCATCTAGATTTATGATGGTTATGGTTATCGTAAATGTGTATATGATGGTTATTGTAATCTTTCTGAAGTGGAAGTGCATGCATTGTTTTTGTTTCTTTTAGATGGTAGAAATGGAGGTTAGGCAACTCTAAAAAAATAAAGTTTCTTGGAATGAATCAGACCTGCACCATAGTACTGTTAGTAATGAATCAATGCAATCAATCTGACAATCTGTCATAATGCAGCTGATATTAATATCAATACTAAGTTAAGAGAGCTATTATATTTCTTAACCATGACTCACAATACACAGTAGAAGTCGGTTGGTTAAGAGATTTTCTGTGGTTCACTGCTGCAGTTTGACCACTGAGCTACAGTTATTTGTATATTCTGCACTGCTGTTTTTAATCTAGCCTTGTATTGGTGTAACCCATATGCGGGCCGCAAAAGCCTCCCAAACGTTTATTTTCATTGAGGGGGTGATTTGTATTACATAACTCTAGTTCTTTGCTTTTGAGAATGAATTAGAGAATACATAAAATGCTAAAGGAGCAGCTGTTGGCAGCCTGTGAAAACCTTGAGAGGTGAAAACCACGGAAGGTTACTTATCAATAAGGTTATTGAGGTTACTTATCAACTAAAGAATAACCCCTACAAAATTAGTAATGTATCTGATTTCAAATTCAACAAATAAACGTGTTGCATCCACTGTATCACATGCAACATTTCCAATTAAATTACAGTTTTAATGTATTATTAAGGTCACCCTTAGCCTGTCCTTTCTTGGCCAGTGTATCTCAGATTATATTTTTGGCAATGTGTTGGACCTCAGAGGAATTCAGTTGCAGAATAACAGGGGCAGATGTCCAGTGGTCATTTATTTAACTTGGTTGACACGGCAGAGCATATAGATTTTCTCTCCTTGCAAGACATTCCTCTTAAATTGGTTGATCAGTGGAATTCTTTTGTTAGCCATGGAGAAGTGCTGTGCTTTTGTGTTGGTGACTGGCTGGTGTTCATCTAGACCGCATTCCAAATCTCCCTCTGAGGATGAGAATAATAAATATTCATCTAGATAATAAGGTTGTTTTCACTCATTCAGCTCAGTTGACTTCAATTTCTCTGGTTCGTTGGTTGCCAGTGCGATACTGCAGATATAAAGCTACTGTTTCCACCTCTCTCGTTGAATTTTGAGGCTAGATTATAACGCCCCACCCATCACCATCCGTTTGCTAAACTCCACATGTTCGCACTCACGGTTTTGGGATCTATCCATAAGATTAGTCAGTCCCATCCCAAGTTAATTCATGTTTCAGTTTGTTCAGTTGAAGTCATGAGCTTGAAAATGAACTGTGTTCCTCACGCAAATAAGCAGACTGCATCAGGCTGTTTAGAGTATAATGGTGTTTAAATAAGAACAACATGTTTGATTCAACAGCCACAATGAAACATTGAGAATCTAATAAATCAAAGATAAAACTAGAAGGCGACTGTGCTAGACAGGAAGTGTAGTTGATTCTGGAGCAAGCCGGGCTGAGGAAAGGTTTAGAGCTTGAACCATTTTTTATTAGTTTCTAGACTAAGCGAAATGTATAAAGTTTGCTAAGAAAATAGCAGCAGAATTGATGTCTGACCCTCAGACAGAGCAGAACCAGATCGAATGCTGAAGGGCTTTCAAGACATTCCAGGGATTATGTCACCAGACTCGTCCCAATGGACGATCGGTTAATTTCTCAGCTCTGTCCCTGACCTCGGACTGTCTCGGGTGAGCTGAGATTCATTCGGATGTTGGGGGAAAAAAGTGGGGTCGTTGTGCAGTCACACACTCACAACTTTACATCACTCTTGATCTCATCCTTTTGGCTCAGGAAAGGATTCTCTGATGATCAGACAGTTCCAGTACCTCTGCTGTGGTGTAGTTAAACCCATCCTTACAGGTCTCTGGTGGAGCTCTAAAACCGTAAACAGTTGCAGCATCTGGTCTCCAGAGTGGTGTGCAGAGATTGCATGCCAGAGGGCTCTTGCCCCTCGTCTGCATTTCTCATTAGGTTCTGAAGGGCGGTGTGTCTGTACACATGTCCTATAAAGCCCTGTAGGGTCAGTTTGTGACCTTCTTGTATTTACTGAAAAAATACCTTTGTGCCCTGCTGCTGGTTGTTTTTAAGGGGACTTCCAATGTAGTAAGTGTACAGTTTATGACAACTGTAATATAATAATGAACACCTGTAGCTGGGATTTTACATAGTTATACATGTTTGTTGCCCTTAGCATGCCTAATAATAATTATGGCATGAATTATACATTCATTGAAGCACAGGGATGGGAGATCATGCTGCACACACACACAAACATTCAAGAGCACAGAAACTTATCAACACTGCCCTGCAACTTTTATTTAAGGTATAGTTCACCCTAAAATGAAAATGATGTCAGTCATTTACTCATTAATTTAAGTCATCATTTACTCACCCTGGTGTTGTTCTAATGCCTTATTCCTTGTCTTTTTCGGACCACAAAAGAAAAAGAAAAAAAGATGTCTCGTTCGCGCTGGTCCATATAATGACAGTAAATAGTGACCAGCATGGCAGCATCAGGCTTTTTAAAAAAGATTCAAATAATCACAGAATAATCCAATGCGACATGTGCCATATGTGAGACTCCACTAGAGCCGCAGTTTACTCTTTCTTGCCCAGAAAAAGCATACAAGTTGTGAGAAATCAAGACTAATAAATACATGACATGAAATGCAAGTTTCCGTGTACTTTCTTTACTGTGGTATATCTCTAGACCGGAATTCCAGTTGTCTGATGACAGTCTGTTCAGAATGACAGTTGAGGTGTCGCGTGTTTGATAATCTTGATTTTTCACAACTTGTGTGCTTTTTTTGGGAGCATAGCCATGCACAAAAGACCAACGGCCAAGGTCAGGAATTTCAATAAGTAATACATTCAATTTCTTTAATGTACAAAAAGTTACTTTTTTTCTCCAAACCTCACTCAGAATACCCTCAGAACACTTGGAATATAGCCTACGACACGTGTCTCATGGGATCATTCTGTGATACTTTTGTGTCTTCTTTAAAAAGATTGATGCTGGTCGATATTCTCTGCCATTTTTATGGATGAGCATGAGCGATAATTAAAAAAAAAAATTCTCATTGTATAGCCAATAAAGGAAAGAAGGGCATGCCAATAGAACAACTCCAGGGTGAGTAAATATGACTTAAATTTTATTTTACAGTGAACTATTCCTTTGATAATTGATTGATTACAATAATTTGTGGTTTTGTACTTTCTAGGACCAAGTCAAATACATGGCTGTCATGTTTTCTGCAATGAGTCAAATCGACAGAATTACAAAGATACACAACCCAACTTCTTATGGGCTAGTGTTGTTAAAAGTACCGACTTCAGTACCAAGTCGGTACTGAAATTTAAAAAATGTGAAGCTTTGAGCGCTGTTGAGCATAATCGTAAACACATCTGATTGGCCATTGTGTTCACGCGCTCATCGGATATGTCTGTGATTAGCTACAATGATCAATACACGGGAGCCTTTGAGAGCACACGGAAGTGTTTGAAAGTTTTTTTTTTTTTTTTTTTTTAAACGGGAGCAGGAGCTTTTGAAAGCATAAGCAGCCGGCTATCAGAGGACTGGTCTGCCGATAGACGCCTGCTTTCAAACGCTCCCGTGTGTATCTGTGTACGTTTTTGAAGCGCTGATCATTGTAGCCAATCACAGACATATTTGATGAGAGTGTGAGCACAATGGCCAAGAGGTGTTTACGATTCCGCTCAACATCGTTCAAAGCGTCACATTTTTTAAATTTCAGTACCGACTTGGTACTGAAGTCGGTACTTTTGACAACACTATTATATAGGCCATCTCTTATGAATTATTATAACTTCATATGATTGTCTAATTAATTCCTAATACTTTTTTCTTGTTGAAAATTCACTTTCATCATGAAATATATCAGGTTTAGGCAGTCAAATGGCTTATGAATGTTGTTTCGTATTGATTTCTGTGGAATGTGCAGATTTCCCCCCCAAAATCAGTGCAAAAAAAATCTGATGACAATGTATTTTGTTGCTGTCTTTCCAAGAGACTTAGCCTAAGATAGTATATAACATAAAATGGATAACTGTCAAAGTAGCATTTGTAATAGGTGTAACTTGAATCTCCTGAGGGACAGAGGAAGACAAAATATTGCGGCTATGGCAGTACGACTCAACCTGATATGGATTTGTTTGACTGTGGGTTCAACAACTCAAATATATATGGTTCTCCATATGGCAACAGGCATACCGGACACGATACCTCTCTTTGAAATTATCTGCAAATGGGATGGTACAGTCTGTGTTCAGTTAAAACTACACACAGTAAATTTCATAAACTCTGTACTGAACTCATCCGCTTGCTGCAGCCAGATGTTTCCAATTTCGCACCGTAACCGAAGCTGTATCAGTTGGTGTCATGTTCAAAGGACCCAGCAGCACGTGTGGTTTTTTGTTTTCTTCAGCACGCAGACCTTTTCCACAAACATTTCCACAAACACACTCAGCAGGTTGGAGGGTGTGGGAAAAAGATGGTCCCCTGAAGCCAGAACATCCTAAATGCTGGCCAAACCACGGCTGATAGGGCCTTGTTTTTTTCCCCATGGCACAAATGTATCTGATGTAGATTAGCAGTGCACGTATCTGAGGCCTGCAGGTGGTTTTCTTCTTTCCCACAAGCTCCTGTGGTGCACATCATCTACCATGGCTTATGTTGGACTACTGTACTGAGAACGTGGGATCACCTCAACCACTGAGTATAGGTAAAGGGATGGTGGCACAAAATGCTGCATTTCCTACAGGATTTTGTGAATCGGTGGTGGGTGGACCTTGGTCCCTCTAGGGGGTTCTGTGGGCATGCCCCCCTGTATGAAAATTTTGTACATTTTAAAGGCAAATTCATCAATCTGGTGCACTTTGGTAGTTCAAAATTAAGATTTCCAACCCATAGGCCTATTCAGTTTGCAAATTAAACAAAGAAGAAGTAATTGATGTGTACCTGAACTTTAAAGGATTCTCAAACCTCTTTTTAGTTGTGATATTGTATCAGTCTAAATTACACTTCATAAGAATTATTATTATTATGACAGTAATAGCCATATATTGTAAAACAAATGCATTGAAAATTAAATAAAACCTTCATAATTAATTTTGTCAAGATTTCTATACTTGAAAGAGTTAAACACGTGAGCTTTTATTTTAACGGAAACTGCCATCAAAAGTCATGCTTTTATTTTGATGGAAAGCAAGTTTACAAACTTGTCTCATTACAAATCTAGTGAAATGCTGCAATCGTCAACTGCGAATGTGAAAATAATGTGTAGTTGGTGCCTGCTGCGTTTCCAAATGCACACTAAACTCAGCACATGCACAGATAGAGTTCACTGCATTCATTCACTGTGAACTGAGACAGTGAGGTGATCACGTGCTGATCGTGTGAGGGAAGTGCACACTTCTCTTTGCGCAGTGCAAACTAACAGTCTTTTAAAAAGGACACAAAGCCTTATCGCACTTTTGATTTTAGTTTGTTTGAGAGCAATGGTGGCCGCCACAAATAAATCAATGTATGGAAAACACTGAAATGCATTTAATGAATCCCATCCGCATTTTCAAAGTCTTTTGATTGTTTGATTTGCCTTAATGATTCTGGTTCCTTAATGGCTATTCTTATAGTAATTGCAAGGAATAGATATTTTCACACAAATGTATTGAAAAAAGTAAACTTAAAATAAAAAATCTCATTTGTTTTGGAATTGGAATGTACTGGTTCTGCTGTATGTTTTTGGCTTCAACAAAGAATCAACTCATTAGACTTTTTTTAATCGGACTACACAGTTTGCGCTATTTGTATTTTATTAACTAAAAAGAGTAATTTGTTCGGGAGTCGGTTCCTGTATTATTATTATCATTGTTTTATAAGGATCCGGTTCTAAATAAGAATCGGTTCTTGATTTCCAACCCTAGTTATAGGCGCAGTGTGTGCGTGGGTGGTGTTTGCAGATCTTTAAGATACTCCATTATTGTAGATAAGTGCTTCAACATGAGGCTTCTCTTGCCAAGTCTCACTGGATCTGAGTGATTTACTCAAACACCCAGAAGTTGTATTGGAATTGATCACGATTGGCCAGGTTGGTTGTTTTCTTTGATTTCTTTTGGTTATCTTGTAAAAGCAATAAAATATTAGGAAAATAATCCCAGTGTGACAGCATGTTTGCTTGAGATCAAATGATAGTCAACGTGAAGTTAATTTGGCCCAGCACTAAACATGCTTTAAAATGGAAATATTTGAGTTGCCCAATGTTGAGATTGATGGTGTTACTTTATGGCTGCTTAGGGTTTCTTTTTTAGGTCTTTTTGGCTTTCAGGACCTTTTCTCACTCATCATTTACACTGAAGGGGCCAATATATTGTCTTTACCTCATTCGCCCTCTCAATCTAACCAAAATGAACTTTAGAAAAAACATAATTTTTTAAAGCCGTGTTTGCAGTCATTACAGTCTTCCAGCGTGAGTGTTGTTTGAGGTGTCGTGAGCAACGTGGACGTCTTCCACTGGTTGGGAAAACGTTTTGGACATCGAGTGATAGATGATCAGTGTTGGTCTGGCCAGCTGTGGTTGTTTTCATCCCCAGCGTCTTGGCCAAAGTGGTTTCAGTGTTTAGCAGAGCAGCTTCTTTGGGATTGTTTAACTCCAGTTTTCTGCTCTGTCAGATCTTTGGAACCGTTGTGTGGAATGAAAGTTCTGGCTAATGGAGGAAGGCTGCAACACTTGCTTAGAAATATTAGTGGTCTAGATACCCACAAATCTGCTATCTTCTCTTCTTGGGAATGGAAGATTTTTTTTTTTTTTAAGTACAAAACTGCCCTGAGGTGCTTGGAATCAGCAGGTGTGAACAGCTTGTAGACCATTATTAAATGTCATTGTGGGCATTCTTTAAATTAGATAGGGCAGACTTGTTTTCACTTCATCTGTGTCAGGTTTTGTCAAGGGATAGACTGTGCCTTGCATACAAAGTGTTTTCTTTTTTCTTCAAATGGGCCATTTTCTATAATTAAACCATGAGCCCTTTGTCATATTAAGTGGTCTGGGTTAAACACATGACCCAGAGCGCTGGAAAGATGCCCAAAGATGGAAAGTCAGAAACAGTGATGTAACACCTCTAACAAAAGTAGTTAAGATATATGACCAACGTCTTGAATGGTTTGATCTGTATGCACCCTACTATATAAATATGGTTTATGAATAATATGTTATAGTCAAACTTTATATTTAGATTCATGAAGAGAGAGAAATACTCTTGGATTCAGAAACATTAAATGCAAGAATAAGAAACTTATCTTGGACAAAATAGCAGTTGTCTAGGTTCGTTTGCTGTGGTACATGTCCAGCCCTTTGGAGGTCTGCTCCAGCCGTTAGTAAAAGTGGCAGTGCCCGTTGAACATATCTGTGTAACTTTCTTTCAGCCTTTGACAATGTTTTGGATATTGCCTCAATGTCTGGAGAACAAATCATAATATTTTTGTTCACAGTCAAATTTAGTATTTTGAAGCATCTGAATACGTACAGCGTGTTTAAAATATACTCTGTAATTTAATAAATAAAATAATTTTTTTATGTTTTATGGGGATATTTCATAGACATGATTTTGATACTGTACAAACTGTATTATAACCCTAAACCTATCCATCATAGCTAACTTTCTGCATTTTTAGCTTTTCAAAATACATCACTTGATTTATAAGCTGTTTTTCTCATGGGAACCAAAAAATGTCCCCACAAGGACAGTGATTTTGGATATTCCCATCTTTGTGGGGATATTTTGTCCCCATAACGTAGGGTTTACCCGGACCACACACACACACAGACTTCAACACACACAGACTTCAACAACTGGTCGTTGTATTTAGAGGTTTGGTGCACATAATCTACGTTGGAGGTATTGTGTGTGAGTGTGTGTGTGCTTTCTTGTACTTTCTTAAACATATGAGAGTGTTCCTGCTCGTGTGTGTGTGTGTGTGTGTGTGTTTCTCAGTCCATGTGATGCTGACAGACTGAAATTAGCTTTGGATTCCCATATGCACAGGGCAGGCTTCCAGCAGACCCCAATTACAATGCAGCAAAGCCAGAGAGGGTGCAGGGCAGACTGTGTGGAGCCCTCCTGGTCTGCTCCGTCGCTCAGGCACACACACACACACACACACACACACACTGTCACTACCACAGACTTGACAGACTACCGCAATGAGGCGCACAGCACGCACTGATCTGACTCACACACACGGGCGCTTACACACACTTTTATATGGACACCTGCATCATCAGACTCATTCACACACATTTTAGATTAACCACATGTGCAGCTGTGTGCAAGATTCAACACCACCAGTTATTCTGAAGTTAATCGACTTAAACCTACACACAGATTGAGACATACTTACCTAATTAAAACAAATACCTTGTGGGGTAGAAAAGGAAAAGAATTAGCATTAGAATTTTGCAGAGGGAAAAAATATTTAGCTGGAGTCCACCACCGGAGGGAGCCTCTCTGATTCCTACAGTATGGCAGAGCAAAAGTATTTCCTGTGAATCTGTTTTTATTTACTTTATGAAAACATGTGAAATTCTGTGGTTTATAGTAAAGAATTTTATTGTGAAGTAAGTTATTTTTCTTTTGCAGTAATTGAGAATGACATGATTATTTCCCTTGGCCTGAAATTGAATTTTGTGGCTTTTGGTAGTAATGCAGATGGTGACAGGCTCATCTTAAAAGTGCTCATGTTTTCATTTTGTCATCATGCCTCTATATATACATGTATACATGAGGACAAAATGAAAACATGATCAAACATATATATACACACACACACACACACACACACACACACATAGTAGCTTGAAATTATGCAGCTTTTGAAAACGAGTGTGCATAAAGTCCATAATGTGTGTCTAGCTTGCTTTTGAAAATAAAGGGGGTCAATGTGATTTACAGTGTTGTTTCAAGAGATTTAGTCAAAGGCAGTCAAATATGTACCTTTGGTTGTGAATACAATTTTCCTGTAGTACTTTTTATACCACAAAAGGAACCAGAAATCCACTCAATTCATTATTCCTCGGATAATAAGCTCTCTCATAACTTTAGAAATTTCATCTCCTTTCTGCTTTGCAGATCCTTAATACTTAAAAAGCTGGCCTAGATGAGTCAAGTTCCTCTAACAAGCAGACATACATATTTAAGCTGTGTGTTAAATGTTTATAATTCATTTGGACCCAGAAAGATTCTACTCCAGGAATCATCTATAAATGATTTTGTTTCATAATTTCAGCAATAAGGTCGTCATAGTTTGCAGGTCCACAAGCTACAATTTTATGGATGAGGAATTGCTAATTTAAAAAGGAGCTGGAAGAACACTCATAGGAGACCTTTGTGGTTTTAATATATTAGAATTGGCCCACCAGCGTTTTTCTAGATTCATTTTGTGCATTAGTGTTGGCATTTATATATGACAGGGTTAAAACTGAGTTGGCTTTAAAGGGTACTCTTGGCTCTCTTTTGCATCAATGTGGGTTGCAGTTGTATAGTTTTACTAAAAAGGGGGGGCTCATGTTAGCCACAGTCTCTATTTTAAGCTCCTGTCCATCACTCCACTGATATTTTGCTGTAGGAGGACATTCCTTAAGTTTACACCCCAAAAGAAATCAGAGTTGATGTATTGAGTTGTATTTTAATGAGGGTTTCAAGCTTGGATCTCTCTAACATGCATGCCAAAATTGACTAAAATCATCAATATAACAGGATGACATATTGACTCAATTTAAAGGATATGTTAATCAAAAGACACAAACTATAGCCTAACTAAACCTAAGACTTGAATTTCTTTTAATTTTAGTACAGACTAGAGCAGCTTCTCGCATAAGCTGTAGCAATAACGTCTTGACTTATTAGCTGACAGTAAAATGGAGGAACAATGTGTGCACATGGTGTGCTGCTGCATTATTAAAAGAGAACCCATGCAACATGTGGAAAGCCACTTAAGCATTCTTGTCATAACTGTAACCGAGCCTGCTTGTGTAATCCATCTTTCTGTAATGCATGCTTCTTTTTTTTGTGATAATGTTGGACTGTTTTCTCTTAGTTCACTTATGCTTGTTTCTCTAACTAATGTCCTTTTCCATTTGTCCTGTCAGGTTTTTTAAGAAGAATTTTCAATGAAGAGAGAAGGAAGGACAATTATGGATCCATTGCATCAAAACAGGACTTTGAAGTGGTGGATATTGGTGATCCTCTATGTGGCACTACACCTCATGATCATCCAATCATCTATGGCGCCAGGCGCATTGCAGCTCCAACTAGATGAGGAACAACCTGCAGGAACTGTAGTAGGTGACATCAGTGCTGGCCTCCCACCTGACATGATTGCAACCCACTATTTCATCTCAGATCATCAGGGCACAGGTGTTGGCACCGATCTGGATATCGATGAGAGTACAGGGATCATAAAAACAGCAAAAGTCTTGGACAGAGAAGTACGGGACCGTTACAGCTTCATAGCAGTCACCATGACCGGTATAACCGTAGAAGTCACCATCTTAGTCAATGACATCAATGATCACGCACCAGTGTTCCCCAGAAAAAGAGCCACATTTAAAATCCCAGAGCAGACAACCATTGGCACCAAGTTTCCTCTTGATCCGGCTGTGGATGCAGATGAGGACCAGCTCACTACGCAAGGTTACATCATAAAAGATGGAAATGTAGGACAAGCTTTTCTTCTTGAAACCAAACGAGGATCCAACAAAGTCCTTTACTTGGATTTGGTGGTCAATGCGGTTTTGGACAGAGAGACAAGATCTTCGTATACTCTACTTTTGGAAGCATTTGATAGTGGTTCACCCAAGAGGACAGGACAGATGATCCTGGACGTGACTGTGCAGGACATCAACGACAATGCCCCAGTCTTCAACCAGAGTCGCTACCATGCAATGATCTCCGAGAACCTTCAACCTGGGAACAATATACTGCAGGTGTTTGCTTCAGATGCTGATGAAGGTGACAATGGGTTGGTTCTCTATGACATTAACAGAAGACAGAGTGATCCTGATCGCTACTTTGTCATTGACTCTCGAACTGGAGTTATCACTCTGAACAAGCTTTTGGATTTTGAGATGAGAAGAGTTCATGAGCTTGTGATACAGGCTCGGGACAATGCTAGTCAACCAGAGATCACCAATGCCTTTGTGACCATCCAGGTGCGAGATTACAACGACAACCAGCCCACCATGACCATCATCTTCCTCAGTGAGGATGGTTCTCCACACATCTCTGAAGGAGCACAGCCGGGCCAGTATGTGGCTAGGATTTCAGTCACGGACCCTGATTATGGAGAATATGCCAATGTGAATGTATCTTTGGAGGGAGGTGATGGAAAGTTTGCTTTGACCACCAAAGACAGCATCATTTATCTCATCTGCGTGGATAAGATACTTGATCGTGAGGAGCAAGACCACTATGAACTCCGAGTCATGGCCACAGATTCTGGCACCCCACCATTACGGGCAGAGTCTTCATTTACCATTCAGGTCACAGATGTTAATGACAACCCACCTTTGTTTGACCAGCAGGAATACACCCAGGTTATTCCAGAGGTGACCTTTCCGGGAAGTTTTGTTGTACAGGTTACAGCACGGGACAAAGACCAGGGACCCAATGGGGATGTTCAGTACAGCATCCTACAGACTGAAGGAACTCATTCAGATTGGTTCAGTGTTGACACAGTTACTGGTATTGTCACCACCCTGACCCAGCTAGATTATGAAACTGACCCTATACCGAGTGTAACTGTTGTTGCCACTGACAGGGGTCGACCGCCACTGTCTTCTACAGCTGTGGTCAAAGTGATCCTACAGGATATTAATGATAATGAACCTGTGTTTGGCAGCAAGTTCTACAATGCATCCATCAAGGAGAACGCCGCAGCAGGGACCTGTTTCATGGAGGTAGGACTATCATTTCTTTGTCTTCAAATGCTGAATTTGTATTCTACTGATATATATGCACAATTTTGGGGCTTTTTAAAGAATGACCTGTGTGAAAACCCCAATGTGGAATGACTTGTGTATTATTAAGACATATTGCTAGAATGCTCTTTTAAAGTGTGTAAAATGAGTAAATGGAAACAGTCGTTTTAGGAAATTAACTTGGAAACCAGCATTATGAATTGTAAGATATTGAAGAGTGAGCTTAAGTAAGCTTTGTTTGGGTTGGACTACTTCAGTAAGGAGTTACTCTCCTCAGGCTGTGGGAGATTGTTTTTTACTAGCTGTTTTTACTTAGACTTCTCAATGTTTTTTACTGTATTGCATAAGGTGGTTCAGATACGCTAGGTGCGCATTTAAAGGCAAAAGACTTCTGATTCTGGTATTTACAAAGAACAGGTTCTAGATTCACAACCCTACATTTCATGTGAAAATGACATTGGATAAAGTGTGAGGGGTCAGTTGAGGTTTGGACTTTGGTCTCATCTGGCCAAGAATTCTTAGTCCCTGTTGACTGCTTACTATAAAAGGCACATTCTGCGTTTTATCAATGTCTGTACAGGGACTTCAAAGTGTTTTTCTAATAAGTTTCTCCACAGGCAAATACAAAGCTCGTAATACATTTCCTAGTAAATCAAAACGTGTAATTTCACATGGTCACATATCAAGTGAAGGCACATTAATGCTTTCTCTGTGGTGGATTTGTGCTGGCGGGGGTTGAGACACACTCCAGCGAGCTGACAGAGGGCCCAGCAGACGGGAACTTGGCCCTGGGGTTTCTCCGGAGAGAGGGAGGATCGTGCCTGGGAGAGATTTTGGGACTGACTGACTGCTTTCTGCTACAGAGTGGGAATAGGAGCTGCATAGGGTCAAGTGGGAGGTCTGGGAGTAAAATTAGAAGTTTATAGTGGTATTACTTAAGTTCGGAATTAGGAATCGGATCAGCAGGACTCAGGTCTACAAATCAAGTGCAAATCAAATCTGATTGTGGCTCCTGTCTTACTGTCAGTTTCCATCCTCATTCAACGAGTGCTAATGGTTCACAGACAGTTGCGAAAAGACTCGAGTTTTCAACATAAGAACAATATAAGGAGTTACTAAGTCTATCCTTACAACCATCAAAGCAAACTTGCCAAGGACGAGGTCCAAACCAACTGTCTCTCAGGCTGTGGCACAAACGACTGCTGTAGATGGGGAGCTGGCATGCCACTCAAGAGCAGTTGGGAGTTTGATGATGCACAGACTGCAGAAATCACTGCCAAATCCACATCCAAGCATCACAGCACGGCACTTGATGAGTTGCTTTTTTCCCTTCATCAGAGATCCCTGTGCGCAGAGTTCCCACCGCCTCCCTTTTTCTGAATCAAAGCTTCTGTCCAAATGCCATTACAATGGGTCTATTGTGATCATTCATTTAACATCTGAACTGGGCTTGATTTCATTTTTTCCAGTGTATCCCTCAGCAGAGTTGATTAGTTTAATGTGTACTGGCACTGGCGGTTTACTACATTTAAATTTTTTGTCACTTTGCTTGTGCGTCACTGCCGTTGGGCTGAGGAATAATTAAATTGGTTTTATTTCTCTTTTGGTGGAATTTCCACTCTTTGTATTATGAAAACTCTAGCTACTCTCTCCAGTTTTGTTTTAACCGCAAAGATAACACACAAAAGACTTGTGGCATTGGAATCAAGGGTGTCTAAAATTATAAGACATGTTACTAAATTCTTAAAATGACCATAACCCTGCTTTCAATTATTATGCTACTCTATTATTTAGAAGGGATAAAACTTAAAAGTTGATAATCAGTGTTGGGTTGGGCAGGGTTTATAGTTTACAATTTTAATTAATGTTTTTATCAAGTCAGTTTTATTTCATTTTAAGTTAAGTTTTAGTTAATTTTATTTCATTAAATTTTTTATATCATTGTTAGTTTTATACTTTCAGAATGTTTAGTATTTATTTTAGTTTCAGAATTTTAGGGCTGCCAAAGTGCTAACTGATATCATTCAAAAATGTTTAAATTTAAAATGTCTCAGCACTTTCTAGTGTTATTTGTATCTAGTAGCATTTTCATGTTTAATGGAGGCACGTTATACATTTTTATAATATATTATGTATCCAAAACTAAAATTATTTTTGTTTCAATTTTTATCTTATTTTAGTTATTATGCTAGCTTTTGTTTTTATTTATTATATCATGTAGAATATTTTCTAAAGTTTTGTGCTGTAATAGTTACTACAAAGTTTACAAACTTTTCCTCAAACAGTCATTTCCTCAATCGAGGTAATTTATTAATACCTAAATATTGCTTCCAGCTGGTATAATTCCAAATCCCAAATCTTGGTAACTATCTATCCATCCCTGCTATTGTGTGATATTGTGAACCCTCTAACCGTTTGGAAAGTTTGGAGCTGTAATGGAGGACCCAGATGAAAGGCTTCTCTTTGGTACATGTGTAAGAATGTCTTGAACTCAGCTGCTGTTTTGTCTCTTCTGCAAGGACACTTCACTTTTTTAGGCTATTCACAACACACTCCAACTGTGGTCTTGGACATGTTCACCACCGGGATGACGAGTTTTTCACTCTGTGTGAGGCAGCTGCATAATTGGTACATCTAGTCAAGTCTCCTTTTTCTTCATGATTTGAATTGAGAGAGCTGTGAAAAAGATGGAGTGTGGTTGCTCCACAGGTCTCCACAGCACAATAAGCCAGGAAAGGCTTTTGTCCCATTCAGATTCATTGAACGCCTTGAACAATCATCTGTTAGCATAGTCTCGTTAGCGCTGCATTTTATTTCTAAAGCCATTTTTCTCTTTTTTCATTGAAACACTCATCTTTGTGCTTGTTTGTTCTATTTTTCTGTGATTGTATAATGGGCTCAAGCAAACAGTACTGTTCTCATGCACAGTAGGGCTGGGAGATATTGAATATTTATTTACAATATATAGGCTAAGCAGTTATTGCACTTTTTGTTTGGTCATTATTTTTCTTAAAGACCACTCAAACCTCTACGCACACCTTGACAATAGAATCCCCGTTGGCCAGTACATTTTTTTAGTTTACTCGCTCGCCAGACTGATAATTTAATGATAGAACTTTAGTAATTAGAACTAAAACTTGGTAACCATGTATGCATATTTGTCATTTTAACTGAATTTAAAAGAGGCTAAAAAAAGTATTGATTTGATTTTTGATTTCTCAGCCCTAGTCCTCTAAAGAGGTGTAATGGCAAAAGTTAACTTGACTTTTAGGGATGTTCTTCCTGTCTCATGGGGAGCTGTGTGCCTCCACAACTTCTTATCTGATCTAACTTCACAGCTCATTAAGAGGGTGTCAGTACAACCACACCACCCCAAACCTTCTTAGAGAGATCTGTCAACACTGAAGGCTCTTTAAGAACTTGAGAGGAGTCCGAATATTTGAGCCAAACCAAAATATTTTGGCATTTGCCCGTTTCAAAGCTCTGAGTAGCCTACAACTTGTGCGTCTATCAGTTTTCCCTATAGCCTCAAAGACGTTTCCTGTCTCAGTCGTTTCTTGGCAACTCTCTGCTGGAAGTGAACTCCAAGTCCTGCAATGTCCTTGAAAAGAAATCACTGATATTGTTTCATTTATCTTCCTCAGTCTTTGATTGCTCCCGTGCTTTTAAAAATACACTCGCAGGGCTTTCTTTGGTCAAGGGCAGCACTATATCTCTCTGCTGCTTCATTGCCAAGGTGTATTCGTGTTCGGGACAGTTTGGGGCAAATTACTCATATCACAGCATCAGACAAGTGCACTCCAGCTGTGCCTTTTTTCCTGCATCTTTAGACATTAAATCACCCAACTTGTTGAAATGTCAGAGGCAGAGAGAGGTTACCGAATACTTTCAGCATCTGCCCCCCAAAAACCTGATATAACCCGATACCTGATTAAATTACACACCAGATCCATAATGCATCCAGACTACGGAACATAAATATATTTATAAACAAACATATAAAGAGGACATAAAATAAGGCAATTTTTATTATCTAATTAACTGTCTATTTGTGTGTGTCTGTTTCTGAATCTTCACATAATTGACCTTAAATTAATTTGACATTGTGTTTAGGCACTGCAATACTCAGTACTCAATACATATGCATTGAAGGAAATATGATCTAAAGTTGTTAAATGCTATATATATTTTAAATATAATCTATTTTGTTGTAGCCTATTGCATCAAAATTTATGCTTGGCGTAAATTTACATTGATGTTATTTCTGTGCTTTTACTCACTGGCTCAGTTTTTCTACTTTAAATGCGAGACTCAAAACATCAACAAGCGAAGCTCAGCAGGCCTTTGCATGGACCTGGTTCCTGGTCTGAGGAGGAGTGTCTGCATGCCTCATTAAGCTGCATACACACTACCATATGGCATTTTTCTCTTGATCAGATGTCCAGTTTTTTTTCTTTTTTTTCAGAATATGCCTCAGATGCTGCCTTTTTCCACTAGTCTCCAAAAGCCATTCTCCACTTTTCCAATGACTTGGTCACACTGCTTCAGTGCACACAAAAGGCGATCATTTCTCCTGTCTGGTTTGATGCCAGACAACTTTGCATAGTTTGTGCTCTTTTTCACAATGGCCTTCAATAAGAGAATCATAGCAACCGTATTTTTTTTCTTCTTTTTTTTGTTTTTGGATATCATTTCTTTGGATTCTGAAGCAGAAACTGTGTAGAAAATCATGCCTGGGGAGCTCAACATGACCGCTTTTGGTTATAGAAATGGACTATTTACAAGAGTCGTTTTGTTAAGAATAAAGAAATTCATATTGAATTGATGCATTTGAATGCTGTTTATTTGCCTAAATGCAATAATGATGAATCCCAACGGTCAACTATAGTTGACAGACCAATTTATATATATTTCTTCTGAAATTAGCCTAGTTTTTAATTTTTTTATATCTAATGGTTTGCTTTCTGTATAATGCATTTTTGATTCAATATTTGTTGGATTGTTTATATTTTCATGCTTTTTTTGTTTTGATATTTATTGTGTGTATGTAATGCTGCAATTTTGCGCTTAGCTAAAATGCAGGTTAAACAAGGCATTTTTTAAACAATTACAAGTAGCCTCCAAATATTTGCAAGTTTTGTAGATGCTTTTTCGTAAACAGAAAAAAATGGCCCATCGAACAGTTCCAAGTGCTCTTCTTCATGTTGTTGAATGTTGCTTTGCTAATATTAACTTTTGAGCTCCCTGTTTAGTTGTTTGCATTTGTTTATAGCCATCCCTTGCAATCAGTGTAACCAGCTAAGCAAATACAAGAAGAGGGAAAGCCAGTCAGACAGTCTTGGTGGCACACTTTTGTCCTCTCCCCTGCAGGAGCTCTATCGCTCTGGGCCAAGCCTCCGCTGTTTTTAGTTCTCCTCCGTGCTTCTCTTTCCTGCCGCTAACTGCCGTGCCCCTGCTACCCGGCTCTGTGGTTTAGCACTGTATTTACACAGAGTAGCCAAATTGCAGGAAACGAGATGTACTACTTAATGTGTTTGCAAATATAATACTTCCTCGAGCACTTCGTTTGAGGCCAAGCGGGCGCACTGAAGCGAATATAAACATGGACGCACATCTGGACATTTTGTGGGTGTCCAGGTCAGAGTTGCTCCACTTGAGGCAACTGCCTATGTTTTTATAGCACGCAGAGCCCATCAATTCAAATCCAATGCATCTGTCCAACTGTAGCAGGGGGGGAAATGTGTGACTTACTAGGGTGGGAAGAAAAGTGCTCACAGTGCACTGCTTAACAGTGACATATTTAGGATGTGTGTCTGTGGTAAGACAACAGCAAGAAAGAGGGAGAAGACAGACTTGTGGACTATGTGGTGGTTTTGGTATTAGCGATTTTTGAATAGTAACTTGGGGTGAAGTCTTTCATTGTTCTGTTTTCATTATATTGGTTTGGTATTCACTGTCAGGCTTTACACCATATTTAGTTTGACACAAATGAAAATGAGGCTGTGAAGGATAGGAGTACCGTTCAAATAGTTGTACTGTCTTATGGTTCTTTTTAACGTCTAGTTTTTATAAACCTATATGTTTTTAATCCCTGGAAATTTAATTAAGACATATTCAATGTTTTGTCAATGTTTATCAAAATGGATGGTACCCAATATTACAGTTACAGATATTATAAGAATATAGGCTATTGGTTCCATATTATTGATTTTTCTTTTTAATTTTCCAGTTTCCATTCAAATTATCTATTGAACAAATATCTAAATGAATATGCATTTTTATACTGTACATTATAATGTTGTGATGCCTAAACTTGTAGCATTTAAAACCATTATTTGTATTGTATTAGTTCTCAGCCATAACACGAAAATAATTATCGACCTGTCCGTATTGGCCAGAATTTTTACAGCCAATTGAACAAACTATTTATATCCCTCACAGCCTTGTTGACATCAAATTGCTGTGCTGTCTACCCAGAGATACCAGTAAACCTGATGCCAGTGTGATTTGCAGTTGTTTTTCCTCTCATATCTGACTGAGTTTTCTTGAAATTATTTTTCTTGAAGCCTATGGCTGCTGAGGGACAGGATTTTACTAAGGTTTTGGGGGTCCAATGCTCACATCTGGAATCATGGTAGTGCTGTTTGGGTGGTGAGTGTCCATCCTGCTTGTATTAGATGGTCTAGTGAGCAGGTTTCACCTCTAAAGATCACCGCCAAGTTTCTGTGAAAATAGTGATGGATGAGAGACAGAGAGATAGAAAAGAGGAAAATGAAAATACAAGCATCATCTCTAGAGGGACAGTGGTGTCTGAGCAGTTGGAGGGAAGCCTCAAACCAGCATCTGGAGTTGGCTGCAAACAGTCTCCCAATGATGTCTCTTCCTTTGTTAGCCTAAGTGTCTGTGTGGCATCTATTTATGTTTCCTTTTTTTTTACTCACCAACATTGTTTTCTCACAGGAAAAATCTTTTTCTTAATCATATTTTACATGTTCATATTTTTGTCTTATATCCGGTATTAAACTATGTAAATTTACTTTAGGAAGGAATTGTTAATGATGGATAATACTTTTTTTTGGAAGGATGTTTCCACCTCAGAAATAAAATGAAAAATAAATAAATGTAGGCCTAACCGGTAAATGTTACTCATAATTTGGACTTTTTTTTCTTATTCTATCCCGCCAAAAATAGAAAAAAAGATCTCACAATTATCTGTTTTATATTTCATTCTGAGGCAGAAATAGGCTTCCTTATATTTTAGGCACATCTTGTTGCACTGTAATTTTATGGAAGTGCCCTCTCGTAATTCATCTTGTCTTTTTATATATATTCCGGCCTAAACATCATAACCGCTGAGCAAATTGTCTCCATATTCAGAGCATCGCTGCTTTAAAGAATGCATCCCTTATGTCTGCCAGCAACCTCAGGCCCCTGATTAAACTCTGCCAGTTGCAATAACGAGAATGCAATAATGCTACCAAGCAGGCGGTGCTCGGGAACTGAACCGAAGTCAGATGTTCCTGGTTCTCATTCTGAATAGGATTACTTGGAGTTTAGTGAGATGAGTAATTGTTAGTGTAAAGGTGAAAGAAAATAATTTTGTTTGACTTTGCTTCATTTATGAGTTAAGGTTGATGTTGAATAACGCTGAGAATGAGATGTTTGTAAATGTGTTGCTTACTTGGCCAAAGCACATCTGTAAATCTCAGCTGCAATGAAAAAGGTTTATTAGGGCCGATATACACACAGCAGAACACTCAAGATGTCCTGCGTCAGAACAGGAGGAAGGAGACGGGAAATTTGACATTTCCGTATTTTACACTTGATTTCTTTATGCATTTTAGAGGTTGTGCACTCACAGCTCACATTGCTTTTTAATTATATTAATAAAAATGTATATCTGCTGCTCCAGAAACCAAATTGCTAGTGTCCTAGGATGTTTCTGAAATAGCAGAAGTGAATCCACGAAGACCATATATAATTGTGCTGTAAATCAAATGCATATAGTTTCACAGTAAATGCAGAAGTGAAAAAAATCATATTGTTGTGTTATAAGTCATCATTAGACGATATCTTAAGTAGGGTTGGGAATCGTAACACATTTTCCGGTTCCGATTCCGGTTCCGCCAAACGATTCCGGTTCCGGTTCCCATTCAATAAAAATTATTAAAACAACTAATAAAAATAGTAGTAAGGAGAAAATACACAATCCTTTTGGTGTTTTTATTTCTGATACTTGTCAAATGAGTTTAACAGACTGGCAATGTCAACAAATTTAACATATTATTTAGCAATTTTTGTAAAAATATTTTTTTCTGAAGGAAAATAAAAATGTCTGCATTCTCAAGAATAATTCGGGACCTCTCCTATAGCTTATTGTATCTCCAGCAGTGGAGAATATCCTCTCAGAAGGGGTAGAATATGCTTGAACATGTAAGATCCAGACAGGTGAAACATAAAATTTTTAAATTGGTTTGAATGATTGATTCATAAAGACTTCACTTGTTTCATTACTGGATAGCTGCTTATTTCATAACTGCTCTAGCAGTTCATAAACAGAAATAGTCCGAGTAGTCCGAGTCTAAACGCTTATTAGCTACGGGCTTACCATACATAGTGATTCAGGATAAGACAAAAACACGGTTTGAAAAAAGGCATTCATGATGTACTCGCTCATTATATACATTTAGTCAATTCTGAAGCGAATTTTCGTTATTTGAAGCAACTTTCGAAAGGTGATTAACTCTGTTTTGGTTGCTACCTACCGTAGACATCAGTGTTTATTCTCGAACTATAAACTTTTATCTCAGTACTTCTGTGATCATGTGAATATTTTTAACACAGAAATTTAGATACTGTGTTATTGAAAAGACTAAAAATAATGCTGTTTCATGTAGAACTGCTCTCTGGGTCAGTGACAGCGCAAACAGATTTGAATGTTGGGTGGGAAGTTTTTGTCAGGAATAAGATTGCGTGGGTGTTTGAATCGAGATCGTTTAAAGATTAATGGTGCAGCTCTACTGTTGTTCTCTCTCTCTCTCTCTCTCTCTCTCTCTCTCTCTCTCTCTCTCTCTCTCTCTGGGCGTAAATATCTGACGCAAAACATAGCCTATACGAGTAGTGTGAGGGACAGTGCTTTCATTACTATTTTAATATTGATCAATTTAACATTACTACCACCAATATATGTGGTGAGACGTCGCTATTAAAGCATATAAGCTCCTAGCACTTCGTCCACACATCGCACCAGAACTGTTTTCAGAACCGAAACTCATACGGTTCTGGTATTTTTGAAAAAACGTTCCCAAACCTAATCTTAAGGGTCTCTTTGTAAGTGATTTGTATAATCGTAAGGGGTATTAAAGTGGGAAGAGGCATCATAATCACTGCTCTAGATTCCTCAGTAGATTGACTCAAATGCACCTGTGGGACTCCAGGAATCCAGGAGAGAACTGGATTTATGTAAGCAGGGAACCTCCTCAGATAGTCTGCAAGCTTGCGAATGAACTAGCGTCGAGCTTAGTGATCTTAGCCGCTCAGGTTTTTCTCTCTCAAAAGCGATGATACATCCGCTCTCCCTCACAGCTCATAAATACAAGAGGAATTAAACCGTCCCCCCTTGTGGTGGAAGGTTCTTTAGGACTTTTCACAGATCGAATGGAAAACCATTGACCTTCCGCTCATGAGATTTTACTAGGTGTTTGAGTAACTGTTTTCCCTCTTCCCTTTCTCGAGCAGGGCAGTGCAATCAGCCTCGAAGGACTTCATGGTGCATTGCCCAGAAACGTGGTCTTCAATGACAGCACCTTCATCTTCCTCGAAGCCTCCTCGGCTCCATTAAAGGAAGCTGGAGGCGGTAGCCAAGAGCGCAGAGGGCTTGTCAATGTTTCTGTAAAACAGGCGCAGTGTTGCTGAGAGGGTAGCTGGGTTTGGACGTATGTTTCCAGCTCCTAAACAACTCTCAGGTCAGAGTCCATTGGGGCTTTATGATGGAGTGCTGGAGAGTTGATGAACTGTCCAATGCAGTGCTTTTCAAACTTTTCTGCCTGTGATCAAATCAGAACTAGTGGTCAACCAATATGCATTTTTTTAATAACTAATATCTTGAGAGCAGGGTGGCCAGTGGCCAATACATGAGATAGCTACCTATTTAATTTAATTGAGTGGTTTAGTCCAAATTTTCTGAAGAGACACCATCGCTTTATATGAAGAACAGATTTACATTCACATATAAACATTTATCAACACACATCAGATATGGCAAATAGAAGCTCAAGCATGCCTTCTTGACGTGCGAGAATCAATGAGGTTCATTTCCGTGTTACACAGCACGTTTGACCTCTGCAAGAACCAATAAGGTATTTACTCGTGTTTAGCAGCATCTTGAGCTTCAGCAGAAACCAGGGAGGTTCATTCTTGTTACGCAGCATGTTTAAGCTTCTGCAAGAACCAATGGGTTTTGTTTGTTCTCATGCGTTAATGAAGTATGTGTGAGCTTCTGTTTTTGTTCGCTGATCAATGTTTGTATGTGAATAAAACCTAAATTCAATCTGTTAATCATATAAAACGATCCAGTCTCTTCAGAAAATTTTGACTAAACTGCTCAAAACATATGGATTAGCTTTACAATCTCTTTATGAACTTTTTGAAATGACCAAGTGTTAGTTGCGTGGACCGTCAGTGGAGGGACAGAAATATCTCAGATTTCATAAAAAAATATCTTCATTTGTGTTTTGAACCAAAGTCTTACGGGTTTGGAATGACATGAGGCTGAGTAATTGATGACAATTGTTACATTTTTGGTTGAACTAACCCTTTAAAATTGCATATAATTTTGAAAATAAGTTTGAGAACACTAATTTATTTCCAAATCCAAAGACTAAAATCTTCGGTGCACTGTCATCTTCTGAAGCTTTTTCTTAGATTCTTTGATCAACGGAACTCTTTCATTCAAATGTATTTCTCATATCAGAGGTGTGAGGTATCCCACACAAAATGGTTAATGCATAGCTAATGGGCTTTGTACATGGCACAGATTTTCAAATGTCTCTAATCAAAAACATTAATGCTGTCAGAATACTGTTGTTTGACTCAGGGATAGAAACAGGGTTTCCACAGTTGGACTGACAGGGTTCTGATGCAATAGCGATTCATCTTTCTGTTTGAAGTCTGGTTCAACTGTAAACCTGACTGCTTTATCAAATCCTTCCTTTTTTGTTTGAGAAATGCTTCTGACATTTTTAGCAGCATCCTCAATGTTTTTAAGTCAAGACACGAACCAGATTACCTCATCTCCTAGATGACATCCAGAATCTCTCAACATGAAATCAAAACAGACCCTATTTACTTTCTTTATACACATTTCTGGTGTTTTTGCTCACAATTCTTCATTTCAAAGAAAAAAAATATTTGTCTTCGTAATCTTTCATCAACATTTAATAACTAATAACCTTTTTTTTTTTCATTGACATCACATGAAAAGCCCAGCATGGTCTCTTCGGTTAAAGTTTCATTCAGTGCTATGACTGTGCGGTAACATGCACTGCTTGTAACTGTATTACAGTAAACACACCAGTGCAGGGTAACTCAAAAGCTTTGGACGCTTCGGCAGAGGGACCGGTTTTCTTTTCTATAAGTCAAGTGTTGCATAAATCTGTACTTGTGTCACTGTCTATCAACCCTAACACTGCTAACCACCATCTATGCTTACTTAAATGTGATTATTTATGACCTCGTTCTCTGGCTTTCTCTCTCTCTTAGCTTTCCGAGTTCAGTATCCTGGAGGATCCATTACAGAGGCATTTATTTCTCATTTATCCTTTATCCAAGTGTCATCCAGAAACTCCATGCATGCTTCCTTTCATTGCTGAGAAGGAAAATATGAACCTTGGGTCGCAATTCAAAAGTCCAGATCATTTGAATGACATTAGAAAAGGTTTGTTATAGTTGCTGATTTGCACATACATAAATGTTTAAGTATACAGATTTAAAAAAAAGAAGACGTTTCTGCCTTTATTCCACTCTTATTTGAAGCTCTGTCAGCACGTCTTTTCAGAGAACCACATTTAGCACGCCAGGAGAAAAAAATGACCATTGGCGGCTGCTGAAAAGGTTTATGATTGAGTGAGAGGTGCCGCTGCGGGATGTTTGAATCTGGGCCTAATGACGTGGGTTAAAAGAGAAGCTCATGGGTGTTTTTGCTGGTGTCTCACGATGGATTTGAACACAAGTAAAGGCTTTAAATATAACCATTAATCTGTGTTTTCCACCGATGAAATGAACTACAGCTATTCATCATGTGAAGAGGCACACGAGCAAATGATGTACCTTGGCACCGGTAGTTCATGGAGTGGCCGCTGAAGGCAAAGAGAAAAATGGATGTCCGAAAATGTGAGAGAACAGAACAAAGAGCAGGAAGAAGTGAGATTGGCACACAGTCACGAAGGCTCCAAAAAGACAAGATCAATACTGATTGATGGAGGCACAGATAGAGAATAGAAGAGAAAAGAAGGTAGAGGTACTTCTCACTGTGATGAGAAATAGCTATCTTAGGAATTGGGCTGCAATATTGGTTGCCATGACAACGAGAACAGACTTGGTGTCTGTGTCTTCTGCTAACCAATTTATTCCTGTGGAGGTTTTTCTTTTTTAGTTTTTCTTTTTTTGTGCAGTTTTGCCACTTTACTGGAACTCGTTCTCACTTACCCATTTTCCACCAAAAAAGAACTGGTTCGGAACTGGTGCTGGTTCAAAGTTGGTTCAACTTGCGAACCTTCTCAGAACCTGTTTGTGTTTGTTTTTCCACTGACTTGAGAGCCCAGCGAACAACGTCGTTACATCACTGTGTACGCTGCCATACGTCTTAGCTTTCGCCAACTTCAAGCATAACTATTACAATGGCGGACTACATCTTCTTTCTTCAAATGTTTCTCCTGGCTTTGTGATCCTATATTGGGGTCAGATGAAGACGTTTAGAACACATTTGTGCTGCTCGTCTGGATTACTATAGACGGAGGTTACGTTCGAGAAGAAGTTTGACGATAACTCCGCCCCCAGCCTCCCGACGTATGACGTGGTAAAAGAACGGTCCTAGTCCAGCAAAGAGTTGGTGCCGCTTTGGAACCAATTTTCCTGGCCAAGAACCGGTTCTTTGGCTGTGGAAACACAAATATACCCCTGGAAAAGGGGTATATTTGTATGTGTTTTTCACGCAGGAATCAGGATTCATCTCTACCATTCAAAAGTTTGTGAAAGAAGATTCTGATTTCTGAAGGATTATGTGACACTGAAGACTGGTGTAATGATGCTGAAAATACAACTTTGCCTTTACAGGAATAAATTACATTTTAAAATATGTATTTTATACTATAATAATAGTTCACAATATTACTGATTTTACTGTATTTTTGATCAAATAAATGCAGACCCACTGAGTGTGAATGATAGGGACTTAATTCTTAGTTTGAGAGTGCCATTTCTTGTGATTTTGTTTCTTAGTAATGCTTCACTGTGGCTACTATCACTTCTAGACTTATTAGTTAAGACAATGTAGCATCTCATTTTGTGGAGTTTATTATTGTGTCTAATTCAGTGCACTCATCAAAGGTTGCTTAGCTATTAGTGGATCATGTCTCTAAGTGAGTGAGTTTATTCTACAGAAAATCAATGAGCTGTTTAAGAGCACATACGTTTGTTGAGTCTGTTGAAGGTTTGTCTGAAGGAAAGCCTGCTGCGTTTGGAGAGCCCTGTGTGTTTATCTAGTATGTGTGATGTATGCCTGGCCGACAGTGGCAGCACCAGGGCACGGGTCACTGAGAGCCAAACTCAAAGGACACACCGGCAGACTCATCCTCCCCCTCTCTTCCTCCTCTGCTTCTTTCTCCTCTTTGTTTCTGGTTTGTGTACATACGAGGCGACTTCCTTGTCTCGGCAGATCTGTCTCCCTGGGGTCCTGATAAGGGATCTGGGTGGTCTGATGAGGTGCCAGCGTGATTAGATTAAATATATTATCCGTTGTCCTCCAGACATGGAAGAAATGAGACACTATTGGAGCAGACAACACTTGTACGTTTGAAAGAGACTAATCTCACACCTAAATAATGTAGTCTCTCTTATTCGTGTTCACTGATGAGACACTGCCAGCTGTAGGGTTGGTGATGGGTCAAACAAAGTCATGCCGCTTATTTTTATTTGATTTTTTATTTATTTTGTTTTTGAAATATGTTGATACTTTTTACTTGATGGTTACACCACATTACACTTTTAGAGTCATTCAATTGCATAATAATAAAAAAAAAATAATTGCTATCAAGAAGATTGTTTTTCTTTTTTTGACATGTCATTAATATCAGTTGTATTTCATGCTTCTTGGTGGCAGATTCAATAACACACCAAAGCCAATATTGTCTTGTTAGCTAGACCGTTGTTTTCCACCATAGCTTGCATTGAGTTATGCTTTTCCTTGCTGCAAAATCTGCAGGATTTGGCCTGCATGTGCTTTGGGTTCATACGTGAACATTGTCAAAAGATTGGCCAAAACACACAACCGGTGAGGACTTTTTGGCATGAAAAACACTTGACTAGAGTGTCAATCAAGGTGGCTATAGAGTTGGCAACCATTAGAAACATCTCACAATCCATCCTTTAATTAACTCTCTGATTTTCTCCCTGGAGAGAAACCAGTGAAGCTTAAGTGATTTGATTATATGTCACCTTTTGTTAGTCAAGGACTTGAATACGGGCCTGAGACCCTGAAAATATTCCTTAGTAAAGTTGAGCTCTCCGGTCCAATAAAGACAGAGAAGTCTCCAAAACAATCCATCTGACATCATCTCATGTACATTTCTTTTTGCACTGGACATTTAGAAGTACAACAAAGAAACTTGCACAGATCATCAGACAGACCGTTTGTTTTAATTTGTTCAGAGAAAGTGTTGATGATTGTAATCAGAGATGTTATTAAATACTTATAGCACTTGGTAGCTAATAAATTACAAGCTAGCTTTGATACAGGCAAATTGTTGTTTTGTAGAAGATTAAATCTTGTGGTTTTTTTTTGTTTTTTTTTGGCATGACCTGCAAGTAAAATGCAGACTGTTGATTAATACCCATTGTATGAGTAGACGTTTTTTTCAGAAATTTTTCTTAAGAGCGTTAAGCTTTCCCTCTAACGTCCACAGATTAGCTAATTCATTCTTACTTACTTGAAGATGCCTTCGTTTATTTCATTTACAGAAGCTGCCTCTTTTGTTTCCTGCAAGCAGGTGATTTGAAGTGCATACTATTGGTGAACTAATGTTATTTGAGATATAATAAGAAATGCAGTCGTGCTTTAGAAGCTTCTAAGAAAATGTCACTTTCTTTTTCCACTGTATACGCATATGCTCCCTGTTGAGTTCATTAGCCTCAGAGGCTTTAGTCGTGAGACTAGCGCAGTTTTAATGAACACTTCATACTCCGCTTTCGCTGTCGGTGCTTTGATATGACTTGCGGTGGTGGTAGTGGCCGCTTTCTCCTGCTAAGCGCCTATCGTTTTTCCATATCACAGTCCATCGCTGGCTCAAATAATAGAGCTCATTAAATTCAACTGGTAGCTTAGATTCTGTAATGCTAGAGACACCAGGGTTTGGTGTGGTCTTTGAGAAAAGCTTGGGTGGTGTGGTAACGGTATTATCGAAGTTACGTCAGAGGATCAACAATGGAAAGAATTGCGTTCTCTCCTGTAGTAAGTATAACACTATTAGTGGCTACTCTTCATCTTCAAAGGACAAACATCTCAGTGGCAGCAAGTGTTAGCACTTTTAATGGGGCATGTTAAAATAACAGAGTAAATACTTTATCAATTATTATTCAATTATTTATATCAAATTTATAAATACAGGGGATGAGTCAGATTTGACAGATTTGCATAAGATTAAAGTATTGCAAGTATTAATTATCTTTATTTTTGCACTACTTTATTTTATTTTTGCAAAACTTTATTCTTTAGCAAATCTATATGGCATAGTTTTGACTCCATATCGGAAAGACCAAGGCTTGCTGTCACATAAGTTGTCAAGTCTAATTAGAGAAAAAAAAATATTTGTTGGTTTCAAACAATTTTTTAATAGAATAAAAAGGGATTTTTTTGGGGGGAATTTTGTCTTCCAAATTAATTGTATTATCATTTATTTGCTATAGCTCAACACAATAATCATGAAAAATAAAATGTTTTATATTATTATTATTATATTGTATTATTTTATATTATTAAAACTATTTTATATTATGTTAATATAATATTTGTTTGCCAAAAATAGGATTTTTTCTTTAAAATTTTGCTTAAAAAGTTTCTCATTGTGACAACTTACCCTGCTATTGGTTATCTTGTTGTGTGGGCAACACTTGTTAAAAAAAAATAACTTTTATGTAGTCGAGAGTCTCGGTTTATGTTCGACTCGAGACTTAAGGTATGCCACACTTTCAAACATAAACTCACCTTGATAATTAACTGGAGTAAAAAGTGAGACAACTAGCCCCAGTCTTTTCCTATATACACTCACCGGCCACTTTATTAGGTACCCCATGCTAGTAACGGGTTGGACCCCCTTTTGCCTTCAGAACTGCCTCAATTCTTCGTGGCATAGATTCAACAAGGTGCTGGAAGCATTCCACAGGGAGTTTGGTCCATATTGACATGATGGCATCACACAGTTGCCGCAGATTTGTCGGCTGCACATCCATGATGTGAATCTCCCGTTCCACCACATCCCAAAGATGCTCTATTGGATTGAGATCTGGTGACTGTGGAGGCCATTTGAGTACAGCGAACTCATTGTCATGTTCAAGAAACCAGTCTGAGATGATTCCAGCTTTATGACATGGCGCATTATCCTGCTGAAAGTAGCCATCAGAAGTTGGGTACATTGTGGTCATAAAGGGATGGACATGGTCAGCAACAATACTCAGGTAGGCTGTGGCGTTGCAACGATGCTCAATTGGTACCAAGGGGCCCAAAGAGTGCCAAGAAAATATTCCCCACACCATGACACCACCACCACCAGCCTGAACCGTTGATACAAGGCAGGATGGATCCATGCTTTCATGTTGTAGACGCCAAATTCTGACCCTACCATCCGAATGTCGCAGCAGAAATCGAGACTCATCAGACCAGGCAACGTTTTTCCAATCTTCTATTGTCCAATTTCGATGAGCTTGTGCAAATTGTAGCCTCAGTTTCCTGTTCTTAGCTGAAAGGAGTGGCACCCGGTGTGGTCTTCTGCTGCTGTAGCCCATCTGCCTCAAAGTTCGACGTACTGTGCGTTCAGAGATGCTCTTCTGCCCACCTTGGTTGTAACGGGTGGTTATTTGAGTCACTGTTGCCCTTCTATCAGCTCGAACCAGTCTGGCCATTCTCCTCTGACCTCTGGCATCAACAAGGCATTTCCGCCCACAGAACTGCCGCTCACTGGATGTTTTTTCTTTTTCGGACCATTCTCTGTAAACCCTAGAGATGGTTGTGCGTGAAAATCCCAGTAGATTAGCAGTTTCTGAAATACTCAGACCAGCCCTTCTGGCACCAACAATCATGCCACGTTCAAAGTCACTCAAATCACCTTTCTTCCCCATACTGATGCTCGGTTTGAACTGCAGGAGATTGTCTTGACCATGTCTACATGCCTAAATGCACTGAGTTGCCGCCATGTGATTGGCTGCTTAGAAATTAAGTGTTAAGGAGCAGTTGGACAGGTGTACCTAATAAAGTGGCCGGTGAGTGTATGTTTGTTGCATTTATTTTTTACTTATTTTATTTGTGATGAAGATAGAACAATCAGCAAGTGTTTCTTACAACATAATTAATTAATTCAAATGAATTCAGCCAAACCCAAACCCCCTTCTCTTTAGACTCTTTTTCACTCTCAAAATCTCTGAGAGGTTGAGAGTCTCTTTGGGCATGGTTACCATGGAGACTATTTTGATGAGGAGCAAACAACTACATTTCAATTGTTTGCATTGGTCTTTCCTCATGTTTAAGCTCAATGTTAGTCTGCTAGTTGAATGCAAGTGAGCCTTGGAGAGTAATGTTCTTGCATTATTTACCATGGCTGTGTAGAATCAGTGCATGGTAAATCCTTATTTAGAGGTTGTCAGGTACATTACCAATGGAATCTGATAAATTCCTTATTCACTACTATTGATTTTTTAAATGTGTATATACTGTATGTTAAAGGTATCTACCTTTCAAAAGTTTGGGTTTGAAATCAATGCCTTAAGAAATTATTCTAATATCCTGATTTGCGGATCAAGAAACATCCCTTAATATTTTTTTTCAGGAAGGATTTTTTCTTTTGTGAATAGAAAGTTTAAAATAACAGCATTTATTTAAAAGATTTTTTTGTATTCATGTAAAAGTCTTTACTTTTCTTTTTTGTAATACTCCTTTGCTAAACAGTTGTATTAATTTCTTTAAAAAAAAAAATCCAGACCTTTTGAACAGGTCTGTCTCAAGTGTCTCAAGCTTACAGCAAGATCTTACATTCTTTGATTTGAGCTCATTAGTTTGCTGCTTTGGATAAGTATGAGACCATTTCATAAATAAATAATTTCAAATAAAAATCTAAAGATTTTAGATTTCTGCCAATTGGACCTTTTTTTACTTCCAATGTTCCAATGTTGAGCCTCACAACTATGACCTTTCACCCTGTTGCAAACAATGAGAACTTTAAATCCTGAGCTGTATGTTACGTGTACATGATCATACTAATTCTAAGACTTAATTGGCACAAAGAGTGTGCTGTGACAAATCCACATCTCATACAAAAAGTTGATTTGACCTGTAAATGGCTGAAATTTACCTCAACAAATTTTGTTGAAACGTATAATTTCACAAACTATGACATGAGCAACTCTGAAATCATTTGAAGTGAGGTAAATCTCTTGTTTAGACCTTTATATTTGAACCACTAACACCAGGTTGTCTCTGTCTCCCAGGCGAATGGATGTAAGACAGCCATATTGTGATGGTAAACATCTCGTCTGAAAGCAGAGGGACCCCCAACTGGGGTCATACACATAACCGCATTGTACGTGAATTGACTCCTCATGTTGGATTAGCTGGTTAAATACAGTGATCCTTTCCCTCAGACGCACAATCGTGACATTTAACGCATTTGAATGTGGGTCTCAAAAAAGGCCACCACGGTCCTTTCAGTATTCGCCAGCTCAGTTTCCCCGCACCATTCACTGCGACGATCACAACAGCGTGCTTGGCAACCCTGAAAGCGTACACTTAAAATGCCACATGCGGAAGTATCGAGGCATCCCTCGTTTGGTGAATGCACACCATTGTGGAGCATAGACGTCGAGAAAGACCGACAGAAAAGTCATCAGCGCATACAGTGCGACAGAACTATGTGTAATGTATTTACTCAGCTACAGCTGCCAAGATAGTTTGAGAGAAAGTTTGGCAAGGAAAATAAATACTTGCTAAAATGTTTTGGGATACAGAAACCAAATTTTTTATTATTTTTTCCAGAGACTGAATCCCAACTCACGAGATCAGGATAAAGAGTGAGAGAGCTAGAAAGTTGCGAGAACTGAAGAACGGGGGGTAAAAGTGGAAAATAGAGGGGTATGGGGTCTGATAGCAACTGAAATAAAAATAGACTCTGGATGGAGATGGTGTCTTGATGAGGGCCGCCCGCTAACCTCTCAGGCGCCACATTCCCCGGATCAGGCGGGCCCCAGGAGCGGGAGGGGCCAGACCACAAAACCATCTGGTTGCTGAGGCTGTTGTATTTCTCCACTTGGGGGTCTACAACTACTGAAGAGGGGTATTTTGCTTGTGTTACACCCAATAGATAGCACTACACTCCTAAAAATAAAGATTCTATGGTTCCATGAAGATTTGTTTACATCCATAGAACCCTTCCAGGAAAAAGGTTCTTCAGAATATTAAAATGTTCTTCATACTAGGAAAGAAAGTGGTTATTTTAAAAACTGTTCACTTTCTTTGGGGAACCCAAAATTGTGTTTTTTCACACCACGATGCTATAGAAGAACCATTTTGGGTTCCTTGTTTATTTGTTCTTAGTGTGAGGAACATTTTAATAATTGGAAGAATCTTTTTCCACCATAAAGAAAAAGCTGGAAAGGTTCCATGGATCTAAAAGGATCTTCATGGAACCATAGGTGGCAATAAAGAAACTTTATTTTTAAGGGTGAATATCTACTTCTGTAAATGGCTAAGATAGCAGCAGAGCAGAAATTCTTCCTAACCCAGGTTCAGAGAGACGTCACAGAGGTCCAACATTAGATTAAAGAGTCTCTACCCAGCAGGATGTGAATGGATAAAATGAGTCAGACTGATACTCGGCTCTTAAAGCAGGCAAAAAAAAAGAAGCTCAGCGTAGTATCAGTTTCTGTACTGAGGGGCCTGTTCCACCTGACACAACCCAGCGGGGATGCGGTGACCCTTCTGCTGATGACTTCATCACTTACAACATTGCTTTTAGGTTCTTCTCATAGGGAACAGCTGAAAGAAAGCATCATTTGATTTACATCAAGGAAAACGTCATATTAGATAAGCTTTCAGTCAGAAAAGAAAGGTTGTTGTGTATGAGTAGAAAAGAGTCTTTCACTTAGATTTGAGTGGCTTGAGTCACTTGTTTACTCCATTAGGGCATGTCAGGTAGCATTAGAGAATTTTAGAGTTAACTTCAATGAAGCAGGGAAATGCAACAGAACTGTATACGCTTCCTCATATGGAATGCATTTAAAGGAAAAATATTTTCATAACAGTTGGAAATTTTAGATTTTAAGTGGATTAAGGAGGCTGTATGCCGTTTTTCTCTCCTTTTTTCCAAGGGACATCTGGATCCCGTTAGCTCTTTATGGACAATATGTCATTTCTCTCCGTATGTCATCTTGACACTGCTTTTTTGATTGTCTGTATGTGTATAAAGAAGGACTGCTGGGTTTTTACAACATGTGTTTGTGAAACACAAGGATTTTTTTTCTGAAAGGAAGGGAAGTATAAACTGGAGAATTATTTAATTTTTAAAACACATATATGCATAGATTAAAAATACATAAATGCCAAGTGTGCTACTGCTAGCTTTCAGTTAAAGCCATTGAGAATTATGTATTGCATACCCGGTTGTTGTCAATGTGATATTACCCTTTTTTTCATAAGCTAAACATCAAAACATAACCCAAAATCATTGCTCGTGCAAATGTATTCGTGCAAATGTATTCTTTACGATCTGACCTGAAAACTATAGATTTCTTCTTCAGTTAATCACATTTTGTGCAGTCCTATGAACAGTTGGATCTCATTATGTAGATAATGGTTTAGAGTGTCTGCCTTTCTGTGTCTTTCTTTGATTTGCTGTGGTGTTTTTCCTCTGTGGGTCGTTTGATTAATGTGGATAGTTTTGGTTGTTTCAGATACTCCATAAAGCACTTACTTCATTTTACTTTATAACCCCTGGCCATTATCCTCTCTTACACTGTTGGTCTAGTTCTGGAATATCTGTCACCATCTTCATTCTTCTGCCACCTCTCTTAATGACTTCTCCAACTCAAACAGTGAACTGTTTTCACTGTCTTTCGGTTTTCTCCTTAACACCTTCCTAAAAATCCTCTCAAGCTGCAGGTTGGTAGTCTGTTTCATTACTGCAAATTCTTGAATGAGCTTTATTCTAAACTGTTTTAAATATTCTTATTTCTTTTGATTATTTAAATTTCTTCTAAGCACTTTGAATTACCATTGTGTATGAAATGTGCTATATAAATAAACTTGCCTTGCCTTATGAATATTTAGCATGCTATTCCACTCAAGTATGCTGTAAAGGCTGCCACATAATGTGTTTCCCTGGAAGCCTGTCTGAGTTTGTGGACTAGACGTGGCTCCACCAAAATGGGGGTTTTGTTTGCCTAAATATTTCATTACTAAAGTGAGCCCTCAGTTCTGAGTCGGGACACCATTCATTTTGATATTTGAGAGTTGAGTGTACCATCTCTTGAAGGAAAGCAGGGGGCCGATGACTTTATCTCCATGCAGAAGTTAAGACCCTCTCATCTGGTAGCAATCTTTCCATGAGCCCGCTTCAGCCAACCACAGTCCAATTCATCAGGAACTGTCATCTGCCCGTGGAATAGTGAAAAAAGCCAATGGATGGGGGCAGGACATTGAGTGTAAGCATGGGGAGAAATAGATGATCTTTTAAAATGGAAAAACACCAACTCAGCTTTGCCATTTGCATGTAATTGCTTTAGGATGAAGCAGATGCAGGTCTGGATTTGTAAATGCAGTGTGTTTATTTTAAGACGAACTCAACCTCTTTAATGCGACATGCAACCTCTGGTCAGCAGTAACTGTCTTCTCATTATTCTTAAGAAAACAATGGATTGTGAGGGTAATGAGTCTAATTTAGTCCTGCACTGAGCGTGGAGTTGATTGGGTCGACCTTTTCATGTTGGACAGGCTGTCACCATGCTCTGTTTGGTTAGAGTAGAATTAAATTGCCCACGGACTGCAGCGGCTCCTGAGAAAACAGTGTGAATAGGTACAAGCCGTGATGAATGGCATACAGAAGATCAAAGATGGGATCCTTATTTAGAGATCTGGTCAGTATTGCTCTTTAGCAGTACTTTGAGATTTTTGTTTTTGATCTACTAGTGTCTCTAAGCCATAATCACTAAAATATAGACTATTATTTATAATGCCAAAGCCAATAAATGGATGATAATAAACTTTCATATGTTAATGTTATATTATTTTTGATACATTTTGATAGTCTAATTCATATAATATGAATTCATATTAAGAATCAATAAAAAGTAATATTCCGTTATTATAATAATAATAATAATAATATTGTATTAAATTGAATTATTAGTGTTTTTAATATGATTCTTTTAACTAGATTATGGCAAATGTAATATAAATAGAGGGGAAATGAGTATCTGTAATATTGACCTGATATGGTACTAATTTCATGCATCCGTGATATATTACATTATACTTTAAGTCTCTAAAATATTATAATATTATATTTTTAAATTGCAATTTCCTTTGCGGTCATCTAACGCTCACTTAATCTTTAAAAACACTGATTTATTTAAAAATATTATGATTATTACCATTATTAGTTAATATTAATAAAAATAAATATAAAAACTAAATCTCAAATCTCAAAATAAGTATCATTTAAGTAATGATAAATTAATATATGAGATTTTAATATCATCCATTTATAGGATATTATTATCAGCCTTTTGTTAGCTTCCAGAATGTTTAAATAGAATTCGAATGTCTGTGAATATCTAAATGTGGATGTTTATAAAGATAACATTTTATAGAATCAATAGTACGCTAGCTTTAAAATAAAACACAATAACTGACATCAAAGCGATGCATTAGCATCGAAATTCCAATGGAGCCAAACCGGAGGAAGAAAGTTCAACATCTTATAGTTTGAATTTATCTGGGTCAAAACTAATGCCACAAAGGATTGTGGAAGTTTAAAATGGACTGTAGCTATCTAAAAGATATGAGCCAATCATATCCGCTTAGCCCAAAAGACCTAAAGCACCAGGAATCCCAAGTAATATTAACGGGTCTTGTGTGAAGATAAAACGCCCATCTCTGAACTTAATATCTGTCTGAGACACTCACAAATACATCCGATGTGAGCCATTCGAAAGTTTCTCTTCAAGGAGAACGGGGGAAGTTTAGTGCAGTCCTGCCCCTGGGGTTTGTGGGATACTGGACGTCTGCTCGTAGTTGTGCACTTGGGAGGAAATTAAGAGTCTCTTCTCAAAGCCGCCCAAAATGAGTTGGGCAAAGCGAGCATGCAAGGGCTCTCCTCGCCGAAGCTCTGAGAGTCAATAGGCCAGAGATGGTCCTCTGAGATTAGTTAGAGGGAATAGAGCCATGTACAGCCATGTACAGCCATGCTGCCTGGCATGGAAACTAGAGATGGTGCACAGATTTCCACTTCCTTATTAAATATCTCCTGGGGAAAGCCAGGCAGTGCCAGAGGTTAATATCCTTCGCTAAAGGCCTTGACCTCCAAGTGACAGACATCATGTGAGATGGCACCAATGTGTACCACAAAAATCTCCCTCTGGTTTATAATATCCGTGTGCTCCCACACTCCTCCGGGGAGTGCAACTCTTCTTTATCCTGTTTCTTATACTAGCCAGGGTGATACTCAAACCTCTGAGAACTTTCCAGATCGTACAGCGTCAAGAAGGCCACTTTCACCCAGCTTTGAGTGGTTCTGCTGTCATGAGTAATTATGGATGAAGGAGGTGCAAAATTCTTCCATGGAAGCAGTGAACTTCCTTTAGACAGAGGTCAGGTTTTTCAGTGGTGAGTGCATATGTTCTTACCTTTCTTTAAAGCAAAACAATCACACGATTCATGTTACAGTGTAGAGTTATGTGCCATTCAAAATAGAATTGAGAATTCCAACTGAATTGAATTTAGGCAGCAAACAGCATGCATAATTGCAGTTAATTTCACAACAAGTTTAATGAGCTTACCGTAGCTCTTTCTAGATGGTTGCTAAGAGTTTTTATATATAAGTAATAAAAAAAAATCTTACATATTGTGATGTAAAACAGAGTGTAATGGATTATCGATAAGATGTAGGATGTGGACATTGTGTTTAAAGATAATGAGGTCAAAGAAAATGTTAAAATGTGAAACATAAACATGAGTGAATCGTTCACAATAGGATCTACATGCATTTACAAGACAGATAGTGTGAAATTTAATTTCAAACTATCCCTTTAACTAGATAACACCTCTACAACATACTTTACTTGTCAACCTCAAGAGTGTTGACCTCTTTTTCATTTTGTTTGTTCAGGGGAAAGGTTAGAATAACTCTCTGCGATTGCACGAAAACACAGTCTGAGCGTCCGAAGGCTTTTCGAGGCCAGCTGTCCTGACTCTTACTCCCCCAGCAGGCATGTGTTTTCCCCTCAGCTCAGATTTTTAATATGAGTCTCATCACGCAGTGCTTGGCCTGCTCATACAGTTGTGTCTGGTCGTCTGAGCTCAGCCTGGTGGGATGTGTGCGCTATTATGTAGCGCAGATCATTTGCCACACCCAAACAAAGGCACACACATGCCGTAGCCGATATGACCACACACAGCGGCACATTTGGTCGGCTTCACACATCCCGAGACACATACACACACACTTCAGTCACACCTTTGCTAAGCCACTTACAAATGAGTGTGCTAACGAGTGTGCAAACATATCAGTCAACAGCTTGAGTGTATAGATTAAATGGGAATTGTTTGAATTTTCTTTGCATTTCATTCCTAACAAAGAGAGATTGTTGTTGGGTTTCAAACTCTTGGGTCGCTGGGTCTTGAGAACCGTGCTGCCCTCCCGTTCTTAGTCTTCATTCATCTACGGTGTCATTCACCTCCCAACCCCCCACATCCTGAATCACACTTCTTGAGCTTGTTTATGAAATGCTAGGAGAGCACGACTCCCAGAGGATTGAAATGGAGAGGAGGGATGTCTGCGACCCACAACTATCATCCCACAGGTTCAAATTGTGGTCTGGCGGGGGTAGCGGATGAACGGGGATATAAGCGGCGAATGTCAGAGTGAGTTAGTCCAGTTGCCTGTTGTGGTCTGACTAGACCGGGGAACAATATTTTTCTAAGATTGTCCGACAGGTTCAGTTGGTCTGTTAGCTTCCTCACATTCCTATAAATCGTGTCCAAATCCAGCGATACGCTGGAGGCGCTCCGCAGGGCTTGGATTCTGCTGATTTTAATCTTTTCACTCTCACTGCTTGGCAGTTGCGTCAGTCTTTCTCAAACACTTCGGTTGAGAGCCACACAGAGGGCTTCCCATGACCCAGACTGAACTTTGGATTACAAAATAGAAAAACAATTGATTGTTTGTGTTCAAAATTTAAATCAAGCGCACTTCTCACCATCAAGATACTTTTGCAAATGTCTTGTTTCTGCTTTCTCTCAGCTTGTTTACAAATTATTCAGTTGTAATTGGTATCTTCAGGATACACCAGTCTGATAATGTGTGTGTGTGGGAGGTTTTTTCAGTGCAGCCACTGCAATAACTTCCAGCCTTATCTAATAAGTCTTTGACTTCTGCTGCCTTATTCGTTTTAGTACATTGTAGTTGTCCTCACAAATCTTCATTCACTTTGTCATGGCGTCATTGCTGGTGCTTGCTACGGTTAGCTAGCCTGGTTCTACCAGACTCTCGTACATTTCATTTGTACAGAGAGTCTGGCCTCTCTCCATTGAGAAACGTTTACTTCCTTGTAGGTGGGTTCTCTGTTCAAAACGATTGGATCTGCCCAGAGTCACTCAGGATCTGCCATTGCCAATCGCTAACGTGTGGTCGTGACGTATGTCATGCGCCGAAACCGTCCAGAAACAACCGAATGGTCAGAGGATTATGTTTAGAATAAGATGTCTGTCAACGAGAGTTCAAGGAACAATTATAAATTCTAAATGTATATTTGACACTAAGGAAAGTGATGTATTCAGTCAACATTCGAAGCTGGGTCTAATCATTAACAATACGCCGCTGTGGTCGTTTCGGATCTGCAACAATGGACCGAAATGGAAATAGCTTTTCTCACGTCTTTCTCCGCTGCCATTACTGAACTCCAACTCAAACTGACACACTACATAACATCAACGTCATCGTTCTCAGCCACTCCCTCTATTCCCTGATTGGTCCTACAAAAAATGTATTTCTGGAAACCTAAGAATATACAGCAGTCCCAGACGTAGTACTGAAGGAAAATGAAATTGAGCGGAAGTGCGTAGGAGGGCGCAGCCAGGCTAACGGTTAGCATCACTATTACTAATACTCATGTTTAAAAATTTAAGTTATTTAAATATTACATTTCAGCATGTAACTCTCCCACAATACAGTGCCACGGACATGAATGATGCTGCTTTTGACTTCCAATAAGCAACCATAACACTTTTGCAATCGCACATCAACTTGCTAAAAACATTCACAACTCTTTTACACCCACATAGCAATGCCCTAGCAACCACCTGGAATACTTTTGCAAAACAACATGATAAAAAAATCGTTCAGAACCATATATAGTAGCAATGTCCAACTATCCAGAACCTTCTTGCAACCACATAGCAACATATTAAGTTGATATAAGTGTTTTTAGCAACCACTGGTCTTAACTACTTGCATTTCCTTCTGTAAATGTAACAATCTGGTTGTTCTTTGAACTCAAATACAAGTTTTGAATGAAATACCTCCTGTAGATGTCTGCAGAGAAATAAATAAGATCATCAATATTCCCAATAACAGTAATAATTAGATTTCTAAAATAACAGACTGATGCAATTTCTCAGCTCACTGATTTGGACCTTATTTTCTCTCAAACAAATCCTTTGAGCTTCACGTGTTGACTGCCAAATCCCGATATTCTTTTGCTTTGTTAATAAATCACAAAATCTGATTCATCTACTCGCCCAAGTCGAACCTAATTTTGCGGCCTTTGGAAAGAAGCACCTGGCCTTGAATGCCACGACACTTGTTGAGTAACACAAATTATTCAGTTCCTGGAAGGAATTGTGCGGTTGTGCCTGCCAGTTAGCATTGTTGTTAGCTTGGCAGTCACGCAATCAGACCCAGCTGCCTGCATATTCTGGTCCAGATTGGCGGATCCGTCGAGCCCTTTGCACGAAGTTGGGAGTGCATCACACTGTGATGCCAGCTTTAGCGGTGATGCTAGTTTTTAGCAAGATTTCCACCAATGCCTTGCATGCCTTGTATGTTTCAATGCTGGAGCTGTTATGTGAACCAGTGATCAAATAATTGAAAGTTATTTATTATCCTGGTTCTGTTAGGTTGTCTGTGATATTTAGCCACATGCTAACAGGTTTAAATCTAGAATCTCCTATAATGTAATCTTCTATACTGTATTTATTCCTCATGCAAAAGTGAAGTAATATGGTATTGGCCCAGTCTGAGTGATACAATATAGTGACTCAGTGTTTTACCTAACATCTTTCCAAAAAAGTGGGCTTTACTCCAAAAGTTATCTTCTGTTTCCACAGCCTTTGTAAATAGAGTCTCGTTAGCCAGCCAAAAAAGGACAATTGGGACTTCCATGATGACTGGTTCCTTGTTTCAAAAGTAGTAGACATTGAAGCATCATTTTCATTGGCAGATTTCAGTTTTCCATCATTTTCAATCAATTCATTCAATGTATTATATTGACTGTGCAGATGAGTTATTGCCTTGGAGGCAAACGTCAGCCTGACCCCGGCTGACCTCTGCACAATCCTCATATAAAGAAACCAAGAGTGGTTTGTGTGACTCATACTGGAGCTCTTTTTCTTCCACAACCCAAAACGTATTTGGACACTAAAGCCACACTTAAAACTGTATGAATGCCTTTTCATTATAAGTAATATAATATTAAATATACAAAATATGCGTTTTGCGTAATCCAGTGAGATTCGGGCATTGATAAGTAGATCTGCACGATTTGTTAAAAAAAATTGTGAAATCCTTGTCCTTGTGGGGATTTGTTGGTCTCCATGAGGAAAACAGCTTATAAATCACAAGGTGATGTTTCTTGAAAATATAAAAATGCAGAACGTTTTCTGTGATGGGTAGGTTTAGGCTTAGAGCATAGAATATATCTTAATAGAATAGAATAAGAGCATAGAATATAACTTATATATATACAGTATAAAAGTGATTGTCTATTGAGAGTTCCCATAAAACAGGAAAATCCAATGTGTGTGTGTGTGTGTGTGTATGTTTAAGCTGCAGGTTTTCTCTACTTTGCTGTAATTGCTGCAATGCTGTAATTTGGTCCAAATTTGTATTACTACTAAAATATTACAGAAAATAATAAATATTACTATTTTAATATTTAATCGATTTTTTTATTTTTATTAATCGTGCAGCCCTATTGTTAATTGTGGCTTAAATGACCAAATGTGTTTTGTGGCCACTGTATTTCCTCTCCAGCGCTCTCTCATTCTGTCCAAATCTCATTTATTCTCTCATTTTGAAGACTGCATTGTTGTGTGTCTGCGTCTCCTGGGCCGCCAACCCACCGGGCTAATTCAGACAGCCCCCTGTAACCGTGAGAACACTTTTAGCGTGCTATTGGATTAGCCTTTGAGCACTACGTGGGCTAATTGATGAAAATGACCCCGGTGCGGAGAGCAGAGCCATTGTCTCCGCTGTCACAAAGTCTCAAGCCATCAACAGAGAGCCTAACAGGATTTCTGCGCACACGCCATCCATCCCTAATTTGTTGGCCCGGGAAACTGTCAAAGTCCGCTGGAAGCAAGCTCGGAAGCGGGCTGTTTGTTCTGGTTTTACTGTGGTAGATTAATCAGATGCTGCCAACCCCGAAAAGCTAAGTGTAAATGTAATGAAAGGAAAGTTGACTTATGTGATTGAAAACAAATGGGACTTGTGATTTGGACTGGTGCTGTTCCTACTATATGGTCTCTTGGAGCCTTTGATTTAGTAATGTCATGATTATTTAACAACCCCCAAGGTTTCTGATCACACCAATTATTCACACACACACACACACACACACACACACACACACGTACACAATGGGTTCTCTGATGTTGTTTTATTAATTAAAAGAGCTGATTTGCCAGAGACATGTTGACGAATTTGCAATATAGATGATGTTTTTCAGATCTTGCTCTTTCTGTTCTTTCATTTTCTCTCTTGCTCTCCCACTCAACACTACCACACACACTGTCTAGAGCTCTACATGTGAGAATGGAGCCTTAAAGAGTTCTTCTGACCTGAGAATAATGGCTTGCTTGGTTTCCAGAGTGTTGCATTCATCTCGGTGGAATGCTGTAACCATAGATTACCTGACAATTAAACCCACTCATCTCACCACAAACCCTGCAGTAAGAGCAACTAAATATGCAAGGCTGTCAGGTAAGGCGTTGATAAACAACATTAGTACAGAAATAGCTCACAATGTTACCCAACACATGCTATTAGATGATTATACAACAGTTTACATATGAGGATGTTTATAGGCTGGATTAGCTTTGTGTGCTGTTTTTTATTTTATTTTTTATTAATAGTTCAGCTTGGGTGCGTTAAATTGGACAGTAAAGACATTTATATTTATGTTACAAGATATATTTATTTCAAATAAATTTGTCAAAAAAATCATAAAAAATTAACATGGTTTACACAAAAATATTAACTCAACATTAAAAATTATACTAAATGTTCCTTGAGCATCATATCAGCATATTAGAATGATTTCTGAAGGATCACGTGACACTGAAGACTGGAGTAATGATGCTGAAAATTCAGCTTTGTTATTCCAATAGAAAACATATTGAAGAAATATTGCTGTTTTTAAAATCATTAAAATTATGTGATAAAAAGCCATGCCTGTACTAACTATAAGGGATTTAATGTATATTAAATGCTTTTGTTTTTTTAGATGATCCATTTGGTAGTAATATTGATATAGTTGATAATTAGTTTTATATTTTGTTCATTGAAAGCCTAAATTTAATTCTAAAGATATTTAGGGGCTGTGCAAATATGGGTTTGAATTTTGCAATGGTTATTCTGAAAATCTTTTAATTGTGATAAATGGATATCGCTGTGGTGATTTATGGGGTTAAATTACTCCGTTTACATGTCCATAGATGATATCCATTATCTAATAGGAATTCTTGGAATCTGCGTTGTTCATTTAAGTAATTGAAAAAAAGGTGCTTTGTGTGTGTTCATCATCATGGTTCACTGGTTTGGGCAGACCTGTCTGTTTCCTCTGCATGACAACCCATCGCCCTGGCAACTGTTGACAGATTACCACAGCAACTCACTGCTGATGTCACAAAACCTGCAGGCATTCACATTTATACCTTTTTTACATTTATCTCCTGGCTTTACAATGGTTCATTTCACTTGTTTTAGTCGCTGCTGGTAGAGACAAAACTTTTATCACTTTATCATGTTGCGTCTGGTAAGGACACTTTGCTACCCTGTATTTCTTTGTTCCTTTTAGACTTATGTTTGAGACACACTTAAGTTTATTTAAAAACACACAAAATAAACCAGACTGATTGGATTAAATTTCCCCTGCCTCCTCCTGCTGGTTGATGTAACACAGTTGTGAGTCGCCTCAAACCGACACTATAGGCTACATTACATCCAAAGATTTCCCATGAGTCCCATAAACACACAAGAAATTACCACAGATGTGAGACACTTGAGCAGACTCTTGTTTAACCAGTTGAATGAACTTTTCTAACTTCATATTTAGACATACAGGCATATAGATACTTGTGACATGAAACCATTTTGTTGTACTTTACCTTCTGAGGGTCAGATTCTGATGTTAATCTTTATTTGACATTTATTTCGACAAGTGCAACCCCCTTTTCAGTGCAAGTCTTTGTGAAGTTGTTCAACATTCTCCTGTAGTTTGATACTCTGACTTAATCTTCCTTGTTTTTGTTTTTTTATATTTCTAAATGACTTCAAATCAAGGTCTTTCCTCAGGCATTTTAATTAGTTCTTCTAAGATAATCCTCCCATTTGAGATTATAATAGCATAAAGCTTAAAGTGCTTTCACGCTTCCAGAATGTATTGCGGTTATAGGGTTTCATTGCTGTTTCTCAGAACACAGATTAATGAGATTTCAAACTAAACATTTCAGGAATGAATATTGTATTGTTTGGGATAAGCTTCTCTTTGGCATTGATAGTGTAAAGTGACTGCTATAAAGAGGCCCTACACAGCTAATGTTTGATGCATTCAGGACACAAAATATGAAATATAAGAGCATTTGGGAGGTAAAATGAGTATCTAACCCTAAATAGATTAAAGAGTGTGTTTTATATGTAATAATTGAAAGAAAGTTTTTTGAAGGTTTTTTCTCTCTCGTTCTGACGAGAGCTATTATGGCCTTTATAAATGATTTGAGGATCAAATACATACTTGGTTGTTGCACATTGTAATGCATTCATTTCGACTGCACAGTAAATAATCCCTCAGTTTGTAAAAACAAACAAACCAACGTGTTGACAGAAATCCGTTTACAATGGAAGTCTTTGTGGCTATTGGAACGTTTGTCCCATAGACTTCCATTGTAACCATGTAACTGTCAACACATTATTTTGTTTGTTTTTTCCAAACTGAGAAACAGTTTGAAATGATTGGTTTATAGAGCTTAACTCAAATATAACATCGAGCATTCGTAAAGAATCAATCCAACTGCATTAGATTACACAAACAAAAGTCATGGGTCGGATTGGTTCAGAAATGGCCCCTACAGGTCACAACTGCACTTTTATCACTTTTTACATTGTAACGAAATGAGGGTCCTGAGTGTTACATATTCGTTGTGCAGTTTGCCATGAGTTCACAGCGCTCTGCTAAGAAAGTCAACAATAAGCAGATGCATAGGTCTTGTTTGTGTGTGAGTAGGACAGAGATATGAAGGAAAATACAGACAAAGAATTTGGTGTAATGCTACAGTAGATATCAGCCTTTTCTGAAGGCCGTTTCCCAGGGTTTGGAGAAAGATAGAGGAGTTTCTGTTCTCTTAAACAGTCCCTTGTGTACTTTAGCTTGAGAGTTGTCTTCAAAGGGCCTTGCTTTAACATTCCGTTCATATGCAATTGTATTGATGCACGCCAGTGTAGGTGTAGGTTAGCACCAAAGCGCCAGTGTTTTCTTGGAAATAAGTTTTTGACTTGCATGTTATTAAAACCCATCACTTGGAGAGGTTGCATGAGGTCAATATTTTTATGCCCTTAGATGCTTCTTACTTTAAATTCTGAAGATTTTCGTTCAGGGCCAGCAAATTCATTCTATATGTAACATCTGGAGAATCAATGAAGCCAAAGACATCTGGAGCCCCTCTTCCTGTACACGGCCATCAAGGATACTGAAGTTCAAAGACTGGTCAGTCAGCTGTAATTATAACCTAATTCGGTCTTTACAGTATAGGAGAACTATGGTGTAATTTTGGCATCACCACCAAAGTTTTATGACTACGTGGTTTCACGCATGATCACACTTTGGATTGACCATTCTTAAATTTAACTTCTAAAATGATGTTTCCTACTGTTTCCTTAAACCGTTATACTCAGCCTCATGTCATTCCAAACCTGTTGGACATTCTTATGTAGAACACAAAAGAATATGCACTATCGTTCAAAAGTTTGGGGTTGGTAAGATTTAAATATTTTCATCTCTTATGTTCTATTAAGTCTATTATGCTCACCAAGGTTGCATTTATTAGGTTGGCTTGAGAAAGCCAAGTTACCGAAATGCTATATGTAAACTTCTGAGTCTGAAATTTCCGACTCCTTAGATCTTTAACTCTACGACCTCCAAACTCGGCTCAGACCTTCAGACTGTTCTGATCTTTTCTAACTAATCTGACTTGAGATTTTCCTAAAAAGGACTTACGGTTTTCCTAAAAATATATATATTTCTTTGTCTGTCTTTCTGTCCATCCGTTAAACCCGTCAAACTCTACTTCAAACTTTTTCAAACTGAAAACCTTTGAAAACCAAAGCTTTTAAACCTTCTTCAAACTTTCTGGTCAGGCTTTCTCAAGTCAACTTCAAAGTTTGTCTCTCTTTTGTTTTTACAGTAAAAACTGTAATATTGTGAATTATTATAATTACAACTAATAATAGGCTAAATATTTTATATGTGAATTTATTTTTAAAGTAATTTATTCCTGTGGTGACAGCTGCATTTTCAGCATCATTACTCCAGTCTTCAGTGTCACATGATCCTTCATAAATTATTCTGATATGCTGATTTGCTGCTCAAGAAACATTTCTTATTAATGCCAAGTTTGAGAATTTTTTATTGTACTGTACAGAAAGGTCAAAAGAACACTTTTGTTCCTGCTTGTCATGGATGCATATACCGCAGATGAAACTTTGCTATTTAGTTACTTAAAAGCTGAATTTATCTTCATGATACTGTCCCTTTTACTCCACCAAGCTTCAGTTACCTCCCATTTCACCTCCAGGATCTTTGGGAGTACAGACAAACAGTGTCTCAAGTACACTTGGGACCATATTTCCATTCACGTTGACCTTATTTTACATGTGGATTATTTACAATGCAAGACTCCCTGAACCCAGAGTGAACCCAATCTTGGATCACCGTGTTCATGGAGTTGTCCCAAGTCTTTATGAAAGGCATATGCTTGCATAGGCCTTAATACAAAATGTAGCATACATCTTCATTCTGCACGTCACTGATTACAGTTAAGTGAACATTAGTCACATTCCGGTTAGAAAGGTTGCAAGAGGTCATGTTGTCTTCGGAGGGGAAGTTGTTTAGAGAATATACTTGGCTTGATAGTTCAGGAAAGGTTACGCTGGGTTTACCGTGGTTTTGTTTGTAAAGATTACCTCATGCACTTTCAATAGCTTGAGTACATACCATACAGATTTAGAAACGTGTAGGAGCTGATGTAAATACTCATTTATCATTTGTAAGGGCTATTTAATATCTAATTTGTACCACATTCAGGTTATAGTCACTCATGTTTCATAGTCAAGGGTTTCAATAAATTGTGGTTAGTTCATATTCCTGAGATGTTATGACATGTTTTGCATCATTTGTATTAGGTTTGTTTCCCAGTAGATATATCTCACCTGTCATAACATATCTACACAGGCTTTTATTAGTGTACCTGCAACTCTTTTCGTTTGTCACCGATACGCTCTTGCCAAATCTCTTGTTGGTTTTCACTGACCGCTGTACCCAGTGCTCTCTGCCAATTTGTGATTTCATCTGCTTCTCAAAAGCCCGTTTAATAAGGAGTTTGATCTTGAACAACACCGTGTTGCTTTAGAAAACAAGAAAAAAGCATATTATAAAGATTGCACAAGACAGATTGCAAAAGCCATGAAGGAATGATGATTATATAAATGTTTACAGGTGAGCAGATTTTTGTCAAAGGTTAGTTTTAACTGACAAATGTGGTATATATTTTATATTTTCTTTTTGAATGTAGCAAAAATATAAATAAAAATGTCTAAAATATTTTCTACGGCTGTCATTTAAAATTACGAAGTACCTTATATGATTTATTTTTTTTGTAAATAATCACATGATGTGAAAATGCCGCAATGAAGATAATTCATAGATATTGTGGCAGACTTGAATTTGCATTTTAATCAGCATAATTTTAGGATTTGTCAAATAAAAAATATGAAAGGAAAATTTCCCAATATGATGCATATTTTTTACTACTATTATTTTTACAGTTAAATGTACAATGCACAACAGATTTTAGTTCAGTGTATTGTATGTAAATGGAGTCTAGTCTTACATAAGCGTGTTACTGCTAACTAACAATGTTTCTCTCTGAATGTCTGTTATAGGCAGTTTCAAATGACAAGAAAACAGTATTATGTGTCAAATGGTGTTGAATTTCTTTTTTGATATATCGTGTAAAACCAGAGAACTTTGAACATGGAACAAGAAGAGCGGATAAACTGTACTGTTTTCTTAGGGAAACGTGGTTAACTCTCCACTTGTGGATATTGTGCAGTCCAAGGAATTTCTTTCTTTTCTTTTTTTTTTTTTGGCCATTTCGTACAAAAGATTTGTTTGAGGATTGCTAGCACAGTTGCATATGTCCTGCCTCCTTAAATGTGTAGTTAAACGTGAGATATAGGCTGTCAGAAATAGTCTCTGTAAGCAGCGATAAATCAGGACAAGTGCTTTTTTCCGTGACTTTGTCAAGAAAAGGCGAAGAAACAGAACTAAAGTGATTTCCCTATACCATACCATGTCTATTCACATTATGTTGCGTTCCTTGGATAGGCCTCTTTGTGGATGTATCCGTGAATGGACAAAAGTGTGGTGTCAGCTGTGTTCGTGATTGATGAGGGGGGAAAAATGCAAGAAACATTCCATCCACACCACCCACAAAATTGTTTAATGTTTGCATCATGTTGAAAAAACATCTTGAGAAAGAACTGTATATTCGGTTTAAAAATAAGGCAACTCGTATTTAAAGTCTAAGAAGTCTTGATGTTGTTATTCCGCTTTGAATATGTGTTATACACACTGTTAAAAGTACAGCAGATGCAGTCATACAGTACTTTCACACTTCAACTGGCTCTAATTAGGCTTTTATGTCTTCAAAAACAAAGAGCTAGCTCTCGGGACACAGATAATCAATGGGATACAAAGCATATCGCAATTGCAGAATTTATTTCAAATTCAAATGTAACTAAGTCTTTATGCCATTATGAAAAATAAAACCTTGCTGTAGCTTATGAAAGGACCCAGTTGGATTTTAAATAGTCCGGTTTTGAAGTTAAGATTAGTAGTGAAGTCTCAAAAGTTTGGTCTTATGTCAGCTCAACCCATCTTTAATGCAACCAGACCGCCAGGATGACAGCTGTGGCCCTCCATTCTGTCTTCATGTATTATAAAAGTCGAGCCTCAACTCTTTAGCTCCTCGTAGCCTTTATCTGGTGGTGTCGGGCTGCCTGTAGCCCTTCGCCATGTACTAGAAATGAGACGTAATCCTCTTGGTTAGTCATTGATTGGACCCTTTTTCCCTATCCATACCCTTTACACACGTTCTGCTGTTTTCTCCACCTAAAGAACATTGGCTATCATGTGGAGACCTGAATCTTTAACCCATCAAATGAGCTTAGGTTTTACTGGTAAGGCAAAGTCCGCTAGATCCCATGATTCATTATAAATCCGCCTCTCCTTTCATTTTCTTCATCCTCTCTCTCTCTCTCTCTCTCTCTCTCTCTCTCTCTCTCTCTCTCTCTCTCTATCTATCTCTCTCTCTCTCTCGCTTCCAAGTACAAAACATTTTTTGAGCAAATTCAGCTTTTCTGCTTAACACTTCCCCTGTCCTGAGCGCTCCCTCGGTCTTACAGCATGCATGTTCAAATCCCTCATTAGCCCCAATACAGCTGTTCATATGGATAAGGACCTTAATTCCACTTGTTTGTGTTTTAGAAACTTTTTAAAATAATTTTCTTATAGATGCAGAATAATTGAACATTTTAACACACTTTGAACACACACTAGCTGAAAGAAAGAATTAAAAAAGAAAAAAAAACTTAAAAAGTTAGTCTAACAGATTGGAATATGCTTCCAGAGAGCAGTTTAAGTTAAATATACAGGGATTTTGACATTACCCTCATACCCTTTGACCCCCTACAGTGTCGTTCCAAAAAACTGAAGTATCATATATTGATACTAATCGTACTAGATCTTTTATACCTTATCTTTATATGGCAGTGGTAGTAAGTATGCTATTCCAAATTCAGCCCTATAGTGAGCTGCCAACTTAGACACCATTTAAAGGGATAGTTCACCCAAAAATTAAATTTTGCTGTTAATTTACTCACCCTTGGGCCATCCAAGATGTAGGTGTCTTTAATTTCTTCAGTAATACAGTAAATAAGATTTTTAGCTGAAACTATAGTCCTTGGTGATTCATATAATGCATCAATTGCAATCAATAAGTCAACGGCTACCGTCACTTTGAGAATCAAAAAAACATAGACATGCAAAACAAAATGAATACCTGTGGCTCCTGAAGACGCATTGAAATCTTATGAATTAATTTAGTTTTGCCTGTATGTTTTTTTTTACTCTGAAAGTGACGGTAGCCATTGACTTGCATTATATGAATCAACAAGGACCGCATTTTTGGCTAAAAATCTTCTTTACTGCTCTTCTGAAGAATAAAGACTGAGAGTGAGTAAATTATCAGTAACTTTTAATTTTTGGGTGAACTATCCCTTTAAGGCAATCCTGATGCGAAGGCTGTTCCTGAAGAAACCTTCTTTTGGCAAATATCTAAAACAGAATTGCATGTTTTTGCTGAGAAAACAATCCCAGAATGCCTTGTAACGAGATCAGTCAAGAGAAATATTGAGTTTGTTTGTTTTTTTTGAAGAAAAAAAAAACACATTTAACTCAGTACTAATACATCTCAGTACAAAATAATTCAATCTGGTTGAAAATATACTGTTTTACCCACTTTGTGTTATGTATGTTATGTATTTTAATGTTTATTTTCTGTATGCACATGCATGGCTCACAAGGTTTTGGAACAGAATCATACTTTTTGGTGATGCTTTGGGTTTAATAAACTAATCCAAAATTATGTTATTCGCAACATGTTATTTTAGTAAAAAAAAAAATGATGCTTCATGTCTTGTTATTAAAGACAGACCTGGACCTCCCAGGTTCACTGATCTGCCATGTTTTTATAGGTGGTGGTTAGTGACCTATGATGATTATCACTGCTAAAGTTTGCAATTAAATGCAGCGTAATACGTACAGTAGTCTACATAAATGGTTCTTACTCTCTTTTTTGGAAAATGCAATGCTGTAGATTTGCAATTTCTGCTAAATTATTAAAGTGAACCTCAACCTAATATTGGCTCCATGTAATTTAGGGTCACATACTTGCGTTTTAATGTGGTTTAGTGCCTGTAACTAGTGGCTTTTCTCTGCCCCATCAGCAGATTTCCCCAGTAAGCCGGAAAAATAGAAAAAACATAATTTCCCTAAAGTGTAGCAAAGCTTCTGTAGATTTCAGTCCAACACTCTCAAATCTTCCCATAAGACCTATAATGTCTGCAATGCCAAGTGGAAGTTGGAACCTTTATTGTTTCATATTTTAGAGTTTGTCTACTGTTTGTTGAAATTATAATGATCTACCAAAAAGAAAATTTACTTATCTACCAAAAAGAAATTGGAAGTTGGAACCTTTCTTCCTTTATTGTTTCATATTTTAGAATTTGTCCACTGTTTGTTGAAATTATACTGATCTACCAAAAAGAAACGTATGCTTATAGATTGTTTAAAGTAGTAAACGAGTAAACAATTGTAAATTATATATATTATAAAAAGTATTCAAAAGTATTTAAATTATATAGACTTTTATTTAAAAACAAAACAATGCCTTCATCCCTTTTTTTGTTTCTCATCTGTTTCTGCTTGTTGATGGTTTGGGTCGGTAAACCTTTGAATATTGCACTAAAGCAAGGCTACATCCGGGCTGAGGAAGCATATTGACAGTTTTATTCTGAGAGGCCTGCTTTGGACAGAGGCTTGAGAAGCTGCCCCTACAAAGCCAGAGCAAAACACACTCGAATGTGGACGCCTTTCATGTTACAGGTGCTTTAGAAATCTAGCCTGTTTACCGCTACTGATATGAAGACCATATGTGGCCTCACGTGGATGTCCATATAGAGGTGTATTACAGACGGCATAAATCTTCCTGTCTTGAGACCACGTTCTCTGTTGTGCACATTCATGCTTGTGCTTGAAGTCTTAAAATGCAATTCACAGTATTGCGTAACCTGAGAACAGATGGATGGATGTCAGGATGAAAAGGAAAGAGGAAGCAAAAAGGATGATCTTGTAGGAATGTGGCCTTAGCTGAACCCACTGACCCCTCAACGTTGAAAAAATAAAGGAAATTGCATTTATTTTATTGTAAAATATATTATTTCTTAAATGAACAATTGTTTAATAAAAATAAAGTTTTCTTTTTAAATAAAATGTATTTTCACCTGAAATCCATTGGTGTTAAAATTGAATCTTCTGAGATTATTTTAGCAAAATAATTGCTTTTACATTGTAATATCTACATGTGGTTAGAAATAAGATTATTTAAATAAGTAGAACAGAGACTAAAAATATCTCAAAGATTTTGAAATGGACAGGGAAAATAAAGTGGTTGATGTATTGTATATGGAGCATGTCAATAGAAACGGCACTTTTTCCCCCTTTTTTATGTCTAGTTGTAGTATGCTGTTCACGTTTGGACATAGCATTAAAGACAACATGAAATCAAAATTATGAATATTGTAAATGAAATAAAAATGCATATTTTCTTTCATCAGAGTGTAATAACGTTCTCTGAAGCCATTTTTTTTTCTGTGGATGTAATCAAGGTCATGTGGGAGAGGTGAAGTATTATTAACCAATAACCATTTTCCACCAACAATGTCGTAGCCTATAAATCCAATTCCAATTAAATCCCAGTGAATAAGTCTCTATAACTTTACTCATCACTGATCATTTTGTTTCATTCAGAAATACGTCTCATTATGCAAGTTAAATTACATTTCCTGTTGTCTTTATGATGTAAGACAAGTATTTCTTGTGATTCAGCATTATACTTTCATATAAAGCTTCTTTGTAGGTATTTATTGTGGTCTTAGTCAGCATAAACCTCATGGACATGTTGTCATTATTGGATCTCGACTCAATTAAACAGAAGTGGAATAGGCCACTGAGTCAAGTTACAGGTCAAGTCCCTGGAGAGCTGCGAGCCAGCTGTCAGCGAGCTTTTGAATGTGTGTATGCTGGATTGGTGGTGTGTGTGTGTCAACCGGTAGAGATTTAACTTCAGCTTTTCCATACACTGTTATAAATAAAGGTTCCAAAGGGTGGTCAGTAACGTCATAAGAGAACCATATTTTCAGTGAACAGTCCTTAAGGGTAAGGATTAGGACACACAGTCTCATGAATAATTATGAGTAACAGTTGAGTCATCAATATACTATGGTACAAGAAAACGTCACATCCTATGACATTAGCACAAAGATGAAGATGAAAATGGCACAAAAATGCTTAAAATAAACTTTTTTTTATTTTTTATTATTAAGCCTACCCACTTTCAAGCGTTGATAAAAATATGAATATGTTGTGAAAGCTATCAAAAATGCTGGCAGGGAAAGAGTCAATTAATTCAATTGGTTATTGAGATTGTGTGTATATGCAGGTGTGTGTTGTGCTTGTTTATTTTCCTTGTACATGTAGTGCTTGAGTGTTTTGTGACAGATATGGTCGTAAAGACAAATTGCCGTCCTCTCTTAAATGCCATAGGTCACTGCGTGCACACTGTCAACATTGAAAATGAAACACACGCGTCCTGACTTGATTTTTATGGTCCTCTCTTTCATATGCCTAAGCTGCTGCATTTAATATTTTCCTGGAGATAACAATATATGCCCTGACATTAAAAGGCCCAGATGTCTTCACTCAAAACTGTGACTTGCCCAAAGTCGTTTGAGTGACGAATCACTCATAACAATAGAGCAGGCTGTGACAGAGACTTTGATTTATGAGAAACACAAGGCTCATTGAAAAAGAAATGCTTTTAGACTGAAAAATGCCACTTCAGAAAAATGGCACAGCAACAGTTGAATCTCATCCCAGCCTGGGATGGGGTTGTGTGGTTCAGACAATCCTCAAGGATTCTGAATTCGTTCTGATGGTTCCAACATAGGGTTAGGCTTTAAACAGCATGTTTCATATTAAGGCTGAAAAATTATATTTGTGCTCGCTAAAAACTTTCCATTGCCAGGTCTCTCCTTTAATAATGAAGTTCATTTGCTTTATTTAGAGGCATGAGATATTAAATGCACCTAAAAGCTGATGGAAATAACAAGGTTGTGAAAATAGCATTTGAATTTAAAAAGATTTAAAGTTTGATGCAAGAAATCATTATATGACCGTGGATTTGCTTGCTGCATTTCATGGAATAACGTTTGATTTGGAAAAAAATCATAAAATGGGTAGTTTAACCCAGTACAAATCCACAAGCTGAGTCCTATTATAACTTTTTCCAAATCAAATATATTTTATATTTAAAATTATATTATTAATATATATATGTATATATGTGTGTGTGTGTGTATGTGTACGATTGAATCATTTGAAATATATTTATAATATATTTTTGTCGAAAACTTTTATTTTAGATTGCAATAATATTTCACAATATTACTTTGTGTTACCTTAATTTGTATAAACTGATCTGGACGTCTCAACTATCCTATCTCAATGTAGGGATAGACTCCCACATGTGGTACATGCTTGGGTCACACATAAAAGACAGAATGGATAGTGTTGAGGTGAAAGGTCACAGGGGGCAGGTGGCCGTTTAGGTGACCTTTGATCCCAGACCTCACATGGCAGTCACACCCACTGACTGATCAGATTAGACTTAATTTACCCTGCTTATGCGTCTCTGTAGAAAATCTGCCACGAGGAGGGAATATAAAACATAACTGTGAGCACTTATCCTTAGCAGTGTGGCAGCTAAATAGTTTTATATCATTAAATGGGTTCATTATTCAGTTCCCTGACATGCCTTATCTGTTAAAAAATAATAAATGGTCAAAAACACTGTCACATAATATTTATGCCTTTTTAAAAGTATTAGATGAGATTGTGGTTTGTGTGGGTTAGGGTTATATGCTTATATGATTATATGTGTGTATATATATATATATATATATATATATATATATATATATATATATATATTCTATCAATTATGATTGAAAATTATAATAGATATTACTATTTAGCAAATAGCAAAAACTACTTAAGCGAACACAGTCACCTTGATATTCATGAGCCAATCTGATAACTCACAGATCGTTCCTATTCTTCCGCCTGCATGTATATTACCAGAAACATTTTTAGTGACGCAGCCTATCTCTCTATCTTGGGAATGTGTGATATCACAATCCCCACTTGTGCCCGACACATTCTCTGGCCATGTGCGTTCTAAATGTTATATCATTCGATCTGTGATAAATTAGGTTTGACTGTGTGGACGCCCTGGTGTGCCTCAGTTTGTTTATCATAGGGAATTTGTTATCGCCCCTTGTATATACCATTAAGCAACCTAATAAATGATGCAGAGAGCACAGACTTCTTATTAAATAAACTTATGCTGAAGGTTTGTTACATCTGATCTCTCACTGCCTGCAGCTCTGAACCTCAGAGGAAGCAGTGTTAAAGCGTTCTGTGTGTGATGTTCCTCGACAACACACAGCAGAAAACACTAGGCTGTAGATAAGCTTATGTTTGTAACACATGAATCCCGAAAGCTTGTAAGTGTCAAAAGTTTCCTCTGAGAAGGATACTGTAATGATCTGCTTCTCAGACTTTTCTCATCAAGAAATGGGATATTTTAAGCTTAATTTGAACAATTTTTACAGAATTTTAAAGAAATGTCAAAAGTGTTCAAATGATTAGTGTTGATGTAAATGAAACAAATTACTTTTATTAAAGCTGACAGAGAGTATTATTTATTTATTCATTCATTCATTTTCTTTGTGAACCTTAACTCTCAAAACAATGAAAAAAGGGTGATTTTCTTTTTTCTTTTAATTGTTTTTGCAGCTAAATAAATAATCTTTAAGACATCTCCTGGATATTGCAGACACAGACCCATAATAATGGTCATATCCTTTTACAGTTGAACTCAAAAGTATTTATTGCCATCGTGTACTCATGGCTGACCCTCGGGTTAAGTGCATTTGGCTTCGTTTTTGAAAGACTATAGCAGGCAGTTTGTATGTACAAATTCCATATCCACAAGAATCATGAATCAGAATCAGATCTGTTTATTTGAGTATAAGTAGGCCTATACATCAGATGTGGGTCAATGCTTAGAATACTCATCAGCATCAATGGAAGGAAAGCATGCATGTTACTGTGTGTCATCTATATACAGACAGAAAACATAAGACAGTGCTGCAGAGAAAAAAGTGTAAAATATATGTTAGTGATACTTTTTCATATTTAGAAAATCCCCCTGGAGTGATAACGTGATGGAATGGGAGGATGCTGAAGATTTGAGGATGTTTTATGTAGATCTGGACCAGGATGGGAGAGATGATTATTTTTTTAAATGCCTCAAGATGTGCATCATCTAAGTGTCTCAACTCTAACTGTGCTGTAAATTAGCAGGGGTTGAATTAAGTGATGTAGAGAGTTCGATGGGCTTGTCTAGTTGATTTAGGGTTAAGTGCATGCAAAGGCTAACAGCATGTTCCACCAGTTTACTCTGTGAAGAAAATAAGATGTGTGAAAGCAGTCCTGTAAGGGTTCAAATGGTCAAAATCAGCACCAGTGTTATTTTAGTATCAATGTGGTTTTATTTGTAGGTTTAGCTAACTAAAATAACCCTGATCAGCACGAACGTGGCTGAAAGTGAATTATCAGGTAGGGCTTTTTGTATGTCACACAAAAGAGAATTTTTTGAAAAATGTCTGTGTATTTTAATTTTTTTTATTTAATTTTTTGTCCATGCAGTAAAAGCCAATGGGGAACAATGTTTTTTTTGTTTTTTTTCTGGATCCCAACATTGATGAAAAAAAATCGTCTTTAGTGTTCCACAGAAGAAAGAACGTCCAGTTTAAAAGATGTTATAATTTTAATTTTTGCTTTAACTATCTTTATCAGAAAGACCTCTCTTCATGAAATCCCCCATGACAAAAATCCCCATAACATAGAAAACCATTTCGGGGTTTCCAGGATGTCACTGTCCAAAGTCTCCTGCATTGCTTTTGTATTTATCTAAGGTAAGATATATATACCCCAATATAAACATAAGTGTAAAGCTGGCAGGAAGAGTAAAAGGTTGTGCAAAAGATGTTTAAATATTTCAAATCTGGAGCGCAGTGGCTGGAAATAGCAGTTATATCTGGGCACCAGCTGTTGTTTCGTAAGAAAACACACTGCATTTCTTTTTTGTTTTCTTACTGAGGAGGCTGTTGTGATCTTCCTGAAGGCTTGTTCTGTACAACAAAAAAAACTGAATATTTGGTTTATTCATTTCATCACACCACTAAACATTTAGTTTTCCTCACCCGTGATGTAATGTTGACGTCTTCAACCAGCAAGTGCACCTCAACTTCACATGACACATGCTTAACCAAACATAAGATGGTTTGTTTGCTCTGGTTTAAGCTGATCTAGGTGGTCCCCATGCCTTGCAGACTGGTTTTTAGCTGGTTGGTCAGATCGTATCCCAGCATAACCATCAGCTGGCGATTGTCCTGGACCAGAACTGAGAGACCATCTAAGACCGCCAAGCCTGCTTAGGCTGTTTTCTTTAGCAGAGGATTAAATAATTTACAGATGATGGAGCAAAAACTCTGTAGGAGTTGAGCCTTGGAACTTGTGGAGCTCTTTGTGAGTGTTAAAAATAGCCTTTCGGTTAAAAAACCAGAAGGTAACAAATAGCAGAGGCCGTAAACTCTTTCCACATGTCAATACAGGGAGTCTTGAACATGTAACATGAATGACTAAAACATGATCTTAAATAAGAAAGAAAGCATCAAACTGCACAGTTGTTGATGGGCTACATCTGGTTTAATGGATTTATTTGTCTCCTCTCCATACTATATATGATGCTTATTTTAATAATATCATTATCCAGTTAACTCAATTTTTTAGGTAAAAGACTACAGTATACTAAAAGATGTGTGCCTTTATTAAGAGTGACTGTTACATAAATTACAAACATCATAATGAGGCTTAAGTTAAATATTTCACAATGCAAACATACATCCAAAAGTTCATAAATGGGTCCATTTATGCAGACAGCTTAATTATTTTATATCTGAGAAGCGAGGTTTCATTTTTTAAGCTTTCAAACGCATTTGCAGCTGTGCTCGCCTTGTACATACAAATGTGCATTAGTCACCTCATCTATCATAATGTTCACCACCCAGATTCGTGTCACACCTTATAATATGCCTAACATTAATACTTTCCAAGCTCTAAGAAACTGGGAATCTCTGTTACATGTTTTTTATTACAGGATGTCTACCGACTGTAATCCTTTTGGCCCCAAACAGATTCTGTTTTTCTGTTTCGCTTTTAAAAGCAAGTCCACTGTCATTTTTCACAGAGGTTATTATTCCACTAGCGACAGTGTGTAGGCTGCTAAATGAATAGCCTGTTTACTTGCGCAAACAAGTGCCAGCGAAACCGAAGAAATTGATCTAAACACTCTCTGGCCTGTGCCGTCTCCTTCACTAAACTGTGTGTTTTTCTACACTCGACCCCGGCTTGAACCGGAGGAGGAATGACCTCCGCCGGGACCGGCCCACTGCTCTAAAAACAGACGTCTGAGGGCTGCGGCCCAGCGCGTCGTAGCACGGTTTGGCACACGCCGGTAACCAGCCCCAGCGGGCCTCACAGAAAGCCGTGTTTATCGGCCAGTGGCACGGACCCATGTGTGTTTATAGGGACGGCTCCAGAGAGCTGATATTAACTGTGTGACCTAAACAGTTATTTTAAAACGATAGCGTCCAGCCACGCCACACACAATAACGCCCCTCTATATTGAATGTTGCTGGTTCAACTCTTAAACTGTTTAAGGGTCGTCCTACACTGTAATCCAACATATATTATTTTTGAGATAAAAAGATGTGGGAACAAAATGATGCACAGGCAGAATAAAAGAACTGTAGAAAGGGTAATGAGAACTTTTCTTAAAGTACAAGGTCGGTATTTTACACTTAAAGCCCTGTTTTAAGATCGTTTCTGATGAAATAGAACGGTTAAGATTGAAATTTGGACACATGCTGCTGGCCCGAGAATTTTTGTTTTCTGTGGTAGCACAGAACCAAAAATTGTGGTAGCACAGAACCCCCCCCCCCCCCCCCCCCCCCCACCTCCACAATGGTTGGATAGGTTCACTGGAACAATCCTTCATAAAACGCATTAAACTTTTTTTACAAAGATTTTTACAAAGACGTGAAACTCACCGAGTGGTCTGGGGTGTTCACTGATAAGCTCACACAAAAATCGCTGCAAAAGATGCTTTTAAAAAAATATCCATTAGACTCTGCCTAGTATTATAACAGTGTTTCTCACTTACCCTAGAGATACTGTATACATATCAATGCAGTTGGACAAAAACTACGATAAAACCTGTTGGAAAGCATCTTTTGCAGCGATTTTTGTGATTTATAAGCGATATATACATATATATATATATATTTGGATTTTTGTTAGTACTTAATTTAGCTTTCATGCTCAATTTATACTGCACACATTTATTTCTCATGCCATGTTAATGGTGTATGACTTTCTTTTTCTGTGTAACCCAAAAGAATAAAATAATGTTCTTGTCCATGTTATCAAAGTCGGTTAGGTTTTAAACTACATTGGACTCTATTGTATGGAGAAAAAAACAGACAGAGTCTTCTTTTGGGTTTCACAGAAGACAGAAACCAAAACCAAATGGGCTTTTAAAGCGAAATGTTGTGTAAATAGAAGTTTCCATTCCCATACTATGCAGCAAATATGAACTCTGTGTGCCAGCTTGTGATGAGCTTGAGGCAAGCAAGTACTTTGCTCTCCAGCAGAGACTGTGATTAAAGCCTAGTGAAATTAAAGAGCATGTTTGTGAAGTGTCTCCTGGGTCCCTGCGCAACAGTAAAGCACCTTTCCATTGTCATCTGTATCTGGACCATGAAGTGCCTGCAGCCACAGAGAGAGAGAGATAGAGAGAGAGAAAGCGTTTACTGTGTTCCATTTTGGGAGCTTGTTGGACACTGTTTCAGAGTGTCATGTACAAACAATGGAATTACGCTGAGATCATTCTGACATTTTGATGAGATCTTGTGGATTTTTATGATTTGAATATTTTTACTCCTTCAGAAGAGAATAGATATACACAGTATTTTGATCTTAGAGGTTTGTGCATGTGGAATGACACATTGTGAGTTTGAGTTCATCTTGTCATTTTTCTGATCTAGTTCTCCTTGTTTCATGTCTCCCCTCTTACTGTTTCTAGCAATAAAGTGGCAAAAAGTTCAATCAACAGGTATTTCAAACTACATTTTTACATTGTCTGTAGAGAATGTGATTTGTGCTTGCCCAAAACTTGCGAACACAATTATAAGACTTTCTGTGAGGTTTTTGCTGTGTTATGCAGTTTCTTGGGAGTTCTGGGTGGTTGCTAGGCACCAAATCTAGGAGCTGTAAAGTCAAAACAACAGATCTTTTACAGAAGATGTTTTTTGATTGAAATGTTTAAATGCATACTTTACTTGGCATGTTTATGGTTTCTTTTAAACTCATAATAGCAGTTGTTCAATAAATATGAGATCCATACCACAGAGGCATGGGCCTAATTTTTTAGGGCATTGTTGATTTTGTTTGTTTTCTCATAAATATATGCTTTGAACGTTGATTTACAAATTGGAAACAACCATGAACAAATCAAAGACATCTGGCTGCGAAAACAACACAGCATCTATGCTTCTTTAGGAGGGGAACACAATCATGATTTCTATAACTCAAAAACACACTCAAAACATAGACCTATGTATATGAAGTAGATAAGATTAGAATGGCATAATAGAAGCAGATGAGTGGCAGAATGTTTAATAAATCAGTGCATATTATTTATTTAGTTTATTAATAATTGACTATGTATAGATATGTGTTTTGGGTAAACATTACCCAATGTTTGTTTTATTCTATAAACTACTGACAACATTTCTCCCAAATTCCAAATAAAAATATTGTCATTTAGAGCATTTATTTATTTATTTATTTTCATATTCATTTTTTTAAACACAATACTAATGTTTTAACTTGGGAAGAGTTCAGAAATCAATATTTGCTGGATTAACCCTGATTTTCAATCACAGCTTTCATGCGTCTTGGCATGCTCTCCACCAGTCTTTCACATTGATGTTGGGTGACTTTATGCCACTTCTGGTGCAAGAATTCAAGCAGCTTGGCTTTGTTTGATGGCTTGTGACCATCCAGCTTCCTCTTGATCACATTCCAGAGGTTTTCAATGGGGTTCAGGTCTGGAGATTGGGCTGGCCATGAAAGGGTCTTGATCTGGTGGTCCTCTATCCATACCTTGATTGACCTGGCTGTGTGGCATGGAGCATTGTCTTGCTGGAACAACCAATCCTCAGAGTTGGGGAACATTGTCAGAGCAGAAGGAAGAAAGTTTTCTTCCAGGACAACCTTGTACGTGGCTTCATTCGTGCGTCCTTCACAAATCTGCCCGATTCCAGCCTTGCTGAATCTCCCCCAGATCATCACCGATCCTCCACCAGATTTTACAGTGGGTGTGAGACACTGTGGCTTGTAGGCCTCTCCAGGTCTCCGTCTAACCATTAGACCACCAGGGGTTGGACAAAGCTGAAAATTGATGATCTGGTGGTGCTTCAGCAAGACTGCAATCGCGCAGATTTGTCTTTGACACGTGTCTAACATCCAGCAGCTCCATGATGCCATTATGGAGGAGTGAAAGAGGATCCCAGCAACAACCTGTGCAGCACTGGTGAATTCCATGCCTAGGAGTATAAAGGCAGTGCAAGATAACAATGGTGCTCACACAAAATATTGACACTTTGGACACAGTTTTGACATGTTCACTTACGGTGTACTCAATTTTGTTGCCAGCTATTTTGACAATAATGGCTGTATGTTGAGTTATTTTCAGATGACAGTAAATATATACTGCTATAGAAGCAGCACATTGACTACTCTAAAATATATCCAAGTTTCATTTCTATAATATTATCCCTTGAGAAGATATACTAAAATGTTTGCTGAAATGTGAGGGGTGTACTCACTTTTATATATATATTATTTCTATATATATATATATATATATGCAAATTTTAATTATTTTGTCAAAACTTACACTGTGACCAACATAAAAAAAAAAAAAAAATTCCAATGGGTTTGCTCATTAAAAAAAATCCATTTGTTTAAATTGTTTAGTGTTTAAGGAGAAGAGGGAAAAGGGAATAGTGAAAAACTACCTTCCTTTCCATTAGATTTAATTCCAGTATCTCCAGGCTAGGAATATGCTAATTATTAGCCTGTCGGTAGCCACTCACAGATGACTTTGGAACGACAGTAGAAAGTAGACAACCAGATCTGGCTCCCTCTGCTGAGCTAAGCAGCATTGAAAGAATGAGTGCAGGAGAATGGCTATTAGCTTTTGCCTTGAGGACATTTATGAGTGATGTGGCCACTGACTCCTACTGACCACGTCTAAAATGTCATTTCACTGAAAGCAATATATCTAGCAGTCAAATGATGTGGACATACTGTCAAGTCCACTTACATTCCATGTATTTTCATGTAGGCCACAGAAACTTTTACCACATTCATACTTTAAAGCACTGACCATACTACATTTAACCCATATAAAAGCCGTGCTCTCTGACTTTTTCAAGGAGACCATGCAAAGGCCACAATGCATCGGAAAAACCCTGGTGTTCTCTGCAACTGGCCTTTCAACAACCCATCCGCCACTGGTGCCAGGCGGCAGGGCTGCGGGTGGAATTTGCTACCGTGTGCGCGTTATGTTTGTGCATGCAATCCTACGAGGGAGTTATTGACCAGCAGAGCGGTACCATAAGCCACATCAGTACCGTTAGATCCCATAGCGGGCATGGTTCGCATTATTCCGTCTCTGCTGACGTCCCTTTAGCATCCCACTAAACTCTCAATGCAATTCATCTGGGTTCATTCAAGTTTCTGAAAAGCGGAGCTGGTTTACAGCTTCAAAGGCAATAATGGTCACCAATATGCCGGAAATATATAAGCTATTTGTTTCAAAACTTGGCACATTTTTCCAAATGAGTGTGGTCAGAAAACCCATTTTTTAAATGTTTTTATTTTTTATTTTATTTTTTATTTTTTATTCTATGCATGTATTATAACATCAATGTCCACATCAGCTTTCAAGTTGTCCAAAATAATCACCTTCTAATATTCTCATATGATTTTGCCATTTCCTTTTCTGTATGAAAAATAACATGGGGGTTTTTGTGTGAATTCATAAAAGAGCCATATCTCTTACTGTATGTGGCATTTCAAAAATAACCAGTGAGGCCATTGAATTGACAGTGATTGGGACTCCAGCATAGAGCTTCTTCTGTAAGGCGTGATGGGTCAGTGCAAAGGGTCACCAGGCTTACATTTCCAGAGGTGCTTTTGGCATGTTTATTGTTCCTGTTAAAATGACCACTGGAAACGCTTGGGCTTTAAATCTCATGGGTAAAATTTGTCAGAGGTGGCACGAGTCTTAGTTTTGTTAGGTTGGCTTCCTGTTGACTCTGAGCTTCAGTAGACCTTAGGGGTCACTGGTAAACACAGTCAGCTCTTAAAATCATCTTATACAAGTGAATGACCTGCCTGTAAAGATTTTAATCAAAAGCAATGATCTGTCTGCTGTATGGGTACTAAAGCATTGAGCCCCAAATGAGAGATGCAATGTTTGCGTTCTTTGTACTATATTTGGGTTTTGACTTGTGTATATTTAATGTGTGTGTATATATATATATATATATATATATATATACATCACCCATATGGACTATTTTAATGCACCTAATGGACATGGCTCATTATGGATTGTTATTGTATAGAAAGAGCTCGATGTTCCACGGAACAAATAACCGCCTCCGGGTTTGGAACATCCTGAGGGAGAGTAATTACTGACAGAATCTTCATTTTCAAGTCTTTAATTTGATCTCTTGACTAAACTGCTCGGAAATTGTTAACACATCAATGTTTATTCAAATGCATTTTCAAAGATTTATTTGACTGTCGAGTTCTCTGAAAGCATATCAAGTTATTATTACCCAGAGTCCATTTTGTGCCCATTACTCCTCTTGCAGCCATTAACCCCTGTGTCTCTGCTTCTCCTTGCTGAGATCCCCAATCTATCACTTTTCGCTGTACATATTTTGATGCCTTAATCACCTCCAGCTGTGAGGGCCGAATGAAAGACAAGCACTCACAGTTATGGAGAGATGAGAGAAAAAGGGGAAACCATACTCTTTAGTCCCTTCACACCAGTCCTCCTGGTGTCATTAGTCCTCTTTATGCTGAATTGGCCGTCCTGTGATCTCCTGCCAAAAATCTGCACCTTACCCCAGCCGAACGTACCTGCTGCTACCCCTCCCCGTCACCGTCAAGGCCAGAGATGAAAAGCTCAAAGCTGTGTTATTTTAGAAACCAGCACCTTTCAAAAGTCTTCCAACCCCAATATTTACATCCAAAACTCAGGCCTTTACACCATACCTGACATAAATTGTGGTTGACTACCAGAATACAAGTCTGTATCTGATAAAAACGTGAAACAAGACCAGTCGGTGTCGATCCAAGACTTTTTGACCCTTTCTGGACATTTCCTGATGACAGTGTCCTGGCGGGCGGCTCATACCGGCACGGCTCCTAGGATGAAGCCAAGCTTCCTTGCATGAAGAAATAATTAGGGTGCTCAGTGTTCTTGACATGTATATGATGTTTTACAGGCATCCCATTATACTGCAGATCCCTTTTAATGGACATCTGGAGAGTGCTGCGTACTTCACAGATCTGGAGGAGCGCTCCGATGATGTCATGCTGATCCATTACTCAAGGAAATATGTACAAGAGATGTTTGCTAATACGATACCGCCATATTGCGGCCATTGACAGTTTGTTCTTTGGTGTAAAGTTGCAGTAGATGCAGGTCACTGTGACCTTTGGGGTTTCTGCCAACCACTTGAAAGGGCGTCATAAAAAACATTTAGTACGTAAAGAATGCATCTGGTATGTTTCATAACACGTGTCTGTGTTATGTTATTAGCTGTTTTTGTCCAAATGGACAAATGCAGTCCAAATGCATGGAATGAATGCAGTGAATCTGTTATGTTTTATGATTTTGACAGCATATTGGAAGATGTGATTGTGAAGAAAAACTGATAAACAGAAGTATTTAAAGGGATTGTTCACCCAAAAATGAAATGCTGTCATAATTGATTCACCTTCATGTCATTTTGAACCAATATGAATTTCTGGAACATAAAAAGAGATAATCCATCCATCCATCCAGTGGTAATTTTGGGATGGAAATGTTGCTTTATTTGTAAATATTTTTTGCGATTATTCAGATTTTTCACATAAAAAAAATTAGCAACTTGGAAGAAAAAATAGCTATTGTTCATTCTAGTAGATTTGTGATTCTAGTCTCAGTCTTGAACAGGCAAGACATGTAACATGTCAAATGCTTCAGCTCTGTAGCTGTAATGAGCCAGAGGGATGTGCGGCTTTTACTCGGCCACCGGTCAAGAGGGCCAGAAAGTAGTAGGAGGTATCCAGTTTCCCCCTCTTCCTCAGCTCTCTGAAGTGATGCCAAGAAGAGAAAGAAAGAGAGCGATCTCTCAATAAACAGCTGTAATAACTCATAGCATGTCCTTCAATATATCAGTCCATGTCTTTGTCACCTTTCTCCACTGTCTGTCAATTGCACACATCTCTTTACACTTCCATCCATCTATATTTTCACTCAATGCCTGCTTTCATATTTCTATTTATCCATCAGTCAGTGTTTGTGCGTGTCCTCCTCCCATAAGTTTGGGAATCGTCCATCACTGTTTTTGTCTGTCTGAAGTCATGTGATGTGAATGATAGCCTCAATAAAATGCTGTATTGAAATTATTGGGAGCATAGTATGTTTATGGTGTGCTTGGCTTTGTCTGTAAGTATCCTTCTGAGAAAAGAATGTGCTGTTTTCTGTTTGATCTCTTATCTCCCCCGCTATGGAATGAAATGAGATATAGCACCAGATTGAAAATATGAAAGCCATATTGTGGATAATACTGAGAGACTCTAGATTTTAGACAGGAGTTGTATCCTGTATTTAAACACTTTTGAACTAGAGGCCTTAGTTGGTTAGTTTACCCCCAAATTTAAACCCTGTCATTTCACTCTTATATCTAGAAATGTCTATAACTTTATTTCTTCCATGAAAAAAGGATATATTTTGCATTTGCTCTTTTTATAGTTTCCCAACTAATCCATTGCTCCCATATGTGGAACTTGTTGCAAGTTTCTGCAACATTGAAATAAAAACAGCCAAAACTTTAAACATTAGCTGCAAAGAAGATGCTTGAAGCTGAGCTTCTCTTTTGCGTGAGATCATGCTGTTTCAGTTGGATCACTCTGTAGGTTTCTTGTTATTTAAGTAAAGTCCCCACTGTACTCTCTCTATGTCATGTTTGTGTTAGAGACGCCGCTCCAGATGACCCTTAGTGCCAAGTTACACCAACTTGCTGCCTTGTACTTCTGTTATTTGGTGGTTTTGTCTGTGTTCGGGTGATGTAATTTGTGATATCTTTGGTTTTATGTTTATTGATGTCTTCACTGAGAAAGATCAGTGGTACAGAACGGGTCTTACAAAAGTGTTTGTCAAACAGACTCTGATTGGCTTGTTAGCAAGTTCACAAACTGTTCTGTCGGCTGCAATGTTTAGTTTGGCCTACGAATGCTTCCTGATCAGATGGTTTGGTCTTGAATTATGTAAGATGGTTTGTTTGACTAGGAACGTGCCACATATTTAAATGATGCGGTTCTGAATGCTAAATGAACTGCACTTAGCAAATCTACACATCTTGCATTGTTGTTGGATCATAGATCTTATACATCATTTGCATGGAAATTGTCCCACGGAACAGTTTCAAAGTCCTCTATCAATCGCTGTTCCATGCAATACTGTGATCATATGACCAACTTACAGGTAACCTTGAGTCAGTGGTTTGTCGACAGACATTTTACAGACATCCAAGTAAAAGTTTGGCATGTTCATTCCAAGGTGGTCAATTAACAAATCAAAAACTTCATTATCATTCACAGCATTTCCTTTTGGGGAAGCATCAGCCAGGTCGCTTACCCTCTAAATGAGCTGTGTAGCCTTGAGGAAACCCAATGCAGTGAAACTAGATCCATTGCATTAGCAAAAACTAACGAGAACTGGACAAGCTTATTCTTTCTCCCTATTAATCTTGTATTCGCTTACTTGAATGTTTCTTTTTCTCCCCTAAAAAAGGAGTCAAGAGGAATGGTGGGTGAACCACAGAACTCCACAAGTTAGCATTGGATTCCTTTGGCTTGTTCTGCAGTTACAGTTCACCCAGCCAAAGTCTCGCTTGGCTCGTTCAGGGCGTTTCGCATCTTTCGCTCACACGTGGAGAGAGAGACGAGGGAACTGTAAGAGCTGCAGAATGTGTCCAATATTTTCACTCTTGTCTCACTTTCACACTCTGAAAATAAATTAGCCTATGTATTGCGATTAAATCACACTCAACATAAACACCAAACCTCTGTTTGTTTGAGCATCCTGACGTTGGGCTCAACCAATTGTGTGAGTTTTGGGGCGGCACTGTCTGTTTGTCCAACCAATTGCAGATGGGGAGAATATGTTTGAATGTTTGTAATTTACTTTGGTGGTTCACATTTTTACTTTTTTAGACAACTGTGATGTAATATATGTAGTTTTTGAGATGATTTGGGAAATTTATTAGGTGAAATTCAGTTTTTGAGGTCATCTCGTGCATTGTGCACAGTTGGCGTGTCTTGAGTCTGCGTGTCTCCATGAATTACGGTGAGGAAAAGCACAGAGGATTTAGCAGAGATTTTGAGAAAGCAGCTCAAGCACACTTTGACCCACTTATGATTCAGTCAAGATTGAGATTCCACTAAACTTCTTATGAACTGTTATTATACTGGCAAAGGCAACCCGCTTTTTAAACAGTACATCTCCAAATCCCTCGGCTCCTGTGTGTGCGTGTGTGTGAACACGTATATGCATGTTTTTGTGTATGCATGCACTTTAGGTGCCCCCGTTAGGACCCGAAAAGACAATCATTCAATCAGTCATCATGATTACTGGCATCTCACCACATATTCAAACACACTCTAGAAATTATGAGCTTGGGTTTCTCCCCATTTTTGAGAAGCCACTTTATTTAAATCCTTTTTTGTTGGAGAGATGGAAAAAGAAACTCAATCCCACTTCTGGTTTCAGTCTTCTACCTTTGAAGGGTTTACGTGCTTAATACAGATTGTTTTCTGTCGTCTTATTACATGTACCATACATATAGTCAACCTGACAGATGTTTGAGTACAAATACATGATTTGTGACCAACTTACTTCCTTTTTTCATACATCTTCCTTTCAATCGCTGCTACGAACAGTTCAACGACCGAGGGGAAATATTTATCTTACAGTGCTGCTTTGGAGCTCTTTAGTTAAACTATATTGAGACCCACAAGTCCCCCAGACATTTCCCTGCTTTCTCTACTCAAGCCAGGGTTTCATGGAAAATGGCTTTGTCCATGAAGCAGATCCTTGGTCAAACCGCCCTTCCACGGTTTGTTACCTCAGACTCTCGCTGTTCAGGCCTCAGGCGTCCAACTTCTGTCAAGCTATCGTGAAGGGAATAAGGATAGGTAGTGTGGTGTTTATGAATATCATGCCCCCCCTTCCTGCTCGGTTGTAAAATGTCAGGGTTTGCTTCAGGTGGAACATCTCTCCGCTGTGGGCTGGAACTTCTTGTATTCATGATGATTATTTTTCCTACACTTGCTCCACAGCCTCTGCCAGGACCCGATCTCAGACTCGGATGCCCTCATTTCAATGTCATTAGAATCTGTTACAGCCGTCATCCACTCCAGGCGGCTCATGGACGAGGTGTAATGTTGTTTGAGAGTAAAATTCAGAAGCTGAAGCAGTGTTTTTCCTTTTATTTGATGAATAAGAAGCTGGATAGAAAGTCATTTCGCTTTCCGTGTTTGCATTGAATGGCAATTCATTTTCTCCCAGATAGTCATCACCTCTATACAAGTCTGTTTCTGTCTGTCTGTCTCTCTCTCTTCATTTGTTGATCTGTCTGTTGTACTCTCCTGAGCTGTTCACTGTGGCTGGGAAAGTCTTTATGTCTGCAAGCTGCCAGTAGCTTCCCTCCTCTTGGCTTGGTTGATCAAACCCAACTGTAGCCGAAGAGCTCTCCGTGTGTTCTCTTAGTTTACCGCAGTATATGTACCTGCTGCAGAGCACCAGAGCAGTGTTTGAGCGCCAAGGGCTGTGAACCCTTCAGATAAATGTGTTGTGGAGTCTCAGGTTTATTTGTGACAGGAAACTGCTGAGTGGTCTTGGAATATGAACATTTAAATTAAAACTAGAGCTGGGGAGTATATTGAATAGTCACAATATTATTAATTAATATACATTTTATTATTAAAATATATCATTAAAAATAATTATATATTTTAATAATTATAACTATGTATCATTTATTAGCTATTAGCTAGTTTTTTTTCCCACTTAATTCAACCAGGGTATCCGCGGGGTCTTGAAAAGTATTAAAAGGTGATAAACCAATTTTGGGACCCTTAAAAAGTATTAAAAAGTCTTATCACGGCTTTATAAAGTCTTAAATTTTGAAAGTATTTTTTCTGAATTAGCTGTCCAACAGTTTGAGTCCCAAAAACATCGTAAAAGTGTGTGAATTTAGTAATTTTTATAAAAAAAACGAACAGGTACATAAAAAACTATTGTGGGTGTGTTCGTAAATTGCCTCTGAGAGCACCAGAGCTGGCAGGCGGGCAGGAGTTCAAAAGCACAATGTACGCTCTGGCGTTCCCAGTGCGTATTACAACACACCGAAATCTTTTAAGAGAAGGTTGGTGAACGCATGAACAGAATGGGGAAGTTTTTTAATAAACTTGATTTACTATCCCAGCCTATTTGATTTTAATTATTTTTGTATCAGAGTGGTCTATAGTCTTTATCACAAACTAAAACTGTTAAGTTAAAAGTATCACTGATGTAAATGGTTACAGCTTGAAGTGGCGGTGAGGTATTAAAAAATATTGAGAAGGTCTTGAAAAAGTCTTGAAAAGGTATTAAAATTAACATTGAGTATTGCAATAATGTTAATGCACTTTTATTCTGACATTATCTTTCCTATTTATCACATCATTTGATGTTTCAAAATCTTTCTTTGGCTTGCGATTTTCGAATATGACAGCATTTAAGACTGATGTTTTAATATGTAGTTTTATTTATGTCTCAACTTATATATTTAACATAGTCTCTCATTTCAAATTCAGTTGCAAGGTTTCATTTCTGATAATCATTTCAAGTGGTTTCAATGAACTCATTTTAAATTAATCAGATTCGATTATTTGTTTGCATTTGTACATTTGTACTTTGCATTTGTTTGCAAGTCTCTTTGAGACATTATGTACCTAAATGTTTTAATAAAAAATGTATGTAGGTAAATATTGATGTTTATGTTCAAACTATTATCAATAGTAATTATAAATAAAATTTTAAAATTATATTAATTACTATTAATAGTAATTAATATAAATAAAATAATGTTTTTTGTTTTGTTTTGAAAAACAGTAAACATGACATTAAATTTTTAATTTAATTGGCAACAGTTTGTTAAATTATTGTTCACAAAAAGTATCACCCTTTTAAATGATTTCAGAGCAAATATAAATAAATATTTATATCGGATACCATCAAAGGGCTGAAAATATTGAGATTTTTTTTTAACCTACCCCCAAAAAAGGGATATTGATCCTTATATAATTATTCCTACTGAATTTAGAAACAATTACTGGTTAACATGAACAAAGATCAGGACCTGTGATTAAATCCCATTGAACCATGGTCCCAAACACTAAAAGTGTCTGGCTTCTCGCTTAAGCTTTTTGTTACATTTGGCTGAACTTTAATCTAATGTGTTCTCTCTTCTTCCAGGTTACAGCTACTGATGCTGATGGTGGGTCTTTTGGCTCCATCTCCTACTCTCTGGGATCTGGTCCAGGCTCAGTAACCCCGTCTCAGTTCACCGTTGGCAAGCACAATGGACAGATCTGTACTACCACCAGCCTGGATCGTGACCAGGGTCCAGCCAACTACGACTTCACCGTTACAGCTGTGGATGGGGTGAGTGTCTCAGCAGCCACATCCCTCGTCAATACAATTGTGACATCAAATATGACTGGATTGTTTTCAGAGGTGCAGCAAATTATGTCCATTTTGGCAGCAAGTGAAAAAAATTGCATGCATAGTAATTCTTCAGTAGTGGTTTAGCATCATGTGCCTAAGTGATACTTTAAAGCATACTTAAATACTTTAAAGGAAATTTCAGCAGACACATTAAAGCGCTCAGAGGCAGCTGGGCCCTAAAGAGCACCATCTTGTAATATTTAATAAGTTGGGACTTTTTCCTGACATGCCATTTGCTCCATATGGGATGCCTGGCGAGCAAGATGTTTAGCGACAAGAACCGTATCCCATGTGTACATTGTCCCCTCGGCAGATTGCAGTTCTCAACAGGGAATATAATCAATCTACTTCCTCCCCTCGCAAATGTTAACTCCGTAATTTTTTTACTTGTACAGATATTCTAGGGAATGTTTTCTGTTTCTTAATAGTTTTAAGCCTGTTATGTAGCTAGCCTCCATCAGTTGGTTGTATAATTTATTATCTAGTTAGATTTGATTTTAGATTTTAGACATTCTTCAAGCAGACCTTTAATGACCATTAAAGCAAGTGTTAACCGATTTATTCTAGGGTGGACTAAGTTCAGTGGCATACGTGCGGGTGGACCTGATAGACATAAATGACAATCGACCAGCGTTCTACCCTCTGAGCTATGCAGTGAGCCTGAGTACGCAGAGCACCCCAGGGACCTCCGTCCTGAAGGTGACTGCTCATGACCCAGATGCTGGGGAGAACGGCAGAGTGACGTACCGTACTGTACCTGGAGGGAGCTCAACTTTCTTCACCCTCAATAAAGATACTGGTGAGAAGATTAGATCTACCCTCATTTAAAGTTCAAAGTTCAAGGACCATAATCAGTGCACTTCAACATTAGCCACATTTGCTATCATGTAGATTTTAAAACCATATATTATATTTTGAGGTCAGTAATTTATTTATTTCTTGTTTTTTAAAGAAGTCTCTAATGCTTACCCAGACTTCGTTTATTTGATAAATTTGACTTTTTTTCAGGATTCTTTGATTATTAGAAAGTTCATCAGAACAGCATCTATTTGAAATAATGTAACAATAAAATGCATTTACTGTCTCTTTAATATATCCTTGCAGAATAAAAGTATTAATTTCTTTAAAAATAAAATGATCCCAAACTTTTGAATCATATGGGTTTCAGGGTATTCAGTATGGCTTGATGTATTCTGATACCTTTCAACTTAATAGAAACATTTATTTTGGTTGTGCATTTCCCAGGAGTGATTTCACTGTCACGCGCTCTACATGGAAAGGCAAACTCAGTCATTACGATGGTGATCTCAGCCCAAGATGGTGGGGGCCTTACTGCTCCAATCAATGCCAGGGTCAACATCAGCATAGTGGCAGGACTGGTTGCACCCCCTGTGTTTGAACAAGCTCAATACTTTTTCTTGGTCTCTGAGGATGCCCTGCGTGGAACACAAGTTGGAGTTGTGCGGGCCAGCACTAAGAATGGTGGGTGAGCTAATCTCAGAGGTTTTTCAGTCTCCCCTTTGGTCATAAAAATCCCAATTTAACATGTTTAAACACAAAATAGACTTCAATACATACCCACATTTATCAGTCATGTTGGACAGTGTTCAAGTGCGCTGACAGATGTCTTCTGGCTTTTTTCTCCATGGTGCACCACTTGTACAAATAGGCATGAAACCACTGTACATACCTCATTTACAATCAACATTAATCATTGATTCTGTTTCACCACTTGTTTTTTTAAACAATTTGCTTTGGATATTTGAGGCACTGAATTCTGGTCTCATGTGTTGAAAAATAACTCTTCGTCTTGTTTTCTTGCTACACTGTGAATTGATGTGCCATTTGCCTCTTGGTTCTCAGGTGTCTCGAAGGATATCTCCTACACTATTAGCTCTGGTGATCCAATGGGCTACTTCACCGTGGATTCAGAGACTGGGGCCTTGAGAACAAGCTTGCCTCTGGATCACGAAGCCCAACCCAGCTTGAATCTGGAAGTCCAGGCGCACTGTGGTAACCCCCCGGCCTTTGGCCAGACTAGGGTACGAATTACAGTGTCCGACATCAATGACAATGCGCCTGTCTTCTTGCCCTCATCCTCCGAGTCATTGATTTTACCTGAAGACACACGGATGGGTACAGTGGTGTACAAGGTCCAAGCAGAAGACCACGATTCTGGACCCAATGGTCTTCTGAGTTTTGACATTTTTAGCAGCGGTGCCCAGAGAACCTTCAGTATTGATCGCAACAGTGGGCACATCCGCCTTATTGGCGTTTTGTCGTACGAGACCATACCCCGCTATGACCTGCAGGTGATTGCCAAAGATAGCGGCGCACCTCAGCTAAGTTCTACCTTCACCCTGGTCATCCACGTACAAGCCGAGAATGGCCAAGGTCCCATGTTCGATAGCCTCACGTACCGAGTAGAGCTGAAGGAAAGCACACCTCTCAACACACGCTTCCTGCAGGTTCGTGCAGTAAACCGAGATGGCGGCATCACCGCTGGACCATCTTCTACGTCTTCCACCCCACTAGCCTATCACCTGCACCCAGACGGTGATGCTGCAGGGTTTGGCATTGTGCCCGAAAGCGGCTGGCTGTTTGTGAAAAGTGCTTTGGATAGAGAAGCCAAGGAGATGTACCTGCTCACTGTACTGGCCACGTCAGGCAACGGACAGCTGAAGAAGACGGGTAGTGCCACAGTGCGTGTGTCAGTGATGGATGAAAATGACAACACCCCACGATTTACCCAAGAGAGAACATTCTTGGCATTGCGCGAGAATCTGCCGGCAGGCACTGGTTTCGGCCGAGTGTCTGCCAGCGATCGAGATGCTGGTCTCAACGGTCGGTTGAGCTACCGCCTGCTCCATCTGGATCGCCACTTCCAGATCAACTCCCACACAGGTGAGAATCAAATATGGCAGGCAGTCCAACAGACCAAAACGACTTTGAGTGACAAGGTCATCTTGGCACTTACACAAGTTCTCTAGTGGTTTGTGGTATCATGTTTGTCTGTATTGTGTAAGGATATCCAAAACTACATATGCTCAAATTTGAACAGTTGGTGAGTTTATGAATTAGTCAGATATTTGGTCTTGAGGAAGCATTGTATAATTTGGCTGGTTTAGGGTCATGTCAATTAGCATTGCTTAAAAGTTAAGTAACAGCTTTCTAAAGAGACTTTTAGCATGCTGGCAGTTACTGAAAGTTGGCATGCAGACTGACAGATATTCAGCTAATAAATAGGTAAAATAATTACAACAACCTTACATTTCATAAAGCTATAGATCACAATCCTCACAAAAACAGTTATTTTACTGATTTTTAGCATGCTGTCTTAGAAGTTTTACAACTGCTAAAATAAAGCTAAAACAAGAAAATCTATATAAACTAGCCAACCTCAGTAATCCATTCGTTAGTTGTTGAACGGCTAGTTGTCTATTCTGACCCATCCTTAATGTGGAGCTGTTGAGCATACTGGACATCACACAGCTCCAGACTTCTGGCAGCTTGCTAACTGTGGGGGTTCCTCTTGTTGATGTCAGGATGTGCCATCTGTGCCTTCTGCCACTGACATTTTCCTCTGCAGTGAAATAGTTTCTCACCCTTTTTCTGTGTTTTCCATCTGTTCTGCTCTTTTAAAGGTGAGATAAGCACAAAGCTTTCCATGGACCGTGAACTTCAGTCCAGCTACCAGCTCATTGTAGTGGCTCAGGATGGTGGGACCCCTGCACGCAGCGCTACAAGCACTGCTTTCATCACGGTTCTGGATGAGAATGATAATGCGCCCTCCTTCAGCCATGCTCAGACAGGAAGAGAGCTCTTGCTGCAGGTATGAAAGCTAATATTAGCTTATATCTTCTAGAATAGAAAAATTTTACATTATAATGTATACAGCATATGTTCTACATGTTCATTGTGTCAACTTTTAGGAGTTCGCTAGCATGTATATGCCTTAAAGCTAATAAACATGGACTAATAGCAATAAAACTTTAATTTGATTAGATTTTTTGAGATATTTTAGATCTTGCTAAGCTGGCAAACAAGGCAAATATGTTCAAAAGAAATATATTTACTGTTAAAAAGTTTGTCGTCAGTAAGAAAACAAATGAAAACCTTTATTCAGTAAGGATGCATTTAATTGTTTAAAAGTGACAGTAAAGACATTTATAATGTTACAAAAAAAATTTGTTTTAAATAAATGTTGTTCTTTTAAACTTTCAATTCATCGAAGAATCCTAAAAAAAAATCAGGGTTTCCACAACAATATTAAGCAGCACAACTGTTTTCATCATTAATAGTTATAAGAAATATTATTTTTGTGCACCAAATCAGCATATTAAAATTATTTTTGAAGGATCATGTGATGCTGAAACTGGAGTAATGGCTGCTGAAAATTCAGTTGTCATCACAGGAAAATTACATTTTAAATACATTCAAATAGAAAACGGTTATTTGAAATTGTAGGAATATTTTTGATCAACTAAATGCAGACTGGGTGAATATAAGAAATAAATTATTTAAAAAATGTTACCATCCCCAAAATGTATGGTAGTGTACTATATGTTCTAACATTTCTACTCAGACTACTACATTGGGAAAATTATACAGATTTCATATATAGTAGTGAGCTGCATTGATTAAAAAAGTTTACTGAAATCTCTGTACAGGCGCTAGAAGGTCAACCATCTGGATTTCTACTGGGAACCATTCATGCAAAAGACCCTGATGAAGGAGAAAATGGAACTATTTTCTACTCTATGTCTGGTAAGAACGATGCATAAGTGGATAAATCAATGAATCAAAAACATCTTGTAACCACATGCAAAGTTTACAACGATAAGCATTTTGTCTTGACTACTGAACATGAAACTGCTATGCAATATGACACAGTCCCAGCTAATCAAAGGATATTTAATGGTAAATGTGCTGTGAAGAGACATTTTAGACCAATAAGATTCGGACGGGGCGGGGCTACCCATTGTGATACCGCTCAAATAGAAAACAAGCATTTAACAAAATTATTAATTCGGTTGCAGCTGGTTTTATTAAAAAATTACAGTTTTAGTTTGTTGTTAAGATTGCACTGCATACTGATACTTTAAAAGTATGCTGATACCAAAAATACATTATACCTGACCCATGCGATAATATTCTGCTATTAGTCAGTTTAGGCAGCGTGACGTGAAGTGTAGAGGTAATGTGATGATGCGTGAGATCATTAAATATGTTTTGTAGCAGATTTACTGAATTTGACACATAATTATTTCATTCTGTATTAATCAAATCCAGATGGGATCTCTAACAACACGAAGTCATATGCAGCCTTTGTACAGTAGAGTAATGGTCTATCCAATCATTCTTTATCTGGTTAGGACCAGTGTTGGGGGGTAATGCATTCAAAGTAATGCGAGTTTTGTAATCAGATTACGCAACAATATATCTGAATTACTTTTTCAAATAAATAACGCAAGTTACTTTGTGTTCCCATGTATTGACTGACAGCTCCCCGTTCCCAGTGTTGAGAGAAATCGGGAGTGAGATGCAGAGGCGTTGTGTGTGTGAACATGATTCTTATTGTAGTTCTAGACTGAATGTGAGCATTTCACTTGAACAAAAATAGATTCAGTATTCCTCAAAATGAATAAAAACAGTGAAATGCAAATTTAGAATATTATACAAACCTGCTATAATTAAATATAACACAAATATACTTTATGTATTTAATCTCACTTTATTTACCAATGTATTTGCTGCTGATCATATGAATAGGCAAAAATGACTTTTAGATAAATATCATATTTGTGTTTTTTTTGCTGAAGTAAGTGGGTTTTTTTTCCTCAGGTGAGAAAAAGTAATGTGAAAATAATGTAAAGCAGTATTGTAATGCATTACTTTTAAAAGTAATTTTTCCCCACACTGGTTAGGACATGAGGTGATGCACACAAACTTGTCTTTTATTGCCCGTTCCATCCTGTCTTTGCCCGTAGGTCCTAGAGCTGAACGTTTCACTCTGAACCCAAACACCGGAGAGCTGCGGTCTTCTTCCCCTTTGAGTCATTCTGAGAGGCCCGAGTACAGTTTCATCGTTCTGGCCTCGGACCGAGGTTCACCCCCTCAGAGCTCCACCATAACACTGAAAATACAGGTCAGTCTCCCTCCAGGAATCAGATGGGACATATGAAACAGTGGCTAGGTTAAGATACACCTAGAGTCTGTGAACCAATCTAAATCATGCTAATTTAATCCACTGGATGACAGATGGATTAAACATCCCCTCTGGACCCTCATTCTTTGGCAGGTTTCCTGACAAATTTCCTAACTATGTATATTGTGCCTTGATTAGTTATGGCTATAAACCTTCAAAAATGGAATTTAATACAAGGGTCTTTGGTCATATCAGAGATTGGCTTCATCGTAAATTCAAAATAACACCTTCCGCCACATGGATCTACTCATCACTGTTTCATAACATGCAAAATGATTTATTTAATATAAGTGGTTATATGAAAATATGAACTTGTAGATTATTCTCTACAGGAATGGATCAGTTTACATCCACTCTCAGGTTAAACAGCATGTGAAGGAAATATGGAATGATCTAGTTGGCCTAATCAAGGCTTACATTCTTGCATTGCAAATTTCCATAGCTAGCTCATCTCTCCTAGTCCAAGTCTTGTAACCTTCCCCAAGCAATGCCGGGAAAACTACTCTCAGCTGGCTAATTTTAGGTGCTCAAAGATGAATTTCTTAGCCTTGACTTTTTTCCCTCTAGCCGTTGTTGTCTGCAACATTTTAAGCGTGATATTACGGTGTAAAACGTTCAAAGTAGGAGGGACCGTCTCCCAGCTGCACCGATACAAGTGCCAGCTGTGCTTTCTGCTATGTGGTGTCAAAGTCTCGTAATACAGTTCAGTAGCCCTTTGAAGAACAGAAAAGCTCCATGTGAAATACCCCAGTGATCAAATTAATATTTCTCCAACTAGTCAACAGAGTGGAAACAGACACAACGGACATCAACGGTAGTAAATTCCAACATGCAAATGTCTGGAAAACACATTTATGCTGTGTAACCATTTAATATTGTTATGTATGTGCCAAGACAAATAATGAAGTTTATAATTGATATCTAATTAGAAGAAAAAGAGCCCTGGCAAGGTTTTGATACTTTTAGAAATCAACAGTTTGATTTAAAAGCAGCTGTGTGGAAAAAAAGGGGGAAAAAGTTGATATTTTGTTGGAACGTGCTTTGACGTGTTATTTACCGCTTAATGTGGGATTAATTACTCCTGTCCTATTATGTTTCATTAGAAGACTTGGCCTCAAAAAACTCTTTATTGCCAATATACTAATCACACTGCTGTGTAATGATGATTTAGTCATAGTAAAAAATTAATTGGTTATTCATGAGTACCTGTTGCAGTGCATACTTTTAACACATAGCTTTTAAGGATTAGTAACTTGCATGTCTCTGAGTTTGTATATGTTTTTCCTTATCTAAATGTTTGTTTCCATCTCTCTGTATCTGTCTGTCTTTCTTTCTTTCTGTGCACAAACACACATCCACAGTCTCTAGTAACTATCAAAACAATGTCTCATCTGTGAAAAGAAACTGTGCAGGCTTCCATATTAGGAAGTGTGGCTCTTTTGCTTTGAAGTGAGTCATTTATGAGGATTCTGTATTTTTATTAAGAATATTTGCACATTTGAATGTTCTAACAGTTTCCTATTTTGATTATGTTTACTTTAATCCAGTATTATTTTTCCTGGCAGGAACAGACCCATCAAATTAACTCTGATTAATGCTAGCAGGTTTGTTGTTTGAGCTTGTAACCCCCCCACCCCAAAAAAAAGTTTTATTTCTCATTCTCTGTAAAAAGAATAGAAAATGTGTGCTGCAATATGTTTCTGTTTTGTTGGATTTGTAGTCAACTGGCAGGACTAATGAGTTAGAGGTCTGTTCTGAAATGTAGTTAAAATAACTCAAAATAAAAATCAAATAATAAACCAAAAGACCTAATGTTAGATATTTTGAGGTTTATAGTAATAAAAACATAATGTTTACTTTCATTTCTATTTGGCTTGTTTGTCAGTTTTGCATAGTATCAGTCCTGTGTGGTTTAGGCAAGTCAACAAAATACCTTTTTGTATAGATTTGTACTATAAACAGTGTTTGTACTGTGTTCGCAATTTTAGATCCAGTGTTGTTTTAGTAACATTGATGTACTATTATAGTTTTTATTAGATTTTATTTTCATATTATCTGTTTTTGAATTTAAGTTACCGATTTAGTAATTTTGTGGTGTGTTTTTGTCATTTTGCTATTTTTTTCAAAGATTAGTTTTAATTATTTGATTCTGATTCTGCGTGGGATTTCCCCTTTTCTGGTCAATGTATCCCTGCCTCTGCCTAATTATTTTTATCCCCGGTGGGGATAAATTTATCCCCTGCTCAAAGTGCTCACTAGTGGCGAGACGGATCACAAAACTTATCACGGATCCGTGGTTTGATTTAAAGTCAATTTTATTTAAAAAATGCACTACTTTGGCTCTGATAAAGCTGCCGCAGCCTCTCTGTAATCACCACTCTGCTCAATGTCCCGGTCCCGCCCACGACACTATCTGATTGGTTACACCTCACGAGTTGCAAGACGGTTGCAGGTCCGCTGGGCAGCATAGTCGCCAAGTCCGCTTATAATACGCGACTTTGGGCTTTTTTTTTTAGTAAGTCACTTTAAACGTTTTTTTGGGCTTATTAAAAAAAATATGGTTGCTTAGGAAAATCTGACAAGCAACTTTGTTTTCTTTACATCTATGGTCACGGTTGCCGTTTTCTCAATCTCCAATACATTGATTGACACTGTCTGCTCATAGCTATAGCCAATCAGTGCAATCATATTGGTGCTGTTGTGTAATTCGTCAAAACATCCCGCCGAATCCGCCCCCTTTATTGGAGAAAAATCCCGTTCAACGTGCAGGCGCGCGCGACGCTGTAATCCTATGATTGACGTAAATACACATATTTCAATTTATACAAACAATGCCTCCAACGAAGTGGTCCAAGTATGGAAAAAAGTACAACAAAGACTGGGAAAAGGATAAACAACTTAAAAACTGGATAGGTTAAGTGGCTGGTTGGTGATCAGAGTAAAGAGATTTTTTTAAAATAATTTCTTTCCTAATCCGTTTATTCTTTTCTAATAAAGGAGTGGTTTCAGTTTAATATGTTGCAGGCTCATTTATTGGTAATAAATAAGAAAAGATAATGCTGAAACGAAATAATCTAATAATATTGGGCTTGTTTTGGGCTTGTTTTTGAAGCTCCAGTTGCTTATTTGTCTCGCGAGAGTTGGCAACTGTGCTGGGCAGTGGAGCTGTGTGTCGAAAGGGAGGCAGCATATCCAGTATAAACATCACAATCTGATTATAATTAATTAATTCGTTAATAATAATAATTCGTTACATTTATATAGCACTTTATCTGGGACCTCAAAGCGCTTTACAAGGAAGGGGGGAATCTCCTCAACCACCACCAATGTGCAGCATCCACCTGGATGATGCGACGGCAGCCATATTGCGCCAGTACGCCCACCACACACCAGCTTACTGGTGGAGAGGAGACAGAGTGATGAAGCCAATCAGTATACGGGGATGATTAGGAGGCCATGATGGACAGAGGCCAATGGGCAGATTTGGCCAGGATGCCGGGGTTACACCCCTACTCTTTCGAAAGACATCCTGGGATTTTTAATGACCACAGAGAGTCAGGACCTCGGTTTAACGTCTCATCTGAAGGACGGTGCTCTTTGACAGCATAGTGTCCCCATCACTACACTGGGGCGTTAGGACCCACACAGACCACAGGGAGAGCGCCCCCTGCTGGCCTCACTAACACCTCTTCCAGCAGCAACCTGGTTTTCTCATAAGGTCTCCCATCCAGGTACCAACCAGGCTCAGCCCTGCTTAGCTTCAGTGGGCAACCGGTCTTGGGCTACAGGGTGATATGGCTGCTGGCTTAATCCCGTTTATCTGTTATCAGATAATCCAAATTATCTGTTTCTATGATGACAAGCAGAGTTAGTGTCCCAGTCACACCACTGAGAATGGCCGAAGTTACACATACGATGTTTCACTCAATCTGAAGCAAAGGTTTTTTGATTACTCAATCACTCTTGAGCATCTGGCGCGAGTGATTTCAATGTTAAGTCAATGTACAGACGCGTTTAAGCGCTTAAACGTTATTACTTTAACGGCAGCAGTAAAACTGTTCCTACTGTGATGGTTTAACTTTCCAATCAATCCGTGGTTCAGCAGGGGCTGATATATTTCCTTGATTCCTTCATTTAATTCTTGCATGTTTTTTCGTTGTGCATGATCACAGTTCATATGTGTGGGGAAAGATAAGCTATTAGAGTACAAATATTGCATTAGGCTACTTCATGAGTTAATAAGAAAAAAAGATTTTACAATTCCAGCAAATGCAGCCAGTGATGAAGTCTCATGATTTATTTTTATGAATAAAAATGTTTCAAAACATCTCCCCCTCTGTTTTTTTCACAAATCGCACCCCTGTATATATATATATATATATATATATATATATATATATATATATATATATATATTATTTTTTTTTTTTTTTTTTTAGATGAATCTAGTTTAATCTAATAAGCTCCATTCCTGTTGTCAAATGAAAATGCCAAACATTTAGCAAAGCTTTGCATTCATCAGTTCAGCCTCTAATACATACATGTCTTTCATTACAGGTTCTGAGCTCAAGTAAAGGATCGGCCACCGCTAACTCCCAACCATTAACGCTGAATTCTGTGGAGGGAGCTAAACCCGGCTCTATCGTGGGGTCTGTACGTTCACCTGATTCTCAGACCCTTCCTGAAGCAGGCCAGGTCACGTACACCGTGGTGGGAGGAACAGACTTTGACGGCACCTTTGTGGTAGAACGCCAGACGGGTGACGTTTACCTGGCCCGTGAGCTTGACTTTGAAAAATCTCCTCGATACACTCTCCAGGTTGAGGTGGATGACTTCTCCATGCCCCTCCCTAAAAGTCACATTGTAACATTGATAATTGATGTCCAGGACAGCAACGATCATGCTCCCGAGTTTCCCGAAGACCCCGTTATCATAGTCGTCCCTGAGAGCGCAGATCCTGGGTCGACTATCTACACCTTCCAGGCCATTGATAAAGACGGAAGTGGGCCCAACAGTGAAGTACACTATTCCATCCTTCAACAGTGGCCAAATGTCCCAGATCTCCTGTTTCTGGATCCAACTACAGGTGCTCTCTCTCTGGGAATGATGCTGGATCATGAGAGGACCTCTTCACTACTCTTGGTGGTTCAGGCGACTGATTCGGCCCCCGATGTCAGTCAGCGGCGCCGTGGGACAGTCACAGCCCGCATATTTGTCACTGACGTGAATGATAACGGCCCTGTGTTCATCTCACCGTCTGTGGTGAGTGTGATGGAGGACCAGCCTGTGGGCTTTGTCGTGGTCTATGTCATGGCTGTAGATGCAGACCAGGGAGAGAACGGACGAGTAACATACCGTATCCAGAGCGGCAACACCGGAGCAAAGTTCAGCCTTAACCCAGATACAGGTAAACTAATCAACAACTCAGTCTGAATGAAATGCGTAATATTCACTATATAGTTCTGTTTTTTTTTTTTTTACTGCAACCCTGGTGAAGCTTACAAAACATAATATTGTTCAAAGTTTGGGGTCGGTTAGATTTTTTAAAAGATGTTTCTTATGCGCACTAAGGCTGTGTTTATTTGATCAAAATTACAGTTTTAAATAATTATTTTCTATTTTAAAATGTATACAAATTTTATATATTCCTGTGATTAATTTTAAGCATCATTACTCCACTCTCCAGTGTCACATGATCCTTCAGAAATCATTCTAATATACTGATTTGGTGCTCAAGAAATGTTTCCTATTTGATCAATTTCTTATTATTTCTGTGAAATTTTTTTTTCTTTTTTTTTAGGACTCAAAAAGTTCTGAATAAAAAGTTCAAAAGAACAGCATTTATATGAAATACAAATATTTTGTATCATTATTACTAGGGATGTAAATCGGACAGTTCATCACGATATGATACGATATCGATTCTCATTCTGATACCTCAAAACATTCTGCAATACGATTATGATTCGATTCGGTTCAGGGCTATATCAGTTGATATTTAGATATTATGTGCCAAGTTTACACAATGCAAATCAATGCACAATCCATATCGATGTATTGTTACACCTAATTATTACTGTCACTTTTGATCAATTTAATGAGTCATTGCTGAATAAAAGTATAAAAAAAATTACAGACCCCTTTGTGAACGTAGTATATTGAAAAATATTTAACAAAACAAAATTATAACTGATTTTAAGCACATTTTAACTCATTCTAATTTATAAAAAAATGCTAAACATCATAAAGATGCTGTGATGGGTATGTAAAATGATAAGAAAAGTTAGCACTAATGCAGCCATAATTGTTCATATTGTTTGTTTATCTTTTGAAACCTTGTTATATGAGGTGTTTTGCATTCTGAGTGATTTTCAAATGCTGTGGCCAATTACTCAACCTACCAGTAACATTAGGACATGCAGCAGTGATTAAATTGATGTGTGAACAGGACATTAAGGGATTAGTTTTCTGTCATGATTTCCTCACCCTCATGTCGTTCCAGACTTCCATGGAAAATTGCATCGCATGCGAAATGTACCTTTGTGTTGATTCTGCATTTCTGCTTGACTCGCATCTTTCCTCTTCTCCCAAGTCAGAATTCTCTAAATGCCCTTTAGTTCTCTTAATCCTAAAAACTGCCAGCTCAACATCTCATCCATTCTGAAAAATGCTGTCCTGTGAGTTCTAAACAGTTTCTCTCTGTGTGTGTGTGTGTGTGTGTGTGTGTGCGTGCGTGCGTGTGTGTGTGTGTGTGTGTGTGTGTGTGTGTGTGTGTGTGTGTGTGTGTGTGTGTGTGTGTGTGTGTGTGTGTGTGTGTGTGTGTGTGTGTGTGTGTGTTGTGCATTAGTGCATCATTCATGACATAAAGCAGGAGTGAAGACAGTACACACCACTCAGCTGGTAGCTATTTACAGCATGTTCTGCCACTAACAGAAAGCTTGTGTTTCTCTGTTCCATATAGCTTTGTTATGGACCTTGATATGCTTGATATACCACACTCGATATATTAAGGATCCGAAATGTATTGAACTAGATCAAGTCTGTACTTTAGCTTGTGGTCACAGTGCTTGAACCTGTTGTACTGGTAATTTCAATACCAGACTACAGAAATAATTGTGCAATCAAATATTTAAAAATGTATTTGAAATATAGGCAAATATTATATAAGCTTAAAGTGATTTTAAGTGAGATTGAACCTTTTCTATGCAGTGAAAGTACAGTAAATGGTCACCAGAGGCTGTCAAGCTGCACATGGTTTCACAGAAAAGGCTTAAAGTAGTCCCAGACTAAAATATAAGTTTGAGCTGTTTTAACTGAAAGCAACTTGGACTGGCATATCTTAAAATATGTCAGTGCCATTGTTTTGTCTCAAGATGCACACCAGTAATGTTCTTTTTTCTTCTAATGAACATTCATAAGCTACTTAAATGTCCTAATTGAACTAAGGCCTAATCCTGGTTTAACACGCCCTGTCTTTGAAACCAGGCCAAAAACACCATAAAATTAGTCCATACTACTAGTGCATTATAGTTTTAAATATTTTGAAGTCATATGTTGGTTTGTGTGAGAAACGGAGTGAAATTACAGTCATTATTCTCTTCTGAGAGTTTTGAGATCATCAGATATGAGAATCAATGGCAGGCATCATTGAAGTCAAAACTGAAGTCAAGACAGGTGAATGATATTTAAAAGCTGCGGCAAATGAAAAGATTTTTAGGGAATAACAATTTTTTTAACTATCATATGGCTTCTGAAGACCTTTTATGATAGACTAACTTTATTATACTTTTGTGGTTCTTTATCACATTTTTGTAGCTTTGAAAGCTGTTTGTCTGCATTCACTTTCATTGTATAGAAAAGATCTGCATCAACTTTTCATCAAACTTTTGTAATCCATGAAAGCAAAAAAGCATACGTGTTTGGAACGACACAAGGTTGGGGAAATGATGATAGGATGTTCATTTTGGGGAGAGCAGTCTCTTTAAAATAACATTTGTCTGCTTTGTAAATGACAAACCCTCTGTGCAAACTCGTTCATTATTAAAGCTCATTATTAATCCTCTCAGCTATTAACATGAGAATACAAAAGCAAAACATCTCCATTCTTCCTCTTGGTTTCTCCTTACGTTATCGTAGCACAAATGTTGAGGAGTCAAATTGTCTGAAAATATTCAAGCTGGTAATACTAACCAGATTAAAGCCTCAGAGGCATGTTAGCTCAGCGTTATGGAGATAGAAGAGAGGGAAAAATAAATCAAGACAGAACGAAAACACCCTCTAGTGTCCTAGTTCCCATCATGCCTTTACAGCCTGCTTTGAATCACTTCGTCTGGTTCTCTAAAAGCATGAAATTGAGATTGGATCAATAGGAGCACCGCTCGCTTGTGGTAGGCTAACGACAGGGGCGCTGGCACCCCCAAATTTGAGCAGGGCACGGCAGGCAGGGCCGTTGCGTGTCTAGAGTGCTTGTTTATGCGCTCTTTGTGTTTGCTGTGGAAAAAACTCATAAAGTGCGGCCAGATAGTTGAGCTGTTACAGTGGCTCAGCGAGTGTTCAGGTAGGGAGGGCTCCGCATGGGAAAATGTGTATTATTTAAATACGTCGCATGACTTACACTCATTTGTAACGCAGCAGAAAGGCGTCAACTCTTTGTGTTGTGATGTTGCTTATGCAAGATCAAAGTGGGCTACAAGATGGAAATCATTCGTCGTGCGAGCGTGTGAATGAGGCTTTGCTTAAGCGCGAGTGGTTTTGTTTTAAACAATTTACATCATGGCTTCATTACTGTGTAATTGTTTAAATGCAGTTCAGCAGGCGATCACTCACAAGAAATACCAGACACAAAGCTTATTACATTCATCATATGGTAGCCTAACACTTTTGCTTATTTCCTCTTTAGGTTCTTTGTCTATTCTTAGACCAATTGACCGTGAAGAGCAAGACCTCTACAACCTGACCATAGTGGCAGAAGACCACGGTTTACAACAGCACAGCAGCTCCCAGTTACTGTCAATCCAGGTGATTGACGTAAACGACGAGGCGCCGTACTTTGAAGAAAGTGAATATGAAGCTTTTATTGCAGAGAATCAGCCTACAGGAACCACTGTGCTGGTCGTTTCAGCTTCTGATATGGACCAAGGTAAAAATATACTCCTCTATATATATATATATATATATATATATATACAGTTAAATAAATAAGTATTTGAACACCCTGCTATTTTGCAAGTTCTCCCACTTAGAAATCATGGAGGGGTCTGAAATTGTCATCGTAGGTGCATGTCCACTGTGAGAGACATAATCTAAAAAAAAAAATCCAGATATCACAATGTATGATTTTTTAACTATTTATTTGTAAGATACAGCTGCAAATAAGTATTTGAACACCTGTCTATCAGCTAGAATTCTGACCCTCAAAGACCTGTTAGTCTGCCTTTAAAATGTCCACCTCCACTCCATTTATTATCCTAATATAGATGCACCTGTTTGAGGTCGTTAGCTGCATAAAGACACCTGTCCACCCCATACAATCAGTAAGAATCCAACTACTAACATGGCCAAGACCAAAGAGCTGTCCGAAGACACTAGAGTAACAAAATTGTACACCTCCACAAAGCTGGAAAGGGCTACGGGGAAAATGCCAAGCAGCTTGGTGAAAAAAGGTCCACTGTTGGAGCAGTCATTAGAAAATGGAAGAAGCTAAACATGACTGTCAATCTCCCTCGGACTGGGGCTCCATGCAAGATCTCACCTCGTGGGGTCTCAATGATCCTAAGAAAGGTGAGAAATCAGCCCAGAACTACACGGGAGGAGCTGGTCAATGACCTGAAAAGAGCTGGGACCACCGTTTCCAAGGTTACTGTTGGTAATACACTAAGATGTCATGGTTTGAAATCATGCATGGCACGGAAGGTTCCCCTGCTTAAACCAGCACATGTCAAAGCCCGTCTTAAGTTTGCCAATGACCATTTGGATGATCCAGAGGAGTCTTGGGAGATAGTCATGTGGTCAAATGACACCAAAATAAAACTTTTTGGTCATAATTCCACTAACCGTGTTTGGAGGAAGAAGAATGATGAGTACCATCCCAAGAGCACCATCCCTACTGTGAAGCATGGGGGTGGTAGCATCATGCTTTGGGGGTGTTTTTCTGCACATGGGACAGGGCGACTGCACTGTATTAAGGAGAGGATGACCGGGGCCATGTATTGCGAGATTTTGGGGAACAACCTCCTTCCCTCAGTTAGAGCGTTGAAGATGGGTCGAGGCTGGGTCTTCCAACATGACAATGACCCGAAGCACACAGCCAGGATAACCAAGGAGTGGCTCTGTAAGAAGCATATCAAGGTTCTGGCGTGGCCTAGCCAGTCTCCAGACCTAAACCCAATAGAGAATCTTTGGAGGGAGCTCAAACTCTGTGTTTCTCAGTGGCAGCCCAGAAACCTGACTGATCTAGAGAAGATCTGTGTGGAGGAGTGGGCCAAAATCCCTCCTGCAGTGTGTGCAAACCTGGTGAAAAACTACAGGAAACGTTTGACCTCTATAATTGCAAACAAAGGCTACTGTACCAAATATTAACATTGACTTTCTCAGGTGTTCAATTACTTATTTGCAGCTGTATCTTACAAATAAATAGTTAAAAAATCATACATTGTGATTTCTGGATTTTTTTTTTTTAGATTATGTCTCTCACAGTGGACATGCACCTACGATGACAATTTCAGACCCCTCCATGATTTCTAAGTGAGAGAACTTGCAAAATAGCAGGGTGTTCAAATACTTATTTTCTTCAATGTGTATATATATATATATATATATATATATATATATATATATATAAGGGCCATTGGTGGTATACTTAAATATTTTCTGATTTTCATTAATAAATATTTTATTAATTTTAATTAATATAATTAAACCATGTTATGGCTGTTATGTCACATCTCGCGCCATGAGTGCCACATTAATAAGACTTACAAAAACATGAAGTTGGTATTTTAATCTTGAATTAGTCTGATGATAGGAAAATTCCTTATAACAGAATGTACATATGAGTCAGGAGCATGATTAATTACGGTAATTTTGTATCCCGTTATGGTCTTTTTTTAATCACATTAAATTAACATGTTAAATTAATGATAATAATACATTTTGTTTCCATTCCCCTGTATCCTTGCCACACAACTACTCAGATATACTTGTCTGATATAAAACGGTACTGTCTTTAAATGCACGCATTGAGTGAGAAAAGTTAATTTCCACCTTGTGAGATTAGTGATGGTCACACCATCCTCTTTAAAAGTGACACAAATGTTTGTTTACGGCTAAAAACACTGGATACCACGGCCAAACCCATCACAAATAAAAGTGTGTGGTTTTAATTGGTGCCAGCCGGGGGGTGGTGGAAGGGGAGTGCTGCATTCTCTTGGACTTACTCAGGGGCAAATAAAACAGAAGGATCATAAACTTTCTCTCCATGAACAATTAGCGAGGTAAACAGGTGACACTCTGCCAGATTGCTCGCCTTTTGCACGCGATCTCCCATCCAAGTACCAAAGGGAGGGCGATTGAGACCAACTGCTTAGACAGCGGAATTAACTACAAACAAATAAAAACAGGGTGTGCTGCCGTGTTTATTCATTCCGTGAGAAAAGTCTATTGTAAAAAGTGAACATAGCCTCTTAAGAATGATGGCTTTTTTTTCCTCAGACGGGATCATTTGAACTTGCATTTGGGGAAACTGTGCAGATTCATCTAATGTTATGTCTTTATGCTTTTTCCATAGGGACTAATGGAATCGTGATGTACGGAAGCATTGTAGGAGATGATTTCAGTATTCATCCGGTGACAGGAGTCATAACCACTTCCAAAGCTTTAGACAGGGAGGCCCAAGGGGTGTATGCTGTGACAGGTACTTCAGACACAATGCAACTGCTCAATTGCAACAGATAATTTATTCTCGGATGTGCTTTTATAGCAATTCTTTATAGCAATTTTTTTTTTTAATTATTTTGGTTTCTGCCAATGTCATGTCACGGTTGGGCACACGTTTGTTTAGCCAGTTTATAACCTCTTTCTCATAAACAGTTTATGCCAGAGATGGTGGTTCTCCTCCCAATTTCGCCAAGACCACAGTGCGCGTCACAGTGCTGGATGAGAATGACAACAGGCCGGCTTTTGGGAGAGTGTACTACAGTCTGGAGGTGCCTGAGAACCAGGAGCCTGTGACGCTCTTCACAATTAGAGCCACAGATCAAGACTCCGGGGACAGTGGGGTGGTGCACTACAAAATCACTGGTATTAATGCATTGAGCAATATTATTGTTGTTGTATTATGTTAAATATTATTATATATTTTATACATATAGCTAATTATTCACACATGTTTTGTAATGCCCAAAGTCATTTTCAGTTCTACAAATACCCATTAATCCTTCCCCCAATGTTGCAACATTTGGTACAACCTCATCAGAACTCTGTCTAGACAACAACATTGACTTGGTTAGTATTGCTTAAATGGAAGTGAATGATCCAGGCTGCATTTATTTGATCAAAAATACAGTGAAACTTGCAGTTAAAATAATAATTTTCTATTTTAATATTTTGGTAAATGTAATTTATTCCTGTGATGGCATCATGGCAAAGCTGAAGTTTTCAGCAGCCTTTACTCCAGTCTACAGAAATCACTCTAATACTCTGATGTAGTGCTCGAGTAACATTTTTATTATTATTAATGTTGAAACCTTAATATTTTTGTGAAAACGTACGATTCTTTGATAAAAGTTTAAAAGAATATCATTTATTTGAAATTGCAGAATAAAAGTATTCTTTCCACAAACAACCCCACATTTTTAAATGGTAATGCAATTTTATTCACATTATTCCACAAAAAGGTAGCCAAACATTGTGAACTATCTGAACTTATTGAACTAGCTGAAGTGTATTATTATTATTTCTTTATCCATTCCTTTATTACATTACAGAATATACTGTAGTAGTCATGATATAAGAGATTATGAGAATAAGAGATTATGCAATATATATTGAACACTTCACAGATCAGTGTTGATGAATTGAACTGGCCAGTTGACAACATTATTTTTTTTATCTTTCTTTTCTCAGAGGGAGACCATTTTGGTGATTTCCACCTGGACAGAAAATCAGGTGTGCTTTCCACCTCTAGGGCTTTGGATCGAGAGTCCAAAGCAAAGTACACCCTCACCGTGGAGGCACAAGATCAGGGTATACCGCCCCTCACCAGCACTGTCACTTTGGACATCAATGTGCTGGACCTGAATGACAACAGCCCAGTGTTTCCCAGCAGCAGCTACTCTGTGGAGGTATCAGAGGATGCTTCAGAAGGGTCTCTTGTTCTGGAGGTTTCAGCCTCTGACAAAGACGAAGGGTCCAACAGCCAGGTGGTCTACTTCCTGAGCCGCGAATCCAGGGGTATGTTCATTGTGGACCAACACACAGGTCGCATTATTACAGCGGCAGCTCTCGACCGAGAAAAAGTGGCCTCTTACAGCTTTCAAATCTACGCCATGGACTCCTCAGCAGCCAATCCCCGTAACACTTCCGCTGAAGTGACCGTCCAGGTCTTAGATGTAAACGACAATGCCCCCTTCTTCATCACAGACCCGCTCATCATCAATGTCTCCAGCAGTGGTCTCTCCAACCGTAAAGTGCTTGCCACCATGAGAGCGGAAGATAAGGACTTCGGTGCAAATGGATCTGTATTTTATCGGTTTGCGAATCCTGTCAAAGGCTTCACCATAAACTCCTTGACGGGGGACATCCAGGCCACTGAGAAGCTCCATGCGCTGACCCAGAGCCAGCGGACCCTCATTGTGGAGGCCATGGATCAGGGTAACCCATCGCAGTCCTCTCTGGGAGTGGTGGTTGTGTACATCCGAGAGCAGAGTTACCAGGGCATCCGCTTCTCGCGCAACACTAGGGATGTGAGCCTGCAGGAGAATGCCGCTAAAGGTACAATACTGTCTAATTGCTGTTCATCAGTGTTGAACATCAGCTGTTCATATCCAGCTGTTGCTCAAACTGTATAGTACGAGGCTAGCAACACCAAGGTCATGGGTTTGATTCCCAGCTGATAAAATATATTTTTTTCATGCAAGTCATAATGCCAGTGTAATATAAAAACAAGGGAAATGAGTTGCACGGCTAAATATCCAATGTTGTCCTATATGATAAATAAAAAATTGCAATATTGGATGACACCCTTTATGGTATTAATATTGTGCATCACTACAATCTCTCATACATGCCAAATTGATGGAAAATGTCCTTTAATCATGAAAGGTCTTTTTCATAGGTACAGCAGTTGTTCAGATACAGGCTCACTATCCTGATGGATCTAGCAGTGGCATCAACTACAGCATTTTCAGTGGCAACAAGCTGCCGTCCTTTAGCATCAGCCCCCACACAGGTATGATAGTAAATCTAAGTGTTTGCATTAATATTTTTCTGATAGTAGTCTTTATATTGGGAAGGATGTTTCACTATAAATCATAATAAATTCATTATTTTAGGTGAGATTTGGGTAGAAAGTTCCACGGGTCTGGACTTTGAGGAGACCCCACGACTCCGCCTGGTGGTCAAGGCTGAAACCGCATCCTCCAGCTCCTTCATGGCAGTCAACCTTCTCCTACAGGATGTCAATGACAACTTACCACGCTTTCAACTTCACAATTACATTGCTTATGTTCGTGAGGCCCAGGGTTATGATCATCCTATCATTCAGGTGCAGTAATCTCTCATCTTTTTTTCTGAATGGCTGAGTGTTCATAAAAGTGTAAAGTTGTGGAGTACAACATCCCTTGGCTTAAATACAGCATATTTTCAGTGCAAGCTAGAAGAGTTTCCTTTGTGTTTCCACAGTGTTTTGATTGTCCATGGTGAGAATATAGGCTTAGCTGTCCAACATAGCCACAACCAATTCCCCTTTTCAACTTTTTTTTTATAAATAATTTGAGTTCCAAAGCCAACATTGCTTAGAGGGTTATGTTACGTTCGAGCAGCTGTTGCAAATCTGCCTGTGTTTTTATTGCCAATTTCACCGGTAATTTCCTCAGGTGTTGGCAAATGACCTGGACCAGGGTCAGAATGGGCAGGTGACCTACTCCATAAGGTCATCATCCATGAGTGGCCTCTTCAAGATCGACCCTGTCACAGGCAGTATATCCACCGCTGCCATCATGGACAGAGAGATCTGGACACAGACTAAGTACGAAGTTCTTCCTTCCACTATGTTTATGTTGTTTCCTTTTAACTAAGAACAAAGAGTCTGTAGATCCTTAAAAATTTGTGATTAAAAAGTAGTCTTCACTTTTTTCACTTATTATATATACATATATATATATATATATATATATATAATATATATATATATATATATATATAGAGGCAGATGCACTGATGTGGCTTAAACCTTGATAAATAATTGTTATCTTTGTTTTAATTATTTTTAGAATTTGCATTTAAAACATCTTGCATTTCTTTCCCATCAACATGAAAATAGTCTGTGAGAATGCCCAGACTCTGACACTAATTTTATTGTTGTGTCTCCAGCCTGGTTATTATGGCAACGGACCGAGGCAGTCCTCGGTTAGCAGGTTCTGCCACTCTCACGGTGATCATTGTAGACCTGAATGACAACAGTCCCACCATCCCTGTTCCACATGAAGTCCGGATCCCTGAGAGTAAGTTGACTGCTGTTTGAACTCAATATCATTGCTGTAATCAATGAACTAAATTTCCTATTTTTTCTGGCAGACAAACAATGAGGCACACCGTGCTGAAAGATTGACTCAATTACCAGGCGTTTTTCTCGCCAAAGTCCTCAATGGTTATTTCCTGCCACTGATGTTGTACAATGTGTCCAATAATGATTGCCATTGTACAGCAAAACTTTATAATTTTGAAAGGTGCAACCACAAATGGAAACAAGTTTATTACACAGGGTTATCAAGATTGTCTATTTCTTTCTCTAGATACATTGATTGGCACCATGATCACTCAGGTCACAGGGAATGATGTGGACTCTGGGCCTGCTCTCTCCTATTCCCTTCTTCTGGACTCAGACACTCAAGGGAAGTTTGGAATACACCGCTTTGGAGGAGGTGTGTCCTTGACCGCCTCTCTGGACTTTGAAGAGAGAACATGGTACATGCTGACCGTCAGCTCCTCAGACACCAAGCAACAGAGTTACGCAAATCTGACCGTGCTTGTGGAGGATGTGAATGATAATGCTCCAGTCTTCTCACAGGACCTTTACGAGGTACGTCAGAAGAGATCACGGGTTTAGGATAAACATTTAAAGAAAAAGTAAATTTCTGATTTCCATTACACGAGAGTAGATGTTAAAACTTCATGCTGATTTGTACTCGGCTTTCGCCAAGATAAGCAACACTAAGACGTAGCTTTACAGTAAACTATGCTTCTCCATCCATTTATGCTTCTTTCCATATGAGGGTGTGACTCCCCTTCTGTCCGGCGTTAATGGCTGCAGTGTACTTTGCGCCGTCAGCACACACGACGGCTGCAACTACAGTGTGGTCTCCCTAGTGGACCAGCACGACAACCGTCTGGATTAAGCCGAGTAGGGGACATCTCTTGGGTCTTCAAGTGGGCACCTTCCGTCCTCAGTGTTTCGTCGACTAGCCCACGACACCTCAAGAGGGCTCGACAGTGACTCTGGCGACCCAGAGGAAAAATAAGCCGTTGATCAAGATCAGCCAGCATCTTCCAGTCCCTAGCAGCTTCCAGTTGTCCTGAGCGAGAATTGGTGTTAACACCTTTTCTTGGTGGTTGCTCGCCTGGGCGGAGGAATGTTGTCTTCTGCGTGTAATGTTTTGCTAGAACAGGCGGCAACTTATTGGTCATACTACGCTTGCCTTCCAATGCTAAAGCCAAACATTGCAGTACTTGGTCATGGCGCCAAGTAAACCGACCTTGGCTAAGAGCCACCTTACATCCTGTCAAAATGTGCCTTAATGTGGCAGGTGATGAACACAAAGGACAAGAGGGATCCTCTCCTACCCAGAGGTTTAGGTTCTGCGGTGATGGGAGAACATCATATGTTGACCTAATAAGGAAACTGATCCTACTCTCTTCCATTGACCAAAGGTCTTGCCAGCCCATCTTGCGTTGTTCCACACTCTCCCATCTCATCCACTCTCCCTGCTTGGCCTGGGAAATGGCCTTTATACTCCTCATCCTCTCCTCCTGCTTTCGCACCTCGTTGACTACCAGCTTCCTCCTTTGAGCTGGGCCTGCCTTGCGCCATTTAGGAGGAGCTAAACTGAGCCCAAAACCCCCTCTTCCATGCTGTACCTGTCCCACGATATCCCCAATTTGTAGTTTACTTTGAAATTAAACCCAATATATGATAATTGAACAGTTATTTGACCAATCAGAATTAGGTACTCCAGAGTAATAATAATAGCAGATTACATAAGCCTTGATACTCTATTCTCTGTTTAATGAATTAGTTCCTCTGGTTAACATCCTTAAAAGCACTTGCAGTTTATTTAAATGTCAATTAGACATATTTGTATTCAGAAAATATTCCCTGTGAGCACCACATTTGAAAAATATTTAGCAGTCAGTGTTAAGGCCGATTTATGTCTTTGGCAGGTGACTCTAGCAGAACACTCCCCAGCAGGAAGCTCAGTTATCACAGTAACTGCTACAGATAAGGACTCTGGAGAGAACGGAAGGATAACATACAGGGTCGTGTCAACAAAGGACATGTTCTACATTGACCCAAGCAATGGTAATTTATCCTTTTGTTCCTGTTGTTATCCTTTTGTGTTTATTGTTCTTCATCCAAATCATTGTCAGATGTCTTGTAGAATTTATTTGTAAGGAACAATACAGTTGATGCAGTGGTTCTCAGATGGTTGTTCTTCAGGGCCCACATTGTAGGAAGACAAGTGGCAATCCAACACTATATCAATTTTATTAGTAAAAAAAAAAAAAACACTGAATGAATAGAAAAAAAATCACTGTAAATTTTGTAAATTATGAACAACAGAAATAGTGTGATTTACTAGCCTAATGCATTCAACAAACACTACACCAAATATTGTGTTCCTATTACCCATATTACCAAGGACAGATACATTTTAGCCTAAAGACTCTAGACTTAGATGCATGACAGTCCAGGACCCCTTTCATTATTATTATTGGGTTGTCAACCACCAGTTAAGAACCACTGTTTTGAAGCATATAATAAAAGCCCTGTTCTTACCTTGAATCTTATCATGCAATTTATTTACATAGGTACTCTGTTCATCAAGCAGAAGGTTGAGTTTGACTCGCAACGCCCTTCCATTTTGGTGGTGATTGAAGCCAGTGATAGTGGAACACCACCGTTGAGCACCCTTAGCACAGTTCAGGTGCATGTGTCTGATGTCAATGACAATGCTCCTGTATTCCACCAGACTGAGTACAGAGCATCTGTATCCGAAGACGAAGTTCCTGGTTCGACCATTCTAACCCTGGAAGCGGTGGATGGGGACTTATCTAGGGACAACTGTGGCTTTGATTTTGCCATCGCCAGTGGGAACATCGGTAATGCCTTCCAAATTGAGAGCAGTGTTCGGTTCCTTGAGGGCCATGGATTTCAGACAGTTGGAACACTGATATTAGTTGATAAGCTTGATTTTGAGATTATGAATGGCTACAATCTTACTATTGTGGTCTCAGATCGTGGCATACCACAACGAAGCTCAAATGTTCCAGTTTCAATCACTGTAATGGACACCAATGACAACCCACCATCCTTCAGTAGGGCGGAATACAAAGTTGTTGTCAATGAAAAGGCAGAAACAGGAACAGAAATACTTCAACTTTTTGCTGTGGACCCTGACTCGACACCTAATGGAGAGGTTCAGTATTCAATCAGTTCTGGAGATGAATCTGAGATCTTTTCTGTTGATCGGTGGACTGGGTCCCTTCGTCTACGGAGGTCTCTTGATAGTGAGGAACAGTCTTCTTACATGTTCATTATTCAGGCCTCGGATGGTCAGGGCCACTTTGCTCTTGCTCCTGTTACTGTCGAGGTCAAGGACATCAATAATAACCGGCCTTACTTTCCTCTTAAATCACTTACAGCAAGCATTCGTGAAAACCAGCCCCAGAATGCTCTAGTAACCATATTACATGCCATTGATCGTGACAAAGGAACATATGGAGAACTGAGATATTTCTTGATGTATAATTCCGGCAATGGTAAAGATTCCTTTCTAGTGAACCAAACCTCCGGTGAGGTGCGAACCCGCTTTACATTCGACTTTGAGAAGATAAACACTTTCAGTTTTATTGCCATGGCAATAGATGCAGGCAACTACTCTTCTACAGTCACAGTGAAAGTTTTTGTGACTGGTGAAGATGAGTATGACCCCATTTTCACTAACTCAGATTTCACCTTCTGTGTACCTGAGGGTGCCAAGAAAGGGCAAAGCATCGGCCAAGTAAATGCTAATGATGAGGACGGAGGGGTGGACGGCATCGTCCTCTATTCACTCCCAAACAGTTCACCTTACTTTGAGGTCAACACATCTACTGGAGTGATATCCCTCAAGATGGATGCCTATCATCGTCATATAAGCCGGTCTAAAAGAGAGACACGTCAGATGACGTTGGATGTTATTGCCCACAGTCCTTTGGAGAATTCCCGAAAAGCTTCTGCCCAGATCACAATTGATGTCACTCATACATCCTTTGGCTTGAACACAGATATGAATGTGGTACTTGCCAGTGCTATAACAGCTTCCTTGGCAGCCATCGTGTTCCTGATCATAGTTGTTGTGGTGATATTTCTCATGAGATCCAAAAGGTACAAAAAACAAGAGACTTGCAACAGAATAGTCACCAACGGTACTGTTCTGGTGAGTCTTGAAGAATCGAAAGTTCAAGGGGATGATAAGCTATATCATCAGACCCTTCCTGGGTATGCAACAGACCAGACTGGGAATGGAGGAGGTACCTACACACGAGGTGGGTCTCTTGACCCATCTCACTCTAGTGGACGTGGTTCCGCCGAAGCAGCAGAAGATGATGAGATTCGGATGATTAATGAATATCCACGAGTTTCTAGCATCTCCTCCTCTATGCAGGAGCACATAGCTGCTCGTGGGCCTGATTCCGGTATCCAGCAAGATGCAGATCAGCTGTCTGACATTTCCTGTGAGCCGGGGATGGATGCAAACCAATGGTTTAAAGGGAAGAAACTGGGAAGTTTAAGTGGGACAATGTTATCAAGCCAGTTGCCAACTTATAGGGATGAAGGAGGTGGATATATTGGGGTTGGAAGGGGGCTTAACATCTCACATCCGAAAGATTATGCTTTCCCGGAGGATGGTAAGCCTGCTGTGGATGGTTCTCTTACAGCAATCGTGGCTAGTGACGAGGAACTGAGAGGCAGCTACAACTGGGACTACCTCCTCGACTGGTGCCCTCAGTTTCAGCCTCTGGCTAATGTCTTCACAGAAATTGCACGATTAAAAGATGAGAACGCACCACCTAACCCTCGGCGACCATTTCATCCCAAAGCAAAGACTGATCCCAAGCCCAGAATTGACCCTCCTCCCCTAATTACTTCTGTAGCTCATCCAGGGGCCAAAACTGTTTTGCCAAAACCTGCTGTAGGCCGAACATTTCCCCACCTCTCCTCATTGCGACGATCTCCTATTGACCATGATGGCTCTGTTTCCTCAATTGCCATGTCTCCAAGTTTTTCTCCATCGCTTTCACCACTTTCAGCACATTCCCCTGCCATCGCTCCTTTTGGTGGTCACTCGTCCTCCATTATCAGTTCAACTGACCACTCCTTTGAACACGAGGAGACAGAACTGAGGATTTAATGCAGTCTAATCAAAGGATTCCCTAAAGGATTCCTACCTGACTCAGGTTCTCTAAAATGCCTCTCCTCTGGCATGGTCCTCAACATCATGTTGTATGTAATGTCGCCCCACTGGCTGGCCAGAGGTTTCGGTGCTTTTGTCACTCTTCTTTAGACATACTGACTTGAGTTGTAAAAAATGACTTTTTTTATAATGCTGTTCTAATGATCCTGAAGATCAACTGACATTTTTATTAGCCCAGCATTTGCACATTTTAAATGACAGTTATGTTTGATGTCAATGTTTTGTAAGAGAAAACACTTTTGTATTCTATATTTTTGTACTGATGTTTTTTTGTTTAAAAAGAATGACATATGTCAAGCGGTTGATTACATAACCTGTGATTTTATTGACATTCATTTATATTTGTATATTTGTGGCTGTAACAGTATGTTTGTTATCAGAGCTTGTTCTAGTTTATTAACGGTTGCCATTCTAAATTGTTCTAAGTATGTTCAGTATTAAGCTCTTAAATGTTTGGGGAGCATGTTTTGCTGACAGTATTTATAAAAAAAAGGTTACGGTATCTGCAAACTGCCACTGTACAGTTTTTGAAGGTTATGCTGCAGACCACAGTGATCATTCATTTCTACATGCTGCTTCCCCTCCCTTAGCTTGACTAATGGGATCACAATTGTAGCTACGAAGCTAAATATATTTAAAAAAAAATCTAAATCTAAAAACTTAATTAACACACTAAATCCCTGTTTCATTATTTTTTAAGTTTTGAAGCATAACTTTCACACAAGAACACAAGCTATCTGTATTCTTTTTTTTTTCTTTTTTTTAACTACAAAGAAATAACAAAAACAGAAATGTTTTATGTCAGCTCTTATTAGCACTTTTGAAGAGCTGACACTTACAACCACCATAACGTAACTGGAAATAACGTGTTGTCCTTTTTTGTTCTCATGTTTGTTCTCAAGTGGTTTTTTGAAAACAGATTTTAACAAATATCCTCGAGGCCAGTGACAAGTTTATGTTGTTATTATAATAAATAAGCTCCAAATAGCAATTTGATGTTCAAATTTCTTGGCTTATGCTAAACTCATTTTTACTGGATGTTAATGTTTGAATAAATACATCAAGCTAATAACATACATAATTTGACCAAAAAGATTCTCTTACAACTCTACTACTCCCTAGTCAAGGTACTGTATAGGTAATTTTTTGTAGCATCTTTCATACATTGCTGTGGGTAAACAATTGGTAAGTTTATTATACCACAAAATGCTGGATTACTTTGTTTTTGTGTATGTAAATTACATGGCTCAATAATGTAATGACACTCATATTTGTTAAAAAGCACTGGTGATTTGATTTTAGTGACACCTACAATGTACAGTTTGCATTAAAGTTAAAAGATAAAGTAAAAATATTTCAAACTAAACCATGGCAGCATTGTACATTCTCCTAACACGATTCATTTGTAGCCTTTTAATTTGCTTAAGTGATTGTGAATCCTTTTTTTTGTAAATTATTTTCTATTACTTTAATGATGATTGTAAATGTTGCCATATAATGTTTTTCATACTGTGCTGAAAAAAAGTCAGCATGCATTTTTTCCCCCTGATGCCCATTGAAAGGCTCAACTTGTAATTATGAAAATTGACTGTGCCTATTGAAGAAAAACATTGTGTTTATAAGTGATTGTTAATATGATGCTTTGTTCAGATACATTTTTTGAGGTTAGCCTGATTTAACAGGATATCTCTCTACTTGTTTAAGAATCCTATATTTATGGCAGATACTTCACTTTTGTACACAAACAATTCCTCACTCGTAACTGTGAACATGTTATACTCATGCTGCCTTGAAGGAAAATAAATAATGTTCAGTTGTTCTGTGTTCATTTAAAAAAGTTTCTCATAATGTTTGAATCACTGTTCATAGTGTTTTACGTGAATGAAATCTGTTTACATTAATTTTGAATAGCACTGTGGTCCAAAAAATGGCCAGCTTTTTGTCTTACCTTTGTACCCAATATAATCTAAAGGGCATTGATGATACAGTAGGTTGTGGTGTTTTTAATCGTAAATGATGACCAGGAAACACTTAATTTTGTTCAGTGTCCACCTTAAACCTTTTTTTTTTGTGAATTGTGACAAAGTGCCTGATTAAAATGTATTTCCAATAATAAGCCTTGAACATCATCTATTTCGTAATTATATGTATATTCTGAGTTGATACAAGTTTACATAATCTTTTAGATCTAAACCAAGACATTATTTGACCTATTGGAAATTTGAACTGTTTTTCAGTTGTAAAGCTATAAGTTACCAATATATATTTTCACCATGCTTAGCTAACCTTCAAGACTGTCCACTTCAAAATTGCTTAGATGCAGAACCAGAGCTAGATGAGGTAATTGCCATAGTACTAAGACGAGGTAAAGCCGCTGGGGCTGATGCCATACCAGGTGAGCTTCTCCAAACTGGAATTGCCGAAACTCATGTGCCATTTAAAAAACACGTTTAAAAGTGAAAAAAAAGAAAAAAAACCTCCTTTGTTTTCCCCACAAGAAAGTGTTTATTTTGAAGAAATTGTTGGTTATATGTTCAAATAATTTACATTTGTGACAAAAAAATAACTATATAGCAAGGTGTATTTTAATAAAAAACACAAAGCCTTTTTTTATTTTTTATTTATAATTTTAAGTTATTTTAAGTTTATAATTGTTTTAATAATTTAATTTATTAAATAATTGTATAAATGATGGACCAAACAAAACTGATAAAAACAGTGTTTAACATTATTTAAAAAAAAAAAAATAGTAACAGGAATGAACACTTGGTAACAGGAATGAACATTGGGTAACAGGAATGAGTGTCTATATGAGTGTGTATGAGAGAGAGTGTACATGACTGTGTGTGTGTGTGTGTGTGTGTGTGTGTGTGCGTGTGTTAGTGTGTGTGTATGTGTGTGTGTGTGTGTGTGTGTGTGTGTGTGTGTGCATAAGATGTGTTGAAGTGATGTACTAGTCAAGTCATCTTCATTTATATAGCTCTTTTTTACAAGTGTAGATTGTTTCAAAGCAGCTTTACAGAGATTGTTTTGGCTTTATAACGGTTCTTGAATAATGTTATTTTCCAGCTAAAGTTAGTTTTGATTGATTCACTTCCATCAAAATTATCATTTGTTTCTAAATTAGGGGTCGCTAAGATGACGCTGTTCTCTCTAAATGTGCTAGTAGCACTTCACCGTGAAGGAGGTGCAAAGAGAAAAAAGGAGAGAGAGAAGAAGAGAGGGAGGGAGAAAGAGGGAAGTTACGACAAAAAAGGGAGAAAAGAGAGGGTTGCGGGTGTGTCTTGCTCCTTCCCGTGCAACATGCCATGGGTGGGTGTTTCTGGCACCTGTATAGTAGGCTATGGGGTTTCTCCATCTTCTTCAAAATATAAGAAAGACAAAGACAAAACGTTTAAGTCACTTTGTGGTGGACTGGCTTCCTGGAAGTACGGTGTTCACATTGTAAAACTACACTGTAAAAACAAATAGTTGGATTAACTTAAAAAAGTAAGTTACCTGGTTGCCTTAAAATTTTGAGTTCATTGAAATTAAAAATTTGAGTTAATACAACAAAGGAGATTGGTTTAATAAATAGAAACTCAAAATATTATGCTATCTGAACTACATTAATTATCTAAGTTGATTTGACAAAATATAAAAAGTTGTGAAAACAAATCATCAAAATTCATTTTTACAGTGTAATGGTAATGTCTACAACCTACAAGTAATTGCGACCTTAAAACTCATAATTCAGGTGAATAGTATTATATCAACTAATATTTACAGTATAAAATCAACAAAACAGAGGACTCTACTCCCTCCTGTTACTTTAACCTGTTATTTTTCATATAAGTAACAGGATTGAGTTTTTAAGCAAAAAGTTATCAAATACATGACTGAGTCATGGACTGAGTGAAAACCCGGGGACACGACTAAAATGTGTATTTTATCTAAAATAGGCTATTAGATCAAATATTTTTTTCTCATGAAAAAAAAAACACTTTAAAGCATAGATTGGATATAAAGTCACACAACAATGCAAAAAAATTAAGATTTCTGAAGGATTTTAATCATTATATTTCATAGTAAAATTTAGAGATAGAGAAAATGCTATTTTTTAGTGTTCTATGTAGTTTCAATTTAAAGTTTTTAATTATACATTTTAAAGTTGTAGTTAGCTTAATGTGCAGGACATTTTGATTAATAATAAAATGTATTTTAGAGTTAATTTTCATGCATTTTTATACATATAATGTCCTGGGGACAGAAATGTCACCCTTTCGGTGGACTGGCTCCGTGGCATTTCATTGTTGTGTGTCACAGAGAAAGCCCTGGCCCGCATCTTACAGACTCGCCTTCAACAGCTGAGGTCATATATCCCGAGGCCCAGTGTTGCTTTTGTTCCCAACCGCTCCACAACAGACATGATATTTGCTGTGAGAGACACTGTGACTATGTCACAAGCTGCCAACATGCATTGCTTTCAGTTAAATAATATAGCACTTGATGATGTTGGAAAGTTCACTTATCTTGAATCTACCATGACCCGTAATACCACCCTAGACGATGAGATTTCAGTCGGGTTGGGGAAATCGGCTTCTACTTTTGGACGTCTGACAAAGTGCCTTACATACTAGATGCCTTAGGTTTATAATCAGAGAGACCTTGAGGGATAAAATGTAAAATGAAGATCTGTTCAAAGTGACCAAAAGTTAACCTCTTTCCTCCCACCTAAAATGTATTTGCCTTAGATGGGCTGGACGTGTCACCAGAATGCCCCCCTCACACATACCTCACGCAATTCTACACAGTGTTCTCAAGGATGGGGTCCGCACTGTTGATAGACCCAAACTGAGGTATAAAGATGTCCTGAAAAGAGTTTGGAATGACACGAGGCTGAGTAAATTATGAATTTTTCATTTTTTATTTTTGGGTGAACTTTAATTTTGTGTTATATTTTAGACTCAATATTTGCCGAAGAAAATATTACAAAGCCACAGCAGAATTGCAATGTGTCTCTGAGCACAACACATTGATGTTACATTAGCCTACTGAACAAATCGGGTGAACCAATGATTCAATGGCCCATTTATAAAGAGAGCCATTAATCAAATGAATGAATGATTCAATGACTTACTCATTTAGACATTTACCACCACCTACTGGCAATTTTAATTTCTAATTTAGAGCATAATTTTACTTGAAAAAATCATTGAGTCACCCTCATGTTGTTTTAAACCCATATGGCTTTCTTTCTAACATAAAATAATATATTTTGTTGGTATATAATGTTGGTAACCAAATTATTTTGGTTACCATTGATTTCCATTGAATGAGCCAAAAAAAAAAAGAGACATTTCTAAAATATTATTTTATATTCCACAGAAATAAGTCAGTCATTCAGGTTTGAAATGACCAGAATTTTCATTTTTGGGTGATTAAACATTTTAAAACCCAATTAAAGATTAAAATTAATCTTATGGCATTATATTGTAAATGTGTAAATACATTCATGACACCTCTGAGCTGCAATAAATAGTCTGTAATTAAATACAAATTTAGATGTACATTTAACAAAAATTTTATGTGTAATAAATTCTATTTTTAATCAAGTAAAATATTTATTTCTAAAGCTACTTTTTCTAATGTCTATTCATGCTTTTCTCTGCATTTATCACAATAATGACTTTAAGTTATCTTTTCGGGGTAATTTCTTTGCCAAATTTGATGTGTGATTAATTAATCAGCACACTAATTAATTAGTTTTTTTTTTAATCACTTGACACTTAGACCCTGATTCATTACATACTGTTATTGCAAAAAGGCCAATGGTATTTTGAACTTCAAGAATGTTCATAAAGCTTCTATAGCTGCAGTCTGGCCATCTACTGAAGTTTCAACATGCAAAGTCAAAGTGACAAACTGAACTCCAAATAGAATCCAGATGTTCAGCCAGAAATTGGAGAAATATTGATGTAGATTTATTGTTAGAATGTCAAATAAAAATATGTGTGATTCCCCCTTGAATAAAATAAATACTTTACATATGGGATAGTTAATATGTGGTTCATGAATGAAACTGCAGGCATACAAAGAACACAGAATCCTAGTTTAGCAAATGTTTATGTATTTCCATCAGGTCTCAAAGCTCATGCACAAGCTGATAGGGGAAAATTCAGTCTTCCCACCTGTCCTGAAGAGGAAGTACCAGATCATTTGTCTCTTCCAAACTGTCTCTATAGAGACCAAAGATATACAGCACACTAGATAGGCCTACTGCAGCCGGGGCCTTATAATTAATTCTTTAAAAAGCCCAAAAAATAAGGGTTTAAATCATGGAGCCTATAACAGATGCAAAAAAAATGGGGCAGTAACAAACCTTGTCACACAAGAGGAAGAATTTAGTCATTATTCATCCATATTCAGACCTTAATGATTTGTGGATTTTTCAGAACATGTCATTAGAGCCGTGCCATAAACAGCTTGGATTACAGGACATGTCATATACTGCAGACTCTCCTGTGAAGTATATTGCCTTGAAAACACAAAGAACCGTCTAGGATTAAACCGCAAAATACTCCCTGAAACTAGATGTTGAATGTGGGTTTGACTAAAACATTTATACTGTACCGAAGCACATTCTAAAACTTTAGATAATTGTGTTTAACAGTAGAATTGTGTAACTGTGTTACCCATGATGCTATACAGAAAATTACACCAATAAGAGAGTCGATAACAGCAACACTCTCCAAAATAGCTCTTTAGCTCCGCCCACTCCCATGAGGCACTGCGAATTAAGTAATTAAGTCGATGTCCCTATGTTCTCAAATTACTGTAATGTTTTTATGTATATATATATATATATATATGCATATTTTGCAATAAACTTAAAATATTGTTTTTATACAATTTTGTCAGATTTTCAAATCCTTTTTTGCTTCAAATCAAAGTTTGTAGTGTTGTGATTCCGGCATTGTGTGAGGATAGGGAACGACACTTGCTGACATCAGCAAACGAGGTATGAATATTCACTGATTTAAATTATTACAAAAATATATTATGCTTTATTACAAGAATATATTATGCTTTAGCCACCATGTGCGCTAGGCTTTATTTCATTTTGATTTTAGAGTTCATTGAGGCGTTTTGTTGAAGGTCAATGAGGATTAATTTGCTCCTATTACATAAGAGTTTGATGGAGAGTCTGGCTCATACTTTGGTGCATCAGCTAACTCACACATACAAGAAGTTGTGTGGAAACGTTTTTTTTTTTTTTTTTCATGTCTGATGGAAAGATCACAGTTGGAGAGATTGTTTTTTTCTACACCAGTTTCTGTTGACACACTCTTTGTGTTTGCTGAAGCTAAACACCACTGTCAAATAACTCAGGCCATGTGGACTGTGTTTCTCGTCATAACAACTCTCATTCGAAAGCAAAAGAGACCTTCAGAATGACTGTGTTATTTAATTGTGAGGCTTTTGATGATGCATCATCAATTTTGCTAAATGTTTGTGTATGGCATCTGACTTTTTTCGCTTTGATGAGGTCAGTTTGTTGTGTCTGCATAGGTCAATATGGAGACACATTAAGCCTTGTTGTGATGGTGCCACTTAGAACAACTGGCCTGAGACTAATTTATTCTGACATATTGCTTTGATGGCTTTAAAAACGTCTTGTGGCCCTTCATAACAAAGTTAGTAACCTTTTATTCAACCTTTCCAAGGGGCTCGCTGGGTTTCTTCGCTGGGTAGGCCTGGCATGAGTCTTTAAATGTAATGACAATAACGACTGTCGAATTTAATGATTTTAGCAGAAGGGGAAGAAAAAGAGAGTCTATTTTGCCCTTTGTCTAAAGGGTTCTTTCATAACGATGCCGACCAAGCTTGGCAGACCCACAAAGACGGATATTTCTAGTCGCCAAGGGCCCCATAATGTGCTGTCTTTAAATATTGTCTAGATTTCCATTCATCCGATTGCAACTCAAGTCTCTTTACTCCTATGAAAGAGAGCTTAAATGTCAAAATGAGACTTCATATGCACTTTTACATCTGTCATGTGATGTAAATTCATTGTGGGGAGGGGTCTCAAATAGTAATCCTATTGGTGCACTCCTTAGGACCTAATTACACCTGTCATTAAGATGCGTTTTGGTCGATCGGGTCACAAGTAGATGTGGCAGACACATGCGCATTACACCTGGTGTTTTAATCCGTCTCTTTTGTCCATTTTCACTCTCCTGCTTCTTCGAGCGGAGGGCCTATGGTGGGTAAATATTTTTTTCAGATCATTTGATCTAGTGGACAAAAATTGCTCAATTTACATATGAATGCGCCGGGAGACGATGGAAAAACATACAGAGTTGATAAGCTTTCATTTCTGCTCTGACATCCGCAAGACCAAGCTGAACGAGGAGAGTGAGTGTTAGAAATCAGGAATGGTGAGAGAAGATAACTGTTCTTGGTACGTTTTTCGCCTTCAAACCAAACTTGAGTCTTCAGCCACCAAAGTCTAGCACGCTTCCCATAATGTTTACGCATTAATTATTTTATGCCCGTTCGAACACATTCAAGCACATGAGTGTTTACACTACAAAAGCAATCCGGTCGAATGTGTTTTTGACTACCCTTGGAAGTGGTTGAAAGTGGACAAGCTCGAAACGTTTTAGACCCCGTTTACACCTGTATTATACATCGTCCACTTGTGATCTGATTGACAAAAACGCATCTTAATACTAGGCGTAAACAGGGCCTTAGAGATACAATAACCTTTACAACCCCCAGAGGGCCTTTCATCTTTCCCTCTGTCTTTTTGTGTGTTTTTATTTTTTTCCTGCCTTGATTTCCAAAGTCTTGCCGGGCTACTTGCGTGACTAGAAGGAGCGAAAAAAAGTTAAGTCTTCAAAACCCATTGGCACGCGATCCGTAATCTATTTTTGGAGCACGTTCCTTTTTTCTCTCAACTTTAGACACACACACAAAAAACAGCAAGGGGAAGAGAGCCAATTGTAGGGTTGAAGGGGTCTGGTTCTCATTTCAGGCCGCCCTGTTTCCCTGTCTTGCCCTGCCAGAGTAAGAGCCACTGCGGTGGGGAGGGAGAGGCGGCCGGCTCGGGAGGTGAGCAGTTGCGGCCCAGGCTCTAGGCCTGCCACTCAGCCGCTGTCACTTAGCAACCACCTGCGGCTGGTTCTCATTAGTGGCCCCAGCTGCTTGTGTTTCAGACTTCCACGCTTTACTGTATGATTTACTGTTGATTCATTTCGTTTCTCTCTTTTGAAGGAAAAGAGTTCGCCGTGATGAAAATATGATTCTTGGTGTGCTTCAATCTCTCGCAATTCATTTTCATTAACTAGAGTCTGGCGTGGCTACTGGGTCCAAAGCTGACAAGGACTAATTGATGACAATACTTATTATTTTGAACTCACAGACACTATTTTGTGGCCATATCTACTCATCTAGCATATTTTCTTGGTTTCACTCAATAAGAAATGTGTAGGAAAACAAAACAGATCTGATTGTGATAACTGAAATAACAGTATAAGAGGTCATTGTTTCTTTTTGTGTTTGAAGAAAACTGTTTTTAATAAAGGTATTTGAGTCAGAATGTGATTACAAGTTCCCAACACATGAATGGCAGAGCAAAGTCATAGTTGTGTCTCTTCTATAATTACAAGTTTACCACTCTCAAGTCGCAGAGTTGTGATGCTGGAAAGAGCATGTTGATTTGAAATGTTGTTGAAACATTATAATATAGATATAAATAATATATATATATATATAATCTGTATATACTGTAGAGATTAGTAAGCAGAAAGCTAGTCTGTAGTGAACTATAATAAATTATAATTATAATAAATTAAAATAAAGTTATTTTAATGTTACATGCTATAAAGGTGTGATATACAAAACTAAACTGTTTTGTTTAGGCTACTTCCATGTTATGTCTCTGACTTGACATGTTTCTGGTGTGTTGCTGTAAGAACAATGCTACCTTCACGTGCTATCAGAAATTTCCTACTTCCCTCTTCTAAAGTCAGGATTATGAGCATCACATTCAAGTGCTTTTTTTTGTCGGAAAGAACAGGAATCTTGTAGGACACCAGGTTTATTCTTCTATTGATTCGGACAATGCTATGTTAACTCATACAAGCTACTAATGATGTAAATATGCACTACTTTAATGACAAGACAAGGTGATATTGCTGTTGTGGAAAAAACAAATAAAGAATAGGCGTCACACCAACAATCATTCTCTTCTCCGCCATGTTTAAAGTTTGTGGCCCGCCCATATCGGGAACTTGGGTATCAAAATTATCCCTGAGCTTCCCAGTGGTAAATATGACATGAGAGGGTGTTCATGACCAATTTTTTACTAGGAAACTTGTATTTACGATAATTCCGACAGCACGTGAAGGCAGCATAAATGCTCGTTTCTTGCCCTTGAACGCACCATAAGCACAATTTAAATAACTTAAAGCTGCCGTCGGCAACTCTGGCTGATTGAGTGGACTTAGGCAAAATTTTGAATGTTTACAACTCTCACGCCCCTCCCCCACTATCAATGAATACCCTCCCACAGAGTTCGTGCTCGTCAGTGCGCCATCACTCTTCCCTACTGCGCGAACTTCAGGCGTGTGCATGTGATTGACGTGTGCATGCACGACTTGTGATTGACAGTCATATCTCACACCCCCCTGCGCTGATTGGACACAGTGAACCGGGAGCGGTGGATTTTTGCAAAACAAATAACACGCTCCAGGTGGAGTTAGAAGCTCGGGTTTTTTTCTAAAACCACTTTATTTATGTTGTTCTGTCGGAATATAGTGTCGAATTCGCTGAATATGATCAAAAAAAAGTTGCCGACGGCAGCTTTAAGAATCTCCATGGCATGCTTTAACATTTCAGTGGAGAGGAAGAGTTGTTCTGGATTGTTTTCCCCCTGAGCTGTGAATGCCATGTGACTAGGCATAGGCAAACCTAGGCCTTTTTAGGCATAGGCAAACTAGGCGGTTGCCCATAGGAGTCCTATAGGAGTCCTAGCAAGGAGAACCAAGGAGAACCCCCACTCCTGCCAATCATGGTCAGAAATGGTCCTGTGCCTAATTAACTTGGAGAATGGTGTAGTTACAGTATCTACCAGCAGGGTCTAACAGCATCATGTTACCCTTATCCTTTGTTGGTTGAAGTTAAAGAAAAAAATTACATTTTAAGTAGTTTGCATCTACCAAGTCGAACATTTTCACTAAGTCGATATTTGTATTTAGCACTGTTTTTTCATCCACCTCCTCAACTCTTTCATAACAGACCTGTGACCCATTTTTGGGTCATGACCCACTAGTTGAGAACCTCTGTGCTGAATGATAGAAACCACTGCTCAATTTTCTTGTATGGTAAAAATGAACTTTTCAAATGCGTTTCCTTTTATAAACACTCCTTGGTTTCAGTTCAGGTACTCTCTGATGACTTGTAAAACGTTTGCTTGATTAACCTGGTACGTGTGGCAGGCCGCTGAGGCTGCGCTGCATACATCAGCAATTGGCATAATACAAAAACAAATTACTGAGTGGAATAATACATTTCACAGTCCAATACAATGTGCCCAATGGACCATTTCCCACTCGTGTATATGTATCAATCATGCATGTGATGCATCATATGCATAATTTTAGAAATTACAGTTATTTTATAGAAAATATGAAACCCCGGAGTCTCTGAAAAAGAAGTTATTTTATTGTCGCATTGTTATTCTTGAGCATATGCCATGTTAATCTAACCTTGCAAGTGAAAGTTGGGTTATTTTCCTTAGTTCTATCTCCATGGGACCTTTGGGTCTCAAACTGGATCAGAGCTTTATTTTGGGGGGAGAGAGAGAGAGAGAGATTGATAGAGTGAATGCGGACGGCTTCCAGTCCCTTGGTGACGTGGAGAGAGGAGAGAAAACAGGAGAATGATTGTTTTGTTCTCTCTTCAGAAAAAGAGCTGCTGCAAACAGTCTAAACAGAGAGGAAAGAGGACATTAAACACTCTGATATCCCAGCTACTCCACTGGACAGCTGGTCATGTGACTCAGCAGACAACTTAATTTAGACACTCTCTAGTAAGACTGGAAGTAACCTAAATATAATTTTTCACAGAATAAGCCCTTTTATTCCGGTTGCCACATTGTTATAAATGTGGTTATCATCACACTGGCCTCCCAAAAGGTAAAGGGCAGAGAGAAAGAGAGAGCGAGAGATCTATGATAACATGATAACACTCAGATGCATGATAACAAATTATCCTTATTAACTCAACTCACAACATCATTGTTTCAGGAATCTTCATTATGGAAATTCTAAATGTCTAGGGTGTGACTGAACAGTTACCCTGGGCTGCCTGTGAAAAACAACAGTGGAAAATTAAGAACAATGCCAGAATGAAACTTGGACTGGTAATTAAACAAGGTAAGCCAAGTCAAACTTGATTTAATCACAGTCAGACCATTGAACATGTCAGTAGTTACTCTACAAAAAAAGCAGGAAAAACAGGAGTTCAATGCTGCAATACACCAATATTCAGATGAGCAGTGAATTACCAAGACTCTCCAGTGGTGTTTTTAATGCAAGAATTTCTGTTATTCCTCATACTTGGGTTCAATTATTTGTTCTAAACTTCCAATCTTGTGTATTAAAGGAACACTATGCAAGACGTGTACCTTAATATAATCAGGCCGTAAGTGCAGAGACGGCTCTGCATGAGGGGTATTTACGACAGTAACATTAAATACAACTACTCCACAGCGACTCTAGGGGACGCTGTTACACATAAACGGAAATCCTGCATAGTGTGCCTTTAATGTTCGTCGTGTAAGTTATCCTTTACATTTTGTGCTATGGATGTGAACAATACCTCAAATTGTGCAGCTTTTTATATAATTTTACCAGTTCAATTTGATTTTAGATCATAACCCCTTCGCAACAGCCTAGCAACCACACAACATTATAGGATTATGGTTTTGCAAACTCACTACAATGCTTCATAATATTTTTCAGCCTTAATTACTTAGTAAACTACTAAAAGTAGTAGCTCTGATTGCATCTCTTTAAATCTTAATGAGGCCATCAGATACTCCAAGCTCTTAATCTTTGCCTGTCAAACTGATGGCTTTCATGAATTAAAGGAACATTTCAGCTAAAACATGCTCTGGGCTGTTTTTTTCTTTCTTTCTTTGTGCTCATGTGAAAGTCATAAAACAGGTTACTCGACTCCTGACTGTTTTATTACCAAATTCACAAGTGAAAATTTAAATGGTTTTACGATAAAAATAAGGGGGAAAAAACACATTAACCCTTCAAGAAAATAAATCTGCTCCGACTTCACAGTACAGCTGCTGGAGAAAAGCCAACATTTAATGACACTTTAAAAGCAATAGCGACGTGGAGGTTAGAATAGCGCTAAAATCAAGGGCTTAAAGGAGAATTATTTGTATCTACGGTAGCTAACATTTAATATGATTAAAAATTGTCTCAACCACAGCATATTACATATACAGTTATAACTTGGTTTCAGGCAGGGTGGGCTGTACTTTAGAAAGGTGTTAGTGAAGAGAGACGCCAAATTTGATTGTTTTTTGGAAAGGCCCTGTGAGAGAAATCCAGTGGAGTTAGAGGTCTAATGTGTGGAATCGCTCAGCCAAAATGAAGAGGGTGCAGCCAGTGGAGAGAAGGCCACTGTGGAGAAATTTCTCCATCTACCAACTGACACAGTGCTTAAGCTGCACAAATATTCTATATTTTCTTAAGGAGCACTTACAGACTCTTTATGCTTCAAAAAAGATGAATAGGGTGTTGACAATAAATGGCATGCAAAATCTATTTTAAACTATGCTTCGAAAACAGGAACAGGAGCTACTTCATGCATGCATATAAAAAGACGAGTGCAACAGAAAAAAATAGAAAGCAGTACCTTTTACAGTCTGCTTAGACAGCAAATAATGCTAAAGTGTAGCATTGGCAATGGACTAAAAGAATTTGAAGTTGTTAGAAATTGTTAGAAGTAATTCTACTATGACCAGTGCCTACTTACAAACATCTGTATTTGTTAGCTATTTTTATCTGTTTTTTTTTAGAGTGTCTCATAATTAATATTCATGAGCAAAGCAGATAAGTTTTATATTGTCTCCTCTTCACTTTTCAGATCATTCCTTTTCCCCTGGTTCCTCAGAGACGATACGTTGAGATGGATATTCCAGACCACTCTTGGCATTTACTTACAAAATAATTCAGTCAAAAAGTTGGACAGACACCTCAACGACACAATGAAGAGATCTCCCAAATCTAAGGCTCTTCCAAATCCAAGCTCTGCTTGGGCCCCAAAAATGATAAACCCACCCCTTAGTGGGCTGATTTCTGTTTGGGGTGCAGTTGAAATGGACATTTGGCTAGCCAAATTCCTGAGATGTTTTCCACTCTTTCAGATATATTACAATGTGAGGGATCAGACAAGTGAGGATATTTGAGGACTAAGCTTTCTAGCTGATTAAAACTATATTCTACTCAATATTGGTTAATAGTAATGAACCATGTGCACTTAATAAGTACCTATATTTAGAATAGACCACAATTTGGCCTACTTGATTTCATATATAAAACATAATGATGAAGAACTGAGTTCTGGTAACATGTATGTTCTGTTTAGTTCCTGTTAAGCTTGCCTGGCTTCGACTTTGTTTCCTTGGTAACAAATTAGTTAATCACTGTTCAGCTGTGGCTGTTAAAGACTGAAAACTTTGAATGCATTTTGGCCATTCATTTACATGACAACAGCATTTTGGGGGCCTGAAAACGCAAAGCTTTCAATGTGCAAGTTCTCAAAAACGATACCATTATTGTCTCTGTGTTACTACAAAAACTACAAAAATGTGAATCTGTGAAAATGGTGTCAGCATGCACATGCATATTACTGTTATGTTATGTTATGTTATGTTATGTTATGTTATGTTATGTTATGTTATGTTATGTTATGTTATGTTGTGTTATGTTATGTGGCATTCCAACACGCATGACTCGGATAATAAATACAAATAGTCTTTAATGAAAAAGGAGAATACTTCTGATTGGTAGGGGAATAACAAAGCATACACACTATAACCAAAGACGAGACTCGACAAACACAACTGAAAATACAGGGATATATAAACAAGGTAGGAACAAAGGAAACTAAAACATTACTGGAGAATGAACTAAGGAGAACTCAGGGTTTAAATAGCAGGAAGCTAATCGGAAGAACAGAAACAGGTTTGGGTTAATCAGCTAATGATCAGGAACACAGGCAATCAGAGTAGAACAAAACAAAAATAAAACAATAGGAGACATGTAGCACTAGTAATTAACCAAGGAAACAGAACTAAACTGCAATGAAGCACAAGAAGCAGAAACAGAAACACAGGAATGATATAGGACAACTAAACATTTATATTATATTATATTATATTATATTATATTATATTATATTATATTATATTATATTATATTATATTATTGCACCTTTAAAATTGTAAGTGCACCTTAATAAAATTATGTGAAACTGCCTGCAATTACTATTTAATTGCTACTATGGACATTAACAACAAAATAATGTAATATGCAGTATGTAAACTTAAATGTCAACTTACCGTAGATCATTCTGTAATATCTGCTTTTTTTATCTGCACACATACCATAACCAAAGAAGAAAAAGAGGTGAGATTTATAGTGCACCTTGGTCTAGACTCTGTTAACTGATCCCAGTTTCATGTCAGACACACTCTGCTCTCACATAAGCTTGTAAAACTTGGCAAATACAATACAGTGCACATAGAGATGAGACACCATTGCAGTCAGAACCATCTCCAGCAGTGTACTGGCCTTTCCATGCCTTCTCAATAACATTTAATACTGCTTCATACAGTTCCCATTCCCAAAGGGACTCAGAGCTGGGCTCCAGCAACAGGGTAAGGTGAAGGAATGCTGCGTGGTGGTGGTGCTTGGTTTGTCATTGACAAGTAGCCTGGGCTCACAAATTACTTGGGAACCTCAGAAATTTTGTTTATTATCTGCCCGATAAAGGAAATCATTTTAAATGCAGACAGGCAACTAAAACAATGCATCGAGGAAGAGGAAAAACAAGACTGAGCATATGGAGAACATGTGAGTAGAAAGTAAAACAAGGCTTGAAGAATGCCTGTGAAATGCCTCAAAGATCCAATTAAATTACTTATATATACATATATCAGTAAATATAAAGTAATATTTTAGTACTTAAACACAAGTGTGAGCAGTAGTAATACTAATGCTGGTCTTATATGAATGGAGAGGAAAGCTTGGCAAATCTGTGATGAAACATAATAATGTGGTAAGAGAGTTGTTTGTTCTTGCAAAACTGACAATTAACATAGTGTTTTTTCTCTCTCACGCTACACTCCAAAACCGAAAGGTGTTCTGTTCTTTGTCCTAGCTGAAGAGAAAGCCCAAAATCTGTCAAAATCAATGAAAGAGTCTGTTCAGAAAATTGATATGTTGCCTTTATCTTTAACAGCCCATACATTCGTACAACACCAATGTGTCTTTATCCCTCCACACCACTGGTGGTCCACAGTGGGTAGCAGTGTTATTGGTATCCTACATGTGCTTCAGGATCATAAGACCACGTTTGATTGCCTTGATATGCATCTGGCAGTCCTATAAAGAAGTGCAGATGTGGTTTGCATTGTTTCATTTTAAACCTGGACACCACCACTGCTAGTATGTACCATATCAAAGGCTGAGGGCACTGGGCCAAGCGCTATATCTTTTATGCCAATAAACCAATAACGCAGATGAAATTTATCAGCTCATGTTAAAGGGAGGCACCCTGTCGTTCTTGTTCTACAGTATTATTCTAGTGAAATTACAAGAATGTTTTGTTTAAACCAACTTCCTTTCTCACTTCACCATTCCCTACAGAGCTGCGGTCCTTCTTTGTTAAGAAGCAGAACCAAGGCTGTCACATCTCTTCAACCCCATGCCAAACACCGCCTGCATGAGGAGTAATTGATTCTATTCTGTCTCGTTTTTAGAGAAGGTGTTAAATCGGTTTAGCAGACAGAATCCGTGAATGGAATGCAGCAAAGCTTCTCCAGCTATTGCTGACATCCATTACTCCAAAGAGCATGCCAGCAAAGCACAAATCCTGCTCCGACGGACACTATGCAGTAGGTGGCAATTTAACTATTACAGTAAGGCTGAACAAATCCTTTGGATGAACCGAGAGTTTACAACAGCCAGTCGATGGCTTCAGGGTTAAACAGTTTCTATTAGATAAAGATCTATCTATATCTAAAGATATTTGGTCACTGGTTCTCAAAGCCCTATGTAAATCGGCATTATGGGTTAGGGTTACTGTGTAAATTACAGTATAGCCTATTTTATATTGCACGATTCTTGATTTTGAATCAAATTTCCATTTGAGTTTTTCTTCCCATTTTAGTCAACTCAATATTATAAAATCATACACACAGTCTTCTGTAATAAAGCAAGGCAGGCAATTTTATTTTATTTTTGATATATAGAAATAAGAACAAAGCAGCAGATTACAAACAATTGGACAAATACAATAGAAAACATATATACAAATTAAATAATTTTTCAGGTACTGTAGCATAGGTTTATTTATCTGCTCTACTACCGAAATTGAATAATTAATGTAAAAATAAAACTGTATGTGTAATCTTCACTATGAATTAAATATAAATTGAAGATATGTTTATTTTATTTTTATTAACATTGATGAAACTGATGGCAACAGTTTATGCATGGATATAGTTACACATCCGATTTTCTTCCATTTGTTTTCGTTTGCGTAGGACATAACAGACTCTGTTTTCATTGAATACTCCACAGTCCACACGATGTGCATTTTTACATAATTGTGTATGTAGCTGTGAAAGAGAACTGAATTCGAGGCCGCATGCATGAGATCCAGCATCTTTGCAGCGCGAGCACCGCATGAGTCCTTGTTTGTAGCTTATTGTGATTATCGTCAATAACTTTAAGTAACTTTAAAGGATTAGTTCACTTTAAAAAAAACTTTTGCTGATAATTTACTCACCCCCATGTCATCCAAGATGTCCATGTCTTTCTTTCTTCAGTCGAAAAGAAATTAAGGTTTTTGATGAAAACATTCCAGGATTTTTCCATAAATGGACTTCAATGGACCCCAAACGGTTCAAGGTCCAAATGACAGTGTCAGTGCAGCTTCAAATGGCTTTAAACGATACCAGACGATGAATAAGGGTCTTATCTAGCGAAACGATCGGTCATTTCAAAAATTAATAAAAAAGTTTAAGTTTTATAAGCACAAATGCTCGCACCAAGTCAGTGTTTACAAATGTGAGGTAGGAGGACCATATACACATATTCAAATGTCTTTGTGTCAGTTTATCGTTTAAAATGCCCATTTCGTGTGCGTATCCTGGGTGTTTTAATATTAAAAAGGCTAAAAGAAAATTTCGTCAGGACAGAAGCTTGACCTTTTCAATGTAATTGCGAATTACGTGACGTCACGAACGCGCATCACAGAACAGAGAAAGGCGACCATTTGTGCTTATAAAACTTAAACTTTTTTATTTATTTTTGAAATGACCGATCGTTTCGCTAGATAAGACCCTTATTCATCATCTGGTATTGTTTAAAGCCCTTTGAAGCTGCACTGAAACTGTCATTTGGACCTTGAACCGTTTGGGGTCCATTGAAGTCCATTATATGGAGAAAAATCCTAGAATGTTTTCATCAAAAACTTTAATTTCTTTTTCGACTGAAGAAAGAAAGACATGGACATCTTGGATGACATGGGGGTGAGTAAATTATCAGCAAAAGTATTTTTTTTTTTAAAGTGAACTAATCCTTTAAAAAGTTAAAAAAGTGCAAAAAGTGCTTTAAAAAGTGCAAAGTTAAAGTGTAACACCCCCCCAAAAAAATTTTGTGAATTGATACAAATCGGTAGTAGATAGAATCGCGATTAATATATTAATAATTTTTTTCCTGCACCCCAAACAATCAGTCAGACTCTGGGTGTCACGATCATCAGCAGAAGTGCCCTTGATATCCACTAGACAGGACACTCCACCCCTAACCATTGTCATTTTGTCAAGAACTGCATTTCCCATAACCCTTTGCCCGGACTCATCATATGTGACTGCATACAGCTGTTACTTACCTGTTTACTCACCCTATAAATAGTTTTTACAATCTGTCATTGCGAAGTCTTATATGTGTCACTACTGCAATTCTGAGCGTTCTCTCCTGTTTCATGGTTTTGATCCTTTCTTTTATTTTCCTGTCTGCCTGTGTTTCTGTGCCCACTGATTGTTTGGACTGTTCACCCTGTGTTCATGACCTCTTTCCTGTTTATTAGATTATGTCTTTGGATTACCCTTAATAAATGCTGCATGTGGATCCTCAACCCAAAGTCTCGGAGCAGTAAGTAACACTGGGCCAGATAGGACAATTTGAGCTCATTTTCTAACCCTATCCCACACACAAAATAGCCGTAGCCATGATGGTCAGCACTGCACTCTCTGGTCTGGGATCTGGGGCTGGAGCGGACTTAGGGGCTGGTGATGTAGAGGACCATGTCTTCATCCTCAGCCTCCTCCTTTGGGCTTAGGTTTATAGGAATTTGGGACTGAGTGGTGATATTTGAGCAGACTCTGGAGTGGAGTTTGGAGAAATAGATGAGGTGATCCCGATGTTCAGGTTTGTAGAGGGTTTGGTCGCAGGATCGGGGTGACCTGGAGGGCCCAAATGCTTTTGGGATGGGACTGGATGAGGGTTAATTTCATCCTCTTTAACTTCATTATTCTTAAAATCAGAGCCATTTAACCAGAGGATGAAATTAATGGAATCGACTACGAGTTAATATGACCAGGAGACAGGAACTGAATCATCCAGTCTCATCCGAAAGCAGGCATTGAGCATAATATCGCTCCAGATTACCAGATGGGAATAATCCAAAAACTCATCCACATACAGTATCGCTCCAGATGGCATCCGTTCTGTCGGAGGGAGGAGAGATTATCTTCAGCAATTTTCAATGTTGAATCTTTGTTAAGGTCATGCATTCTTAACAGTTGGTGGCTGTAATAAAGCACAAAGATTTTTGGCTCACTTCAGAACATATAAAAGAGAGAGTTGAGTTTGTTATTATTAAACCAACGGTTTTAACAGATCACAAAGGCATATCTATTAAAATATGTGGTAATTTGTCAATCAAGTACAGTTAAACGAGGATATTGGAAGTTAAATAATAGTCCAGAATAATGATTTTTGTGATCAAATTAAGAATTTAATTGTTAAATATTGGCAACAAGCTTTTTTAATTCAAACTTATGGGAAATTATGGGAACAAACTACATTTGAAATAAGGACATTTGCAATAACGTATGGAAAATCCATTAAAAAAAGAAAAGAAAAATGATGACAAAGTAATTAATGAAATAATATCCCTCACTTGTAAAAATAACAAAAATTTGTCAAGCACTGACTTATTAAAGCTTGCTACATTGCAGAATGAGCTGGATAATATTTATGAAGAGGAAGCTTGGGGTGCTTTTGTTAGGTCTAGGATGGAAGCAGGAGAAACAAAAATACTAAATTTCTTTGGTTAAGAAAAAAAAAAAAGAGAAATAACTCCTGTAAACAAATTAATAATAAATGGACTTACTAATGATTATCCCAAGGATATTTCTTATTTTGTTAATCAATTTTATAGTAAATTGTATTGTTCAAATTGTCAACTAAATGATGCAGCATGTTTTCTTAGTAATTTATCAACCAGTATTAATAAGATTACGTCACACTATAAAAATTCATGTGATAAAGATTTGAATTTTGAGGAAATTACAAATATGCATTGGAACAGTGTTTGATACAATAGTGCTTTGAAAAGAGCGTCAGAGCATCGGAGCCGCGGTTTCAACCGTCCCAGAAAAATTTTAATATAGCCTACAGACTTCCGCATGCTCACGAGAAACATATCTTGTTTGTGTGCGTTACAATTTCCCTTCAAATGACGCTTTAATCCCTCTTGTTTTCTTCATAATAAGATGGCAGTGAATATGGATGAGATGAGATGTGCTTGGAGCATGCATTCACCTGTATCCATGGAGTTGGCCTGAAGTTCGGAATTGATGCTGAATAAATACAACAGCGTATTCAATACTTAAGAATTATTTTCGTCGAAACAGGCGTCTAGAACTCAAAATGTGTTTTAAATGTTGCTCAGTGATGATATATGTGTCAAATTGCAAGAACATAAACAATGTTTTAGTATTGAAGTCCCCGTTTAAAAGCTTTGAGTAATAAACAGTTTTTCTGCACAATTTTATGAAAGCCTCAAATGCTTCAGAATGCATTTGTTTCCCATCACTAATTTTTGCAAAGGTCCCTTTAGGGACTCCATTGATATTCAAGGAAACGTTCAATATAATACTCTACATAGGCTACAGGAGAAAATCGAGGAGAATGTACAACCACATAACACATAGAACTTAAACAATGCAGGACAAGGAACAGACATAAACTGAGGGCTTAAATACACAATCAAAGGAGGTAATGAGATAATTAACAAGATACACCAGACCTGATGATTCTAGGCAAACAGGCAGAGAACAGAGGGGAACTGAGCTAATCAACAAACTGGAAAGCTAACTTAGAAGCAGACATAAACAGAACATGAAAAACAGACCAAGAACAAACTCAAAACATGACTATTTCATTGTTCCCACTGCTTTTGGCCCCGCCCTGCTTGCCACAGTGTGTTTACTGCATTGTCTCGTGAATGTTTTGCAGGTTAACATCCAAAGCATTAATGCTTGAAGAAATATATTTTTTAGCCTATAATAATGACAGTTTTCTGGCCTCTGACTGTAAGCAACTCTCTCTATATCCGTTGTCTGCACAAACCAACCCAAGTGATATTTTTTAGGACATGAGAAGTTCATAAGACACTCACTATCCCTTAGAAAAACAGCATGTTTTGAGACTAGATGGCATAGATAGTGTGAAGTATTTTCATCCACTTTGAAAATAGGAATAATTTTCTCTTTTATGTCCTGTGGAAATGAGATGTCCTCTCTGTGGCTCTCTGGATCTGCATGCAGTCTAGAAAGTGTCTGTGCTCCCATGCCAAGCACAACAGCCGAGCGTGATGTAAATCGCATGAGGTGACCGAGGCAAAGGAAGATGCATGTCTGAGCTGACAGAGCCAGACATTTCCATTAATAGTTGTCAGGGTGCCTTGCATTCATTCATGGGAAAACTCTCCAAAAGATGGAAATGAAAGATTTCCCATTTTCCCTATATCAGAAATACTCCTCCATGGCGTTTCACAAAAGTTCTATGTAACTGAAGGGTAATGTGGACAGAGCGACTTAAGTTGAGACAATAAGGAAGGAACTACAACCTGTGCACACCCCTGTAAGACGTACCCAGGTAGAGGGTTATAAACTCCTTGTCCACCTCAGAACATGCGTTTGGCTTGTTAAAGTCACTTGTGAAAAATGTCTCAAGCACTTTATCATGCAAGAAACAATCTTAAAATGTCCAAAAAAGACAGAACTGCTTCTGCAGGTGGTGTGTAAAATAGGTGAACTTTAAGAGATGTACTGTAGTCTGGTTGGAATTAATATACTTGAGCTGGTTATTCGTGGGATTCCCTTGCTGCCGACTTCTTTTTTACTATTTCCTCTTTTTCCACTTTTAATGGTTTAGGATTTAGCGGGGGAAAAAAATTAAAACTGGTCTTAGACCAGCGCTTGAGAAATAATAAATATTAGATATGTTCACATAGACTCAAAAAGCACTGGATCTTCAGGGGTCATATCCTGAAATAAATCAGCCATAGTGTTGTAATGTCATTTACTCTGCTAACACAGAGATAATGATGCTGTGATACTGCGCAAGACAAAAAAGTGTGATATAACACATATAATGTGAGAAAGTTCTCATGTTCACACCCACGGGGGCTTCTCACATCATATAACTGTGTATACATTGTCCAGAAATTAGATTTAGCTGATGTGTCCAAAAATCATTCAAAAGTCTGATATATGACTGGAAAAATCTATTTGGCTAAATTTATTTATATATATCCAAAGAGAGCTTGCTTGCTTATTTATTTATTTATTCATTTATATATTTATTATTTTATAGGTAACACTTTACGGTAAGGGTACATGAATTATCATGAATTCATGTATAAATTTATGCATGAATTATGCATTCATTCATGTATTAATATCTCATGAATCATCAGGAACTAACACAAGTTCAATGTTTTTCATTCATGACTTCATGGATGAACAACACCTTAATTAAAAAATTAACTAAGATGAGTACACCATCATGAATTTGTATTTATTATTACGCAGGATCATTATGTTTTCTTTGTTCACAGTTATGCCACCATTAATAGCACATTGTTCATCAGTGTTTCAAAGGACCTATTCACCACTTCAGTTGAGGGGCCACACACAAGAAGTCATTAATAGATAATGCTTAGTTAATGATGACTACTGTATTGGACAGACCCCAAAATAGACCAATCACAGATCATAGCACAAAAATTCTGTTGACATTCCAATACATTTGCAAAATCCTTTCTCTTCACTTTCAGGTTTAAATCAGCCCACACACATCTGGTCTGAGGTAAATTTGTTCCAGTGAGGATTCTGGATGTGACTTTGGACAAGATCAGCAGGGAAATAGTACATATAATGAGCGAGTGTGCATTGTCCTATTACTAAATTGAGGGTTAAGTTGGTAGAATGTGATTCTTCATTGAATTACCAGAGAAAATTAGCAAAGGAAACAACAGAGAGACATCCCAAATAAGCCAAAAACAAAAGAAATGTTGATACAAATAAACATTTAATTAAATATAGCTAAAAATCCAGGCTTTCTTCGCTTAAAAGGGTGGCCAGGCTGTATTGTGTTCTATATAATTCCATAAGGATATAAGAAACAATTGTGTGCAATCTTAGTGAAGCAGCACAAATAGTTCAAATGCATGGCAATCAGAGCTCAGATTACTGCCTGTAACTTCACAGGACGTGGCCTTTAAATTCTCTGCATCTGCCATTGCGTGCAAGCCATGTCTGCAGAAGCTGGGAGCCAACCACAACTAGTATTCACAGAAAACTAAATTAACACTTTGGAGTTTATGCTAACCACCCCAACAGAATTTATGATGCTTAAACAGTTTTTTTATACAAATTTGTGGGCTCTTTTTGGTCATCTTTTTGATTATCCAGGTGAAATTAACAGGAATAGTTATAGTGTTACCAGCAGGTTGGTGAAGCTGTTATTGGGTTTTACAAGCTGCTCTCACGACACACAGGGTCATACGGTGGCAATGGAAACTTTAAATGGAAAGGATTTTTGAGTGATAGTTTTGAGTGATAGTTACCCAAAAATTATATTCTGTCATTCTTTACTCACACTGTGAGTAAAAATGAAAGAAGACATTTGGCAAAAGCAGCTTGAACTGAATACATTGTGCATTTTTAAAATAATTTTTGGGTGAACAATCCCTTTAGTGTCATAATATGGAATAATTCTGTGACAATGTGGAAGATTACAACATGAAAGTTTATAGGGCTGTGGGTGGCATTTCTTCCGAAACAACCACAAAATCAAGCAAAAACATGTTAACTGCTTTAAGTAAACAAGCAGGAGACAATGGTTTTCTGGTCATGAACCATTTTCCCAAGTGAAAGTATGCATGGTTTCTTAGTATCTTTAGTCCCAGACTAGAAATTAGGGAGGAAAGTAACTTTTTCAAAAGACCCGTCTATGATAGTGAGCTGTGCAATTTCACACCCCATGTTTTATTTATTTTTAAACTGTAGTGCATGTCTATACAGAGACTCTAGAGAATAGAAAGTACAGAAGAAAAGATAAAAAGACACACTAAGATAATAATCTGTCGTCTTCCTTTGAGCCAAAACCAATGCCATTAATATTCAAAAAAGCTGTACATAAACAAAGTATTCCTGCCAGAGAGCAGTGTAATATTCACATAGAGGACAATTCTTCTGTAGACATGCGGATTTGGAACTAGCTGTGGCATACAAAACCCATCTTCTTGTAAGTAGCGTATAATGTAATGCATTTATATATTTTTTTTTTGACCATGTCAAGTGTAATATGTTAAATAGGCAGAAGTTGAACTATTATGGAAAAAATGGCACTACATAGAACTGGAAAAGCAATATTGTTTATCAGTTATGAAAAGCCAAAACACTCGACAGTTTCTGGAAAGCCACTAGATACTTTTTCATAATTTCCTTGTCAAATGATCCCAACTTCCCAGCATAAACTCGTTCAGCTGTGGTTCTTCCTCGCCATAGCTATAACTCTTGCTAATTCCAGCTGGATTAAACAGTGCCTGAAATCCACCCAATTTAGCCCTGAAATATAGTTGCTTAATGGATGATAGGCGACATGGAAAATAACATCACTGTCATTTTTTGCCAAAATCTGAAAAAGAGAACAGCTGTTCTTTGCTCTTCAAATATCAAAGTGATCTTTCCTCTTATGAGAATTTGCAAGCTGGAAAATCAACTTTTGTTATTATACTGTAGGTTCACTTTAAAGGGATAGTTCATTCAAAAAAGAAAATCATGTCTACACCCTCATGTTGTTCCAAACCTCAGCTGAACACACACACAAAAAAATATATTTTAAAGAATGTTGGTATCCAAACAGTTGATGTTTGTCTCATTGACATCTCTTCCATAGTATTTATTTTTCCTAATATGGAAGTCAATGGCTACCGTCAACTGTCTGCTTACCAACATTCTTTAAAAGACTTTCTTTTGTGTTCAACAGAAGAAAGAATCTCATAAGAAACCTCACGAGAACTCATGCAAAAAAGTGAAGCCTAAGACAATATTTTCCTTTTGGTGTTTTTATTTTATTTATTTGATTTTATTTGATTTTATATTTTTGAAAAAGCTGCTGAACATTCTTCAAAACTTCTCTTCTTGTGTTGCAGAGAAGAAGAAAAAACAACATCCAGGTTTGGGTGAATGATAACTATTTCTTTAAACATGTTGCGCTTACTTATAAGGATTACGTTGTTGTTTCTTTCTTTTCACCTTGTGTTTTCAGGAAGAGGTTTAGTGTTTGATGTTCACAGTCACGCATATTATGGATCTATAACAGTGACGAATTGCACTCAGCCTGATTCAACAGCAAGCAGAAGGGGAAAAAAAAGGTTGACAGTTTGTTTGAAATGGCACATTACAAAACCTATAAAAGGACCAGGTCCATATGCTACACGGTGTAAACACGGAGCAATGTTTGTAATTATTTTGCTTGGGAATAATGACATAGCGGGTAAGACATCTAGAGCATGGTGCTTTGCCATGTTTTCTTTCTTGCTTTTCTTTGAGCTCCTTGTCTCTGTGCCTTGATTGCAGTCGAGGAACTCAGAACGGGCTGTGTGAGGACGAACCGCTGGCCAACATCTGGAGGCGCATTTAATGATCATTAAAAGCGTGACGGGATATTTACTGAATGGGAGGAAAAGAGTGGGAAGCTGCAGAGCTTTCAAAGGCACGGAATGGTTCGGTAATGTATGTCCTTGCAAAGGTTTCAAACATGGAGAACTTAGATTTAACAGAGCTTGTTTTCAGTTTATGTGTACCAGTAAACTTGCATCCAAATACGTCCACTGTGGGTGGCTGGTTTGGTCTGCCTCATTGTCAAATTTAACCTAAGGTTCCCAGACTAAAAAATGTTCTAAACAGAAGGCTTGTGGCGTAGACACAACTTCAATAAGGTATGTGTTTGGGAATACAACCTAATTGCAATTACATTAAAACTTGTGTTTTTTTTTCTTGTTGGCCTCTGGTGAACCCAGCTGTATTATAACAGGCGACCACCCAATCAGAATGATCCTTTAAAGATCTGTTTAAAGTAAAGATACAATTATTTTTAAGATATTTAATGGATTGCCAAGTCCAGTACATGACCTTTAAAACACACACACACACACACACACACGCACACACGCACACACGCACACGCACACACACACACACACACGCTATAGTATGCTATAGTACACTAATTATAGTAGACTAAATTTTGCATAATTATATGCAACTAACTCTAAATCTAATCCTAATCCTAACTCTAACTCTATAGTAAGTACATGTAGTTAATGCTTATTACTCAGTACTTACATGTATAATTAGAGTCTAACACAGACACCTTAAAATAAAGAGTAACACTTTATTTTAAGGTGTCTTTGTTACATTGTAAGTATATGAGTAATATTAAGTAACTACATGTACTTACTATAGGGTTTGGTTAGGGTTAGTTGCATGTAATTATGTATCATTTTTAGTTATTAATGTAGTAACCATATGTAACATGTAACAATGACACTGTAAAATAGAGTGTTACTCTTTTCTTTGGCAGACACAGAGGGCTCTGCTTTTTCAGTGCAAAAGGTTTTTAGCTTTAACCATGATTTTTTTTTAGGTGCATGCAAGAATGTGGAGGTCAAAGGTTAAAAGTCAAAGGATGTTCATTTGAACGGTCAAACAAAAGCACACTTTTCCAAATTTTCACTTCCTCCTCATGCTTGATGCATATTGGCTTGCAAAGGTGAAGCATGTGGCGTTTCACACACCACCTAACATCTATTCCCAAGAGACTCAGTAACTGCTTCTTCCATCTTCAGCTTGGCCTCTAAATAGTATTCTTTGTGAGACTTCTGAGATAGGCCAAATGCATAAAGCAAAATCAAATGTAAAGCTGTAAAGAAAAGTTTTGTCAGGTACTTGAAAATGTGCTTCATGTGGTAGGCTACCATATTAATAAACTGGTTTAATTTAAACAAAAAATTATAATTTATATGACTGAATTGGAATAAGTGGTACAAAACAAACATACATTTAATTTATGCAATATGTGTGTATAGACATATATTTGCATAGTTAATGAGACGGGATGCTTTTAGTTTGTTACAACAGTAATGGGTTAACCATTGTGAGCTGCCACAATGATGCTAT